>CM067065.1:15763336-16483336 GCA_033980235.1 Diadema setosum
AAAAAGAGTATACAAGTACGTAAATCTTATGCATATGCATATGCAATCAATGCAAATCATTTTGTACAATTAAAAGGAACAAAGTTTAAGAGAATACATGAGCAAACTGTAACTCTATTGCATCGAAGAAAAGTTATTGGAAATGAAGAAAAGAGCTGAAAAGCCTAGCCTGCAGAACGCGGTCCTCCCATGAGCAGTAACTAATAGTGTTGATCAAACAAAAGGATACAGTAAATTGCCTGTGAAATAGGGGAGACGTGAAACAGATCATACGCACGCAATAGGTCACACAGACACAAACAAAGTAGCTTACTTGGTACCACATTGGAACAATTGTGTTGAATTGAAAAAATCAAGCACAATTAATAACAATAGACAACAAAATAAAATTACTGCTTGCAAAAATCCTCAGGGATTCAAACACACACACGCACACACACACACACACACACACACACACGAAATGATATTTTAAGTATAAGAACTAAGTTGCTAAAATTCAGTGATATAGAAATTCACACATACACACACACTCACAAAAAAAAATGAGATTAAAAGTATTAGAACTCAGAGCTTCTGTTATGCTATTATTCGGAGATTTTCACAAGTTTACTAAGGCCGACAAAAGAGAATATAGATTTTGAAAAAAATATGTCCTCGACAATGGCAAATTAAATTCATTGATTTCCTGGCAAATGTGAATGGACAGTTTTGTTTTGTTTGGTTTGGTTTTAATGTAGAGAATCCCAAAACAACAAACGTTGCATAAATGTTAAGTGCAGATATTTTCATAGACTTTTTTTCTATTTTTTCTTAAATATGATTTTGTACCTGTGCCCGCTCTTTGTTACCGTGTCTTCAAGTAATTGGTTTCGTTTTTGTTGTTGTTTTTTATTACGAAAATTGTATTTTGTATGCCTTACAGGGTCCCTCGAGATAGCATCTCCGAGTGAGCTGAAAGAGCTTCTCTTCTTAAAAGGAATCTGAAAGAATAAGTATTTAGAATAAATCGCCATCATCACTATAGTTATAGTTTTAGTTATCATCAGTGGCAACAGCGTTTCCACGTGAGATGAAAAGGAAATCCTGCTCAAGGAAAACGGCAAGAATAAATAAATGAATAAATAAATTAACAAATTGACAAAGAAATCACTATCATTTTGTCACTCCCATAATTACCATCAGTGGAAACAAAGGAAAATAAAATAAATACGAAATCACAATGTTTAAAAGCCTTGAAATTGGGACATAATCAGTTCGAAATACAGAACGTAAGTAAAGAATATATATGAATACAGACATAAAACGTTGACAGTTATCTAAACAACCATGGAAACTTGAAATCAGTTAGGAACTGTAGGTATATAAAAATAAGCTTCTTTTTCCTTCGGGGGGAGTGGGAACAGAACTGGTATTGAAGTACTTTGGGCAATAAGTTTAAAGGGAGGATGTGAAATTGTCTATAACCCACTTCTATGTTTGAATTTGTCAAATCTTTTATCGCTTTATCAAAATCTCTGAAAAAAAAGGGTTTCTTGAGGGAAGAATGTGTTGCTCGATACGCAATTTAGGTCGAAAAGCGCACTAAAAAATAACTATGACTGCTTTCGTTTTACCCACAGCATAGATGCCATGCTACAGAAATTACATATTTTGTATTGTTTGATTGTACGTTAACACAACAATGTAGAAATAAAGAAACAACCACTTGAAAATCATATGTCAAATCTTGTTAAATGATTAGTTATCCTTCCGCCTCCCAAAATGAATCTATTTGATTGATAATCAATCGCTACTAAAGATATGTATGAAGCCTCATATACAGTATGTTTTCTACCAGATAACACATAAGTTCGTCTTTATCTATCTACTGTTTTCTGATCTTAGGTGTTCGTTTTAGCTTACACTCTAACAAAACGACAAGATACAATGGATATTGTTTGTATAATAATATTTTACATACACACGCTACTATCATGACCATTCCAGACCTATATCAAACACGCTCTAATAAACCTTACCTTTGTTTTCCCATACCTCAGTCCCAGGCACAGAAATAGACATTCCATCTTTCGACCACGGGACCAATTCGTATTGATGCCTACTATACGTAGGCGCTACTCAAGAAAAGTGGGGTGGATCTCCTCATAAAGATTCAGCACATCACTTTTATTGAGTGAAAAATATAAGACGATCCAAACTCCTGCTACCATGTCCTTCCACAGCCAACTATAGAATCTGATGCTTTCAAGCTTTCACGAAGAAACTCATTAATTACTGATGAACAATTAAACGTGGATTGCCATCGCGTGTTTCAGCCGCCGTGTTGGAATCACTATTCCCTTCATATCTGCCATTAGTTCAAAAGGTGATTAGGGAGTGATGAGAAGGAAGGGGGGGGGGGTGAAATAAAATTGCTTCTCATATTAACCCGTTCCATACGGGAACCTGGTGGCCTGCTAAGTAAGTCTCTGGGCATTTCAGAATTCAGTGTGGAAAGAGTTAACACTTCGATCCGTATATACGCACATCTCCATATCTGTTTTGTGCTTGTGTGTGTGTGTGTGTGCTGGCTCGGGACTGGGGGGGGGGTCGTTATGCGAGCATGTTTATAGGAGTAATGCTTGATTTGACCAATGATGCGTGGTGCTTTCACAAGTCACCGTGGAACTGCACACCTCAGCTAGCAACCTGAATGTGGACGAATCAATATTAGTAATTAAGGATACGAGCTAAATAGAAGGTCAAGTAAAGCATGTGACGGTATATAGGGCCTAACGATAATTATCCTGTCCTTCCTCTTTCCATTTGGAGCGCGGCAAAAGCGTACAGGGATCGGAAGCATCGCAGCAGCACCGTTCGGAGGACGGGGATGGAGCGGGCATTCCTTCTGATTTTTTTTTTTTTTTTTCAGATATGGAAGAAATTTTTAACAATCTCAAAATGTCTCCCCGATCTCACCTATGAAAATTGACCTACATGTATTTTCAATAATTGATATCTTTAATAATGAATTGCTTCAGAAAAACAGTGAGTTAAGGATCCTCTCCGATGTCCATATACAGTTGAAAGATCCCTTTGGTTCTGCATTCTAATAAGTTAACTGTGGATTCGGAAGTCGAATCGGGGTACATCGGGGCACATCGGGTACTTTGCAGCTCTATGAATGGGCTAAAAGCGTCATGACATCGTATAGATCGTTCAGATCTTAAATACAGCGTCCATAGATTAGATAACATAGGGAACATCGCACATCGCGCTAAATGGCATTGGAAAGAACGGTATGAATATTATCCTTGAGCAACAGGAGAAAGTACTATGTCAATGTATGTCGAAAAGATAATAACAGGAAAAAAATACAGGTGTCTTTTCATTACGTTATTGAATACCAAACCTCATCATTCCAATATAAATTCAGGTATCAATAGAACAAGCATAAAGCTTGCTAACAAACACATATACAAGAATACAAGTACCCAGAAAAGAATTGACAGAATGTTACATGCATTTACATGCAACTACAAAACTGTATCATGGACGAGATCACTTGTTGGGGAAAGGAGAAAACTACGCGTAACCCCTACCCCTTTGCACAGTCTTACGAATGCGCTTTCCTCCGATGATACAATGTTCTATAAAAGCCTTCCATTTCCCGCTCAATCTTTCATCTTTTGGTGACCAGTCTACCTCTGACGCTATCATCCTCGGCACCCCACCCTCATTATTTTGTTCCAGCGGGACCACGCCCCCAAAGTTGAAGTTAAGCACAGCTCTTTTGAAGCACAGGAAATATGCATTCCTCCCACTTCAATTTTAATTTCAATCTTTTTTTTCCCGCAACTTCTCTTTTAAAGAATACTATGTACAAACAAAATAATAGCCGTATTAGAAAGACACTTTAGAGAACTTAGATTTTCTCAAGAAAATCCCTTTTTACAAACTCGTGTTATAAGTAATTTTACTTTCTCAATGTTAATTTCCTAAGATAATTTCAAGGAATTAGAATTGTACAAATTGAAATGAGTCCGGAAACCTGATTTTAGAGGTAAAAAATTCACAATTTGTTTTACGAAGCAGCGTTACCTCTACAGGGCGTATAAAAGAAAAGTTACATTTTGAAAAAAAAAATTGTCAATCAATCAATCAATCAATCAATCCATCAATCAATCAATCCATCAATACATCAATCATTCATTCATTCATTTTTTAATCAAATCAATCAATCAATCAGTCAGTCACAATTCTATGCATGTTCAAAGTGGCAGATCGACATAGGGAATATCACCTCCCCAACGGGGGGGGGGGGGGGGGGGGTGTGATTGATTGATTGATTACATTGATTAATTAATTAATTGGATTGATTGTATTGATTGAATAATCTGAGGATGCATTAATTTTGGACTTTTCTTCTTGACTGAGTGACTGGCATGTGGTTTTGATATGTCTGTGCATGATTTCTGATAACTGTGCTTAAAAGATCTTGATGTTGTTAATCAACCTTCCATAACACAATGGAATCATTTAAAACGTGACAGAAAATCGCCAGGAAGTTCCTAAACTATCATAATATAATAAAAAACTGTGAGCAAAAGAGCAATTGTTTGAATGAGAACACTTATTTGTACTGCTGGCTTAATTTTCCATCCTCTTTCAGTTTTGCGCAAGTCATTTTTCATACTCTGGACAAAGAGCGTCAGTGTTTATCCAAGCATGAACCAAAATTTGTTTTGTTGATTGCACTTGATAGATGAGACTATTGGGCATCCATAACTATTGTAAAAATCTTCCAAATATTTTGAAATGCAATTTAGACATTTTTTTTTTAAGTGTAACGTTTTTTGATACACCCTGTATATTAAAGAATAGTCTGAGGAAACAATTAGATTAGGTTGCAATTTTCCGTGGGGCCTCAAGATGACTTTATATTGTCCATGAATTACAATCTATAAATTTGAATATACATAGGATTATGTATTTATACAACGTCCAAGTAGATCCTTGTAATTTGATTGGAGGATTGTTGGTGACGTAATATTAAATAAGTACTCCATTCAACGCGCCGTGCAATTTTGGTTCTATTTTTGCGTGCAACTTGGTTCGATTTTTTCGTTCTATTCCACGGTTCGAGAAATTGCTCGGTATTGCGTGTACTGTGTGTTGCATATTGAGGCTAGCAGCTAGCGCAGGTACGTGTGCGGTACATGCATGCGCGTACATAGGCCTACGTAGTGCTAGTGTACGTGTATGAGCGCTATAGTATAGCTGTGACCTGTATCTACACTGATTGCACAAGCCAGAAAGAGAATAGCAGTGGATCTACATGTAAGTATAGCTATATTTTTCATACAATATAGACTTCTAGGCCTACTTAGACCAAAAAGATCTACTTGGACGTTGTATAAATCAAATAGTGTATGGTCTTTACTCGTGCAATGGAACGAGATTTCGCACTCGGTGAAAGATGAGGCGCACTATTCAACTCGGCTTCGCCTCGTTGAATAGAGCGCCTCTATCTTTCACCTCGTGCGAAATCTCGTACCATTGCACTCGTGACCATTCACTATTTGTATCATTATATATAAATTATATATGAAGGGTTTCTTCGCCAAAACCAATAAGTCCATTTTTGAAGATTTAGAAGTAAGGTCTCTGTCATAAAGTACAAAATGATACCTTTTAAATGATATATTGGTCACTACATATAAAGGTACATTTTTGAAGTTACGGTCAAGAGAAGCAAAAATTTTCATATTATTCTCTTTATTTTTCTTGACCTTTAATCATAAAAAAGTTCTCCATTTTGCAAATATGGACTTATCGGTTTTTGCGAACTCTTCATACAATGTATATATATATATTGATGTATCAGTACGAAGTACGAGTGTATGAATGTATCAATTTCTTTGTCAAGTATACTTACAAAATTATTGCGTCCTCCAATACACTGATGTGTGCATTGATACATTACAATTTGAGATATTGTAGAAAATCGTATGAAATCATAATTTGTACAAATGTATAGTAACAACAGGTCTAGGCTATGCTCAAATCATCTCACTTTATGTGCAGAGTGAAAGGGCTTGCTGACCCTTTTCAGGGTATCGCAAACACACGGAAATCGTTAAAACGCCATAACTGTCTAAATGTGTTGATAACTTTTATTGACGCAACTGCCTGCAGCATTGTATTCGTTTATTCCTCATTGAGATGTGTGTGTATGTGCGTGTGCTTGTGTTTTTATGTGTGTGTGTGTGTGTGTGTGTGTGCGTGCGTGTTTTAAAGACCTAATAAAATGCTTCCAAAATTTTTTAATATGCAAAAGAAATGTAAAATATATGTCATGATTATCAATGTAAATATGTTGTCAGTGTCGTTCCGGTTTTTATCGCTTCTAGAAACTCCCCCAAATATCACATTTTTGGAGGACCCCGTTGCAGCTTTTGCGAAAAAGATAGTCACGTGACCAACACCCCTGAACCGATTGATGACGTATAAGCACGGAGTTGTGCTCAGTTAGCAGACGCCGCTTAGCACAAGCACTCAGATTACTAGCTTGGTACTGTATGCGCGTACACGATAGCTAGCCCGGCCAGGCCCGGGCCCGCGGGATGTGCGCTCCCGGTCGACACATTGACTGTCGACATGTACGCATTACCACGTACATTATCACTAAGTTAGCTTGCACAGATACCTGGTACCTCGAGCATAATATCTTCCCCTATATGGGTAAACTTCGACATTGATGATGATGATGAATACTGCAGCTCTGACGATAGCGGAGAGGAAGAGGAGGCACATGAAGTTGAAGGGGAAGATGGGGAGGGAGAGGCAGCCGATGAACCAGAACGTTATCGTGGGGCTGCACCTTACCCATATGAACCAGCTGCATCTCCCCCGCTGCCAGTGCAAGAGCGTATGAACATGGCACCAAGCCCGAGAATAGACCTCACGGAGACGATCGCCTGGGAAATACAGAGTGGTATGTCTGGTATGCCCCCATATAGTTTAACGTTAGAAAGGATACACTGTATTCTACATGACTGACATTGTAAGTTGTAACTGTCTAGTAAGTAGATTAGAAGAACAGGCCCAGCTCGCTCACAAAGTGAGCGGCTACTCCGGCCGCAGCAAGCAAGCGGGAGCGTCCCGGCCGTGGCCTGGCCCGTCGGCCGGCGCTTACAAGTTAAACTACCACTCCAAGTAGTAGTAAGTAGCAGTCTACTAGTAGTTATAATAGTCTACTAGTAGTAATAGTCTACTAGTACTACTACTAATAGTGTACTATTACCACTACGGCACTAGGTCTAGTAGACTAGTAAGTAGTAATAGCAGAATCTTTGGTAGTAGTACAGAGGCTACACTCTAACGCCTAACGGTTAGGGGGATATGTAGCCCCGGAGACCGCGCCGCCAGGCGCGGTCCTGGCGGCTTCCCCGCAGTTTCGCTTATGTTCGTTCAAGTATTCTGTGCGCTAAGTGCAAGTGATTGTGAATTCTGTGAACATCGGTGAGCTGCTTATAAGACATCATTTTGTGCATCACAAGCAATGAAATGCATCAAACAGTCACCGATGATAGTCATTTAGGTTTCATCGACCCATGTAAGTATTCCTAGTAGTTTCTGTTGAAAAATTAAGGAAATATAGCGCCGCAAAGGCACCCGTTTGTTCAACATGAAGATATGAATGGGAGCACGGCGCAGCCGCCACACGCAGTGTATACGTGTGGCGGCTGTCGCAGTTAGGGGATATGTTGTTACAGGGTGGGTCGTGGCTAAAAAAAAAAAAGAAAAAAAAAAGCCTAACCAGTTTCCCATAGTCAGTTTCTGCAGTATGATCAGTAATTTAGATGCGTCATTTTCTAAGAAAAACGATACCAAGAATGATCGTCAATTTTGGTCGAGTAGTTTTTGTTTTATGCTAAAAATCATACTGTGGAAGGAAGCCCAAACGCCGTGCTTATCTACCGATGAATGCCACGGTGGGGCTGGATTCACGAGTAGGTCTAGGCCTATAAAGCAGGCGAGTCGCCGTAGTATTAGTACAGACACGCAGTGGTGGTAGGGCTATCGTGAAACAGGCCCCACCGCAGTCACGCGTGCACCGTACCCGTGCGTTTATAGGAAGCAAGGGTAGGTCCTCCTAGGGTTTAGGGTTAGGTAGGGTTGTATTTATGGTTAAATTGGCCGTTAAATTAGTCGAGCCGAGGGCCATATTATGAAGTCATTTCGCCGCATTCACGAGTATTCACTGTGGAAGGAAGCCCCACCGCCGTGCTTACCTACCGAGATGAACGCCACACGGTGGGGCTGAAACAGGCGAGTCGCCGTAGTATTACTATTAGTACAGACACGCAGTGGTTGGGCCTATTTCACGAGTTCGCTGAAAATAATGGATATCCAAGCGTACCACAGTTGTAATCTGTATTATTGGCAGTATTAAATCCGATACAGTTCATTAAATATTCTTTTGTCTAAAGGCTTAGTGTTGTAATAGTGCAGCGCAGCACCTGCTATGCGCTCGCTAGCTCGCTCCCCCGCCAGCGCTAGCCAGTGCAGCCGCCGGCCGCGCGCCGGCTGTCGCTGCGCTGCGCTAGCATAGCCTTGCCAGCTCGCTGGCTACGGCTAGACTGGTCGTGATTAACGACTCCGTTCTTAGACGTCATCACAATTTAGAAGTGATAGTGCGCCGCATGCGGTGAAAGTATAGCAAGTTTTCCAAAACCGAGGAAATTGTATCCATTATGTTAACAAATATAGAACAAAATTCAGAACAGTAAAAAACCCCGCACAACCATAGAATTACTTAGAATTTAACATTTAATATTATTACATCATTGAGAAAAAAATGCCTAAACCATTTTATTAGGTCTTTAAGGTTCACCGTGCAAGAGACTCTTGGAGACTTCCCCCTTTTAGGTTGTTTTTTTATCATTATACAAATGCAGGATGATGAATACATAAACTAGTTATGGTCTCGATTTGTAGACTAATCTTTCATGTGTTTTTATTGTGTTGAGGTAAATTGAATGACACGTGTCATTGTTTAGGCAGGACGAACACCGAATCTGTTTTTTTTTTTTTTTTTTTTTGACAATCGATCAACCCTTGCAGTGCTTTGCTTTTTTCTCCCCTCTGTAACGGTTTGCTTTGTTTCCTTATCAATGTTTTATGTCTTTTTTATTTGTTTTATATACGTGTATAGAATATACAAATACTATTTGATATACACGCATATATACACACATATATCATTAGAAGAATGCGATGACTAACCTGTTTGGTGTCTTGTTTCTAAATCATGCGCTTTCCTCGCCAGGATAAAGCGTTTTTAGATCTATTGCCATTTTAGGTTTTTATCACATATTCATTAGTATATACATAATATCTTTTCAAATGTATATATATTAGCATTGCCTAATGCATGGTGGTTTCTACATTTTTGTTTTTTGTGTTTTTTTTTTGCATTTTGAATTTTTGGAAAAAATGCAGAAACAAAAAAAAAAGTCAAAGCAAACCTGATCCCGAATTCCTTGTAAACGCGTTTCAAACATTTGAAATACGTGTCAGATAATTCCGGTTGACAGCGTGAAAGACAGGATACGTATCCAACACAAATAGCCATGCAGCCGCTCTCTTCATGACTTTGTAAGAGAATGTCGTCTGAAAAACAAAACAAAACAAAACAAAACAAAACAAAAACACGATAACTATGGGATAGTAAACATTTGACAATGTTTGGCGATAGTGATTACGCCATTAATGGTCTCGTGCAGGGCGTCACTTTAATTGCACTGGTCCTTGTAATTCGTTTACAGTCATTAGCACTGCAATGCTATTATACGAGAAGGGTGTTTGCACATCATGAATGCACAAGAGATGTGTCCCCGCAAAAATCAACCATCGCATGCATACACACAGAAAACATGGGACAAACTCAAGCATACGCTGTAATAATCCTACACTCACATATTATGCGTGAGTGTGTAGTGTGTGCGTGTGTGTGCGTGTGTGTGTGTGTGTGTGTGTGTGTGTGTGTGTGTGAGGGATAAACCACTGTAAGCAGACATTATTGCGTTCGTGTTAAACAAGTTGGCTAGGCATATTATTGTATACAATCTTGACTCCAAAAGAAAGTGTATTTTACTGACACAGGCCCCATCAGACACATACTCACGTACGCTTGCAGACTCTAAGTTACTTCATTATTTGATATCATCACCTTTTCTCTCCATCTTTCATCAGGTAATTCCGTTTGTTTTCCTTCTATTTTTTCTGTGTCTTCTTCTCACTCTTTCTCTCCCCAACTGTCTCTTTTTTATAGACCTATAACCTACCTGGGCCCAGTTGCATAAATAACCTGAGAAAAACTCGGGTTAGAGGCAGGTGCCTACCTGAGTTTCATGGTTAGTCAATTTCTCTGGTTAAAAAAACTAAGGTTACGGTATATCGGCTTTCTTTTATTCGAATAAACTTGGACGAGGATAAAATGCGGAAGTGCTAGTGATTTTCTCAGTTTTACGCTCCGCGCCACCGAACTAAAACATAGTGGAATGCGTGTCCCTATTCCCAACATACACGAGACCGTGCAGCCAAATTTACCGAGTTGCGTCGCCATCTTCTTACGGCAATTTTTCCTTATATGGAGTGCACGCTTAGGCGTGGTCACACTGGGCCACTGGTACGCGCGCAAGCAAGAGTACGCCGTCCAGTGGCTAGTGATTATGACGTAACAATGCACGTTTGTACATGACAATGACACAGCCCGCAAGGCAAATCAAGAAGTTTGGCGGAAAGTTTCGTGGGAAGTTTGCTGTCACACTTGCAAAACTTCGAGTTAAACTTCTCGATCTTTTGCCAGTTTGACAAAGTCGATAAAAAGGGTCAAGAGGTCAACGAAATCATGTTTGCACGGGCGCGGTGTGTGTGTACGCTGTATGGCGGCTATGCGGAGGACTCACATTAGTTCTTTTAACATGTTTACGGCTGTTTTTTTTTTTTTTTTTTTTTTTGCTGTTGAATACTAGATTGCTTTATCAAATCTAGAATGACATATGCACCGTAAATAAATCAAGTTTGTTCATTAATAAGCACTTTAGGTTAGACATAATGCTCGCCACTAAAAGAAGTGCAATTCACTGCAACACAAGATGGCATTTTGCATGAGACGGTGCATCGAATTCACCCCGATAACTTCGAAACTTGTTCTTTCTACCGAAGTTCCTTCGCCGATACTCAATTCTTCCCCTGCATATGCGCTGTTTGAGCGTCTCCATCATACCAAGGAGGTATGAACATATACCTCCTTGATCAAGGAGAAGTGACCTCATAGTATCAGGTGATTTCAACATTCAGATGGATCTACCTTCGCCTAATACCAAGAAGTTCACAGATCTGATGGCTAGTCATAATCTTCAGCAGCATATACAAGAAGCCACCCATTCCCGAGGGCATATACTTGATTTGCTCATGACAAGGCAAGATGATGTGACAACTGTCCAAAATATCAGGGTCTGTGAGGGCATCTCTGACCACGCTGCCATAATGTGTGAAATCAACACTCCTGTCAAAATCTCCTACAAGAAAATGATATCAACCCGGAAAGTGCGATCAATCAACGTTGGTATGCTGCGTGAAGATCCGATGATGGAATCTCTGCCTTTTATTTGCTCAAGTGCTGAAAATGTTGAAAAAGCTATTAGCAATTATAACTCTACTTTGTCGATGGTTCTGGACAAGTACGCCCCTATCCAGAAGCGCTGTATTACCCTTCGCCCAAACACTCAATGGTACAATGAAGAAATTGCAAGTGCGAAACTGCGTCGAAGGCAATTAGAAAGAAAATGGAGGAAATCGTTGTTAGAGATTGATAGGCAGTTGTATTGTAAACAACGTCAGTATGTCCGTTCACTACTCAGGAAAGCGAAAACTGAATATCACTCTAAACAAGTTAATGACTGTGGTAAAGACACGAAGAAACTCTTTCAGGTTGTAAACAAGCTTCTTGGCAGAAAACAAAAAATCCCCTCTACCTGAGCATGATTCTGACAAAGAGTTGGCTAACGAGTTTAATCGGTTTTTCGTTGATAAGATAGCGAATATACGTTTATATCCTTACCATGTGTCAGTGTGGTTAAAAGTGAAGCTGAAGTTGCAACTACTTCAAAATTAGACTCACTAAATCCAACGTCTGTAACTGAGGTTAAGAATATGATTATGAAGTCTCCAAATAAGTCATGTGAATTAGACCCTTTTTGTACGGATCTGATAAAAAAAAAATGTGTATCAGTGACTGCCCCTGCCATTACGAGCATAATAAATGGCAGTTTTGCAGCAGGTGTTGTGCCAAATGAATTGAAAACAGCGGTGATATTTCCAACCCTTAAAAGACCTCATTTAGATAAGAACATGTTAAACAATTATCGACCAATTTCAAACCTGCCATTTGTTAGCAAAGTTATGGAACGTGTTTCCTTTTCACGCCTACGAGACTACTTGCAGGAGAATGATTTTCTTGATAGCCACCAATCAGCGTATCGCCCTGATCATAGTGTAGAGACATTACTGATCAATGTTTGAGACAAATGGATGCTGGGAATATCACTGCTGTTGTTTTACTTGATATGTCGGCAGCTTTTGATACTGTTGACCATTCCATTCTCACCCAGACTCTCAGATCTGTTGGTGTCACAGGACTTGCATTAGAGTGGTTTCAATCTTACCTTGCCAGCCGTTCACAATATGTTAAGATCAATGACAGTAACTCTGATCCGGCTGCACTTACTTGCGGAGTCCCGCAAGGGTCTGTAGGTGGACCACTTCTATTCTCACTATATCTTTCAAGGATTAGACACATTTTTGAAAGACACGACATTCAGTATCACTGTTATGCAGATGATATACAAATATTTGTATCCTTTTCACCAACCAGGACTGAACTCACTGAAGCTGTAAAACGATTGGAATTATGTATTGATGATGTTAAGGCATGGATGGAAAGAAATGGTCTCAAATTTAATGACAGTAAGTCAGAATTTATTCTGATAGGATCCAAACAGATGTTGTCTAAGGTGAATTCTGATACATGTTTTGTTAGAATCGGCAATAGTAATATCAAGCCTTCGAACAAAGTTCGTAATCTTGGTGTTGTTTATGATGCAAATCTGACATTCAAAGACCACATTTCATATGTATCCCAATCTGTAAGATTTCATTTGCGTAACCTGGGCTCAATTCGGTGATATTTAACTAGATCAGCAGCAGAAAAACTGATGCATGCTCTTATTTCGTCTCGTCTAGATTTCTGCAATTCTCTGTTTTGCAGTCTTCCACAAAAAGAACTCAGTAAACTGCAACGTCTTCAGAATTGTGCCGCTAGATTACTTACTTTCAAGAAGAAAACTGTGCATACTACCCCAATACTTCGGTCCCTACATTGGCTTCCTGTTGAAAAACGTATTAACTTCAAGATTCTTCTTCTTGTTTACCGTACATTGCGCAAATTTGCCCCTGTCTACCTTCAAAATACTCTTCATCTTCACCAACCACCACGTAATCTACGTTCATCAAACTCGCTAAAATTACAGGTACCTCGAATCAAACATAATTGGGGGGATCGGGCTTTGTCATATATGGGCCCAAAACTATGGAATGGCCTACCAAAATCTCTTAGAGAAGCATCTTCCATTGATAGTTTCAAAAAGAATCTCAAGACGTATATTTTTAATTTGAATTGACAATATTGTATGCCTGTATGTAATGTATGTGTACGTATATATTGTTTGTTGGTTTATTGTCTTATTATTTTCTGTGATACTGTTGTAACGTGACACAATATGTACTCTGTTCTATAGCGCCTTGAGTATCTTTTTTAGGTAGAAATGTGCGCTCTACAAGAGTCTCACTATTATTATTATTATTATTATTATCATACCATATACTGTACCACCCGTGTTACCCGTGTGTGTGCGCGCGATTGATGAGGAAGTGGGGGTGGGGTGCGCGATATGACGCGTGCATGAACAATCGAATCGAACAAAATGAGAGAGTGGTTGGATCCACAATAGCGTGCACTCCATATAAGGAAAAATTGCCGTAACAAAATGGCGGTGGCAGCAAGTTTAGGTGGCTGCGTATTTCCTGGGTGAACACGCATTCCACTATGTTTTAGTTCGGTGCTCCGCGCGCAGCTAGCGATCACCGCTACGCGCTGTCTGAATGTACAATGTACTGTATACATGACAGTATCGCGCTGCATGCTGTCGCTGCCACACAAACATGTAGTACGAGTAGCGGTACGTCCGCTAGCGAGCCTGCTACAAGCTTCCCGATAGCCAATAAGTTTTCGGAAATAAATTATGAGTTATAGGGATTTATCTGTGATTCTGGTGCAATACGGCATTATGGAAGCTGAGATATCGACATGGATACGAAAGTGCAAACGCCCTACACATCTACAGGCACAGTAAGTACAATACCTGTGTACGTGTGTAGACCTAACTCCACTAGATCTAGTGTTAGTACGTTAGTAGGCCTACTATAGGCTACGTCTAAACAGTGTCTAAGGAGTAGATTCTAACTAACAACGTTAGGAAGTAAGAACCTAGCTGGATCTAACGACACGTTAGATCGATTAGTAGGCCTACATTGATAAAGGTGATACATGGAACTAATTCATAATTACAGAACTAAATCTAACTGCTAGATCTGAGTTTGCTACTAGTACTAGCTGTTCTACTGCGTTTCCGACTCTAGCTGCACCAAAATCTTCCCAGAAATGAATGAACAAACAGTGCGCAGTAGTTCTCCTAGTCCAATTCCCAGCTGAATTGTTTGCCAGAATGGCAGCCTTGGTAGCTCTAGAGTCTAAGTGGGGCTAACCAGAGAAATTTACATTTAACCTTTGGTCAGACAGCTAAGGTTAAATAACCTGAGTTTCTAGAACATTAACCTGAGAAAAAACTATGGTTAAGCTTTATGCAATAGAAAAACTCTGGTTAAAAATTCCTAACCAGAGTTTCTGGATTTAACCATGAAAATAACTCTGGTTAAGGCTTTATGCAACAGGGCCCTGATTTTTTTTTAAGCCACTAATCACAGTCGAATGAGCTGTGATGAAAATATTGATAACATTTTCCAAAGGACACCAAAAGATTATATAGTTTTACCTGGGACATATTTAAGAAAAAAAGAAGAATAAAAACAAATATGTGAAAAGACAAATGAAGGCATATTTTTTTCGTGTTGCTTTACTCTCCTATCAATGCCATTATCGTAAGGGTCAATTGTATTCGTCATTATGGACATCGCAATTACATGTATATATAGCATATACCAGGGCTCGACACTAACGGTGGCCCGGTGGCCCGGGGCCACCAAAAATGAAAGTCGGGCCACCAAATTTCAAAAAAGGGCAAATTTGGTGGCCCGCCTCGGGCCACCAAAATTTTTTGAAAAGTATGTCAATAAATTCGTAATTTGCTTAAAGGATGGAGGAAAAGGACTGAATGAGTGCCTGAGAGTGAGTGTTGCAAGTTTGTTGAAGTTTATTCATGAGTAGATATGTCCAACTTCTAATTCTTACTATCATAAAACTAAATATTTGACTCATTAAAAAAAAGAACTTTTAATGTCTTTCATTGTTTGTTTTTTTTCGGGACACCAAATTTTTCTCTCGGGCCACCAAAAATTTGAAATTTAGGATTTTGGTGGCCCCAATGGGCCACCAAACAAAAAAGTTAGTGTCGAGCCATGCATATACCATATAATATGTAATGTATTATATACAATATACAACTTATAATACATAGTAACTATACCATATGACATAAAGATATACTGTGTTACAAGGTTTTATTATAATTTTATCTCAACACTGTCTCACTTTAACGGATTTACTGATGGGACCAATGAAGTAACATTCCGTGAATTACTGAGCATTTCTTGATATTGCAGACACGCACAGCGCAATCCAAGTGTTGAAAATGTATGTATGGTATATATTGTACAAGTGGATGGAATAAGCCAGTTTGGAGTTAGCTCATGGACATATTGGTACGGATACATTTGTTTTTTCCTCAGTCGGTTAGGGGCGCTACAGTCGTTTTTTTTTTTTTTTTTCAGAGCGACATAAAATGCTTAAGCTTTACATAGTACTTTGTATGTTCAATCCTTTTCAAACAGAAAATGAACTTACGTAGACAGAAAATCAGCTAAACGTGTGCTTCGCTATCAATTATGAAATGCTTGCTATTTCAGGAAGATGGCAAAGCCTATTCAAATCGACCCAGTTTATAGTGCGCTTTTCACGAGACCACCTATCTTTCAAAATCACAAAGAAAATTTTCATCTGACCATCTGCTTGCATTCAAATTTTTCCCTATTGAAAACGATGGCATTAATTAACAATCGGTACTCTCATCATTAATATTGTAGCATATACTTATCATCAAAAATATTTTGTACAAAACGTTGATATACGACAAAAATAGAGCCTCAAGTGAGCAAAAATGCAAACAAATCCATGTAGCCAATCGTTCTGTAAAGATAGTTAACAGAGGACGGGCCAGGGAGGGAGGGTCTCTTCCACACCTTTTTAGGACCAGTCAAGTTTGATTGCGTTATCTATTACTAGCGCCACAGCGGTATGCCGTTAGGCAGCAACTACTAGAGTTCCCTGATCAGAAACCAACTGCACGAAGCCTCGTTTAAACTCAATTCTTAAATAAGAAAATAATGATAATGATAATAATAACAATAATAACAACAATAATATAAATATATCACCACTCCTGCGCTTAATGTAGCGGGTCTCGAATTTTGGCAGTAGTTTGTATAGAATAGATAAGGAATGCTCGTTGACCAGGGAGTTTGCGAGGTGTATGACAACACTAGACAGAAGTTAGGACAAGTCTGTTTTCAAACTGTGTATGTTAGATATGTTGAACCCATTTTAATGGTCTCAGTCGTGTCAGTAGGGCTCCTAAACGCTCATCAGCCCCCTTAAGATTGGAGAAAAGAGAAATTAATGGCATGAGAAGTGCAACCCAAGACAAAGCCAAATGACTGTTTGTTTGTGTTTTTTTTTTTCAAATCATTTACTCTCCATGAGCCAGTACAAGCAGCAGAGTACCAATGCGACAAAAAAAAAAAAAAAAACCGTTGACGAACGACACTGAGCAGCTAAAGACGCGTGAGTGCATCAAAAATTTGATTCTTCATTTTCCATCCACCCACAAAGGCCCGAATTCACGAAGGTGGTAGAAATGAAACCATGGTTTAAACCATGGACAAAAACCATAGAGCGCCAAGTGTAGCATGGAATATTTCGTTACGAAATCAGTCATTTCGTCGATAAAATGACCGTTTCGTTAACGAAATTATCATTTCGTGGACGGAATGATCATTTAGTTACAAAATGTTGTCATTCGTTACAAAATAATCATTTCATCGACGAAAATGATTTCGTAACGTAATATTCCATGCGACACTTGGCGCTGCATGGTTTTTGTCCATGGTTTAAACCATGGTTTCATTTGTACCACCTTCGTGAATTTGGGCCTAAGAGTTTCAGACAGATCCTTTCACATTATTCATATTCAATTTCATTTGAAGCACTTAGAAACAGCCAGAAATATAATTTATTGGCAGCAATTTGGCGACAACACAATCTAACGGGAAAAAGTTGACATCATGCATGTTGCCGCTGACGTGTCGGTATGCTGATTATTTTATGTAACGATTGCAAAATTTCCCCATTTAAGTTAATTAGCTTGTGGATTCCATTAGGTCCTTCATCAGATGAAAATAATAACAACAGCATAACACCTAACACACGGCACAAACAACACCGGGTTAAAAAAAAAAAAAAAAAACATGGACATATATATAGTACGTAATACGAATTGATTCTTTGCCTTTGTCGTTTTTGTTGTTGGTCTTTTTTCTCTCGTGTATTGATATTAAGTGTGCAGTCTAAGAAATGACAATTGACACTGCAAGCAAATCTTATTGCATTCTTAATCATGGTGTGGATAGGTCGGACTAGGCACGCCGTGTTGAGGTGAGTCTCATAGTACCGAAATCAATGATGATGATGATGATGATGATAATAATAATAATAATAATAATAATAATAATAATAATGATAATAATAATAATAATGATGATAATAATTATAATAATAATAATAATAATAATAATAATAACATTAATATACTGATAATAGTTATAATAACAATAATAATATTCATAATTGTAATGATAAAAGATAACAATTATTATTTTGAAAAATGATAATAATAACACTGCTAGTATACAACTGCCAGTACTACTACTAAGGCCTGCTACTAGTACTACTACAACTAATATCTTCTTTATCTATTTTACCTGAGATAGTCTTTCTGGTTTTCCACATGGATAACTTCCAATATGATGACACAGTCTGAATGTTATTTTAGGGCATAGAATATAACATCTTACCTATATTTTGCAGAAACTCCCATTCAATTTGGTCAAGTGGCGACAAAGAACTCTGGATTGTTGTAAAGTATGTCATGGGTCTGTTTTTTCCAAGTTTAGCCCTTGGATGCTCTTGGAACTGCACACTAATTTGTGAATACAATAGACAGAACTTGGAGGAAATAAATTCCTGACATGCTCTACAAAGCTCATTTCTCGTTGACCACTAAAGCAAAGCGGATGGGGTTTTCTGAAAGATGTGGGGAACAAATTGTAGTTTCATACATAGATATTGTTTTTGAATTGACTCACTATTCTTAAAGTTATCGTTGCGATGGGTCCCGTTTTATCATTCCTTTCTCTTTTTTTTTGGGGGGGGGGGGAGGGGGGGGGGGGACATACGGTATTGTGTCTGCTAACGTTTTTCTATAAGGCCCTTACCAGCTATTTTCAAAGGCCCTTCCTACATCGGTAAAAATTTTACTTGGCGCAAGGTGACACAGTTATAAACTGTTCCTGTCACAATACTCACTTTTCGTTTCACTTAAGCACTTAACAACAACCGGAAAGAGAAAACACAATCATTTCCATCACTATGGCAGCGGCATAGTCAAGCGAAGAAAGCGTTGGCATTAATCTTTAGTTGACCCCGGCGTGTCGGTATTTATCATTTCTGTCATATCATATCATTAGAAACCGCCTATAGTATATGGATGCTGATCCGTATACTCGAATTCTGTTTGGAATGTCTGGTTCAGTGAAATTTGATCTTTATAACCGCACATCAATAAGTTAGATAGACATCCAGACTAATAGCTAATGTATATGAATGCGAGAAAGAAGGGTTCCTAGGTATTCATCAACTTTGCAAAGGCCAAACAACTCTGTTTTATACTGTACTATTTACATCCGTGACCAATAAAACGTGACTGTTTAAATAGCGTTGAACAAGGACTGCTGACAAGCGTTGTACGAAACCCTGGTTGTCTTGTTTCTGCATGCCTTTTATTTTCTTACAGGGCCTCTGAAATCCAAATGCATGTTGATTTGTGTTGATTTATGATACCCTCAACATTACTTTTGCGGTTAAACGAATATCCAGAAACATTCCATATATTTTTAACGATTTTTTTTCTTCTATTTTCCTTCAGATTACTTGGGAACGCCCAAAAAAAAAAATCCTTCTAAACCAATATTCCTCAGATGACCTCATCTGTCAATCATTGCTAAAATACCGAAATGTTTAACAAAAGACATTGGAATGCACCTTCCCTCGACTCAGCATAACTTGCATGTTTCTGTGATATTAATGTGACTAACAAAATACATGTCGAGGGACCGTGACTTGCCGTTATCTGGCTCACCGACGTCACAATTGCATCCTTTAGCAGTGTGCACAAAAGTCAGTAAACAAGTTGGTATTCAGTGTGTTTGGAACTTTTCTTCGGATATCTTGCCTTATGAAAGGTTCCACATGTAGCTCAATGATATTTACCGATGAAGGCAGGCCTAAATGGAAAAAAAAGAAAGTTCATATGTCCATTTTATAAAACACATAATGCACAGCTTTAATTTTGTGACGTTATAATGATGATGCATCTTATTCTCGGGTATTAACAGTGTCGTGTAACATGCACATGTCTGCGCCTCGTGCATGTTACACCATTGTAAATACCCTCGAGTGCGCTGCATCTCCACTAACGCCCTCTCACATGTGCATTATTTTGCTTATTATTAACATAATAGTTCCATTCAAAGCTACATCACAGGCACTCGAGCTCTCGCAGGACACCAATGACAATTTTCAAATTGTCACTGTCAAATTGTAAAGAACCACTTCTTTTGCACTATCCGATAAACAGCCGCTAGTCAGAAGCACTTCTGTAACAACAATGACACATAGGGCGCAAAATTGACGACGACATGTAGTATTTGTAGATCACCTTTATATGTATAAACAGGCCTTCATAACAGCGCAGATCTGCCTCCGATACATACACACTTTAAATGGACACACATTACGCGCTGCTGCGCTTAGAGACTTGAATGTAATTTGCGCTCTATAAAAATGGTTTATTATCATTATTATTATTATTATCCGCGCATTCCTCATTAAATCGTAATTATCACAGGGACAGAATGATCTCCATGGATGATTTTGATCACTGCAGATCTATGATTCATAACGTGTTTATTACGAGCACATCAAAACACTCAGCCAGGCAATCGTTCATACCGCGAACATGATAACAGGGATGTTAAAAACATATAACTACCGTATACA
Source organism: Diadema setosum (assembly GCA_033980235.1). Taxonomy (NCBI): domain Eukaryota; kingdom Metazoa; phylum Echinodermata; class Echinoidea; order Diadematoida; family Diadematidae; genus Diadema; species Diadema setosum. The sequence continues at coordinate 15,784,077 of CM067065.1, forward strand.
ACTGAGCAACCCAGTATGTAGGTGTGAGGAAAGAATTATAATGCATGATAATGTATTATACTATTATATATCATATAATACAGATAATGCATAATATTATTATGCATTATCTGTAAAATATAAGAATTACAATGTGGGGCCCGGGCTCTATGGCATAGTGGATAAGACTACCGACTCATCAACGTTTTAAAGCTCTCAATCTATAGGATCCTCCCCCCCCCCTCCAAAAAAAAAAAAAAAAAATCGTCTTTTGTTAGTTTGACTGATGGACCGAACTTGCCATGGTTAGGCGCAGACAATGAAGCATAGTAATTCCCGCGTCACTCAGTCTATTGACTTTTTTTTTTTTTTTTTTTACTTATTTGCATTTTTTTTTCGGTCTGATTCATTTTGCGTTGACACATCCATTGTAATCAATCTAAAATTGGTACTTTTGGTTCGTTTACCTGGAAAATTCAATAATACAAATATTATGTACACCATGTCTTCTTCAATGCGAGTGTTAGGGTTTACCACAAAAATCGCTGCTTCTCATGTCACTAAACAGAAATTCATTTTTATTTACATTTCTTTCCAATTCTCCTTGTCTGACTCCCGGTTTCTCTCTCCCTCCTTCTCTCTTTTTTTTTTTCTCTCTCTCTCTCGACCTCTGTCACTGTGTGTTTTGGTTGGTGATAGAGTATCAAAGTCTTCCTTATTTGATAGTATCAAGATTTGATTTGATTTGATTTAATTTGAATGTACTGTAAAGTGTGACGTACTTTTTTACGTTCTTTCATTCCATCCTTTCTTTGAGCTCCAGAACTAACAATCTCATGTTTATTGAACATTAAAATGGAGTGTATGCAGTCAGGACCTTTAACTCCACAGTAAGCTAATGCTCTATGAAACAAATTAATCAAAGATCAGATATCTGAAGATTTTCTAACATGAATTTTGAATGATCCACTGGGGCTCCTCATCAATGTAACGATACCTTAAGAAAAACTGTTGTCAAAATTCGCTTTGGTCTTTTCTTGCCTCCGCCACGAAGTGGTGCCGGAGGCATTATTTGTCATTTGGATCTACATTACATGAGCACTATGGAAATCTTTTGCCTAGATGCCTGTGTACATGTTATACCATTAAATTAGGGAGCATTAGATTTTAGACGCGCGGACGTTCAAAGAGAAAAGAACACGATCTGAGCGTGCGCAGTAGCGCGGATCAAGTTACTGCGCACACTCAGATCATGTTTTTTTCTCTTTGAACGTCCTCGCGTCTAAAATCTAATGCCCCAGTCACACAGTGCTTTACGATGGATTACGTCCGCCGTGGACAGATACGAATGAGTGGACGCAGGGGGACGCAGCGTGGACGCAGGCATCCGCAGGGACGTATGTAGACGTAACTGTCCGTAACTCATCCGTAAATAAACGCAAAATGACGTCGCAAAACCTGCGAAATTTTGAAATGTTCAAAATTTCGCAGCGGGACGCCACGGACGCAAACTTACGCAAGTAACCGTAACCAAACGTAACTATCCGTAACTGAACGTAACTACCCGTGGCTTGGACGCAGACCATCCGCAAAAAAAAATTACCTCCCGTCCGTTTGCGTTCGCTTACGTCCACCGTAAGTATCCGAAATTAACCGCAAGTTAACGTATCACAACAGTTTCGTCTGCTTACGGATATTTACGGACAGCTACGGATGCTGCGTGCAATTACGTCCTTCGACGTTTTCCGTTTTCCACTCGCATGGGAACACAGAGACTCGTGGGAAGGCACACTACTCCTGCTGCCAAGCTGCAGCGCCATTACCTGAAGGAATGCAACAACACTGTCGGAGCGGTGGAGAGGCAGAACTGCATGGTCAAATTATGAAATTTCTCCAACAATTAATGGTCATTTTAAGTGGCACCCATATACCATGTATACTCATGACATCGGTTGACTCTTGGTGCTGAACTTTTTTTCTTGTACTCTTCGAATGTATATTTTTCGAAAAAAAAGCAATATTTTGGGTAGGGGATGGGGTGACAGCATTTTATTCACTCTTCTGGCCTGGGAAGGTGTGGGACAAGGGGCAACTAGGCCTATATAAAATGAGAACGAATTTAGTATTTTTCTATAGTCTTTTATACCCATTTTACGCTCCATCGAATGTGTATTCCTTTTTTATAATAATAATAATAATAATAATAATAATAATAATAATAATAATAATGATAATAATAATAATAATAATAAAGGACATTATATTGCGCAGCTACTATAACATTATACTCTACTGCACATTACAAAATGACATGCATACATGAAATTCAAACAGAAAATTCATTACTTCAAGAGATGACTTGATATTGTACTTGGGTGTGGGAGGGGTGTTTGAAAGTTTTGATGTCTTTTTTTCCTGTAAATTTAATGAGCATTGCTTTATCATAGATATCTCCTTAACATAATCCAGTAAGTCATGAATATCACTGAACAACGACAGCGTAACCACAGTTTGTCTATTCCATGACTGCAACTTTTCGATCTATATTGTATTTTATTTGTGGTATAGTGATGTTATAATATGTGACCCTGCACCACAAAACACACAAAGAGTCGCAACACATGAAATTTTAGTTGAGAGCATATTCTGAAAGAGCAGACTTTAGGCTTTAAAATGATGTATTACTCATATCAAATTGACTCTCCTAACCTATCTAAATATTGGAAAGAATGCACACACTCAGAAAAAGTGTAAACTGAGAAAAGAGGCTCTGAAGTACAGTGTCTATTCAAGCGCCTTTCAAGCCGTGCTGGTTGTGCGATGAATGGGACAAAAAACAGGATGGAAACCACTAGAGTAACAACAATGAGGGAATTATCAGATTAAACTGAAATTAATAATAATAATAATAATAATAATAATAATAATAATAATAATGATAATGATAATAATGATAATGATAATAATAATAATAATAATAATAATAATAATGATAATAATTATGATAATAATAATAATAATAATCATAATAATCATAATCATAATCATAATAATAATAATGATAATAATAACAATAATAATAATGATAAGGCCTTAATTACCCAGGGTAGACAAGTCAAGATCGGCTCGGTTGACCCATTTCACCTATTTTCAGTCCTCACACAAAATCAGTGTGTGCGACTTTTTGTTCGTTTTGTGATGCACGGTCACATTATTCTTTACATTTATGACGTCTATTAATATTTGAGTTGCACAAACAAAATTCAAACTTCAAGTTCAAAATTTCATATATCTTTTATTACTGTAAAGCAAATTAAAGGATTACAATTTTTTTCACAACTTGTACGTAATTCAATTTCAGTTTTCCCCAGTGTATAATGTAAGACAGTCCAAAATGTGATAATCTTGCTGTCATAATACACTGACTTAGCAGGGACCGTTAGCGAAAACCAAATTGTCCATAATTATTCATAACAATCTGTAACTATCCGTAACTATCCGAAAATATCCGCAAGTCTTCGCAAGTGTTCATGTGTTCAAGTGTTCTATTATGTGCCAATTCGTAAGAATATCCGCAAGTTGACGCAAATATTCGCGTCTGGTCGTATCTGTCCGTATCGCCCGCATTTTTTGGCTCGCATGTTTTGTACAAATTTCTGGTGACGGCAAAGGATCCGCGGGGGTCCGCAGAAAAAAATGACTTTTTTGGACGTAACGCCAGACGCAGAGCATTATGTGACTGGGGCTTAAAGCTCCCTATTATTTTGTTACGACCCACGGCTTTGAGCCCCCTCCAGAGGCCCACATAATGTGTTAAAGTGCCTTTTATAGACATGCCTACTTTGTTGATGAATCCTCGCCTCTCTTAAAGGGATCGTATAGTTTCGGTTGAGACCTAATTTCAGGTTTCTAACATTTTTTTTTTTTGGTGAGATAATGAGAAACCTCTAATGAAACTTGAAAGAACATGTCATTCAATGAGGAATTCAACATTTTATTTGATGAATATTGGTTTTGAAATGGCTGAGATATCCAAAAGGAGCGATTATTATAAAGTGTCCAACGGGACCCACACTTTATTACGATTTGTTGCGACACGGATTGTCGCCCCTACACGGATTGTCGCCTCCTGCTCGGGGCGACAATCCGTGACGGGCGCTGGCGGCACGGATTGTCGCCCCCTACACGGATTGTCGCCTGGCGACAATCCGTGACGCTTGTGCAGTTCCCAGTTTTTGACATCGAAGGCGACAATCCGTGTTGGCAAAAAAATTGTTGCGACACGGATTGTCGCCCCGTCACAGATTGTCGCCCCGGGCTCGGGGTGGTTCCTCCGGTGTTAAGCTTTAGTGGGATGGGTATGACTGGTAAGTTATGCGTATGTGTGTGTGTGTGTGTGTGTGGGTGTGTGTGTGTGTGTGTGTGTGTGTGTATTGTGAGCTGCATGATATGTGATGTGTATGATTTGTTGTGTGTGGGTGTGTGTGTGTGTGTGTGTGTGTGTGTAAGTGTGTGTATGTGTGTGTGCTTGGAGTATAATAATACAATATGTAGAAACTGTGCATGTGTGGTGGTCATAGTGGTAGTGGTTTGTTTGCCTGTGTGTATACGTGTGCCTGTATGCTTACGTGTGTATGTGGAATGGTTATAGCGGCGCTACTGTGGCAATACAAACGCCTTCAGAGTGTATGAGCACGTGTTTAAAAAATTCACACCAGCGTTGATCTAAAAATAGTATGGGTGTGCGAACCAATATCAGCGGTGAGGCAGGCTAGGCGAGAGAGAGACCGAGAGAAAATACATACGAGGGAGGTACCCTCCCCAAATGTTATTTGTCTTTGTTCATTTTTCACTGCAGTCATTTTCTTCCATCAGCCTTATAAACTAGAACGTCCATACCACTATTCTTTGTCCCAGAATAGGTTTGGCATGCTTTATGCATGGGCGAATAATTTCCACACGCCGTAAAAAAAAAAAAAAAAATTGTCAATCGTTAGTTGATTTTAGCACAAACGAACTGCCATTGCACACCGCTAATACATACGTAATACAAACAAACACCAACAAACACTCAAACAAATCCTCATAATGCAAATAAACCAACTCAACACTTTTTTCCTTGATATTCATTAATTTCATTCAAATCATTCATAAATCGACTCATTCTGGGTGTAACATGAAAAAAAAAAGTTACAAATGGCAATTCGAAACAGAAACAAATCCATTTGTCAATTTATACCACAAATAATCTCACTTCAACATAGATAACTCGATTATAGACCAACCCTACTAACAATTTCTTCACGAGAAAGTTTTGACATGTAGGGCCCTACCAAACCTATATTCCTTGAATACATTGGTTTGGATCATGTAACACCTTCTTACTTACAAGGGCATATACATTAAAAAAAAAACACAAATACATTACACGAATCTAGAATGAACTCAGTCATAAAAAAGGTTCCGTTATTCCGAAGTTTCGTTTGTTTTTTTTTCCATTTTGATATCCGAAACAGACAATTCCCTATGCCTAGAGGTTTGTTGATCCAAAAATGAAATTCGGAATAACGAACCTTCGGAATAATGAGCCTTCGGACGAATGAGCCTTCGGACGAATGAGCCTTCAGAGTAACAAACTTTTGCAATAACGAAAATAACCCCCTTCCCACATACCGACGCACACCCGAACCGATACCACATTCCTTCCTGATGAAACGATTTCCCAATGTTGATAAATAAGACATAATGGACCGTATGCAGAAAAGCAGCATCTGCCCGCACGCAAGCTCCACTCCGAATTCATAATTATACAAATCTGCCAAACAAACTCATCAAATTCAAAGCTGCTGATAAAATCAATATCAACGTTTATGCCAGCAACAGCTTACTAGTTATCCCTCCCCACGCGCAGCTAAAAAACACATACGCAAAAAACTGACATAATAAACACATTCTTCCATCACACACACACACACACACACACACACACACACACACACACACACACGCACACACGCACAAACGGACACTAAATTATCATGTGCACGCGCACATACACACTTCCTTGAAACCTCACCATGACTTTTTACATGGCATGTTTGCATGGATGTAGCCATGTAAGTTATGTGTTAGTATTTCAATGATTATGTCCAGAACGATATTACCCAGCAAAATCTTCTTCGAGGGCGGGCGACAATCTGTGCCGCCAGCCCCCTACACGGATTGTCGCCAGGCGACAATCCGTGTAGGGGGCGACAATCCGTGCCGCCAACGCCCGTCACGGATTGTCGCCCCGAGCAGGAGGCGACAATCCGTGTAGGGGCGACAATCCGTGTCGCAACATACGATTGCTTTGTTTTACATTGTTTTTGGATGTTTCAGTCATTCCAAACCCGCGATTTTCATCAAATAAACTTTGAATTCCTCTTAAAATCGTATGCCCTGTACTATATCAAAAGTGTTTTCTTGGTATCTCGCAAAAAGTTAAAAGCCCAATTCTCATCTCCACCAATACTGTACTATCCCTTTAAGTACTAATTGATTTCAGTCAAATTCACCAGGGGTTTTTGTCTCTGTTGCTTTCTGTTGTTTCTTTCTTTCATTTTATTTATCCCCGTACTCATGATTCTTCATTAACGCCACATGCCGTCTCGTTGATGGTAATAGTATAAATTTAATAGACACTTTATTCTTTCATAGAAGAGAGGCAATAGCATAATTACATTTTTTTTTTTTTTGGGGGGGGGGGTAGTAGTGCTCATCGTTCCATGACATGAGTAAAACAAGGCTAAATCTATTGTCTAATATTGCTTTTCATGGTGATGCCGGTGATTAAAAAGACAATTAAAAGGCATAATGTCTTCCTTTAGACAAATTTAGTGCATAGATACTTTGCAAGGTAATACCTAAGCGCTGTGGCACATTCGTTGTTTGTACAAGCAACCATTAACTTCCGTTGGGTGTTTTGTCTCATTTTCCTCATCAAATTAATGTGTCATCAAGGTTGTCCTGATGCCTTGAGAGCCCCGCGAGAACGTCATGTTGCTATGTGTGACGAGTGTGGAAAATCACAAAGTATCATTTTGAGGTCCCCTGGGAAAGAGTTGAACTTAAAAGATAACACCCCATGCCGTGCATCAGATGCAACAGAACATTTTTTGTTTTCTCATCTAGATCTGTTAATCTGTCTTTGTATACAGCCATTCAGCTTGTTGCTGCGGGGGCAGCTTGTTTCGAATTCAATGTCATGTCATCACACTTTCAGCTATGCTGTAAAGAATTCTTACAAATTACTGAAGAAACTTTACCTTACCCTTTAGCGAAGTTGCAAGCCAGGTATGAAGGGTTGTCTATACCCTCTGCATACCACAATAAGTACACCTGTACAGAGGTTTGTGTGTGAAATTTGTGCATACATGTGTTTGACTCATTAGCGTTAAAAGGGTTAAATCATCGTACAGTGTAGCCTACTAAACAATAGAAGGACATGTTCATTAGTGCATGCTATATACATCTTGCATGAATTCGATGTTTTTAGAGGATAGCGTGGTATCCTGACGAAAAGCAAAGAGTCCATCTGTCTGAATTATTGATAGTAAATGTAAAATCATATCATCATAATATCCCTAACAAACAAACAAACAAATGAACATATAGATTATTTGAGTTCTGATAAACACAAACAAGCGTCGCGGCCAGGGATAATAAACCAGCTTGTAAGGTTATCCTATTCCAGTTTAGATGTTATAGTTTGCAGCTGTACAAATTTGATAGAACGATAATTGATGGAATCATCGTAATTCATCAATGTGGCTCAAAGGATATACATCGCCCATCAGTAGAGGGCGTTATACAAAATTCATACTCTGCAAAATAGATGTTCGCTCTTAAAATCGGTGCTCAAGCGCAAAATACTCTGAATTTTCGGTCTCGCCGATTGCAGAAAAACAATGCACATTAAATTTCATTAAATTGCACAAAATACACGGTGCGATGAATCATAATTCATAACTATAAATTATCTCGCTTTTGTCGGAAAAAAAGGAACTTTTATTTTTGTGTGTGTGACATGAGCTTTTCATCTTAAGAATCAGTCAATAAATTGACATTAAATTTATGATCGGGCAGCAGGATACTGGATAAAAAAAGTTACTGTGCAATGGCCATGGAACCGGTGGCTGCGGGGGCTACTACCATTCACCCCCCCCCCCCCCCCCCAACACACACAAAATCCAAATACAAACAAACAAACAAACAAAAAACGAGAAAATTCAAAGAAAAAGCAAACAAACAAGAAAACCTATGACTTTCAAGGTTTGCTCAAAAGGGGAGGGGGGGGGGGGGAGGTATTATTGACACTTGTCTCGACTCAACCAAATTTACGAACCATGATCAATAGATCCTAAAACCCTGACGGAAGCACCCCCCCCCCACACACACACTTAGTAGACCCTATTACTTTACTATCACTGTGCAATCCCGTTATAACGAACACGGCTACAACGAAATAGAAATTCAGGCCGCAACATCGAAGGCGCTATGTTCTTTATTGTTTACTTGTTCGGTAATAACGAAATTTCGATATAATGAAAGAAAACTGTCGGTCCCGAGGACTTCGTTAAAGTCCATTGTTTTACCATACCTTAAACTGATTGACCCTCACTCTGTGTATTTGAACATCGCATTTAGCCTTCGTATCATAATCACACTCGCTGAGACAGTCGTCTGTGATTGCATTAGACGCGGTTAGTGTATAGTGACTGTGTTTAAAAGAATAAGTATAGGCCTGCACTTTGAATTAATTATAGTGCTGTGTATCGATAGCCCTCTGAGGCATATGCCCTTTACCATGCTATCTGTGTGGTCGCTCAGAACAGATGGCTCGGATCTGCCACTGATTGTCATGCGAAAAGGAGCGCTTGATTTCATTCTTTTTTAGAGCATCTCTATTTCAAAATACACGAAGCCGAGCCCCGATTTGGAAAATAACTTTGTCGATTAATCATTTCGGAACAACCAATATATAAAGGCTTATTAAAGGAATAGTCAAACTGGCCTTAGTCACGTGCATTTGAATTTTGATGACATTCATTATCATAATTTCTTTTTTGCGATTAACTCTTTTATGCCACTGCAGAACCAATTTAATAGAGATGTTTCTTTGTAATTTGCTGGGCCAAGAGCACACTCAGTCAAACGACTTGTCAATGTATCACACATTTTACCAGTGTACTACTGGAATAAAAGGTGGCATGCCTTAAATGTGATCCTTCAAATATCTTCATCTCGATCGATGAATCAGTGCAAATGAGTCGGATGACCATAACTCTTGATTGTCTGTTGATTCTTGTTCCCATATTCATGAATTTCGAGTATCCTAAAACGACCTGACTTCATTAGAGACATTAAATGTGTAATTTTTGAGTGAAGATATTCTTTCTTTTAATTCAATGTTCGTTTCCGTTCGTGTTGTCTTTCATGTTGAGTAGATTGCAACTGACAATATTATAACCTACTTTATCTCCACTTTTTTTTTCAAACTTCGCAATATAAACTACCAAACCAGAAACAAGAGTGTTTTTACAAAGACATGTAATTAAACACTCCTTCGATGTAACAGATTGGAGAAACGAAACAAAAGCAGATCATATTATTTTATAGACAGGTGAGCAAAACACACGCATGATAGATTAAAAAAAGTAACCAAACATTCTTATTGAAGCATTTCAAAATAAGATGTATCAGTTCCCTAACAGGGCTCGCATGTCATTTGCAACATCTCATAGTTGTTTATCCCATTGCATTTCATTCCTGAAATTAACAAATCTGGCGGTCGACATATCGGCAAGGAGAATTTTGTTGACGCATTCTTTCAAAGAATTGAAATAAAGGAATTTCTTCTCGTTTGTTTGTTTGTTTGTTTGTTTGTTTGTTTGTTTGCTTTGGTTTTAATCCACTGCTCGTTACACTTTGCTCATCGAACTGGCGCCTAAGTGATGTTGTCAACATCTTTATATTTAATAGATACCTTGGATCGCAGCAATTAAGATGAGCACATAAAACACTTAGGCCAAGATGAGGCTGTTTAGAACCAGTTTCCATGGCGACTAATGGCTATGACATCACACACTTTGGTATTTTATTTACCAACCACCACTTATGATAATAAAAGTCATCAACAGGACATGCCATGCTTTGAAGTTACCAGCAGATCAATGTATATTTATCTTTGTTGTTTGCTCAAACCCACCAGTTGGTGAGACACACTCTTTCCGGACCGATTGTCTAATAACCGAACTGCATACCCTTATGGTGAGGTTTAGGCAAAGGCAGAGGTTTCTTCAAAATTCAAATCTTCATCTGTTAACAACTTAAGGATCCAAAAATCTATGAACATTCCATACAATGTCTCCACTATATCATGATATTAGAACTCTTGTTTTGAAAACAAAAACAATCCATGCCTTCAGATCTTTTTTGTTTTGTTCTTGTGTTTATAATGTCAAAACTTATATATAGAATATATAAGAATATCTTTATAGGATATCATGCTCTCTCAGTAGATCTAGGCTGTTTTTTTTTCCCCCACAGCAAGATTTGAACTTGGAATAGCTTCAATGCTATCACCATTATCAGGAACATGGATGGATTTTCTGTACCATTTTTGTGGTCATCGAAAAGGTCTTCTGATTTACCTAACCAGCCTGATGCGAATTATGTTTTATTTGTTGTTGTTGTGATGCTATCGTTAGACGCTCAACGGTTCAACGGAACAGTACGACAGGATCATGTTTAGTATGGAAAAGGTAAGTTTCATTTCATTTCATTTCATTTCATTTTTATTTCATTTCCGGCCAAAACATACAATATGACAATTTCATATAAGCAAATTAAGTACAATGTAACTATTACATTCCCAAATGAAATTTAGATACACGTCATTTGTTTCTTCGTCTTAATATCAGGATCTTTTTTTTAAGACGATCATGTGTTTCAGTATTTAGTGCATATATATAATTATGTAATGTATATACATAATATATACATATATAATTACATATATATTTATATAACCGTATATAATATATATGTATGTATATATATATATATATATGTATATATATATACACACATATATATATATGTAAGCCACATACCAAAAATTATCAACTTGAGATATACTTGAAATTCAATGTGCATGAAAATCAAAGAAAATGATTGAAATGTATGTGATTATAAAGATAATCAAGAACATTACTTTCTTGTTATGTAACGTGCCTATTGTCAATAAAAAAAGATTTTATTCTTCTATATTTTTTGATGATGACTTTACTTAAAACATGAAAATAGCATGTATCTGTTGCATTGATATTTCTTATGTTTATATCATTATTATATATATAAATATTACAGTGTTGGATCATAAACGTATAATTTTGTATAGTTTCGAAAATGTTACTGTAATTGTTTAAAAATGTCATGGAATTACGAATGCTATCTTTAAGAGTACAGAAAGCATGCCTAGGTTTCATTTCTCGTTTAAGCTACCTCTGGCAGTATGACAAACAGCAGTATAGCAAAGCTTTCTCAAAAAACATATTTCTAAGGGAAGCTGTTATTTTGAACAGAAAAATAAGCATCGGGAGTTGACAATTTCACGTGTTTTCACCGAATTAAGAAAAAAAAACTGTATGAAATAGTTAAGCCTCATAACACATATTACAAGGTACGTTGTTAGACATTTATCTATCTGAATATATATATATATATATATATATATATATATATATATATATATTAATTTATATATATACACATAAATATGTCAGTCAGCCATACAGAAAACCTTATCTTGGAAAGGAATCCTTAGTATTCATGAAAGGAATATTGTTTAGAATGTGAATATATATATATATATATATATATTTTTTTTTTTGCAGTTGTTCATCATAACGAAAACTAGTTGTGAAAATTGTTTATTTCAGAGACCTAGCATTGTAACCTGTTTGTAAAAGATCTAAACTCGCCTTTTGCATAATTTTCTCTCACATCGATAGAGCACACATGACACGTTATAATAATACATTATCATATTTGGTTGCGAGTTAATCATATCCTACTGAAAACACGAACAGTATTTTTCCCCATAGTACATGAATATTTCAGTAGGGTATTGCATACACAACCCTATATAGAACCCCGCAAAAGCATGCAAGCAAAAACAAACAAACAAACAAACAAAATCCCTCTGGTGATTTTGCATAATGTTAATGACTCTCTTTTTTGTGTTTTTAGATTCGTCTGACAGGATTCTTCATTCTACTTGTCACGCTTAGTTGGGCTTCAGGTATGCTAGTCCTAAACCCCCTTTTATTTTATGAAGAATGTAGAGTGTAATAAATATCTTCTGACACGACAATGCCCCCCCCCCCCTTCCATACCATGTTAGGAGAAGGCACTAATTGTGTCTGTGGATTTGTCTTTCATATCAATCCCTGTCAAGATAGGAATAATCTTTGAGCATATTTGGAGAAACACACAAATTCAGTGGATTTCAGAGCTGATCACATTGAGAGCTTGAGTTTTATTAGTCGTCATGGCAACATGGCGGAAGATTGCAATTGCATCACATCACGAAAAATGAAATCATTGTCATCTGCTTGCATCTTTATCAGTTCGTGGTACAATGGCCGAAATAAAATATTTGTATTACATCCCTCCTTGTAAATAGTTTTAAAAATAATCATTTTGTTCTTCCTTTCCCAGCTACTGCACTGTTGGTAATTTATATACTGATTGCTTAAATATGCCTCTCTCACTTTTGAAAATAAATGATTTATGTATGACAAAATAAGTCTAATAATCTAAAATAAGTGGAATTTGATTAATATGGGATATCAATATTATCTGCAAAATTTTTCAAATGGATATTCATTCTAAAGCAATTATTTCAAGCCCCTAAGGCACTTTTGCACGTTTACACACGTATTATCGTAATTAAACAAGTGAGTGTAAACCCCTGCTGTGTATATCTCACAAACGCTGCGATATTAAACATAGCATCAATCGGGGCACCCCACGAGCTGGATATCCACCACGAATTAGACGTTGAAAAAAGTCCATGAGATATACACCCACGACTCAAAGAGCCCATAAATTATATTCCTCGACCTTGGGGACCATATTATACTAGTATAGCTCGTGGGCTTCGGTTGCTTATTGCCTAGTCGTTGGCCGTGTATGACTCGTGAGCTGTATAACTCGCGGGCAGTTTGACTCGTGGGCTATATGGCTCGTGGGTGTACAGCCCTTGATGTGCACCGACTTCCAATCATTAATGGTGTCATATTTGATTGATTTACCTTCGAAGGAGAAATCCCAGCGGTAAACCTAGCACCGTGGCTAAGCTTAGTCCCCAAATTGGACATGTGTTCTGGTATAATTCTCCAAGGGACTGATGAACCCATCAAGCTGCAGACCAAGCACATTCCACGCAACCATCCGATCTGCAACACTGTGTTTCAACATGATTGTGCCGGAGGAACCAACATACATTGCGTCCTTCCTTGTAATTATCTCATACAATGTTATACACATCTAAATCAATCTATTTGCTGACTTGTTTTTGTGTTGTACTAAAAGCATTTAATTTTAAAACCCAACGGGAACTTTATGTGATACGGTGAAGAAGAGGACTTTTGAGATCTGATATTTCGCATACCAAAAAAACAACAACAATGTAATATTCTTATTGCAATGACATGTGCTTTAGAAAAGGAAGGAATTGTTTAACCCCTATAGAGACAAATTCAAAGTTAATATACGGAAGCCTCATTTATATTCAGGGTCTGCTTGCCTGTTCTGTGACTGTTGGGCTGTAACTTTTAAAAGAAATCACAACTTCTATCACTCGATATTTTCAAGTTGAACAAACTGCCGACAAGACAACCTAATGTGTTTACCCGAAAAGAGTGTGTTACGTGTGCGACCTTGCCCTCTGAAAGGTTATTTCACCCATTAAGTAAATTCACTAATCTGACTCCCGTTGTTTCAGCTTCTTAAATCTTTCAGATTAATTCCATATCACCCGGTCGCACTTTTAGAGGTGCGCACAGTGTGACTCTTAGCTATTTCTCCTTACAAAGGGAAGAACTGTTGAACGCACCAAGGCCATTTCATTAAGTGCAGTCGCTTTAAAGCAATTACCTTCGTCGCAAATGCGCTTAATGGCATCTGTCTACATTACTTAACACAAATTGAGACCATAACCGTATGTTGTAATTTTTTTTTTTCATTTGAATAGCTTGCTTATCGAGCCCCTGTCTTAATGGAGGGATCTGTACGGAAACTTTAGATGGCTTCTCGTGTCTCTGTACACCGCTCTTCCTTGGAGAAAAATGTGAATATTGTAAGTTCAGTTTCAAATTAATCGCCTTCTTTTTATTTTTTTTTCCACTCTACGCTTACAAACTGAAATGGCTACTTTACAAACTAAAATGGCTACTTTACAAACTGAAATGAATAACTTACAAACTGAGTACCGTGATGATGTTGACGTCTGCCGTTTTATACAAAGTACAGCAACAACTTTGTAATAGAGATCTGTGATAGTCAGTACAAAATGAGCTAACATTAAAGAGAACTTCATAAATCATGAAAAATGTGCATTGACACTAGATTTGAAATGCTCGTAGTCAGTGTTTACCGTATAATTCAACTCCATTGTAATTCACATTCATATTACAGTGCAATAGAGATTGCGTAATTATTACTAAACATCACATTACACGTGGTGGTAGCTTTTTCTTTCAATTCCTTAGATTTAGCGGAAGGATAAAATCATAAAAATTTGAAAATCTCAATCCAGTAGTTTAAGAAGTCAATCAATTTTCTGGGTCTAATTTGGTATCTGTCCTCAGTCACAATCTTATAGATTAACTTAGTGTAAGTAATTTAGAGAGTTGTAAAGTATTATCGTCATAACTCATATGAGTCTCTGAAATAAACAAACAAAATGCGTGTGGCTTTAAAAATTCGATAACAGGGGCAGCTTCTTAAAGCGTTTATTTCAACGATTTGTATTTCGATAAAGTGTATCTTCTGCATTAACGCAGACTATTAAAAATCGTCATGTAGCTACTGCTAGTTTAGCATGCAAAATCATTTTCAGACGTCCCACAGTAAGGGACAGATTTATTGACTTTGAAAGGGCTTGCTGAGTGTGTGCGTGGGGGGGGGGGGAGGTAGTCTTGTATGTGAATTGATTGTATTGTTATGAGTTGTTTCTGACAGGTGGATGGCCATGATCCAGTTTATATTGTTCCATCGATCATATTGATATTACTTAACTAGATGGGTGGTCGTCACAGTTGACTCCTCACCTCTTCAACCAATCACGTTACATCTACCACTCCACACCGGTGACATGGTCGGCAGCGCGGGAGGCGTGCACCCAAGATGGCGCGAACCTGGTCGCTATCCAAACTCAAGAGGAAATGACGGTGATGGAGGAATTCATTACTTTGCATTTCCGCCTTCCATTGCACATCCCCGGTTTTATCTGGACAGGACTGAATGACATAGGCTCAGAGGGAGTTTTTAGTTGGACGGGTATTGGTGGTACATTGCCTTCTACAAGTGCGTTATGGGGGCAAGATAAACCAAATCTGTCACAGTTGGGAAACTGTGTCGCCTTGATGAGCTCCCTGGGGACGCGGGTGAACTTAAACTATGCAGTTGCAAATTGCAGTTTCATTTACCCTTACGTATGCGAGTTCTAACCATACCTAAAGATATACAGTGCCCAACAATGTGTTACTAGGTACACATCATGTTGCAGGTGATGCTTGCGGTGAACGTTTGCTCTTCATGGACGGAGCAAGCGTGCAGAGAGCTATAAGAAGAAGGGCAGATACATATTCACGGACAACATTGAATTTATTCAGTGTGACTTATTTGGATTCATATTACAAGCACAATACGCTGTGATATATCAAGCATTATATTCGATTAGGTCTATGATATTATATATAAAGGGTGGTGCGGGTTGTTTCGTTTTTTTTTCATATTCATGAAGCAGATGTCATGAAAATAGCATAAACTGTTTAAGAAGTTAGTTGGTTGAGCATTATAACTACGACGGTCATTATACAATAACGCTGAAGTCAATTCCAAGAGGCTGAAATCTGCAGTTATCTTCTCTTTCTTATCTTCTTGTTTTTTTTACTAACCGTGAGAGGGGTGCTCTTGAAGCAAATGTCACTTAAAATATTGTAAGAAGTGAGAATGTGAAACTCTAAAAGATACGACAGAATGATCTTTGAAAGAAATACATTGTATGTTTTCAAAAAAAAAAAAATCCCATTTACATACTTCCATATAGGCATATCATACATTGTAAGATTGTTACGTGGATTCTTATCAAGTAATTTGCTAAGAGCAATCACGTTACCAGACTTTTGCCTAACATTCCCAGTGGGAATCGTTTTTACCATTGACCGCGTACTAATGACCGGTATTAACTACTGCTCAGAGATATGCGCATGACTGCGGCTTACCGAAATCACGTTCAATGAAATCACATTAGCACGTTGAGGACGAGTCCCGAGTATACTCGGGCAGGTGTGTATGGGAAATGCATGTTGTAGCAAAATCATACCGTCCTCAACGGGTTAAGGAATGTGCCTTCAGTAAGTTACAAGCGAGCGATGACTGGTATTTACCCATAAAACATGGTGAATGAAAGATAGTTGAGACAGCCGTTCTAAAAAAAAAAAAAAAAAGTAATGATAATGCACAGGAAGCCACGCGAAGATGTACAAGGTTAGCACAATTTCTGAAGGATATGTGATTTTGTTTTCTTACTTGATTTATAAGTTTTTCTATTTCTGAGTAATAAGTTTTGTTTAGATTTCACGTCCTTTCCGAGATCTTTTTTTCTTTCTGCATTTTACTGTTTTTGCATTTGATTCTGCCAAAGAGTGTTGTGTATAGGCCTATATGTATTTTTTCTCATCTTTTTGTTTCGTTATAATTTATTATTGTCTATGTATTATCCTATACGTTGATTATACCACGTTATGTTTTATTGTACAGTTTATATCATACGGACTTGCCGAAAAACAGCCTAACGGCTGAGTGCAAGTACTTTAGCCCGTGTTTAAAACAAACAAACAAACAAACAAACAAACAAACAAACAAACAAAGAACAGGTTTATAATGTAGGTACAGTACGTTAGTGGAGATACTGCTCATATTCTCGGGTACGCACAATGTTGTGCAACATGCACTGGGCTGCGCCTCGTTCGTGTTACACCATTGGATACACTCAAGTGCACTGAATCTCCACTAACGTTTTTTGGCCTGTGCATTATTTGTACAGTTTGAGTGTGAGTGTGTGTGTATTTGTGTGTGCTTAGCCTATTCCAATTCCCTCATCCCTCTTTGATTTATTCCAATTTCCTCATTACGTATGACCTTTGTACAACGTACAACCATAAAAAAGAGGGTTCGTCAATTCTTAGTGTGTATGAAAATGTTATCATTAATGTTATGAATGTTCTATATTTTAGTACCCGTTACCTTTTTCATAGATAAAGGTCCATCAGAAGGTCCATCCTTGCCGAAAATAATAACCAATGGAATCACAGTTCTTGTTAGAATCATCCGCGAGTTTGCGCTCTGCCAGAATATATTCCACGTACTATTAGCTTTTGAGTTGTTTTAAGCCTCTAAATAGGCATAGTAGTATATGAAGCCATTTATTTTTCACCTTCGTATCATAGATCCGACGAGAATATCAATAGATTTAAGAACACTATCGGATTTTTTTTTTGTCAGTAGTATAGATGTAGATTATTTCATCAATGGTGCGCTTTATTATATTGTATCCATCATTTGCCCAGTTTACGATCTCACAGCAGTTTTAATTGCAGCAGAATTTTGACAAGTTGTACAGAAAAGAAACGGACGATAAAATTGGATCATTAAAATCTGATTTCATCAAGAAACAATGGAGTGGTGTTTTCTTGAGTCAGACGCAGATAATGCATATCATGGTGTTTCTTGTTAAAGTGATTTATGTAGGCCTATCATAAAGATGTCAGTTTTTAAAAAGGAATGTGTAAAGAATTGACACCCGTTGGATCACACCTGGAATCATGCACCCTGACAGTAGAAACACGCAATACGATGTGTAAACTAGCAGCTACTGCTCAATATTCACAGTTTTGATAAGTATGAAAATGCAGAAACGAATTTGAATCGAATTTGAAAAGATTCACAAACCGGACATTCCACTTAGACCCATCGTCTCGACCAGGGGCTCTCCCACATACGCACTAGCCCAGCACTTGGCTTCTATCTTGCAGCCTCTTGTTGGCCAAACTGTACACCATGTGAAGAACTCCAAACAATTCATTGACCAAGTCCGTCAGATGACAGTCTCTAACAGTGATCTTCTCATCAGCTTTGATGTTGAGTCACTATTCACGAGTGTGCCAGTTAAGGATGCGTGCGCTACCATCCTCAAGAGACTCGACTCTGATCGAACTCTACCAGACAGGACCAAAATGTCTCCAACAGAGATCCATGACTTGCTTGGTATGTGTCTCAATTCCACCTCTTTCAGATGGAGAGACACTTTCTACCAGCAAACAGAAGGCGCAGCAATGGGGTCCCCACTGTCCCCTATTGTTGCAAATCTATTCATGGAAAACTTTGAAGAGACAGCACTACAGACAGCGACACTCCGACCCAAAGTGTGGCTTAGATACGTGGATGACACCTTTGTGGTCTGGCAACATGGTGCAGAGGAAATCAACAACTTCCTTCAGCACCTAAACTCTCAACACCCTTCCATCAAGTTCACCATGGAAATGGAGAACCAAGGGGCGATCCCCTTTCTGGACACCAAGATCACGAGGACGGCCCAGGGATCCCTTTCCCACCAGGTTTACCGCAAACCTACTCACACGGACCGATATCTGAACTACCGTTCATATCACCATCCGTCGGTATTGAGATCCATCAACAAGACCCTGGTCAAGCGAGCCTACGAGGTCAGCGACAAAGCCTACCTACCCGGGGAACTGAAGCACATCAAGCAGGTGTTGAAGCGCAACAGCTCCCCCCCCCCCCCCACACACACAAGATTTCCACAGAGCTCCCACCTGTGCGGAATGACAGTGGAACACAACCAAAGTCGAGAGTGATCCTCCCATACATGGGTGCAGCCTCTCACAAGATCCAGAGGATTCTGAGAGAAGCCGACGTTGAAGTTCGTCACAGTTCTTCAACCAAATTTCAATCTCTCCACACCACACACAAGGACAAACGACACTCCAAGAACCTTCCTGGAGTCTACCGCATTCCTTATGAATGCGGTATGGTCTACATCGAAGAGACAGGCCGAACCTTCGCCACCCGGTTAAAGGAACATCAGGCCCATTGACGACGAGACGAACGGAACAAGTCTGCTATTATTTACCATGCCCACACCTGTGAACACAGGATCCTATGGGATGAGAGCAGACTCATCACACAAGTCCCCAACTGGTACCAACGACGAGTCAGAGAAGCACTGGAAATCGAGGTACATAATAATGTCCCACAGGATAATGGCCTCCACCTGAGCAATATCTGGCTAACCCTACTTGACAAGCAGGCTAATTAACACCCATTAGCCTCCACACAATAGTGGCCCCAATTGATACTTACAGTTAGACAACCACCACAATGTGTGCAGCCAACCGTGACAACACCTCCACACAGGAAGTGACTGTGTGCACTCAACCTTGACCTGCCCACCTACTGTGACCCATTCAGCCAATCAAAGACTTTCCCTCTAGGAACACAAGGTCCCTTTTATCCTTCATGAGGGTATTTAAGCCGGATTTTCCACTCACTTGCTCATTCCCTTGAGAACGGCGAGAACATGCTTGCCGAAACGTCGGGAGTGGGTAGGCCCTTTTCAGGGCCACTCACTTACTCCAGAAAGAATACGTGGTGCACCGTGAAGCCTTCTACCACCCAACGTTCTACCACCACGGAAGCCTTCGAAGATTTCATCCCAAACTTTACCATAATATAGAAGAATTCTTTCAGCGAGTACAAAAACTCGAGATTGACTGGTTTGACCCATCTCGACTATTTCGAGTCCTCTCACAAAATCAATGTGTGCGACTTGTTGTTCTTGCGATCCACGGTCACATAATTATGGAATTCTTGTAAGAGATCAATGCGGCTCAGGGAAAATAGACATTTATTCGTGCAGGGCGCTGCCTAAAATTGATAGCTGCGAATCAGATTCTGGCTCATCATTCGGTGCCCCAGGCCCCGAAGCTTCCGATTGGGAGTATTGAAGGAGGATTGTCCTTTCCAACTTTGTCTTCCATCAGCTCCTGGTCGCTGAGTGGTTAGAGATCTAGTCTGGGTTTCAGAGGCTTAACCTTGTTCGCCCAATGTTCTTTGATGGTTTTACCCTATTTCGCTGGTGCATTATCCGAGTCTGGATGACGCAGCTTTTGCATTCTTGAGGATTCTAAGATATTCAAGATGGCCCCCAAAATAAACATATTTTGGGGGTGTTAAATCCAACTCTGGAGGAAGCAACTCTTTCATCCCTCAGGTTTTTTAGTTGGTCGCCAAAAAGGGCACCAAAACTTTAAAATTTTGAAATAGATATTTTCTTTTTCCTTGTAATATGTGAATGAATTTAAAATAAAATGATGGTTTTAATCTATTTTGAGGGTGATGAATCCGAATCTAGTTAATGCAAGTCTTGCATAATTGAGGATTTTTTTTTTTTTTTTTTTTAGATATTTGCTATGGCAGCCAAAATGAATCCCCCCAATCTTGAATATCTCAAAATCCTTAAGGATTCAAAAGCTGCATTAACTTCATTTGTATTCATCACCATCAGAATAGGGTAAAATCATCATTTTTGTACTTATTACTTCATTAAGTCTATTAATAAGAAAAATAGATTATATTGTAGATACCGTAAATCCCCAAATGCTTTAAACAAATCTTTTTATATTCGTTATCGAAATACGCTTACATCTACTCTACGTACAGCTAAGCAACAGTATTTCTCCAATCAGTTTCACAAATGTAAGTTCGATATAAAGGGTACGTGGAAGGTGATTAACACAGCTTTAAACTCTACTGTAGATAAAAATTCCCCAAATTCCATTTTTAAAGACCGTTGTTCAGTAGATGAACCAGGGGCGATGGCGGATATATTTAATGACTTCTTTGTTAACCTCGGGCCAGATCTTGCCAGCAAAATACCGCATTCACGGACACCTTTTCATTCGTTCTTAGGGGATAGGAACGCACTGACTTTCTTTTTCGTTCCTATTGTTGATGATGAAATTAAAGAAGTTGTTTGTAAAATGAATAATAAGAAGAGTACAGGTGATGATGGTATCTCAATTTTTCTTTTAAAAAATGTGATAAATGAAATATTTTCTCCTCTCGTCTATATTTTCAATCAATCTTTATTAAGCGGAAAATTTCCTGATAAAATGAAAGTCGCTAGAGTTGTTCCTATATACAAAAAGGGTCCTAAAGAACATGTTAATAATTATCGCCCGATATCTCTTTTAACTTCAATTTCAAAAATTTTGGAAAAGCTTGTTCATAAAAGAACTCTTAGATTTTTTATTAATTGTAATATTCTTTCGAATTTTCAGTTCGGTTTCAGAAAGCAACACAGCACAACCCACGCTTTATTGGCTTTTATTGATAAAGTGGCACATGCTCTTGACGATGCTTCACACACCATCGGTGTTTTTATTGATTTCTCGAAGGCTTTTGACACGATAGACCACGATATTCTCCTTTATAAGTTAAGCCATTGCGGCATTCGCGGGACGGCTTTAGAATGGTTTAGAGATTATCTTACTGATAGAAAGCAGTATGTTTATCTTAATGGTCATGAGTCCTCAATGAAATCAATTACATGTGGTGTCCCCCAGGGTTCCCTACTCGGCCCGCTACTATTCATCTTGTACATAAATAATCTCCAAAATTCATCAGAGATTCTTTCTTTTATATGCTTTGCAGATGACACAAATCTATTTCTTTCACATCGTAATCCTAATACGCTTATTCATATGTTAAACAGCGAATTGAAACTTGTTCAATCCTGGATTCATGCCAACAAGTTATCACTAAACATTGATAAAACATATTATATGCTGTTCAGTAACTCTTTGCAATTTATTCCTGATCATGTCCAAATTAATGGCATTAATTTAACGAAGGTTGATAGTGTTAAGTTTCTAGGACTGTATATTGATAGTGATTTATCTTGGAAGTCTCACATCAACTTTTTAACCAAAGTTTTATCTAGGAATGCAGGAATTCTAAATAAACTGAAAGATTACTTCCCCACCAATATATTGCAAATTATATACTCGACTATGATTTCCCCTTACCTCAACTACGGAATACTGGCATGGGGTAACACGACCCAGTCTTTGCTTGACTCGCTCTTTCTCTTACAAAAGCGCGCTATTAGAATAATTAATAAGACTGGGTATCTATCTCATACAGATGAATTTTTCCATAAGAGCAAAATTTTGAAATTGTCAGATTTGTTTTATTACAATTTAGGGATATTCATGTACAAATTATCCAAAAATGATCTTCCTGATATTTTTCTGCATATGTTTAAAAGAAATTACTCTATTCATAACTATCCCACCCGCCAACGTGACGATTATCACCTACCACGTACCCGAACCATTTTTGCGAAAAAAACAATTATGTATGCAGGGCCGAAGTACTGGAACGATCTCCCCATAGAACTCGCAGGTTGTTTGTCTTTGTCGACCTTCAAATACAAATTAAGACATAATTTATTGAATAATTACATTGCGTAAGTCCATTGAAATTTCCTTCTTTCTTGTTTATGTGCCTTTACCTGCTGTGTTGGTTGTTGTTATTCATGTCAGCTAAGCCTCTCTGTTTGCGCTCTTAAATTCCTTCACACCAGTACCCCTTTTGATGCCCTAAGACTTCGGAACGCGTGAACAGCTGGCTTGTTGTATTTCCCTTAGTGCTATACTGGCTGGTAATTCTAATTAATTCCAAATTTTCTTTGAATGTTAGTACTTGTATGTTCACTCTTTAGGTTTCCCGTATCTCCTCCGAGGACTCGCATGTCGAGTTGTTCTCTTTTCACCGTTATTCAAATCATACTACTACACTATTGTCAACACTGTTAAATCAACTGTTCTTACATCTGCAGAATGTGGTTGTCTGTATATCACTATTAATGTATTGAGAAGATTCTGTTAGTGCACCAGGTATTTTTGCCTTTCATTTTTGTTTCTCTTTATTTTGGTCCTACGTTGCATCCGTGCTCCTCATCTTTACACTCTGTTCAGAATTTTGGACCTACGCTTAACAAGCTCGCTTTTAAGTAGGTTCCGTCATATTTCTTTAGCGTTATACCTAGAACCAAACGTACGATGATTGACCACTATATGTTTTATATTCTTACATTAATTTACTGTACATCCAAGCCGGATATTATGATTCACTATGTTTTATTATATTTGCTGTACATTCCTTCATTGAGAAGTATGAAAAAATAAATTGAAATTGAAATTGAAATTGAAATTATCAATTGGAATTTCAAGTTTTCGCAGCCATCTTGGATATGACAAAAATCCTGACTGATGTAAAAATTGCATCACCGGGTTTGGATTTAGGATCCTGGAAATAGGGTAAACCCGTCAATTTATTCTGAATGTTGTACAATTTATACAGAAAAACTTAATATCAAAATTGCAACTTTTGGCGGCCATTTTGAATATCTAAAAAACGTCAAGGGTGTAAGAGTTGTATCATCCAGATTCGGTTTCATCACCCTCGAAATGGGGTAAAACCCTTCGAAAATATTTGATGGCCTCTGTTCTTGCTATTCGTTTTTCTATTCTTTAGGCATAAGCTCTGGTTGGAGTCTTGGACAAGGACATTTACCTACGACGCAATTGCACGTGAAGTGCTTTCTGGAAAGCATGTCATATTTTGTAAATTTATCCGAAGGTTTCAAATTGTCTGCTGTCAATGAAGATTTTCTTTCTTTTTTTCAAATGGCCGCCAGCCCCCATGTCGGCAAAGAGCCACAACGTGCGCGCCTATTGTACGTTAGCAGTCAAGTATTTGTATAATATAGTGGGACTACATCTACGGCTGTAAGTTGTACATTTTTGACGTCACATTCAAATGGCAGAGAATCGTGGATAATAGATGTCCAATGGCAGCTAGGCCTACAACTTCTCTCTCCCCCCCCCCCCCATTCAGTTAGACTCGAAATAATAAATGCGCTGCATCGATGATTCATGGGATGAGTAAGGAACAGTTTGGCGGTATTCAAAGAGTAAATTAAAATGTTTCATTCTCCTTTAATGACATCTGTCATTTTTTTCTAAGCCCAATCAAAAAGTTGCCACTTAATAACTTCAGACTATCGCTTCACAAAGAAATAATCCAGCCTGCTTTAAATGCATTCATAGATAGAAACGATACTGTCATTTTTATTATCATTTTTTTTCAGAACCGATTTCTGTGAAAAGCTCCTTGTCTGTAATACGAGTCTAAACTACAATTGGATCATGCAGTCACACGAGCTGTCTATAAAATACGTGTTATACTTGTATGACAATAAAAGGTGACATGCTTTGAGTGTAGGACCTACTTTATTAAGACACACACTCAGTTACCTTCACCTCGACTAGTGAATCAATGCAATGGAATAGAATAACTGCTCTCTTAATAATCCGTTCACAATACGATTGTTGTATGAATTTTGACTAACGTAAGAGACACTATATAAGGCTTATCAATTAGAGACAATAATGACATTTTTATTATTTTTTTTTTTTGGGGGGGGGGAAGCCTCTCTTTAAACATTTGTTTTGTTCGTGTTGTTTCATCTAGTGAATTATGTCGAGTATGAATCATAGAGAATAAAATAACAACCCGCTTCATGTCCACTTCTCTCCAACTTAGCAAAACAGTAAAACAAAACAGAAACCCGACCGTACCCATAATCTACCAACAGATAATTAAACATTTCTCCGAACTAACAAATTAAAGAAACCGAACAAAAACTAGACCATAGTCACCCCCCCCCCCCCGCGAAAAAACCTAAGAAGAAAAAACAAACAAACAAACAAACAAACAAACGAATGCAAACATTGATGTTGCTTGGTTTAAGAGCTGAGCTGAAACCTTCTCAGGGTTCGCAAGTCATTTATGATATGGCGTGGTTATCTATCACATTACATAATCTTGTGGGCTGCCGTTACCCCTCCCCCCCCCCAACACACACACGCACTCCGAATTAGCATAACCTTGGGCGTCTTCTGTAAGGTAGTCTTTCTCTACGCACACTTTCAAAGAACGGATGTGGAGGCATTTACTTTTTTTTTTCTATAAAGAGCGCTCATTCCTCATTCGCCGAAACCACCATTGATAATGATGACGTCATTATCACGTGAACATGACATTGTGTGAAGACGTCAAAAGACCAGTGTATGTTTCTCTTCGCTATATTCGCTCAAACTCGCCAAGTGTCGCTGACTATTTCCGGAGCAATTGTCATATCTACTGTACTGCGTCTCCTAAGTCGCCAACGAGTGAGACCAATAATGTATTTTTTTTTCTCAACAAACTTTAAATCTTTATCTGTTGCCAGTCTAAGGATCTAAAGATCAAAGAGTATTTCACATTAAATTTTTCCCCTCCCAGTTTTGTCACCCTAACACTCCTGTTTGGAATAAGCAATCGTTCAAATCTCTTCAATCTTTTATTAAGATTGTCACTATCACAAGAACATAACTTTGCTTGCTACCTCAGAAGTTCAACACTTTCGATTTTCCAAATCCACATTTTGAGTTTGGATTGGAGTTTTATGCTTTCATGATGATCTGAACCATGCATGGATTTTTCATGTCATTCGGTGGCCAAAGTTAGTTCGTTGGTAGTATTTGTAATTCATGCCGTCGGTGGTGTCCATTTAAACCACTGTTCATCTCATGTATCCAAGTAATTTCCTCCTGTTGGTAGGAAAATTATTCTCTTATTGTTCCCTACTGCGCAACATTGTGTAGAAAAGTTCTTTTCCTTCCATGTAGTCACCGTTACTCAAGATGAATTACATTGATGTTGATGTTGATGTTGATGTTGATGATGTTGTTGTTCATACCTGAAGACTCTCATCGGATTAACGAAACAGTACGACAGGACGATGTTGACTATGGAGAAGGTAAGTAAAATTTATAGAATCTGAGCTCCTTTGTCTTGCTTAATGTTCTCAAAAAATTTTGATGACCTTTTGTCTCGCGTGGAGTCTGACAATGAGAAGTATGTGGTTATTAGACATAGACAACCCCCAATTTAGAAATCAAACCACAGCATAGAGAGGTTATATTTACCGTCATGCACAGACGAGAATAATTTGACATTGCATTGTTTAACAGGAAATGTAAACATGGATGTGAGACGGGAAATCAAGTAAACTATATATATATATATATATATATATATATATATATATATATATATATATATATATAAATGTACATATATATGATATATATATAAATATTATATATATATATATATATATATATATATATATATATAATATATATATATAAATGTATCGTATACACTCATATGAAGAATCGATTGCGAAAAAGAGATACATCCATTTATATCAATTTCAGAATTTTGAGGTTTGATAATACTGAAAAACAAAGAAACTTTACGATGCAGTCAACATTAAATCTGAGTGGGTAATCTAAAAAGAAAAAAAATCGTGCTCGTGTTATTGCCTCTGGTAGATTGATATATTGACGATAGCGAAGCTTTCTAACTAAAATCGTTGTTAGCTCCTCATTTAACTCACATAGGTACGTATATCGACCAAATATACTTCTACAAACGGAAGTTATTAGCGAAGCTTTCAAAATGAATAGAAAGAAATAAGAAAGTACTAAAAGGTGAGAAATTCAGGTGTGTTCACGTTTATATATTCTTTTTGTTTAACTGAAGCATGACTTTGATTATTATCTCTTTTTTTGTCAGTATGCGCTCTTAAGTTTATCGTTTATGCAAAGGCAAATGTGTTTGTTTATGATGTAATACCTGATTTATCTTGTGTTATGTTTTGTTGGAAAAAAGAAGAATGAAAATAAATGAATTGAATTGAATTGAATTGAATATAAATGTATATAGATATAATGATATGCCGTCGTTAGCTCCGCATATAACTCACATAGGTACATACATAGACCAAACATACTTAAAAACAAAACAAAACAAGTGAAATGCTATTTGATTTCAGGAAGTGTGTAGAGTAAATATAAGTGAGGAAAGGAATTATGACTGCATATTTAAAGAGATCATTACATTTTGTTTCATATTTCTTTTTTTTTTCGAAACGAGAACATTTTTGTGAAAGGTAAAAAAAAAACTGTAAAAACTATTCAGAGACTTTGAATTGTTACGCTTTTTGACCGATTTTGAATTACCTTCGTGCATGATTTTCCTCCTTCCCAATTGGCACACGCGGAAGATATATGATGATTTAATTTGATTATGTAAAATTATCAACAATTATTACGGATGAAATGTATCAATTCAATTCATTTATTTTCATTCTCCTTTTCCCAACAAGACATAACACAGATTAAACCAGGAATTACATCATAAACATAAACATCCGACTTTGCACTTAGAAAGCGAATAACAGTATTTTACAGTACAAAAAAAAAAAATCGTCAGCCGCGGTATATATAGCTCACACAACTGTAGAACGGTGTTTCGAATACCAATTGACTTGTGCACAGCGTATAAAAACATCGCGTTATGCGCTTGTCTTTTTACTTATTTTCATTTATTTATCTATCTATTTTCGTTTAATAAGGTTCGTCTTACAGGATTCTTCGTTGTCCTCGTTGTGCTTTGCTCTACATCAGGTATGCTGGTATTAAACTCCCTTAAACTCACCAAAATCGGTCTTATATCCCTCATTAACAGTAGTTTGAAAGACACAAATGTTCTGTCATTGCTAGCTACTATACACTGTTGATGGTTCACAGATTGGTTAGGTAATGCCTCTCTCACATTTGACAATAAAACAAATTATGCTGTACATGGAATTTATCTGATTTCGAACGTTCAGTATTTGTAAAATTTTCCTTGAGGATGTTAATTCTAAAGCAATTGTTTGATGCCTCAAGGCACTCTTACCCGTGTGCACACACGTTAATCATAAAATGAACGTGCCTGCATGGAAACACCTGCCGTGTATATGTTACAAAGGCTGCAGTATCAAACACAGCCTCCAAGGGACACCCTACGAGATAGACACCCACGTGAGTCATTTGGCCCACGAGCTAGAGATTGAAAAAACAAAAGGTCCATTAACCATACAACCTTCAACAGTCATACAGCCCATTATGGTTAGCTATAGCCGACCTTGAGGACCGTATATAGCTCGTGGGCATGTTTAACTTGATGTCGAGCTTATGGGCCTCGGTCACTTAATAGTGCCTAGCTCGTGGGCTGTGTATGCATCGTGAGCTGTATGCCTTGTGGGCCGTATCACTCGTGGGCAGTATGACTCGTAGGCTATATTACTAAGTATTCGTAGGTGTCCAAATCTTGATGTACACGCACATCCAGTCAGTAATAGTGTCAAATTTGATTGATTTACCATCAAAGGAGAGACCCTAGCCCCGTGCCTAAGCTTATCCACGAAATTGGACGAAATGATATGCTCGAGTATAACGCTCCAAGGGACTGGTGGACACATCAAACTTCGCGCAAAGCACATTCCACGCAACCATCCGATCTGCAACACTTTCTTTCAACATGAATGTGCAGGAAGAACCAGCAAACACTGCGTCCTGCCTTGTAATTATCTTATTCAATATTATACTTGTAATAATCAATCTAGTAGCTGGCCTGTATGTGTATTGCCACAAAACATTGATTTTATAGAACTTTATGTGATGTGCTTTTCAAAGAATAGGACTTTAATTGTGAGATAAAATACTAGTTCTTTGATAATATAGTGCTACTCTGTTTATTTGTTTTTTTTTTTATTTTTCACAGGAATGTAATATTCTAAGTACAGTGACATACACCTTTAGTGTAAATGAATTAGAGACTCCTAAGAAAAGAAATGTTCAAACTTACATCACGGAGACCTTGAACATGGTATATTCAGATTTTGTTGTTGTTGTTGTTAGATGTATGAATGTTTTCCTGTAACTTTTTCCCTTAATCACATTTGATGTCAACCTGATTTTTTCGAAATAAACAGACTGAAGAAAGAGTAAGCTTGTAGCCTACCGCAAAGAATGGATTAATGTACATAGCGACTATTCACTCCAAAGTTTCACCCACGCAGGAAATTCCCCATCCTGATTGCCGTTTTTCTTTTTCACCTCCTTTAAATATTTCAGGTTACTTCTGCATTACCGAGTCCCATTCGCATGTATTAAGTAACCCCTGCTTATCTTCCCCTTAAATAGATAGACTTGTATCACAAGCATTGTAAAAATTCACAAAGGTCATAGCCAAAGTGCAGTCTCTCGAGAGCAATTACCTTTGTCGAAAATGGGCTTGATGGAATCTGTCTACATTATTGAATACAGAGTGAAGACACGGCCGTATGTTGTAACTTTTTCATATGAACAGCTTGCTTATCGAGCCCCTGCCTTAATGGAGGGATCTGTACGGAAACTTTAAATGGCTTCTGCTGTCGCTGTCCACCACCTTTCCTTGGAGAGAAATGTGAATATTGTAAGTTCATTTCAAATTCATCGCCTTCTTTCTACTTTCTAACTCTATGTTTCCGAACTGTAATGACTATATACCTTAAAAAATTGAGCACTGTTGTGATGTTGACATGTAAACTTTACATACAAAGAACCAGGTGGATCGGTACTAATGTCAGTACAAACAGAATTGATACTAAAGAAAACATTATAAGTGTGCATTGACATTACAATCGAAATAAACTCTATACATGTATTTAGTGTTCACGGTTCCTCGCAATTCAACTCCCTTTGTGTTTGACATGACAGTGCATAATCATACAGTGTTTAATTTTCAATCAAGTGGTGGCAGCTTAGTAAAGGGGTATCGTCATAACTCCTATGAGTCACTGTAACAAACAAATTAACGCGTGTCGCTTGAAAAAACTTCACGACTGATGGCAGCTTCTTAGAATGTTTATTTCAACGATTTATACATCGAAAAATTGTCCCTTCTGCACTAACGTGGGTAGAATATTGAACTTATCTTGTGGCTTTTGCTGGTAACAGACGCGAAATAATTCTTTTTTTTTTCAGACGTACCAAAGTAAGGGACGGATTTATTGGATTTGATGTGGCTTGGTATGGGGGTAGACATATGTGAAGTGATTCTCAGTATAAAGTTGTCGTATAGGTCAATGATCATGATTCTGATGCTGTTCTTCCATCAATCGTATTTATCTACTTTCATGAGATGAGTGCCCGTCGCAGTGGACTCCTCGAGTCTATTACAAGGAGACCTGTTACATCTCCCACTCCGAAAAAATGACATGGCTCGCTGCTCGGAACAAGTGCATGGAAGCTGGTGGGAACCTGGTCGCCATCCAGACTCAAGAGAAACTGACGTCACTGAAGACAGTTTTAGATTTGCATTTTCCCGTGGAAATTAATTCAAGCCGTGTCATCTGGACGGGACTGAATGACATAGGTTCGGAAGGAGTTTTTAACTGGGTGGGTATTGGTGGTACGCTACCTCTTGGAAATGAGTTATGGGGGCAACAAGAACCAAATGGGAAAGAGAACGAAAACTGTGCCGTCTTATGGAACATTAAATACGCAGACGTGAATTGTGACCGCCTTTACCCTTCTCTATGCGAGATCGGACCCTATAAACAGTGAACTAAACGATTATGTTACAGTAACTTACACCCATGTTGCAGCTTGTAATGGCCGTCTTATCATTAGTCTTTTTTTCATAGA
Organism: Diadema setosum; assembly: GCA_033980235.1. Taxonomy (NCBI): domain Eukaryota; kingdom Metazoa; phylum Echinodermata; class Echinoidea; order Diadematoida; family Diadematidae; genus Diadema; species Diadema setosum. The sequence continues at coordinate 15,815,105 of CM067065.1, forward strand.
CGGATTAAGCACGCAGAGAATTGAAGACGTGGAAAGGTAGATAGGGCCTGAACACTTAGGACAACTTTGGCTGAAATATATATTTGACATAATTATTCATATCACAGACATAATACTCAGAGATATATTATGCAGCTACATTGTACTGAAGTACATGTATGTGTGGGATGACGGGGTGAGTTCCATAATTTCTTTTGAAGCAGATGTCGGGAGGATTTATAGCATAGAACCATTTAAGAAGTTATTCGGTAGAGTATTTGTAGCTACAACTGTATACAATGGTCATTATACAATCACGCTGAAATCAATTCAAAGAGGCTGGAATCTACAGTTTTCTTCTATTCTATTCTAATGGGATATCTGGAAGCCCATGACAATCTTTTACATTGTACGAAGTGAGAATGTAAAGCTCCTGAATGTACAAAAGAATAATCTTCAAAGTGATTGAGCAGACAATACCTTTCCAGCAACCCCATAGTAATTTCATATATGATGCATTCTATACAGTTTAATTAGTATTTTTCGATAGATCGTATAATGTGGATTTTCAAAGTCTAAAGAGCGAAACTGATTGCTTTGTGGTGTGTGTGTGTGTGTGTGTGCTTACACTATGCCCTCTTTGAATTCCATTTTCCGTGTTGCGTATAACCATTGTGTCTCGTATTATGATAACCACCATCTAAGGAGGGTTCGGCAGCCGTCAATGTCTCTCAATATTCTTATTAATGTTATCAATGATTTAGCAGTACCTACTGCCTCCTTATAGACATGATAGATAAAAAAAAACAACAACATTAGATTATTTGCAAGACTTTAACAAACAGAATAACAGTTCTTGTTGAATTCCCCGCGAATTGGATCTCTTCATAATAATTGTACTTCAATTAGCTTTTTCAATTAGCTTCTTAATGTAATTATACTGTAGCCTTTTTTTCACCGAAGATATATCGGTATAAATTATTACCGATAGTATATTATAAATCCGACTATAATATCTACAAATTCAGGAATACTTTGGAAAACATATTTTTCACTGGCATCGATGTAGATAATTTTACCAATAGTACACTTTACTATGAGGTCTCTCATCATTTGCCTCATTTTACAAGGTCACATAAATCAGAACTGAAGCAGAATACCCAGTAATTGAAAAACAAAAACAAAAACACACACACTTTAATTGTACAGAAAGCAACCCGATGATAAGATTGAATCATTAAAATCTGATATTATCCAGAAACAATGGAGCTATATCATATTGAATCAGACTCAGATAAGGCATATTATAATGTTTTCTTAAACGGGGTCATGTATTATGAAAATGAAAGTTTTAAAACGAAATGGATAAAGAAAAGACACCCGTGGTTCAGGAAATCATGCACTCTGACAATAGAAATACGCAAAAAGATGTGTAAATTAGCAATTACTTTTCTCAATATTTATTCAAACTTTTGATAAGTATGAAATATACAGAAACGAAGATGAATATCCAACAGAACTTGTAAATGCATTCTTTTCTTCACATAAAACATAATTACATGTATGTGTCAACATTACAAGATATAGAATGATATTTATGAATAAACAACATGATAGGGTGAAAAAAGGGGGAAAGCTGAAGAAGTAATGCTTGTAGAGGGCATTACCCCCAGACATAGTAAAGCAATTATATATTTTATATCGTTGATCTTCTACATTGTACAAGGAAATAAACTAAGGACAAGGAAACAAACTAAGACGTAAGAATAAAAATATTGTCAACAGCTCTGACATAAGTTTTTTCAAAGTTTCTTCCTGTACACTTTCATAAGCCATTTTTCTTTAATACCAAAACAGATGAGGAAGAAATATTTGAGATGATTAAAACCCTTTAGTCTAGCAATCAAGCCGCTATGGTGGACTTAGCGTACAATAATTTGTTGACGGCAGCATAACTAAATATCTGACGTAGAATTTTAAACTCTGTTAATTTCTACGGGGGGAATGTCCTGATTCCTTTAAAATATCTAAAGTGATTCCGCTCTTCTTCTTGTTCTTCTTCTTTTTAACGACCGTTTACTCCTAATGAATTAAAGTCCAATTTCAAAGCTACCTTATTTCTAAAATCTTTCGGAAAGATTACTAATGAGCGGTTGTGTAGGCCCTATTTTCCCAAATACAAATCATTAGCTTGTCCGTAACCAATTTGGCTACAGAAATTAAGATAACAAACAAACAATATTCTACTCATTTTATCCATCATTAAATAAGTTGAAAGAATGTTTAACCGAATAAAAAAAATGATTGAAAATTTTTGGATATATCAAGCTCATTTTCAATTCAATTCAATTCAAATGAATTGATTGGGAATTTTCTGCATTGAATATGTATCATAGATGAAATACAGTCATTCCTTATTATTTTCAAGACATTAAAACATACAGTGTGTACATCCGAACATAATTGAGACAGAGTATTACGTGTGCAGATTGAAGAAAAGAAAAATCATGACGTTTTGTTAAACTAATGAGATAAAATCTAACTAAATCTTCCATCACATGTGGTGTCCCTCGTAGATCCGTAGTGTGTTCTTTATTTTTTCCAATCCATATCAGTGACATTGTTACTAATTCATATTTTCTTCTTAGCTTTATACTCTTTGCAGACGATACAAACATGTTCATGCTCTTTCCAAACTGTTATCACTTCACTAAATTCAGAAATATTTAAATTGTTCCTGTGGATTTCTTCTAGTAAATTATCATTATATAATATCTCAAAAAGACAAAGTCTATAGTATTGAAGTCAATAATTCTTCAAATATTTAAAGAGCTTGCTTCCAAAAGGAGCTAAATCCATTAAAAATGATGGATTTTGGAAGCAAGCTAAATTACCTGTATAAATGCTGACGGACAGCCAGCTGTTGAGAAGAAAGTAGTAAATTCTTGGACATTATTACGGAATCAAAATTAGTATGCAATGATCACTACACACAATAGCCGTATTCACACGTACAAACTAGCGGGATTATACGATCGCGATCCATTCACACGGACAGAAATATCACTCGAATTGGCGAACACGCTTCACTGCCTGAGATTCTCTTTGCCCTTTGTTCTCGCCCGTCACAGTGGTGTGGTGCGCACACTGAACAATTGTGATGTCGCTTTGAATGATGGGATTATTTGGAAATTATTTGGTCCAGTGTTCACAAGGTAACCACAATTAAGATATAAGCGCAAGAATTCTTGGCGTTTGCATCATGATACTGATCGCGATTATTGATGGGGGTTTTGTGTTCACACTGGAAAATATCTTGAAATTTCGATCGCGATGCAAATTTGGAGATTTGCATCCTGCCAATTCGGGTACCTGTGAATGCCACTAATGTCCATACCTCGGTTTCTAGAGGCATTAAAATTCAACACCACCTGTGATTTTTGGTTTCTCCGATGATAGTCCTTGTCCATTTTGCACAATGCCCTGTAGTAATAATGTATTACGTACATTGTATGACCAAAATTAAAATACACACACCCGAACATACACAAAAGGGCAGTGCTGTTGATCACGAACTCCCATATTACCTCTCCCTCCAACAATGTCCAACCTATTAATTCAAGTAATGTCATTAAAATCAATAATATTATCATTTTTCAAGTAATAATTTCGACGCAAAAAATGCAGTTCATTCAGTGTTGAAATCAGCCTTCATCTGGCTAATAATCTCATGGATAACTGAAGAATTGTTTTGGCATAAAAATGTTTAAAATATCATGGCTCCGAAGTTGTCTGAAATCTTTTAATAATGATAAACTTTCGTTAATCTACTCACTCTTAAAAAAAAAAATGCAGAAAGGTAGATTGTTAAATCAGTGCATGCCTGAAAACGTGACCTTGATACGATGCGTTTCTCATGCTCTATTCATTTCCATCATTTAGGAATGGGCCCTAGACGGAACAAACACAGGAAACATGAAAAAAAAAACACTATAAAACACACGCACACACACACACACACACACACAAACAAACACTAAGGCTCCAGGACATACCTTTTTTTTAAGTGTTCTATAGGAAAACTGCTGCAAACAAAATTTCCCATTCGTCTTTCAGAAAATATAAAAAAAAAACAACAACTCGAGATTGTTTACGTTGACCCATCACGAGTATTTTGAGTCCTCACAAAAACCAGTCTGTGACCCTATATCCCAGAGCTTACTTGATTAAAGACAATAATTAAATTTGGGGGCGAGGATGCCTCTACATAAACATTTTATTTTGTCTTTGTTCATGTTGTTTCATGTACTAAATTGGTAGGAAATAACAGTCCGGTTCATGTCCACTTGTCTCGAACTTGGCAAAACATTGAAGAGAGAGAGAGAGAGAGAGAGAGAGAGAGAGAGAAACCCGACCGCACTTACCAACAGATAATCAAACAGTTTTCTCAACTATATATTAGAAATTAAAGAAACCGAACAAAAGCATACCATTTTAATAATTAAAGAATAAACAAAGGAGAACAACATCGTGTGCAAACATTGATATTGGTTGCTTTTAGAACTCGGAGTTCGCGAGTCATTTTGTGATATGGCGTGATTGTCAAATCTTGCGGGCTGTCGTTACCCACGCCCCCTCCCCTCCCCTCCGAATTAGCATAGCCGTAGGTAGTTTTTCTTCATGCATCCTTTCAAAGAATGGATGTAGGGGTATTTACTTTTTTTTTTCCTAATCGAGTGCTCAATCCTCATTCGCCGGAGCCACCACTGATAATGATTACGTCATAATCACATGAACATGACATGGTGTGAAGACGTTAAAAGACCAGTGTAGTATGTTTCTCTTTGCTATTCGCTAAAACTCTCTAAGTGTCGATGGAATACACTATTTCAGGAGTAATTGTCCATCACCTGTACTGCATCTCCTTTAGTCGCCAACAGGTGAGACCAAAAAAATATTTGTTTCTCGACAAAATCAAAATCCTTATCTGTTACCAATTAGAGGATTTAAATATTAGAGATTAATTCACTTTCAATTTCCCCCACCCACTTGTTTGATACAAACACTCCTCTTTAGAATAAGCAATTTTCTTCTTTCCTGGATTAGAATTGTTACTCTCAGGGAAACAGACATGTTCTTTCTTCCCGAGGAGTCGTACACTTTCGTTTCTGTCAATCCACGTTTGCAGTTTGGAATGAGTTTAATGTTACCATAATTGTCAGATTTATGCATGGATTTTCCATATCATTCGGTGGCAACAATAGATTGTTGGTGGTGTTTGGGATTCATGTCATTCGTGGTGTTCATTTAAACCACTGCTCAGCTTTGTGTATCAAAATGTTTTCCTCCTGTCGGTATGAAAATTATTCTCTTACTGTTCCCTATAATACTGCTCAACACTGTATGGAAATGTTCTTTTCCTTCCATAGGTATAGTTCTCCGTTTCTCAAATTATATTACATTTCGATGTTATTGTTGTTGTTCCTACCTGAAGACACTCATTGGATTAACGGAACAGTACGACAGGATCATGTTGAGTGTGGAGAAGGTAAGTAAAATTTATAGAATCTGAGCTTCTTTGTCTTGCTTAATGTTCTAGAAAATTATAGAACTTTTTCCTGTCTCTAGTGGAGTCTGACAATGAGAATATATCGATGCTTATTAGAAACAAACAACTCCTAACATATTTGATTAATGTGTGTATATATATATATATATATATATATATATATATATAATAGGTATGTACATACAGTTGTATATATGTATATATATTTGTATATTCAATTCAATTCAATTCAATTCAATTCAATTTATTCGGCACAAAATAAATCAAAAGTACATTATGTACACAGTAAAAACAAAAACAATGTGTATAAACATACATGCACATATTTGGAAATTAATGCCGGGACCCCTTTGAAGCATCTGGTGCTTGTTGTTGGGGCCCAAAACAAAATTATACAAAATACAGTTGCTAAATAGCATATTGTGCAAAATGAGAAATGAAAAAAATATATATATACACACACAAAAAAAAATACTTATCAGCCCTATACTATGCAAACACATACACACACACCACATTCTTATCACTCGCACCCATGCAGCGCACACCCAACACACTCAGTAGCTATGTCAATTTGTATATATGAAGAGTTTGTTTGCAAAAACCGATAAGTCCATTTTTGAAGATTTTGAAATACGGTATTTGTCATAAAATACAAAATAATACCTTTTAAATGATATATTGGTCACCACACATAAAGGTACATTATTGAAGTTATGGTCAAAAGAAGCAAAAATTTTCTTATTATTCTCTTTATTTTTCTTGACCTTTAATCGCAAATATCTCCATTTGACAAATATGGACTTATCGGTTTTTGCAAACAAACACTTCATATATATGTATATATAATATATATATATATATATATTATATATATATGTATATATAATATATATATATATACATATATATATACACATATAAAGAAACAAAGCGAATAATATTGGACTGTGAGTTCGGCAAGTTAACAAGTGTTTCTGTGCTTAATGGAAGCGTACTTGAGTGTACGTGTGTGTGTGCGCAAATAATGTAATAAATTGTGCTTCATTTACATGTAAACCAATTTTTAATAGAAGAAAAGTTTAAAAGTATTGCAGGCCTTTTCATCAGCCTCTTCACTAAATAACTTTGTCTTATATACCTGTCATTTTCATATTGTATTTGTTAGTCGTTGTGACACCTCGTCCCCAACACGGTCAAATGCATGCATGTTTGGTTTTAATATCTGTGAAAGTACATTTCACAAATGTAAACGGTTCACAAAGTGATGAAAGACTCTGAAAGCTGTCAGTTCCTCCAAAGTGTGCTTTCTTTCTTAATACATTAGTGGGAGGATTCTATTAGAAATAAATTATACTTGACGTTCGCACTTAAGCTCTATACCTGGGTAGTTTTCAGACTGTATGGATAATAAATCTGATACACGAATACAACAAAAGAGGTATAGTTTTACGAAATTTATAAAGATTTGAAATTCTCCTAGATGGAAAATACGAATATTAAAAGTAGTAATCAAAGCATAGAGACATTATATTTATCGTCATGCTCGTTGGCTCCTCATATAACTCACACAGGTACGTTCATAGACCAAATATAAGTAACGAAAGTTATTAGCGAAGCTTTCATCATGAACAGAAAGGAATAAGAAAGTATTCAAGGAGAAATAAATGTTTTTCAGATTTTTACATTTGAACAATGATAGATTAGGTATATTGAGTATACTGAATTTATAGTGACTGGGATGAGGATTGAGAATGTTTTCAAAATTTTTTAACAAATTGCAATGAACAATGTGATGACATGGCAGCCTCACCATAAGAATGCAGGAGTACGGGCTCAAGGAAACAGAACAAAAGAAGAGCGTATGCATACATTCTACACAGGTGAAGTGTCAATCAAGCGGCATTGTAATGGAATTACACTGATACATTTCTGAAATACTTGAATCATCTATGTCATCAACACTGTTCAGTGTAATTTGTTTGAGATTATACTTTGTCAGAGTATTGGTTTCTCTGCGGCTGCTCAAAGACCACAATAAATTCCACAAATCTCTGTCGGTTTAGGTACTATATGATGTGAATTATGAAAATCGTCTGGAATGCCCCTTTAAATGTTGACAATTTCAGGTGTTTTCACGTTTATATAGACATACAATGATGCGACGTTGTTAGCTGCTCCTCATGATTCACATAGTTTGAAACGTACATAGACTAAACATACTAGAAAGTTTAATTAATTTCAGGAGGTATTATTTCAAGTAGGTAGAGTAAATATAAGAGAGAAAAGGGATCATTATTTTATATGACCAGATATTTCAAGAAATCATTTCATATTTTTCATATTTTTTTCTGAACGTGAACATTTTTTTAAAGAAAAGTTATCTTTTTTTAAAAACTATTCAGAGACTTTGAATTGTTACACCTTTTGACGGACTTAGCATTTCCTTGGTGCATGATTTTCTTCCAAATTGGCACAAGCGGCATGGTATATGATGATGAATATGATTATGTAAAATTATTAACCATTATTACGGATTGAATATATAAATTCAATTCAAATCAATTCATTTATTTTCATTCATTTTCCAACAAAACATAACATAGATTAAATCAGAAATTACATCATAAACGCAAACATTCGACTTTGCACTTAGAAAGCGAATAAAAGTATTTTACAGTACAAAAAAAAAAGAAGAATTAAGAATCTTCAGCCGGGGAAGAGCTCACACAACTGTATAACGCTGTTTCGAACACCAATTGACTTGTACACAACCTATAAAGACATCGTGTTATGCTGTTGTCTCTTGACTTATTTTTTATTTATTCATTTACATTTTTAATAAGGTTCGTCTAACAGGATTCTTCGTTGTCCTCGTTGTGCTCAGTTCTGCATCAGGTATGCTAGTATTAAACTCCCTTAAACTCACAGAAATCGTCTTATATCCCTCATTAATAATTGTTTGAAAGACAAAACTGTTCTTCCATTGCTAGCTAATACACTGTTGATGATTTACAGATTGCGTAGGTAATGCCTCTCTCACTTTTGACAATACATGATTAACGTACATATGACATTTCTTTTTTCTGACATTGAATTTAGCTGATTTCGAATGCTGAATGTCTACAATATTTTCCCTGAAAATGTTAATTCTAAAGCAATTGTTTAATGCCACAAGGCACTCTGACACGCACACACACGTAATTTTGTAATTATAAGATGGAGGTGACTTGAAACACATGACGTGTATATTTCCCACACACTGCAGTCACAAACACAGCCTCCAAGGGACACACTACGAGATAGACACCCACGTGAGTCATTTGATCCACGAGCTAGAGATTGAAAAAAAAAAATTGTGGACCTTATAATATAGCTCGTGGGCATGTTTTATTTGATGTCGAGCTTGTTGGCTTCTGTCGCTTAATAGTACATAACTCGTTGGCTGTGCATGCATCATGAGCCATACAATGTATATATCTCTTAATGGGCCGCATTACTCGTCAGTCGTGGGCAGTATGACTCGTGGGCAGTGTGACTCGTGGGATTTTATGACTCGTAGGTGTCCAACTGTTGACGTGCACGCACCTCCCGTCATTTATGGTGTCAAATTTGGCTGATTTACTTTCAAAGGAGAGACTCTATCCCCGAGGCTAAGCTTATCCACGAGCTTGGACGACATGTGCTCGAGTATAGTGTCCCAAGGGACTGGCGGACACATCAAACTTCGCGCAAAGCACATTCCACGCAACCATCCGATCTGCAGTACTTTGTTTCAACATGAATGTGCAGGAGGAACTAACAAACACTGCGTCCTGCCGTGTAATTATTTTATACACTGTTCTCAAATATATAGATCAATCTAGTAGCTTACATGTTTACGTATTGCCACAAACGTTTAATCCACCGAGAACTTAATGTAATGTGCTATTCAAAGGATTGAACTTTTTGCATACCAAAATATACGCCATCAAAATATAGTCACCATTATCTTGATATGCTGATATAGTGCTACTGTTTTTCACAGGAATGTAAAATTCTAATTACAGTGACATAATATTATACCTTTAGCGTGAACGAATTAGATATCCTCTAAGAGAAAAGTTCAAAACTTGGATTACGGAGACCGTATGATAATACATTTAAGGTCTTTTTTTAGTTGTATGACTGTTAACCTGAAACTTTTCATTTAATCACAACTGGTATCAACTCGATATTTTCAAGAAACAGTAACCCTGTATAGCTTACCCGCAAAGAATGGATTAATGTACATAACGTCAATTCAGTTCGAAAGATTATTTCACCCATGCAGGAAAATCCACTATTGATTCCCGCTTATCTTTCGTTCTCATTTCCTTAAATATTTCAGATTACTTTGGCATTACCGAGTCCCATTCTAATGTGTTAAAAGAATAACCCTTGCTTACCACCCACTTAAAAGGATAGACTTGTATTTTTCATCACTAGCGTTGTAAAAATTAATAAAGGACATTTCCTAAAGTGCAGTCTCTCGAGAGCAATTACCTTCGCTGAAAATGGGCTTGATGGAATCTGTCTACATTATTGAACACTGAATGGAACCACGACAGTACGTTGTAACTTTTCATTTGAATAGCTTGCTTATCGAGCCCCTGTCTTAATGGAGGGATCTGTACGGAAACTTTAGATGGCTTCTCGTGTCTCTGTCCACTACCCTTCCTTGGAGAGAAATGTGAATATTGTAAGTTCAATTTAAAATTCATCGCTTTCTTTGCACTTTCTCGCTCTACAGTCTCTGTGCTTCCGAAATGAAATGAGTACTTTACAAACTGAGCATCGTTATGGTGTAAAGTTGACATGTAAACCTTTATATACAAAAAGCACTGACAAATGTCAGTACAGAATTGATACTAAAGAGAGCATTATACATCTATTCATGAAAAGTGTGCATTAAAACTATGATCGAAATAAACTGCATACGTATTCAGTGTTCAGGGTCCCTCTACTCCCTTTGTACTTGACATGACAGTGCATATTATAAACATAATAAACGCGTGTGGCTTTAAAAAGCCCATCGCTGAGGGTGGGATGTAGGGATGGTATAGTTTGGTGGAGATGAGAATAGGACTCTTTTAACTTTTTGTGAGATACCAATAAACCATGTTTGAAATAGTGCAGCGGAAAACCATTCTGAGAGAGTTTCAAAGTTTATTAAGTTGATGAAATTCGTTTTTGAAATGGATGAGGTACCCGAAACAAAGTAAAACAAAACGATCGTAATAAAAGGTGGGTCGCACCTTTTATTACCATCGCACTTTGTAGGATATTTCAGCCATTTCAAAAATCAATTTTCACCAAATAAACACTGAATTCTTAAAATGACATGCTCTTCCATATTTCATAACTAAAGATGTTTCACATTATCTCACCAAAAATGTTAGAAACCTGGGGGCATTTTATGACGTGTTTTGGCAGGATATTTTTCTGATATACTGTTAAAGCTACTGAAATCCTTGCATCTAATTGGCTGAGAGCAAATTTGTCCGACAAAGTTGTCGGACGAAATTTTTCATGAAACGCCCCCTGAAGTTAGGTCTCAACGGAAACTGTACGATCCATTTAAAGCTTGGGTTTCCACGATTCATACATTGATAAATCGCACCTTCTACACTATAAAACGTGGAATATCAATTGAAAATTATCATGTGGCTTTAGGTGGTAACACAGGCAATATCCTTATTCAGACGTACCAAAGTAAGGGACGGATGTATTAGCTTCGATATGGCTTGGTATGTGTGTATGTGTGTGTGGCTTGGTATGTGTTTGTGTCTCCACCAAACTATACCATTAGCTCATTTGAATATACGAAGCATAAGTAGAAATTTTGATAAGTTGCGATTATTTTTAGAAAACTCTGGTAATAACAGTTCTGTTATAGGTTTGACCGAAACATGGTTGACTCCCAATATAAGTCATTTATTTTCTATATCCGGCTTTGATTTCGTGTACAGAAATAGAAAAGAAAGAATGGGTGGTGGCGTGGGTTTATACATCCCCAACAAATTTGAATATTCTATCCACGAAGAATTGAATGTCATGACTGATGTAGTTGAATCTCTTTTTGTTGAAATGGTAAACCCGAATGGGAAAAACATACTGATTGGAGTTGTTTACAGACCCCCTGGATCGAATCCGAATGATTTTTTGTTGTATATACAAAATTTAATGCAGAACTCTATCTTTACAAATAAACACGTATATTTAATGGGTGATTTCAATATTGATCTTATGAAATGTAATTCCCAACATATTTCGCAAGAATTTGTAGAAACCTTAATGTCTGTTTCCTTATTACCGTTAATTTCTAAGCCGACCCGTGTTACTGACCGATCTGCCACTTTGATTGATAATATTTTTTGTAATATTCTCCCAATTCCCGAGTCTGGTATTGTTTTATCTGACATCTCTGATCATTATCCAATCTTCACACAAGTGCCAATTAAGTTATCTACTAGGCAAAATAATTATCAGAGACGTCGTAAGATTACGGCCAATAATCTTATTAATTTGCAAAATAGTTTAAAAGATATTGATTGGTTTTATGTATACAACAATACCGATCTTGATTTGTGTTATGATTATTTTATGAAAACTATCACTTCTAAAATTGATGAACATATTCCGTTTTGCACAAGGAAAAGTTCTTATAAAAGAACTCCAAGACTCCCGTGGATAACCCAATCACTTTTAAGATCGATTAATAGAAAAAATAATTTGTTTTATAAATACAGGAGTAACCCTACGGATAAAAACAGACAAAAATATGTGACTTATAAAAACACGCGTACTAATTTATTGCGTTTACAAAAGAGAAAATTTTATGTCAACCAGATAATGAAATATAAAAATGATATTAAGAATACTTGGAAAACAATAAAAGAGGTTATGAATACATCTAATGATGTATCTAGTATTTCAGAAGTACGATGGGGTAATACCTCAAGCAATGTACCTGCTGGTATGGCCGAAATTTTTAATGATTTTTTTGCATCGATTGGGAAAAATTTATCACAAAGTATCCCTTCATCTAATAAAGTGTTTTATGATTTTCTAGATATACCTAATTCTAAAACTATATTTTTGGACCCTACGTATAATGAAGAAGTTATTGATATTATTCATAATTTGAAAGAAGGGAAAAGCCCAGGTTTTGATGGAATCGATAATTATTTGTTGAAAAATATAATTCTTCAAATAATAGATCCTTTAGTATATATTATTAATTTATCACTTAGTACTGGGCTTGTACCAAGTCAAATGAAGACTGCCAAAGTTATACCTATATATAAGAAAGGGGAGAAAAATGATGTCAATAATTACAGACCAATATCGTTATTAACCTCAATTTCTAAAATTTTGGAAAGAATAGTATATATCCGAACTGTAAAATTTTTCAATATGAGTAATATATTTACGAATTTTCAATTTGGATTCAGAGAAAATCACAACACCACCCACGCTTTACTTACCTTTGTGGAAAAGATTACACATGCACTTGATACATTTTCGCATACAATAGGCATCTTCCTGGACTTTTCAAAGGCTTTTGATACGATTAATCATGGTATACTTCTTTCTAAGTTATCCCATTATGGTATTCGCGGAAAAGCCTTGCAATGGTTTACGAGTTATTTATCTGACAGATTTCAATATGTACATGTCAACAGTTTTGATTCTTCTATGAAGAAAATAGAATGTGGTGTTCCGCAAGGAAGTTTGTTAGGCCCACTGTTATTCATAGTTTACATTAATGATTTTTATAGATCTTCAGATAAACTCTCTTTCATATTATTCGCGGATGATTCGAATCTTTTTTATTCCCACCCTGACCCTAATACTTTGATTAGTACAGTGAATGATGAATTGAAGAATGTCTCACAGTGGATATATGCAAATAAATTGTCACTGAATATTGAGAAGACAAAGTATATGTTTTTCAGTAATTCTTTAGATAGATTACCAGGTAATGTTATATTTGACACTACTCCTCTTGAAGAGGTTTCGTCTATTAAATTCTTAGGTGTTTGTGTTGATAATAAGTTATCATGGAAGTGTCACATAAACAATATTTGTAAAGTAATTGCACGTAACATAGGCATAATGAATAGATTGAAATATTATCTTCCTTCTTCGGCTTTGATTACGCTTTATTCAAGTTTGGTATTGCCGTACTTGAATTACGGAATTCTTGCTTGGGGGAATACATATTCGACATTGTTAGATAAACTATTTCTTCTGCAAAAGATGGCGCTCAGAATCGTTTTTAACCTTCATATCCGAGCACATACTGACAAGCTTTTCCTTGAGCACAAAATTCTGAAAATAAATGAGTTGTATTTGTTACAACTTGGTCAATTTATGTTTAATTACAACTGCAATCATCTACCCAAAATATTTTATTCTTTATTTCACCGTAACAGCCACGTACATAATTATCCCACTAGACAATCTAAAGAATTTCATCTTCCCTTAGTTAGAACTGTACACACTCAAAATACATTTGTTTATACCGGACCCAGATTTTGGAATAGCTTAGATAATGATCTAAAAGAATCTGTGAAGTTAATTACATTTAAGTATAAACTCAAAAAACATTTGTTTTCTAAATATACCAGTTAATTCTGTTCAATGAAAAAACCCGTCATGTTTCACTTTTCCTTGAGATTTTGTAGTGTGTCCACAGACCTTTTCCATCCCTCTCCTTTTCCTTCTCTATTCTTCCCTGCTACTTTTTCCTTGTTCTTCGTTGTCCAGTATCTGTCTGAGTGCATTTCCTCAAATTTTGTTATTTCTGTGTATTGTGTTATTGTTGTTGTCGTCGTTATGTTTTTTGTGGCCGATTGCATATCTTTTTCCATTCAATTTTCCTGGCACACCTGGCCCCATAGTGTCTGTGCCACGAATGTGATATGTTATATAATTTATACGATTGCATCCTAAAATCCTAGTAAGTATTGTTCATAGTATCAACATCATTATATCAATTAGTAAAATGTACAATAGTATGTAGAAGAATTTAAATGAATATGTCTATTTGGTATAACAAATTGGTGCTGTTGTTGTTTTGTTCCAGTGTTCCACGTTTTACAAGCGTGGCTTTTTTAGTGGAACACTGTTTTCCATCATTGTGATTATTTACTATTTTTGTTGCAATGACAAAGTGCATTGTTTCTTTTTTACGACATCATTCGTGTATAATATACTTTATATTGTATTGAAAAAATCCTTTATCGGACGAGTGTAAGAGAAATGAAAAAAAAATGTATCACTTTAGATTATGTCAACTTTTTCCTTTTCTTTTCTTTGTGATGATGGAAATAAATAAACTATTGAATTGAAATTGAATTGTGTGGGGGGGGGGGGCGGGGTAGACGTATGTAAATTGATTGCCATGGTGGCATTGTTTTCGACAGGGGGATGATGGTGATCCCGTTGATATATTCTTCAGTAATCAGTTCAGTTTAGTTCAGTTCACAATTGAGGGGGTCGGTGCAATATAGTGCTAACCCACACAATAGACATTTTGAGATAATCGCTGTTAAATGTTTGGAAAGTCGATTATACATTGTACATTAATAAAACATGAATGCATGTATTTTTTACCATCTTATTGGTTGAATTCAAATATGATATTTTCACGGAGGTTAGAGTGAAGGATAAGAATTATGAAAATGCATGTAACTCAATTTTGACAAAAGTGTGGGTGAGCGCTATATTGCACCGACCCCCTCAATTATCCTTCCATCGATCATGTTTATATATAATTATCTACTTAATAGATAAGTGCCCGTCAGAGTGGACGCCTCGCCTCTATTACAACCAGTCTTGTTTCATCTACCACTCCGAATCAATGACGTGGTCCGAAGCGCGGGAGAGGTGCATAGAAGATGGTGGGAACCTGGTCGCTATCCAGACTCAAGAGAAATTGAAGTCAATTAAGATATTGTTAATTAAGCATATTCCCCAGGAATCCGGTTCTCCCAGTAGAATCTGGACGGGACTGAATGACATACGTTCGGAGGGAGTTTTTAATTGGACGGGTATTGGGGGTACGCTACCTCGTGGAAATGCGTTTTGGGGGCAAGGGGAACCTAATGGGGGACAACGGGAAAACTGTGTCGTCTTACATTCAGTGAACCACTATGCTGAGAGAAAATGCAGTCTAACCTTCTCTTCCTTATGCGAGTTGAGACCATAACTGCGCAGTGCACAACAATGTTACACACTTGTTGCATGTTGTGCTGGACGTCGTATTTTGTCATACTTTTACTTATTTTGTTTTACATGGAGAGATTGAGCACGCAGTGTAACGAAGAAGGGGAGATAGACTATGCCCACGGACAAAAATGACTTAAATGCAAGCGTTTGACATATCTATATCACATGCATAATACTCGGAGCTATATCATACTGCTCTATCACATTTTAATTATGTATCGAATGAGGTTGGTGTGGGTTCAGTCATTTTCACGAAAGAAATGTCCGTAGAATCATAAAATAGACCTATTTCAGAAGTTAGTGAGTATTTATAACTACGATGGTCATGTCATATCGTGCTGAATTCAATGAAAATATGCTGAAATCTACAATTTCACTTCTATTTCTGATATATTACTTTGCTTGCTATAACGATGCGCTTAAAGGGAGAAGGTTCAAAATGGAAAAAAAAATGTACATGTGTACCGTTATACCCATTTAGAATACTTTTTGAATAGAAATGTTTTGAGAAGCGTCAAGCTTCCTTTATATAACATATAATAGTGTTTCATATAGAATTTATAGAATAGACCTATTATCAAATTTTACTTCCCGTTAGCCATGCCTGGAAGCACATGATAATTAAAATCGTAAGAAGTGAGAATGTGAAACTCCGGAATGTACAAAGGAATGATCCATAAAGTGACGAAGCATATACATTGTAATTGTTTTGAAATATCCCATTCATAACTTTCATAATATGCATGTTATACATTAATGTTTGTTTGGGACATATCTTTGGGTATCATGGATTTTTCAAAAGTAAGTGCGGCATGAAGATTACTTTATTTCTACCCATAAAACGTGTTGAATGAAAAACAGTTGTTAAACCAGTTCATAAAGCAAATAATGCACAGGCGTGTGTTCGGGACGATTATATGGTGGAAATTCAGCTTACTCTCGGGCATTAGCAATGTTGAGCAACATGCACTCGGCTTCATCTCGTGCATGTTACACCATTGTAGATACCTTTCAGTGCGCTGCATTTCACTGGTTTATTGCCACTTGGTCTATTATCAGATGTTCTACGTCCCAGTTCATCTAACACTACAACGGCTAAACTCATTTGGTCTACTATCAATTTCGTCTAATGCTCATTTGGGCTAGTCCTCACTTGGTCTAATGAACAGTTTGGCTAAATGGTAACTACACGAACTGGTTGTAGACGAACTAGGATTAGACCATGTGGGTTGAGACGAAACGGGAATTGGACTAAGTGGGAGAAGACCAAGTTATAAATCCCTTTTTAACTATAATGCCCTCTGGCCTGTGCATTTTTGCATAGTATAATCAACCTAAGATATATCGCATAGTGTTGGTATAAATGTAATACTTTCAAACGTTCAATATTGCAAGACTGATTGTGTGTGTGTGTGTGTATGTATGTATGTGTGTGCGTGTGCGTGTGTGCGTGTGTGTGCGTGTGTGTGCGTGTGTGTGCGTGTGTGTGCGTGTGTGTGCGTGTGTGTGTAAGTGTGTGTGTGTGTGTGTTTAGTTTCTGCCCTCTTTATTGAATAACAATGTCCTCATTTGGTATGACGATTGTTTCTCATATGACAACCATCATTTCAGAATAGTTCGGCAATTCCTATAGTGTATATCGATGCTCTCATTAGTGCTCAATACTTAAGTACCCATTACTTTTTTTTCTTAGATAAATCACCATCAGATACTTGAGGGAGATAAAACAAAAAAGAATAACAGTTATTGTCATAACGCTCCTCCCCCCCCCCCTTCCCGAATTGAAGCTCTCCCAGAATACACTGCACCTAAATGAGATTTTGAATAGTTTTGTATGAAGCTTCTTAATATAACTGAAGCCATTTGCTTTTCACTTTCATATCATAAATCCGACTTTAATATCTACAAATACATGTAGTAGAATACTTTCAGATTCATTTTTTTTTTCCAGTGGTATCGATGTAGATTTTACCAATGAGATGCACTTTATTATGAGCTTTCTCAACATCTGACCAATTTTACATCTTACGAACAAATAGAATTATAACAAGGAATACATAAGTTGCACAGAAAAGGAACGAATGAAAACATTGAATCACTAAAATCTGATTTCACCCAGGATTGGATTGTCACGTAAAATGGATTATTCTCAGGTATTTGAAAAACATACAAACAACCCGAATGACAACATGGGGAAACCGTACATAACTTTACAGGGAGAATATAAAGAAAACATTTCTGTATATTATGAATGGAAAATAACTTTAAAAAAAAAAAACCAGAATCCTATGATATATCCCATCCACTAAACACTTTGTTTACCGACATAGGCCTATACTAGCATGAAAGATTGTCAAAAAGTCTGATTATTTTTTCGTTCAAATTTTTCCCCTTTACATTTGCACAAGTCATTGTTTCTTTAATACCCCAACAGATGAGGAAGAAAATTGTTCCAAATTATTATAACCTGTAAGTCTACCAGGTCAACCAGCTATGACTGACTTAACGTATAATTGTTGAATACGGCTATTGCCAGTATAATGAAATATTTTGATTAGACTTTAATACTACCTATTTCTGCAGGGGATTTTTTTTCCTTTTTTCAGGTGATCCTTCGATCCTAACCAATCACAGTCCAATTTCTAAATTACACTAGTTCTTATAGTTACCCTGGTCAAAAAAGAAAAGAAAAGAAAAAAGATTACTAATAAGCGGTTGTGTATTTTTCTGAATATCAATAAATAGCTCTTGATATTATCCCTGACCAATTTGGCTGTAGAAATAAAGAAACAACATTCGAGATATTTTTCTTGGATTTTTTTCTTGGATAAAATTCATTCGATATCATCATATTTTGTTATAGAAACTGATGGGATATGGCGAGCTCTGTCATGTCTGTTATGGATCACACATAAAAAAAAAAAAAAAAAAAAACACCTGCCTGTTCTCATTGTGTATTATCGTGGAATAACAATGTACATAAAGTGTACTGAATAATCATGTACCTACTTCATCTGTAAGATTCAAACGATACTCAGTGATCTTGTGTGATATTGCCTTTGTGTTATATTTTGTGTATGACAAAACGCAGAAATAAAATCATTCTATCAACCAATAATCTTGCCGTCAAGGAGAATTATAAAAACAAGGATAAAAAGCATAGAATCTGAAGATTTCTACTATTTAAGGAAGAGAAAAACGCGTTATATATACATTATATACATGTGTGTATATAGTATATGCATTGTATATACATATAGTAAAGTCACGATAAAAGAATACATCAAATGACAATTGATTTTATTCGAAATTCAAATTTCCGGGGGCCTCCGCCTTCGTCAGGGATGAAAGTGTTTATGAATTTCCATGATACAAAAAAAAAAAAAATGTGTTAATACATAAGCACTTTTTCATCCCTGAAGAAGGGATGATTTCGAATAAAAACCAACTGACATTCAATACAATCTTCAATCGTGACTTTACTATATCTATAATCACTGTTACTGCCAATACGCGGATCTAATAATAATGTATATTACGCAGTAAAAGACGAAGGTGAAGCAGTACTTCTGATGAAGAATGACGCCTTTTCTAAAGTAATTTCACAAATATTTGCACAATATTTATTCACAAAATCGTATAGAGTACTGGATTTTACTCGGGTTGACAAATATGACATTCATAATGCATCTGTTACAAAATATTGACAATATCAATATAAATATATTCACAGAAAGAAACAGCAGGCAGTACAATAACAAGCAAACACACACACACACTCATCGCTCAAATCTACACACATAAAAATAACAAGCAATTCCAAAACATATACTGTAATAATAAATAACGTTGTGGGAATGGTGAAAGTCTCAGGTACACTCTAGACATAAATACACAAACTCCCTAGTTTATTATTCGCTGATGTTTGAAATACACAAGTTGCTACTTATTCTCTTTTCTTGGGGAGATATTGAACTTTGCATATAAGGAATATGATTTGACGATAAACATCTACCATTATACTGTGTCTCGCTACATTATAATAAACATGACAGCTAGCCTTATATGGGGGAAACATGTGCAATATTAATGCTTTTCATATGGTTTGTGTAGCCGGTATGTAGGTTGTTACACAATGCAATTACAGACTGAGAGGCTCAGTCGTGTGGACGCTGAATAGACAACATACACATAATAAAATACAGCGATGGCAGCATACCTACACATCTATAATGATATGCCGCACGCAATGCCCCAGCAGAGGTTTACAGCACAACAGAGATCACCGATCGTGATTTTAATGTAATTCATCCTTTGCAGATTGACGTTTTTGACAGATTCTATTTTTTTTTTCTTTTTGTTCGATGGATATGAAAATGGGACAAAGAGAGTTGGAAGAGATAGAGAAAGGGCGTTATATAATATATATATATATATATATATATATATATATATATATATATATAGAGAGAGAGAGAGAGAGAGAGAGAGAGGGAGAGAGAGAGAGAAAGACAGAAAGAGAAAAGAAAGGACAGACAGAGAAAAGGGGGAGGGTAGGCGTATAATTCCTTTCACCCATAATACGGTTTAAAAAACCTGCAGAAGTATGCATAGGGAACACTGGTAACGATTAGAGATGGAAAGATAAGGATCACTAGACGGATAGACCTACACGTGTACATAATATGCAAATATTACTAAACAGAAAGAGCGCATGGAAAAATAATTTCGGCTGTCCCCATAGAAATAACAACGATGACTAATTTATATGACTACATAAGTATCTGGTCAGTAAAGGGTTGGTGAGATAAAGAGATGGACACACAGAACAGAGTGGCAGGGACTATTGACATTTCTAAATAACTATTTTTGGAAGCCTAAAAGTGATAATAAAAAAGAATAACATTAAACACAACCAACAAGGCCAAGGGGGGGGGGGGTACTAGAGAGGGGTGCAAAGAAGTGTAACGAAGGACCGAGGAACAAGAAATAGGAGGCGGAGCTGTACAAGAAAGCATATTATCACCACATAGATTGATGAATAAGCTCGTAAAGAAATGAATATAATGGATTGGTACATTGCACAAGGAAGGGGTGGAAGATGAAAGAAAGAATGCTGGGAAGACGGAAGTGATAGAAAGATAATGATGGGGGTGTGGTATATCCATTGATCCATGATCTCTATAGAAAGTATCTTGACATCTCATTGGCTCATTAGCGACGTTCAACCAATTGAAGCCGCCGCACCGCCAACTTACCAGACACACCCTATACGGAAACTTGCACACATTTTCCAGAAGAGACTGTCACCACGTTCACGTGATGTCATGGGCTCCGTACACAAGTATCTTATATGGGCAAATGTGCGTGACAAGATGGCGGAACGGTGGCTTCAAAGCAAATGGCCAATGAGACATCCAGATACTTCCGATAGAGATCAGTGAGTGGGTCTATACGACCATGACAGGAGGACGGGCTCAAAAAGCAGAATCTCCCTACGACGAAATCCCCCAGACACGGAAATTTAGCTCATTATATAGCTGCCATTTTGCTATTTAACAATACCTCCCAATCAATCTCACCCCACAAAAAATACATAATAATCATAAAAAGAATAAGTGGATAAATTAAAAAAAGCAATTCCCACAGCCAAATAACAAAGGGCGTTGTACATTGATATGATTATGTTAGAATAAAGAAAGAAGGCCTATAATTATGCTTCTACACGTGGCGTACCAATTTTCTACACGAAAATCCACTAGGTGAAAATGGTATAGTGTTTATATTATTTAACAGTTCTGAAAATGATTTTAAAATACCAATACAATCACGATAGGCAATTATTCAACGCACCCCAAACGGTCCGCATATCAGGTTCTACAATGGCGCATTGCACCTGCGCAGAAGCTGAACCTCCGTCTCATGAAGACGAATTCTACTGCATGCAATTTAGAAAAGCGCGCGTAATTACGGAAAACACTTAAGCTCACTATAAAACGCGTCACAATGTCTGTTGCCCTTGTACATACATTGTAGGCCCTACTTCAGAAAAGCTCTTATTTTGATTTGGAGTTCGAAGAAGCAAAAGCCAGTGCGAAGTCCCATAGCGTGTACACAAATATTGTTTTCAGTAAAAGCGTACGCCCTATGTTTAAGCATAATATGTATGCAGAACAAATAATGCTCATTAACGCATCTTTCATACATCGTGGTTGTAACAACTTCCTCTATTAGTTATCAAAACAAAGGAGCACAACAAATACATGCGTTTTTGAAAATGTTTGAGCAATATCCCGTATGTACCCACGAACCTAGACATTACCGGTACTTTGAAACTTCAAACATAAACAGCAATGTAGAAAACACGGGCCAGGCATATCATTTTGACCAATGGATATTGTTATACAAGTATTTGCATTACCACAGTGGATTGAGGGTACACGTGGTTCGTTGACACAGACATGGTGGGGACATAAAATATTACTGTTCATACCATGAAACGTTAATAATTTTACTAAAAGGACTTGTAAGCACTGTAAGCTACACATTGTCTGATTAAGATTGAAATATCTTTGTATACCATGGCACAGTCTTTTTTTTTTTTTTTCGTCTTCATAGAATATATATACGGCATGCACTCTTGTCTTGAAGTTTGACATGCAAGATAGGCCCCATTTTCACCCATGTGCGTATTTTCCAAATCTCCAAACTTTATCCATCAGGCCAAGCATTCCCATATAATGCTCCCTTGACAGGATGCGTTGTGGCTCTCTCATGAACACACGATCGCATATCATCCGTGGCGTGCCGTGCAGTCATGTCACACTGGTCAAGTCAAGTCAAGTCTTGCACTGACTGGCCTTCACGATCTATTGTCATCTGCAAGGGCATTAATTTGCTCATTGTTCGTGTTAAAGGTTCACGGACCCGGAATTCTAGAGGGCGGTGGTGGATGACGTCATAATCACCACTATCTTAATTACGGAGATGTTATCTACGAGGTAAAGCTAGTTAACTGTCAATGAAAGTATTTACACGCTGGTTTAATACCGCGGCTACGATGTATCTGGCAAACAAATTTTGCCTTCGGAAGGATCAATGTGATGAAAACGGAACCAGCCAGTAACAGCTAAATCAAGCGACAAACTGACACTGGCATTATCTTGACAATTTGTCAATCTATTCACTGTCGGAATGAGATTTATTAAGACGTTCAGAAAATGGCAGATGCGTAATGCAACAGCGCCCTCTTGAATCCTGGATCCATTCCCCTTTAAGCCTTTCTGTGCCAATAAGTCAAATGAGCACAAATTTCACACACAAACCTATAGACAGATAATCAATGTGGCAGGTCATGGGTTAAGTACAGCAGCAAAGAAAGTCATTGCAGTAGCTATCTGAACACATCCAATCATTTACACACAGTCCATAGTTCAGTTTATCAGTTTATCACACACAAAAAAGGAAATATTTAGCCAAAAATAGGGTCACCTACGGTCTCTCACAGTGACATCTTGAGGGACTACGTACTACACTTGGACCGTCCGTACATGTTTCTATTTCATTCATATCCACATGACACATGTTAGTCAAACTATTCTTTCAATATGCACCTCAAGATTTTAACACTTTTATAAGAGGCGCGTACTCTTTAAAACCAATATTAATTACACATTCATGAACACCAAAGTTGTAATTGCATATAATATTACTGCACATTAAAATACAGCTACCTGTATCTGCATATCCAGTGTGTGTGCTCTCACAACAGATCAAGATATAGATTTGCACAGAGTTAAGAGTACATATAATGTACACACTCGTGACAAAACAGCAAAGATTATTAGAATCAGACACACACCAAGAAACCAATCAGATATGATTTAAATGTGTGATTAATCATTGAATTACAAGTAAAACATTCATTATTGCTTTGCACTGACACCATGTTTTAATGCATCCATCGTGTTCACCAACTGTTGTTGCTGTTTTTTTTTTTCCAGTTGAGCGAAATAAAGACATTTTGTATTCAATATTAAATACTGTTGCAAATATTGGACGAAATAATGTTCGAAGGGTACTAATTCAGTGTGTATGAACTATGACATGCACATTCAGCCTGAATAATGATACACACGCATGTACCTCATAAACACACGAGGTCTATCTAGTTATCATTACATAATCGAACTGGCTTTCCATGAGACACTCATAGGGCATTACAAAACTGACCCATGCACTCACTAGCAGCATATTTATACACAGCAACACAATGAGCTTCCATATACAGGTGACATGAAATAAACCAGAACAAAATCGTTTCGTGACGAACTAAATGACACATTCACGCTTTCCTACACAGCGTCCTCAAAGAAACTACCAGTTTTTAGCAAAGCGACTACACCTATTTGTGCCTTCTTTGAGCCTACCACACAGCAAGAGTATCTTCTGTTTCCTTGCTCCTACATACACTGTATGTTTATCACAAATGCTGATCACCAAGATGATGAATTCATATTTTCCTTTCTCTTTTTTCAAAGGTAGGCCTATGTATTGTACTATTTAAATTCACTCAGGACACACAAATACTCAAGAACTTGCTCCATTACGTAGCAGATGATCACATGTAGAGACAGATGATGCAGATTGACAAAGAATTATTTCATATTTGGCTTGTTTTAACCACACCTTATAAAGGCCTATCTCGCTGGAGGAGACTTCCCTGCAGTTGCTGCAACTTGTTAGTCACTGCGACTCCAGGACAATGTCAGAGACATTTCCACACAAGGTGACAACTTATTCGCCAGGAAGTTGCGGAGATGTTGCCGCGATGTCTGCGAAAGATCTTCTCGATCATGAAGACATCTCCGCGACGTCTCCAGTGGGTCACCAATGGGTCTCCGCAAGGTCACAGAGAAACTGGTCGCCGCAAATTGGTAACGACTATATAAAGAGATGTCGCAGAGACATCTATGAGACCAGCTGAAGACTGGAAAAAGTCTCTGAAAAAATGAAAATGTTCGATTCTCTCATGACTCCCTGGAGAATATGCTAGTCACCAGAAGTTGTCTCCGCGACCACTTCTTAAAAATCAGGGTTTAATTCACAACCAAGTCGCCAGCTAGTATCCAAGCCAATGAGATACCCATGACAGTAGCTTCTCAAAGCAGCCTTTCCCGAGCACTTAATATGATCCCAAGTTTATCTAATTTGCTTGTAAATTGGGCATCATATATATACTATATTCATTGCACGTTACAGTAGTATTGACTGCTCAGTCACAGTTTTGATGAGCAAACTATTAATGTACATCAGGAACAAAATAACACAGTTTACAATGAAAAAACAGAACTCTCTTTTAACTCCTATTTTGTCTGTTATTTATACACATATTACTTTTTATACATGTAATTTTCAATTGTAGGTACATGTATTGCAAAATGTTCATCTTAAAACACATATAAATATACTGAAGAATCAGAAATCATACACATGTAATCTACTGAAGTAATTTATATCACATGTATAGCACAGCAAACAAATACGTGAGCAGCTCACATGAAGAACAATATAATATACCAATACTGGGCTTTTTTATCATAAACATTTTTGTTTTTGTTTTTGTTTTTGTATATATGCTCCTCAGAGCACCATATGTACAATACACTCTCGGTGACAGTTCTACAATAAACATGTATATACATCCAATAGTTCATACAAATATATAATGCACCAAAAATATAGATCTAAAGCAAATATATTCACATACACTGTATTAAACGAGGGTTATTAGCGTTGGGTGCTACTCTGCATATGCACACACACACACGCACACACATACACTGCTACGTACTTCTATGCATCACATTTAGATAGCAGTATGACTTGAAATATAATGATGTTAGCCACCAATGACAAAACAAATCAAAGAAGAACATCATAAACAAACAATGGAATATTAAGTAAGTCCTATGAGAGCATGCGGCATTATTGTGAAGCAGTTATAAATATATATCTTTTTTTTTGGGGGGGGGGGAGGGGGGAGCTACTATTTATGTCCAACTCTGAATGCTGAGAGTGGTACTTGGTACTTGGTACTTGGTTGAGATCCTCCTGAATACTCCCACTGGAGTTTTAACTGGAGGTGCCAGAGGGTGGACGTTTAAACAATTATTCCATTAAGTAACATCTCCTCAAATTTGACTGAATGAGTTTGTGTGATTACGGAAGAACGAAGTTCATTCCATACTTGTGCGGGGGAAGAATGATTTCCTGTGGACTTCCAGTCTGGAGGATGGTACTTCGAATTGGTGAGACTGTCCGCATCTACTTCACTGATGAGCTTGGGTTTAGTGTGTGATAAATAATCAATATCAAATCTGTTATTTAACATTTTGTGAAAGCAAGTCAGACGATGTGCTTCTCGTCTTGCTTGGAGTGACTTCCATCCAAGAGAGTTCAGGAGTTGAGTGACGCTAGACTCTTTGCTGTAAGTGTTGGTGACAAAACGTGCAGCTTGTCACTGGATTCTTTCGATGGACGAGGGAGATATGTCATTGCCTTTACAGTGTACATTGATGACTGTGCCGCTCAGAAGGGAATTATACATAGAATGTTCCATCTGAGGTCTTCAGAATGGGTCTAGGGCAATTACCCCCTGGGCAATTACCCCGGACCCCTGACCCTCTTAAACCCTAATCCTGATCCTGAACCTACATGTAATCCTTACCCTAACCTAAACTCTATCCCCTAAGCCTAACCCTAATCTTTACTCTAGCCTTATCACAAACCAGTACTTGGCTGGGGGGTAATTCCCCTGATGCATTCAGGATCCTACTGAGGAAGGTTTTAAGACTTAGAATGATGCTGAGGGACCTTACATTCAACCTCCCCGCCATAGCATCTGAAATCCTGAGGACAGAAAACTTGGTGTGCTCACCATAACAGGATTCATTATCTGTTAAATAATATGAGATAAAACACGTGTTCTGAGAACATCTTTTTTTTTTCTTCTTTTTTTTTTTTTTTACCTTTCACATAATTCCACCCCCCCCCAAAAAAAGAAACAACTTTGCTTAGCCTTCAGTGTTCTTAACTACATTTTGTAATGCTACAAAAATCATTTTGTATCTTTGTGTGTTCCGTATGTCTCCCAAGGGAAAATAAAACAAAACGTTCTACCCAGGACAACAGATAAAACAAGCATTCCACTGACTAACACATGTCGATCCCATACCTGACTTCCTGGTGACTAACCAAAATACTATCTGGACTTAGTTCTTCTCTTGTTTTCCCAATGTTCCTGCAGCATCCTACCACACATGAATTTCATAATTTTTCAGCTGACGCACAAAAAAAAAAAAACAGGAGGTAGATGTTATCAATTAGAATGCTAAAACATAAAACTTGCTAATATTCACCACTTACTTTTTATATTTTTGTGGCCAATACAGATATTTTTTTCTTTTTGTTGTAGAAGTTAAGGACAATGAACCATAAGATGTGTCTACTATAAATGGCCAAAGAGCCTGTATTGTGACACAAAGATGCAATAAGTACAGTCTATGATACCACTGCTGCAAAGCAAAGTTTGAAAAAGCATAAATACAGTTCTGGTAAGTGAAATAGGGATGTATTTAAGTACAGGCAACATACCGCCACCAGCAAGTGAAGAAGAGCGTAATACAGTTCTTGCAAATCAGTTCCATAAAAAGATGGTTAAATCTGGTGTCAATTTGATTGACTGTGCGAAATTCCACATGACAATAATGTGGATAATGTGGACCAATTTCTTGCATTTTGCTCTTTAACCTAACAATGCCAAATCAAACTGACAGACTATTTTTCTATGATACATTGCCTATGAAAATTTTCATTCACTAGCAAAGAGTCATCCACTCCAAAAACTTGAAAGCATGCCAAGTTTTTCCTATTGGGATGAGTGTGACAAAATCAATCACAAAAAAAAAAAAAAATCCTCCTTAAAGCAGCTGTATGAGCTTCAAATGAAAAGTACACACATCAATATTGAAAGGTCGAGTTGACACTATCGCCTGTAAAAGAAGCATGGAATCTTTCAGAAATGGCTGATGTGGAATTCATATGCCCCTATTTTATAAAACAAATAATGCATATTACTCGGTTGGACATTAGGAAAAGTTATGTGCCTTCTGTTACTTATGAACAGTCCTACACAGACTCAGTTTAACCTTGTGGATTTCAGATTGTTCCAAAGGTTACAATCAGATGGATCATTCTTTTGGTGTAATGCACATTCATTCATTTGTACACTACTGTATATGGCATAAAAGTGAGTTTTCGCTATCGCGAATTTCACACGTTGGGTGCTGTTCACAAATTCAACAATGCATGCGAACTATCAACTCTTATTTCGATCATGAGGCAATGTGTATGCACACATTTTTTTCTTCACTACTGCACTTCCTGATCGCAAATTTAACCACTTGCAACAATTTCTGGAAACTCCTAAATCGTGACAAAAAAAAATAGACTCACTAAATACATGACGTATACGGTATTGCCCTATGCAATCATAGTTTGTGTAAAACTCACACAAGTTTGGCTGAATGAAGGAAGTATTTCTTTGTGTTCCTTGAAATGGAAAACACAACACAATACAAAGAAACACTCTACCCATTGCAGCTCCTATTCAGTGTTAAATTCTGATCTAATCATTTCTACCACATCCTACAAGTCTGACCCTGGCAGTCTGCCCTGTGTGCCTTGGTAAACACGGAATGTTTCTCTAAGTTTGCTCTTCTTCTCTCAGAGTTTAAATACCACAGCAACACATACAGCTGTAGCCCCCTTAAAACAAAACACAAAACAACTTAATGATAGACATAAACGTTTTCCTTTGACTAGCTCATATTTGAATGGAATGGAACATAATTACAAAATTCAGCATACATGTCAAGCCGTTTGTACATATAGGGAACATGCATTGCCATCGTCTAGGACATGGTACATTTTAACAAACTTTTTTCTTTTCACTGAAACTCAAATTATTTGCATATGAGGTAAACTTATCGGGGAAGTAACTTTGGTATTATAGATATCAGAATGATTTGGTTGATGAAAGTGCATAAATCAACAATTCTACACACTGTACAATAATCATGAAACTCTATATCTGTAGGATACTGAATGCATAATACTAACAAATATGTAACTACACTGTACCTTGTAAAGACATAGTCTAAATGGATATGTAAACTACGCACCATACACATAGTAAATAATACACATTCTACTCGTACACTGTACATTTTGGCCGGTATCAGTAAAGCGGGAACTACTATGATCTCATCAGATCCCAGTTGGGGGTTTACAGGTACATCAATAACAGATTTCACATCGAGTATGGCAGGCAAGTACCAAAACTTATTCAACTCATTTATACGGTAAAAACACACACATACACATACACACACAAAAAAAAAAGAGGAAAAAATTCTTGAAGAAGAAGAAGAAGAAGAAGAAATCAACAGTTTTTATTGACCAATGCATTATGAAGAAAAACAAACCAGCAGAACAACTTCAACGAAACCAGATCGATGCCGGTATTACAGTGTATATTTCACTTGGTACAGAGGGTTGTCTCTGTGCAAACAGGACAGGTGTATTGGTCTGACAACTTAGTTCTGGAAAGGTTGCACGAGGGGTCGTGTGAACAAATCTATGCTCCTCTGGTCTACCACCAACCACCAGTAGAATCTTCCTTGGAATTTGGGTGTGGTCACTCCCCTTCCCTTCATGCACTTTGTACAGGTGTGTAAGAGGTAAAATGAGGTTGTCAGAATTACCCTCTTCCTCTGGTCACCTGTATTAAAAAGTTACAGTGAGAATCTTGTCTGAAGGATGGTCTCCCTATTAAACTCCCTTTTCCCTTCACACCATTTGAACATAGCTGTGTGGTGACATGATCGAGGGAAAGATGGTGTGAATTGACCAACCCCTCTCATCCACCACCTGCTTTACAAAGGGGAGACTCCCACTTGAAAACTGGGCATGGTTACTCAGCTTTCCCATCACGGAGTAAGCTTGCATGGCTGGAAACCTAACAGCAAGCTCCTCGAATACCACCAGAAAGATGGGTGTGGTCACCCTTTCCCCCTTCATACAATCTGCAAGCAATATGGGTACATGTACTTGGCGTATTAACACAATCACGAGGGAACACACAAGGTTGTTTAAATCACTATTCCCCTTTGGTCTTCCAACAGGTGCTGGAAGAATACCACCCTTAAAAAACAGGGCATGGACGCTCCCCTCCTGTACACCCCTTGGCTACACCTTGGCCAAGTAGGCGCTGGGGACGTACCCCTGCTGACCGTCCTTTTCAACCAGCCACCACTCCGAGTTGCCCTCCGTGTCCTGGGCGGCGATAACCGTTACAACAGCGCCCTCAGTCAGCGTTAGCTCGTTGGGGCTACTGGCAGTGAAGGCCCACTCAGCGTAGTAATACTGGAACATATCAAAGGAACAACGTATTGCATGTTTGAATACTATGCTGTCTTAAACACGTGTGTTACATTTGGGAGATATAGAGATTTCTGTTAGTTTCTTGTGTTTTTTTTTTATTTTGAGGCAATATTACACCTTGTGTATACCATATAATTACACTGAACCCTTTCATGACATATCCACATAATATAATATAATGTAAAATAAATAAATTGAATTGAATTGAATTGAACTGAATTGAATGTATGCTGTTTAATACAGGAATCTTTCAAGCAGATGTCTGGATTTAATCTAACAGGCACCAATCTTTCCAGCTATTGGGGTAAAAATGATTGGATTGTATGATATCAAATGCATTTTAAATGTGGCTTTACCCTCAATACCTGCAAGATAACAGAAATTGGGTGAGAGGAGGTTTATGGAGTGAAAATATCTAGCTTGTGAGATAAATAACACATCTCTATATTACCTGTGGTAATGATGGAATTACTTGTATTTCACTGAGGAGCTTTTGAAGCTCATTGGATGCAACAATGGACTATCAATTTATGAGTTCCCTGACTGCAGTCATTGTCCCGCGAGGCAAAACACTTTGATATCCTGTGCCTGCTGAAAAATCACTCCGCATTACCGGAAATGCATAAGTGAACATCGAAAGTGTGACCTCGCTTGACCTCCAAGTGGTGCGTAAAATCCTCTTATACAGTATACAGCCAGCTATACAGACCCAATCGCTAGTGACTACATGTTTATATATCTATGAGTTAAAGGTCCTGTTTACCTTTGGGAACAGTGATTTAACAAAATGTTTAAGATATCATTTTCAATGCTTATGTGTAGGTCAGTGTATCACAAAACATCCTGCCATATAAAATTTTTGCAATAAAGCCTAAAATATAAGGAGATATCACCATTTTTCTCATTAAACCATAACTGTATACGGTTTAGTCTGGAAAGATTGCTATTATAACTATTGTTCACATTTTGTATATCTAACAATACTTCACATCAATTATACTGGTTCAAATTTTTACATTCTGGTTGTTTCTACCCCTAACTCACATGTTAGAACTATTTTGAAGCACTAACGCTCGATTTTTGTTTCATCTGAAAAAGGTAAATTATGCCTTAAAGAGGGAATTCCGACTCAAATTCAAATTAAAATTCAAAATATACCTGTGGTGAGCTGAGGTCGCTGTACAGTCCTCTATTGGCCTCATCATCGCTGGAGTATGCCGGGGGGTTGGGCGAGAGAGCATCCTGGCTGTAAGGCACTAGGATGGTGCTCGGTAGAAACCCCTGGGACGCTGTGAGTGGAGGGGGGAGGGGGAGATGTTTGCAGGAAACATGCATATCAAAATAGTCAAATATTGATCTTGGTATACCAATTTAACACAAACAGGGTCAAGAGGTACATATGTACAAGCTAACATGATGACCTTGAGAGAAACATATTCAGTTTTGGAACAGCATGTATGCATAGCTTTAAGAGCTACTACATTTCCTCGCACTTAAATCCTCATGTATACTGAAACACCCTTCTTCAGTGTTTCTGGTACTGTGTTCAATAGACCATAATATGTTAACCCGTTGAGGACGGTTTGATTTTGCTACAACACGCATTTCCCATAGACGCTTGCCCGAGTATACTCGGCACTCGTCCTCAACGGGTTAATGTCTCATCTTTACACACAAAGGATGTGTGTCCTGCGTGCCAGCACAAAAATTCCACCAACGATCTGAAAACTTTCCACTCATCTGGCTTCAACTTGAGAGATCGTGTTGCCAGAGCCAGCTAGCTGGACCACAGGTTTGATACAGTGCGTACTGTAGATATTCTGTAACTTAAAGTTTATTTTCTTATCATCTAATCATTGACTCTTGCTGTTGTACATTGAGAGCTGTAATAAGTGTATATAAATCCAATATGCAATGCACAGGCAATTTATGGCAATACTTGAAGGGTACGCAAAACAGAACAAATTTGAATTTGCCCGGGGCATGGCTCACCTCCACTGTCGACGTACCACCGGTCCGAGCTGCCCGTTGGGTCCTGCTCCTTGATGATACCCACTAGGTTACCCTTGTAGACGCTGATGTCCATGGGCTGCTGGGCGATGAAATTGGACCGGACCTGGTACACCCGTCCCGCCTGGTATCGGGTCAGGACTCCCTGCCTCTGGGCGTCGCTCTGGGCCTTGGAGGACGGCTAGCGAACCCCGGTGGTTGGTAGGTGGGAGAGGTGTGGTGGGGTGGTCCACGGTTGGAGAGAGAGAGGCAAATAAGATCTTCAATATCAGAGCACACCATATTCAACTGGACATAGACATACAGGCACAGCCCCCCCCCCCACACACACACACTTTTACACACATACAAATGTACAGATTGACAGCAAAACCAACTGTATGGAATTTCATTGCTATGCAAATCATTGCAATGCAAGGCTGAATTCTATTGCCTTTATCTTCCCATGCAATTAAAATATTCTGCCAGGAGTTGCCCTTTGCTTCCATTAAGATGTTATGTTGTGTTCTTGAGGTAGCAAGAAGACACTTCCCTAAACTTACAAAGATTCAACTTGAGCCAAATTAAAAAGAGTGAATAAAAGGCATTCTGATTTGAGGTAAGTTATGGCTTTACATACCCAACTCCTACTGAATAGATCTATGGCACTGATGAATATGCACAATAAATCAGGAAATAGAGATAAGGAGAAAATAACATCATGTTTGAAAATATTTGAACATATCAATCACAGCAATGCCACAAAGAGTTTGTTTGCCAGAGTGAGGTTTCTGAAAAAGCTCTGTTTGAATCGGGTTTTACCACTATCAAGGGCAAGCACTCCAATGGGTTTGTGACACCTGGTCTGTATCTATAGAAAAATGTTACACACAATATGTGAACATGGCATCACAAAACTAACAAAAAGTTGAACAACCACATCTTATGTGAGGACTCAAAAAAAGGTGAAATACATATTAAAGGTCAATCTAGTCAATCGTTAGTATTTTATGATTCCCCCCAAAACAATATTCTTTATCTTCATAATTCTAATATTTGAGATCACCAAACACTGGGAAATCATGTTTTATTGCAAGTTTTCTAGAACACTTTGGTACGATAGGTTAAATGCCTTTAATAGAAAACCCTTTTCATCTCAAAAGAACTCTATACACACTCTTCACTTTTCATTCTTGTAATAACTTTTGAAAAGATAATGCTGTTGCTCTGAAATTTAGTATCCAGGTAAGTCATAAATTGAAAGAATATTAATAGACTATGCAAAATTTCAGCTTTAATAATCAAGTTGAGTGAAATCAAGTTGTACTTACCGGTTTGCTTGCAGGGACCGTCGGCTGAGCGATGCTCTTGCGGGACTTCCTCTCTGACTTCTCCACCTTGCGGTCAAAGTTTCGCGGGACAAAGGTGTAGACCATCATGGCCTCGGACGCCTGCTGATGGCACACCTCAAAGTCCGCCATGATGGACAGCATGTTGTTGGACTTGACAATCGACAGCTGGATTTTGATGAGAAATGACCATTACGTTGATGCAACGAGGACTCAACACTAAGTGGAAATTTGTTTTTCATACACTCTTGCTATGATATTTGAGGAACAACTACAAATCACTACGTTTCCAGCAACACTTTGTGGTGGAAGCATAAAAAAACAACAAAAATAACCAGCAATTTAAAGTCAAATGGTCAAAAACTCAGAGAGATAGAGCTTAATCCAGAATATTTTTAATGCTTTTTTAATATTCCAAGAATGTTGACACTAAGGCAATATTACATTCCACATTGAAGAAAAATGTGTTTTGCACATCTACACACTATCTTGTGGGAAAGTTTGATCCACAAGACTTTGCAGCAGACTGACCACCTGACCTACGAGTGATTCCTATGTGACTGCCCAGTTCAAAGCCCCCCCCCAAAACGGCAGATTAGTATTCTCTGTAATGGGCCAAAGTATGTCATCTGGGTTAACTGACTCAAACTTTTAAAGTCTGCCTTTAAATAGCTGGGATAGTGATCTTTTCTCTACCTGTCAAAATTGAGATATCAGCAGTTTTCCTTAACCGTGTTTTTTTCAGACAGGCACTGCTTTCACTGGCAAACAGGATAAATGTCTGCAAAGCATGCATGAGTGACCATAATCTTTAAATCCTCTTTTCTCCCATTTCTATGAAACTGTCCCTCCTTTTTGTCTCTGATTTCAATCATTTTTAAAAATGGATTTATGGTCCAATTTTAACAAGTTATATGTCATCTTAAAACGTAGAGCTTGACTCTTTTAAACTATGTAAAAAAGTTAACATTTATTTTGGCCTATTTTTTTTTGCGGGTTTTTGAGCTGTGTGGTCACATACATGTATACCCCGCTTATAAATACACACTACTTGTACGTGGGCGTATGATGATAATAATAAGAAAAAGGAAATAGAAACAGACCTCAATGAGTGGGTAGAGCTTCTTCAGCGTGGAGTTGATGTGGTCTCGCTCCGCCTCGATGAAGGAGATGACGCAGCTCTTGAAGAGAGCCATGGCCATCTCACAGAGTCTCGGCAGCTCGTCCTTCAGCTGGATGTTGAGGGCCTCGTAGTTCTTCCTCGCAACTTCCTTCTCATCTTTCACCTGGCAGCCAATAAGAGAGAGAGTGAGATGGCCAATCCAGTTATTATTAAACTCTTTGCTACAAGACTGCCAATCGGGATATTCAAACTCTTTGCTACAAGACGGCCAATCCAGTTATTATTAACTCTTTGCTACAAGACGGCCAATCCAGTTATTATTTACTCTTTGCCACAAGACGGCCAATCCAGTTATTATTAACTCTTTGCTACAAGACGGCCAATCCAGTTATTATTAACTCTTTGCTACAAGACGGCCAATCAGGATATCAAAACTCTTTGCTACGAGACAGCCAATCCAGATATTGTATCTCTTTGGGACAAGATGGCCAATCCAGATTAGCTCTTTGCTATGAGAAAGCCAATCAAGATATCATTAACTCTTTGATGAGAGATGGCCAATCTAGATAAAAAATAATTCTTTGGGTGCCATTTTCCTGTGTCTAGGCAATCACAATAAAGGTGGCATATGTAATTACATGACTTATTGTTGTATTTGCATTCTGCACATACATGTAAATCATTGTGCATCAATACTGACCTGGCAATGTAGATGATAATAATAAATTAAAACAAAATGTACATATCATGCCACTATTATAGCACACACACAGCACTTCAACTTTGTACACCGCCATCCTGTGTGTATACTGCTGAGCTTATAATTGTAATGAGCTTGGATGGTAAGAAGGTTTAGTTAAATATAACGTTTAAAGTTCTACTTTCCAAGGTGAATACAGTCTATTTTCATTGACAACTTCTACCTTACCTGCTGCTCTGGTGCTGTACTCAAATAATCATTAAAAAAAAAAAAGAATACAAACTTACACTTACAAAAAGAAGTGCTACAAAAGTCCAGTTGTTTAGACATAAGCTCCTTTTGAGTGGTATACATGGTATATCTATTTTGCTTTGCATCTCAGCTACACACCAGACACCCAATTCTTTTTTCTTTTTTCTCTTTTTTTTTGTACCACCTGAAAGATGCTTGGAGATTGGTAATAAACTTGTGTGTATCTAACATGCAGACAGGTGATATCTTCTAATACCCTTAAACCTTTTAAAGTACTACTACTGCGCTAATTGGACAGCCTGCTGTCCAGTTCAGCGTAGAAAAGGGAAAATAATTAGTGTGTGCATTCTACTACAAGGCAAGTGGAAGCTGTTCATAATTATAGAAACATTTATGACATTATTGATAATAGTAATAACACTAACAAGGATTAAAGTTATTTTCATCATAATAACTACACTGTACAAAAACAGAAAGGATAGCTTTTCCTTTCACGCTAAGAGTTATCAATACAATGCATTTGTTTTGTAAGAATTATGCAAAAATAATGACCAAAACAACAAGAATAATAACAATGTCTGCAAGGATTAGTTAAATCATAACTTCATATCAACAACAAAATATTTTTCTTGAACACTGAAACAAAAATGATGCCAATTCACAACCTTAATGAAATCATACTGATACAAGCACAAAAGTATGTTTGGTACATGATCGACAATTCTTTTTTTTTCTTCTTTGTTTTTGATATTTCACAGCGTAAGCACAAGATGCACACAAAATCATATTTTGAATCACACAGAATGAAAACAATTGCACAAAATTTGTAAAATGGCCACATCACAACTGGTTGCATATGTCATTTCAACATATTGGCATACAACAGGTAGAGGCACACAATGATGGTAAAATGAATTTAAAAATTGACAAATTTGGTAGGGTCAATAACAAAAAAGATAGCATGAGATAAGACCTAAGTATCAATGACATAAAGTTCATTAAAAAAAAAAATTGTACACACATGACTTTCAATGATCACTGGCTGCCATTTCCTCAAATAAATAATAATAAAAAAAGAAAACAGTAAAAAAGACTGAGTAAGAATAAAGAAAAAAAAATGATGTATGAGTGCATTTATTTTTAATATGCAAGAACAGTCATGCAGTAAATGAATGTGGGACCAGATGAGAGGTGTGTTGAATACAGCATATTATGCAGTGAAATATAAAACTGTCATCTATATCACACACAAACAAAACCTGCAAAACTCTCTTTAAAAGTGGAGCCAAATTGTACTGTGTGCAACCAGTGAAACACAAACAATATTTCTTGTGCAAAGAAATGGACCTGGAAATTTTATCACAGGACTCCTTTACTCTGCAGCTTTATACTGAAAAAGAATTCAGTTTACCATATTCAAAAAAAAAAAAAAAATGCAGTGAATTCGATGCATGAACGTGGACCATGAATGCAGTTTTACATCTGATATAAAACAAAAAGCAGAGAAAAAAGGTTGATCGCTTGATTTTTCAAGGCCTCCTTTAGGCCTACTGGTTATTCATTGTTAAGGTGTTGTAACAAAGAAAATATGAATAAATATAAATCATTAAAAAAAAAAAAAAAACAAATATGCAATACAAAAGACATTTACAAGAGTACAATGTAAGTTTTTAACTGCCATGGTTTACACACATGGATTTGTGCTTGTATCTATTACATGTAGGTGGAGGGTTGTTCATGCCCATGATAACAGTAGTTGTTGTACATGTACAAAAATTGTAGCTTGGTCCTTGAAAAAACAAAAGTGTTGTAACGTGATTACAGTAGACATAAATACTGCTTGCTATAGAAAGGAAAAGGGGGAAAAACACAACAACGACAGCAAGAAAAGAAACTTTTTCTAGGGAGGGGGGTGTCAGAAGGCAGGTACTTATAATTATGTAACTCCAAATAATGATAGGCCCTACAGTGTACAAATATAGATATTGTGCTCTGTGTGTGTGTGTGTGTGTGCTTGTGATATCATAGCTGCCAGAAGATAAACATACACCTGTACTATAAATAAATTGTGCATGACAGGAGAGGGTATTTGATTTTTTATTTGCTTCGAATAAATTTTCTTTACATGGGAACTAGTGAGGAAAACAAAAGCTTTGATATATATGAGCAAGGAACCCTGAAATCAAGGACATTTTGAAGTTCCCTATGAAGGTCTGGGCAATGAGGTTAAAGTGCCTTGCCCAAGGGCACAGGTGTTGAAGCCAGGGGACTTGAACCAGGGACCTCATGATTAAGAGTCTGTGGTCTTAACCACTGGGCCACAACAGCTTCTCATTCTGAGCCCCATTTCATTTAACCTGTTGAAGACTAGTCCCAACTACACTCAGGCAGGTGTCTATGGGAAATGCATGTTATAGCAAAATCAGTCCGTCCCCAGTGGGTTAAATAAGGAAAAAAAAAAGTTATGGCCTTGCTGCAGCATCCAATCAGGAAGCTCGATTCTTGTTGTTGCCATGGCATTTGACATTCCAGCAAGAGTTGGTGTCATACATGTACCAAGTACAATTTGAATTAAATAGTATTTTATGAATGGAGTCCCTGGTGCGTCATGCTCTGAATGTAGTGTGAAGGAATACAAAGCTGTGTCGTGTGATACTCAATGCAGGCAACAACAACAACAACAACAATGGCAAATGAGGGGAATACAAATCAACACAGCATTCAGTCCGCAAGAGGTTACTGTCTACGCCGAATATTTTGCGAGGTCTTTATTTTCGCGAATTTTGCGAGTCGTGTGCTATTCCCGAAATTAAAGACACGCAAAAATATTGACTCTGATCCCGATGTGAATGTGACGTATGCATGTACACTTCTCCGTTCAGTCCAGGACTCTACGATCGTGAATTTAACCACTCGCAAAATCATCGGGAACTCCCGATTCGCAAAATATATGGCGTATACAGTAATACACAGAGTACTCCATCGCTGCAGCCCATTCTCCGTTTTGATACAGACAAACATCAAAAGATGGCCGCTTGCAAGAGGAACGGTTCTGGCAGAAGGAAAATTGAATGGATCAGGCAATAAAGTATGTGTGTGTGGGTCAAGAATATTAAAACTGCCAGTCCCAATAGGAAGGAGGGAGAAAAAGACACACAGCAGGCATT
This sequence comes from Diadema setosum, assembly GCA_033980235.1. Lineage (NCBI taxonomy): Eukaryota > Metazoa > Echinodermata > Echinoidea > Diadematoida > Diadematidae > Diadema > Diadema setosum. The sequence goes on from CM067065.1 coordinate 15,853,995, forward strand.
TCAACCAATAATGTAAAGGGCCTAAACTTCACACACAGCTTGAACATGTGACCATAGCTATTCTCCGCTTAAATCAGGCTTTTCAGAAAGAAATCAATACTGTTGGAAGGCAGCGCTAATCTCATTCATTTTGAGTCAAAATTGATAACTGATCTGCGCACTATAAAACTATTACAGTTCAGATTGTGTGAATGGGAACTTTCAGGTTGGTTCACACAACTCCTTAAGATAACAAAGTTTGCTACTGGCATGTAGTGTGCAGAATATTTTCAGATTTGTGAATTCAAACTGACAATTAGACCAAATTCAGCTAGTTTCTCTAGACATTAAAATTTGATTCTCATATAATAATATTGGGCTTTGCGTAAGTGTGTGAAGTTTAGGATATTTTTCTCATTTTCATATTTTTTTTTTTCTCTCGATTTGGATCCAAACCTCTCTGGGCTGGCGCTCCCTTAGACGACGGGGCGCCCCCACTGTTGTCGCCTCGTCTTCACTCGCGCTATCCTCAAGCCTCTTATGTTTGGACTGGGTGAGACAATGACAATAGCGGACAAGTGGTGGTAGTGGGGGTAAGGAAAATGGTCATGGGGGTTGGGTGGGGGTGGGGCGGAGAAGAGCAAGAGTGGGTGTGTCAGCTAAAGTTCTATGACACATCATCAAAATACAGATAACATCATCTTTGTGTCAAATGAACTACATGTATACATGAACTACAAATAGCACACATATGTTCCAGATAGTCTAAACTATTCAGCAATTCAGGATTGCAGCAGAGAGCTGAAAAAAAAAAAGGAACATGTAGAAGACGGAGAGTTACTGTATGAAGCACGGTATGGAACCTCACAAGAATGGAACGTGAGACTTCCAATGAAATTCCTTAGCATAGTCCAAACATCAAATATCAAATGAAGAAACAATGAAAACACAACATGGCAGTAGAACAGATGATGTGATTTTATATGAGACTTTACATCATGAACTTTAAAAAATAAAAAAAATAAAAAAATACAAATATGGGTTCATACAAATTGTATATGATGGTCCTTCCATAAGGGCTAATGTACATTCTGATTTCTAAATCAGAAATTTGGAGTCTACACTGATGTAATGGATAATGACAGTTTTGCTGACTAAAATTCTTTTGATTTGACATTGCTTTTTTTTTTCTTTTTTAAATGAAAAATGACACATACATTGTATATGAAAAAGCACTTACTGTAGTGTTACATAGAAACTGGTGTCCTATCTATACCAATCAGAAAGCAGGCAGATCTTGATTAAATAGCCAGTGGACATGTCTACCTGTACAATGTACATTTTCATACTGCAGGATGTTGCTGATACAGTGCTCAGTGTACTGAAAATGATCCTCAGTGTAGCATCCACAGTAACTCAGTATTAACGTATACAATGTATATGTACATGTACATACAATGTACGTTGTACATGTTATACACTGTACATGTGGTTACAGTACTATACGAGGCAACTGCTAAGTCACAGTGTAGCAGCTACAGTGTACAGTGAAACATCTACACGTACAGTGAAGAGAACCACGGTGTAGTGTAGCAACTACAGTGTACAGAGAAACATCATTCTATATTTAAACACAGTATAGCAGCTACAATACACAGTGTGACATCTAACACAGTGAAGCAGCTGCATTGCATAAACACAGTGTGTATAGTAGCAGCTGCAGTGTGCTGTGTGGCAGCTACAATGCACAGTGGGCCAGAACAGCTACGGATCATAATATGAACACAGTGTAACAAAAAGTAGAGCATATGGGAGTACAATATTCTGTAAAACCTAGATATACACATGTATGTGTACATTATGGTAGCCTCTGTATAGTGTGTACCGATACTTTGCTTTACATGCAAAATTATGAATTGCAGAGCAGTGCATAGGACTATCCTGCACGGTGTACAATGTATGAATGCAAATATGCCTGCTATGGATCACTCATTAACATTAAGGATATAAAACATACACTTGTAACTGTATAGGAGATATATGTACAAAGACAATTATAGGTTAGTTCTCAAAGAACATTTCAGTTATAGTAGTAATAACATAAAACAGAACAAAAACAATGAATGTATACACTCATGGACTCTACTGCATACAACAAACTATCAAACCAACATCCAGGATACATGTAACTATAAACTGTGACAAAAATTAACACACAAACAAGCAAAATATAGAAAAATTGTCACTAAATAACGCTAAAAGGAGGCTGTCTATGTAACACAGAAATCCATCATGCAACCTAACAGACATTCAAAGAATCCATTCACCTTCAATAGCCCAATATTATGCATTTGCACGAGTTATAGGTAGCACAGAATGCTTTTTATCTTTATTTCTGGTATTTCTTCTTCTTAAAATTGATGCTGAAGGATGAATTTCCAAACATATTTGATGCTGTGAATGATCCCTTGCAATTACCTTTATTACCATCAGCTAATTTAAACATTTGCTACCGTGTTAAATTGAGTCACGGTGACCGTTATTGAGCTAAGTTTGTTGAGGTTTGTTGCACAGAGTACTGAGGAGTCTCAATGATGTGTTCTTGCAACCTAACTGCTGTAGATTCAAGTCCCAATGAATTTACACGAGCAAGGACTACAGTGTAGTACTGAGATGCAAAAACACTCTGCCCCTCCAGATACAATTTAGGACATACATTGTACTTGTACAGTGGAGGTTCCATACGTGTGAGTGTCATGATAAAGGTACAAGGTGTACATAAAACTAGATCCTGCTTCAAAGTAAAAAGCAGGGTGCATATCCAGTGCAACAGTCTACCCCACATTGGTGCCCAAACCACCAAAAAACAAGTGAATGTTGCCAACCCCCTCATAATTCCCCCCATGGTGACTATACAAGTAGACTTAGAAGTAATTGGCATAAAGTACCAACCTGACACATAAATGCGCAATACCAGAAGGAGAAGTTTGTTCTGTGGAATGTGACATCATTACACTCACAAATAAACAAGGCTGCTAGGTTAGGCAAGGTCTATCCAGTGAAATCCCACTTCAGGTTGAAGGTGACTATCATAAAATGGTTTAAACTACCAGGAAAACAAAAAGAATGCTACAAGTTTCATTACACTTTGACACATTATCAAATTATTAAGCATCATCAAGCTAAATAAAAATTATGTTTACGTTTTCCAGTGAGGAGATTTTAGTTGCTGAATTATCAAATTCAATGCTTGACAAGATATATCATCTTTTTTTCAATCACAATCCAATTATGAGATGTGTTAAAAGTTACCTCATGTATTATATAAAATATGGACATGATCATTTCATTCATTTTTGTTCAAATTCTGCACAATGTACAAAAGTTCTGTAAGATCAAATTTAACATAACTGTTAGAGTCAATTTCAGCATGAGAGCCGAGGATCACTGCAATCCTTAGCAACATGTACCTGAAGTAGGAAGCCACTTTTGGGGGAGCATGCACACGTGTACAACATATAATCTGGTCATCTAGTACTTTCATCACAAATCTACTCCGCTAACTTCAACATACTGTACATAGTGAATACAAACACTGACCACTGAACTACTAGGACAAGATCTGGCATACATCTAGGCCAAGTTTCATGTGACATTGACTACTAAACACTTGCTAGCCTGCAGTAAGAGCAAAGACACAATAACTGCAACCAGAAAAATCAAATTTTATTTTCTTATGTTAGTTTGTTTTTCTTTAGTATCAAAACAATCTGAAATACTTTTCTTCAATAGCAACTTTTGAAATAGAACAATCTTTTTCTAAGACTTGCTTTGCATTTAAGAATCGTTTGTGCCAAATACAGAATTGTGCTGTTTGCATGTACTGATGCATCAAACTATATACCACTAGAGCAATCTCAACAGGTGTATTTTTTTTTAATTACTTTCTTTACACATGCTTCAATATTCAAAATGAATAGAAATGCATCTTCTTGATAGCAACTAAGAGTAAACATACAGTTTAGAAGGAGCTGGGCCATTTCTGGAGTGCTTGCAGGCTCCAAGATCATTTTTGTTTCAGATCTTAAAAGATAAAAGGACACTACAGGTTTTGTACATGAGTGTATTGTGTTCATTGTTATGCTAGGCAGAAGTTCAAGAAATTTTAGAGGTTGTCATACAAAAACTTTATAAAAAGGAAAGAAAAAATGGGGACAATACAACACCTATTCACATGAAATGAAGGCCCAGGATGTTAGGAAACAAAAAAAAAAAAAAATATTGAATGACAAGTACAGAGAAACAAACAACACAAAAACAAATATTCAACAACAACAACAACAACAAAATGGACAGTTTGACACACAAGTTTGCTAGTTTGAAATTGAAGGGGAAACACAGTGGGGGAAAAAAGCTAACACAAACAGTCCATGCCAAGAGATGAGACTCCCAACCTCTTTCGGGACTTTCTCCTTCAGTCTCCGGGGGCTACCGACCGTGGTAGCCTCATCTTCATCACTATCTGCCTCCTTTTTCTTGTGTTTGGACTGACGAGGGTTGGAAAGATAAAAAGGGTGGATGGATGGATGGACAGAAGGGTGGATGGATGGATAGATGGATGAATGGAACATGGAAGGATGGATAAAATGGATGGATGAAAAGGGTGCAAAAGAGATGAGAAGTTATTGAAAGGAAATGGAAAAAAGAGGAAAAAAACAAACACCTGCCATGGGAAAATCCCAACCTTTATTAAAGTTTTAATGACGTTCGGTCAAGTTTCAAATAACTCCTTCATTACCATACCAGCAATCTGTCTGCACGCAATATCAATACCACAATGATGTTGATGCCTTGTGAGGGTCAAATGCCAGAAATAAGTTTCCATGACAACAGACCACTCGTTTCCTCCTAAAATGTCCAAAGTGGCATCTTCAACTCAAGAGCTGGACTTACCATACAGTAAACCAACTGTGAGGTACCCTGTGTGCATTGTGTGCAAATTGTAGGCCTACAACGTACATGCTGAGTATAACAATGAAAGTGAAGTTCAAGTTTTAGACAGTACCTTGAAGTACAATTGTACCAGCATACCTCCAAGTACGCTGAGCATTACATGTGTATCGTGTGTCACGAGAGAACCTTCTGTTCTACCATTTTGATAGTTGACAATTTGTTTTTAATAATCTCTTAATTATCATAGTCATTTGTTCTATAAATCAGGATTATTGTCAACACAACTTTAATCAGCTTTAATAATCAATGTGATTACCACAACTTTTTCTACTTATCCTTCATTCAATTAAAAAACAAAAGTTTACAGGATGGGGATGCTTTCAAAGCTTGTGGGAATATCATGGCTGAAGCTGAAATACAAACAATTAAAAACAAAATAGTCGGGGGCGCAAGGGATTTTTGGTTCAAATTTTTCCAAAAGCACCAAAATTTGGCACACATGTAGCCCAAACCATACTATTTCGATTTCTGATGGGCGCCAAGAAGGGTGCCCTCTGGGGCGGCCATATTGGCAAAATCCAATATGGCCGCCATATAGGTTTAAAGGTCACTTGCATTTGAAAACATAAAAGGGTTACAATCATTTAAAAAGTCAGGTTAGGACGTTTTCTGGGTCAAGGAATTCGAATCTGAAGTTGTTTTTATGGTCTGAAGTCAATTTTTCCTTAAAAGGTCACCTTAAGGTCATTTAGGGTCAAGCCATTGTATTCATAACAGTTTATTGAAAAAAATGGCTTGCCCATGCATAGACAATATTCCAAGAATGCCAGCCTTAGTAATAGAATTGCAGTTGTCGACGGCTGAAAAAAATGCGTATTTCTTGTGAAGGGCGCCCTCCGGGGCGGCATATTTGCAAAATCCAATATGGCTGCCACCTACGTTTTAAGGCCAGTATTAAAAACCTTTAAAGTGTTACAATAATTTGAAAAGTCAGCTTTAGAGGTTTTATGGGTCAAGGAATCCGATTCTGAAGTTGTTTTTATGGTCTGATGTCAACTTTTCCTTATAAGATCTCCCTAAAGGTTCTTATAAGGTCTCCCTATGGAATATCATAGTTCATGTCACAATCATTCTATTAATTATTTTTACATTACAGGCGCTAAGAGGAAGTGTCCTCACCGACTGGTCATATTTGCGGAATTCAATATATTTGCATTTGCTTTAATGACAGCCAAAAGAGCTAGTTAGAATTATGGGTAATGCCCTTTTAAAGAGTTTTCAGGATTTGATTATTGGATTTTTATTTTCATCTTCATCTGCAAGGAATGCAATTAAAAACATACGTATATGAGAAATAGAATCATATTGCTACCGAATATATTAATAGTTTAGCAATGGGGGGGGGGGGGGGGAGCTACTCTCTATATTACCAGCGTTCTTGACGTTGCCACTAAAAAGAGAAGTGTTTTTATTTCTCTGTTGCAGTTCAGGGATCCTCAATCACAATAGATATTCATAATTCAGATTTAAATTCAATGGAATAATAATTATGAAGATCACTTCTAATCTGGATGAAAAAAGAAAAAAAAATCTGTCGTGTTGAAGAGAGTTTTTAGTACATCAGGTTGGCATCAATTTGCTATTTTCGAACTTGTGTATCAAATTTCGATTCTATAGGAATTTTTATGTGCCTCCACTGCTAAATATGCCGTTCAGAGAACATGACGGTCCTGGTGACGCCATGTAGGGAACAAGCATATTTCACAGGTGCCACAGTGACACCATTAACAGGGTACAGATTAGATATTATGCTATAGTACAACTTTCATGACACCTTCTCGGGTCTATTAAGATTCTATCCAAAGTGCTTGGACGCAAATTGGTATGATATCACAAGACTTTATAAGTTGGTATCTCGTTGGTCTGAACACTATAGGTTGCAACTCTACTCTCCGCAACATCTCTACGACGTACGTCTCCTGGAGACGAGCCCAATCTCCAGGATTCGCAGGAGAATCGAACATTTTCGATTTTTGAAGAGACTATTTCCGTCTTCCAGCTTGTCTCCGAGACGTCTCTGCGAAGTCTCCATCACTGTGGCCATGTCGTGGGGACTAAATTTGTCTGCAACATCTTCGAGATGTCCCCGCATCTTGTGGAGACCCTAATAACATAATGGCGACGAAAGGGAGAAGTCGCCTAGAAAAGACGTCTCTGATAAGTCCCTACGACTGCAAAGCCGTGCCAACATCCCCGTGACTTCCAAGCAAATAAGTTGTCCCTTTGTTTAAAGACGTCTTGGACGTCGCCCTGGAAATTGCATTAGTTGTGACAGCGAAAATAATTTCTTCGAGACGCTGGCATTGCGACAATGTCTCCTCCCGTCAGATAGGCCCTCAACCCCCCCCCCCCCCCCCTTTAATTTTGCAGCAATATCAAACTACTGACCATGGCTCGTCTGACACCTGCTCTACATTGTGCATTTTCACCTTCATTCATCCATTCATTCAGTCAGTCAGTCATTTCATTATTTTTTTTTTCATTTCCATGTTTTCCACCTCCCAATGCATGCCTTGAAACAGCTGTGGTGCAGAAGAATGAAATTTGGTACTGACTGAAGCATTGCGGAGGGTGACTGATAGTACTAGTAATTGTCATGTACCTGTGCCATCTTTCCTCCAACTCCACTCCCTGAAGTCAGGGATCACATCATGACCCATGCTGTCATGATTCCAGTAGAAACTCACTTGCAGCAGCACTCATCTTCGAGATGTTGATACAGCGCCGCTTGAGCAGGTAGGGTAGTTTCTGATGATCTGCTCCCACGTTATGACGAGATGATGCCTACCCTCGTTGACGCCGGCCGCCCCCTACCCTCGTTGACGCCGGCTGCCCCATAAACCTTGTTGCTCATCAGTCCTTGCTGGACACGAGCACGATTATTAAAGTAGTTAATGTGTCAGTGAGCTCTGGTTTGCTGACCCATACTACTTAGGCATTTTGCATGCCACATCACAGCAAGTCTGAAGTAATGTCGCACCCTGTCAGTGCCTGATGTTGGGCTCTGGAAGAGAGGTATGCTGTACAGGAAAGAGCTGAAAAGGCCTTTATCTTTTCAATACTACGACCCACCTGTAACTCCCTCAGATCAAAGGGATTAAAAAAAGCACACTACCGAAAATGTGATGTTATGCTCATCCGTGCGATTGTATACTGTTTTCAGAAAATGGCTTTCAGAAAACATTATGTCATCCTTTGTAAGGATATCTTTGCGGAGATCGCATCTAAGTTGTTGGAAAGCTGAAGGATTGTGAGATCACAATTCCTGTTGGATATTTCCGTCTCGAATCAGGTGCTCAGGATGAGTTGTCGGTCCCATTTATTCTTGGATATCCTGTGCGCTGATAAATGAGGGCAGTTCTTTATTTTTCAATCTTAATTTTCAGCAAGCCGCTACGCTCTTCCAATCATAATTTGAGATTTGAGTGGTGCCATCACCATCTCTTGTCAGAGGACTGCACAGTGTTGCTGCACAAAAATGTTAAGATTATTTTCTTCAGGATCAGTATCCCATACAACATCAATAGGTGTTCAGTTTCCCTAGTCATTTGCGCTTTCAGTAAAGAAACGGTTTCGTTTGATAAAAAGAGAATAAAAAAAGATAAGAAAAAAAACTTCAGTTGAATTGTCTTCACCTACTCTGATAAGATACTGTCATTAAAGGACTTTAATGATCAAATTTAGTTTACTGCCCCTAGAAAACTGGTCTGACCTGGATTGAGGAACTCGATTCCCTGGAAGCTTCGGCCATTGCTTCCTTCACTGAAGAAGCAGACGCTGTCTTGCCAAGGGAGAGCAGGCATACACCAATTTCAGCAGGAGGAGAATCATATCGCTTGCCAGCTGGAAAGTTATATAATTGACCATGAAAGGTGACGAGGTGGCTCAGTCGGTAGCATATGGCTTGCGGTCTAGAGACTTGTGTTCCGGCGCGGGTTCGAATCCCACTTATCTCAAGTCTAGCTAAGCAATGGTGTGTGTTGTCATACCGTCCCCTCTAGTAGAGGCACAACACTTTGCACCTCATCACTTGGATATAAAAAGTGGAAGTCCCTTGTGTGAAAGAATCATCAAACCAGACACATGAAAAGATCCCGAATCGGCATTCCGTTATCGGAAAACTCAAGGTGCATAAACCGGTAAAGACCAGTGGTCCACCCCAAGTACACATACAACTGGCCAGCTTTACAAACAGACCATCTACTTGCACACGGGCTATCCAGCTATCTCGTCAGAAAGAAAAATGAAGATAAAATAAGATTAGGTGTGTTTACTACCCTCTTTGCCATTGCACCCTGATTCAGCACCTTGGAATAGGATGGCAGCCGTATTTAGGCATATATATATATATATATATATATATATAAACAAAGAGAGGGAAAACTGACCAGAAACAAATGATAAATAGCGAAACTTTGAGCAAAGGAAATGAGAAAAGAAAACGAAACCGATGGAAACCCATTTTCTGTGCTCAAAGATTTCACTATATATATATATATATATATATATATATATATATACACACAAATATTATGCATACAATTTTTCATTTATTTGTCATAATCATTATTGATATGTAGGGGGATGGAACCGCTCTTGGCCCTAATCGATCATTGAAGAAGTATGGAAGAAATGACAAATGGGACAAGATAGGTGTACCAGTAAATTCCAGTTGAATGCTCACAGACGCCATTTCCAAAAATGCTCGAAATGCCTGATTTGACCCTTATTTGACCTTGAAAGTGACCTTGAGAGGTGATTAGTGACCTTGAATTGCAGAAGTGACATTTAGAATCACATTCTCTAACCCCGTAAACTCTTCCACATAGGATTCATTACTTTGATCAACCTTTTCAATTTGTAACTGCAGTTGACCTTTAGCCCGGATGGCGGCCATATTGGATTTTACCAATATGGCGGCCCCAAGGGTTTTTAGTCTTGGCGCCCATCAAAAATCGAAAGAGTATGGTACAAGGGACCTATGAGCCAAATTTGGTGCTTTTGGAAGAATTTGAACCAAACAGCCCATTTTGAGCCCTTAGGCCCCCAACTAAAATGCATGATTTGTGGTCTTAAAGAGCCAATTAAAAGTGTATCTATCAAATTAAACTCCAAAACAACACAATGCACATGAATGTAGGAGATCTTTCAAATTGTCAGTTTATACCGGCATTGATGACTCAAACTCTTTACTAAACTCCAGTGCCGTGTTTCTACCCATGAAATTATCATGATCAAATGAACAGAAAGATATCCACTGTACAATGCACAGCTGTAGATGTGCTTCTGATGAGGGCAAAGCTTTAAAACTGTAACAGAGCTACATGTAGCCAGACCAAACCACAAACTAAAACAATGGATGGACTAGTGTCTTGACAATCATGAATTTGAAATGAGGAATTGCATTTTATGACAAAGTTATATACATGTGTGGTAAATGTACATGTACTTGTACACTACAGTGTAGATGTGTGTAGCAAAATCAAAATGTAATTCATGTGTGATACACTGATGCATGACACAGAAACGTGTTTCATGTGACATTCACTGATGAATGCAAAAAGATGAATGTTGTACATGTATGGTGATGATGACTGTGACACACGGAGCATATATATACATGTACGTTGCACACAAATTTATTACACAATGTATCACACACAGTGTATAGGCCTAGTGCATACCAATCACTGGGGTGTTAGAATGCTTCCCACTGTACACTGTCTAAAAGTTGTACAGTGTAACTGCATAATTTAAGTACATACATGTATGTAAATGACTGTGTGCATACACTCACTGTTGGTACATTCTCCACATGTGTAACAGTGTGAGTACACATCTTGCATATGCACATGTACAACAGTGTGGGCATACACAGTTGCATAACAGTACACATGCATACAGGCATGCATAACAGTCTGTGCATACACACGTGTAACAGTGAGTGCATGCACACATGTGTATAAGAGTGCATGACAAATTACATGTATATGTGTAACAGTGTGTGAACACACACTGGTACAACGTACACTACGAACTGTACACACATTGCAAGATCTTCTTAACCACTACAGCTCTGCCTAACAAGTTGTGCATTTAACAATGTACTACTCAAAGCAGAATGTGCATTTTATGAAACATTTAAGTCTACAGGAAATCTTTCTCAAATCTACTGTATCTGCCATATTATATGTATTTTGCCAGTCTAATATTCAATGAATCGTCATTTCCCCCAAATTTCAGGAGCGGTTAATTTGCAATCGTGGAGAACAATCTTATCACACACCTTCTTCATGTACTGTGTACTGCTTTTAATACCAGTACATATTCATTGTACAAATACAGTGTACGCATGCACATCCAGACCAAACGGGCATTAGACAAAATTGATAGTAGACCAAGTGAGTTTAGCCATAGTGGTGTTAGATAAACTGAGAAGTACACCATCTGATTGTAGACCAAGTGGCAATAAACCTACAAATTTAGTATCCCTTTTACTTTGGGTATGACTGGCGATCTGTGCCGACTATCCACAATCCATGCCTTGTGAGAGCATCAATCAAAAGTCACGTGGCAGTACTGATGTACAAAGCAATCACGTCACATCATAATAGAGCACACACAATTTTGTTTTTGCTTTTTTTTTTTTGTTATTGAATGGTGCATTGCTTGCTTAATGGCAGGTATGTGTAGCTGCAAACTCAAAAACTGTTGGCACTTTTTGGCTTGTCTCGCCTTGAGAAGCAACCTGCTAGATGCATCGGAGTGCAAAATTTCCTTAGTGCCAATTATTTTGTGATTGTGCCCAGCTGCCAAACTTTAACAGCGATAATTACCGCAGCTCGCGAGGGTGTGGTCACTTTGACCGGCTGACTGATGGAAACCTGAGACTCTTCACAGCTGTTTGAGTAAGATATACTGAACTGAATTGCCAGGGGAGAGAAATAAGACATCAAAGCTGTGGTCACTGGGTTTGAAAATGACTTTCCTCCATTTGTGACCACCCAGCTCAAACCCCACAAAAAGTGGGCCAGAATGAATTTCCACTTTTCTACATACATGCAGATGAAAAGAGATCTACATAGAGCTCTAAGCTTGACTATATACAACTTGTTAGAATTGCACCATCCCCAACTATTCTAAAAGTGATTGAAATATTTAAGACAGTTTATAAGAGGTGCAGTTTCACAGAAAAGGGAGAAAAGAGGATATTATTAATATAAAGACTCGAGGGTCATTCAGGCATGCTGTGCAGAAGTATGTATGAATGAAAATGTGTTGTATTTCCCAGTGAAAGAAACTACTGTCCAAAAAGATATGGTTCAGAAAAAAACCCCAAAAACTGTTAATATTGCGATTTGGGCTTTGTTTTAAGCCACCAAATGTTGACAGTAGGTAGAGAAAAGATTACTCTCCCAGGTATAAAGGCAAGCTTTAAAAATCAACTCACAAATCATGACTATCATGCTTCATTACAGAGAATCCAAATCTGCAACTTTTTGTGGGTTTTGAGCTGGGCGGTCACATTTGAATCTGCTGTACAATGTTCACAAACAGGTACTTATAGTCCCAAGGAACAACTGTGCATGAACAATCTACATGTACATATGAAGAGTTTGTTCGCAATCACCGATAAGTCCATATTTGCCAAATGGAGATATTTGCGATTAAAGGTCAAGAAAAATAAAGAAAATAATAAGACAATTTTTGCTTCTTTTGACCATAACTTCAAAAATGTACCTTTATATGTAGTGACCAATATATCATTTAAAAGGTATCATTTTGTACTTTATGACAGAGACCGTACTTCAAAATCTTCAAAAATGGACTTATCGGTTTTTGCAAACAAACTCTTCATATATCAGCAAAAGACATGTCATGCATTATTATATTGGTAACACAAATTTCTGTGCTCATTTTGTGTGCATATAATGCCTGCATCTTAATGGGGAAAAAATGATAGACGGAAAAATAAATGGACACATATCAAGTAAAATTTCAGTAATTTTTCCCTTCAAGGTTTTGTATTTTCCATACAAGACTTCTTTCACAACTTACAACTTTATATAGCATTATAGAGCTAAGAACCATTGAACAGTGTGTGCATGTGTGTGTGAGAGAGAGATATAAAATAATCATAGGAGAAAACATACAAAAATAGAAACAGAAATAGAAAATAAAGAGAAACAAAAAAGAGAACTGGAAATGAATAAAAGAAGACAGAAAAAGAAAGGGAGAGAGAGAAATAGCAATAAAATCATCAGACTGGTCTGGGACAGAAAAATTGCACTAGAAAGACATATAAATAATCACGTACATGTGTACATACATCAAACAGTGACATGACATTTGCTCCTTTGAATATTGCTCAGGTCTTTTTTATTTTCAAGGACTTATGATAAGGGTTAGGTTTCTATAATTGTGATAGGGCTTTAGGTTTAGTTTGATGTGAGGATTAGGGTAAGGGGCATGTTCGTTGGCAGAAATTGTGTCTGGCTTACATTGTAGAGTGCAGATATTTCATGGGAGCAATTGTAGGAGCGAATGTTCTGGAATCACATCAAATAGTACACGATGTACAAACATTCAAATCTAAACAGGGACACCACAACGGAATGCACAGAACAAAATGGTGCTGTGAAAGGCATGACATGCATGTCTTCTCAACCATCCTATTGTACGTACAGTGTACGTGACAGCGAACAACTCATTTCATCAACTCTATTCATTCTTTGACTCCTTTGAAGGCATAGAATACTAACTTTATCTGAAGTTTGTTGCAGAGAAGAGATAGCATAATATTGTCAAATTACAACATCACAATCCAAACTGTTTCCTGTGTTCATCTTCGACCAAACTTTACAAGGACAAAAATACCACACACTGCACAAGTATAAGAAAGGTACATCTAGCAGATGACTACTTTGTTCACACTATAAAAGACATGTACCCAATGCAAACCTACATGTACTGTATATTCTACAAAGTGGTAGCACAAGTACTCGAAAAGCAGCCAAGGCTATTTCTAAACAGCCAAAAAGCATAGATATTCAAATACTTGTGAAAAAAGAAGGAATAAATGCATAATTTGTATTGTTATCTCTTTATAGGACATGTCATACATAGTGCATGTGAATTTCTTGTATGATATGGATATTAGAAAACAGAGCTCCAAATTGAAGCAAGCAGTGTGTGTCAATGTTACAATACCACTGCACATCTTGAAGTCCAGTGAAAGTGGGACGTACAAAAACACATCACAGCTCCTGATGCAGATAATAATAGGATGAAACATACTGTTTTCTCTCTAGAAAATACAAGACAGTCTACAGTTGTGTATGTCTGTATAATGTGTATGTGTGAGGATATTATATACACCAGTATGTACTTGTGTACATACACAATGTACATTGTACATTATATACAAGTTAACTGACATTTTGTACAAGCTGGCATTGGAAATAAAGTCAATCACAAAGTTTGTGTGCCATTGTAACTTTGACTATTAAATGCATTTCAATGAGCATAGAAAAAACAAACAAACAACAAATTGAGAAGATGTTTCTCTTTTTCCAACATGGACCAGCATTTCATCAACGCCCTGTTGCCATGGTTTCTCACCTGCTTGACGCGGTCCCTGTCCTTGGTCTTCTCAGCCTTGTTGATGTAGCTGTCATAGTCCAGGAGCTTGTCGAAGCGCTTCTGGATCAGCTTCTGTGGGCCCTGGAACATGTTGAGGAGGCTGTTGAGTGGGGACATCACCCTCTGCTGCACGAACAGGGTCTGGAATGAAGAATACCACAACAAAATTTTTTAACCCTTTCTGTATCAGGGAGTTTGGACAGTGAGTGTGTACAACACTATGTGGTTTTCTGTGCCAAGCAGCACTCGTAGTAGATAGAGGGATAACAATAAGGTTTGGGGTTGGACAGGGTTAAGAGATCAAAATCACGCCAAGATTCCCTGGAACATGTTTAGGAGACTGTTGAGTGGGGACATCACCCTCTGCTGCACAAACAGGGTCTGGAAGGGAGAATATCACATCAAAGGACAGTTATCCTACCAAAGCCAGGGACTTTTGAACAGTGTGTACAATGTTACGGGGTTAGGGCGAATAAGGGGGCTTGGGGCCCTGGAACATGTTGAGGGGACTGTTGAGTAGGAACATCATTCACCCTCTGTTGCACAAACAGGGTCTGAAGGAAGAATACCACACCAAATTGATGTTTTTTAATCCTTTCTATGCCACAGACTTTGGACAGTTTGTACAATGCCACAACTGTATGTGGATGTCTGTGTTAAACAGCACTCAAAGCACATAAGATAGTAAGGGGATTTGGGGTTTGGCGGGTTAAGAGATAGAAATCAAGCCAAGAGTGCCTGGAACATGTTGAGGAAGCTGTTGACCCTCACCCTCTGCTGCACAAACATGTTCTCAAAAGACAGACTATCACCAAAGCCGTTTAACACTCTCTGTGCAAGGGACACTACTGCTGTACATGTAGTATGGCTTTCACTCTAAACCTTCTTGTCAGAAGCATTAATCATCTACAGAATGTGTTAATGAAGCTTGCTCAATTTCAGCTTAATCTGATAATCCCTTCATTGTTGTTGCTCAGTTGGTTAACATCCTGTTTTTTGTTCCATTTATTGCACAGGTTGTGTGACTTGGTACAGATTAAGCACTTGAATAGACCCTGTACTTGAGAGTCTCTTTTCTCAGTTCACACTTTCCAGAGTGTGAGCTTTCTTTCTAATATTAGGATAGGTTAGGAAAGTCCATTTGACTTTTGAGTTATACATCATTTTAAAGCTTAAATTCTGGTCTTTCAGAACCTGCTCTAAACTAAAAATCCATGTCTGGCAACTTTTTGTTGGTTTTGTGATGCAGGGTCACATTCAGAAAGTTGTCAAAATGAGAGCAACATTGCTAGTCCTTACAGGAGGCCATTATAAAATTATACAGAATCTTCACGTGCTAAAAGGGTTAAACCATGTAGGGTTAATTGTAAGGGATTTGTTTGTTTGTTTTTAAGCATCCTTACATAGTCCTTGTAGAGTTTGTTGGCAAGGTGGTTCTGTACTGCCTCATACTTGTTGACCTCGTGTAGGTTTGATTGGTTTGCGTAGTAATCTGAGATGTCGCTTCCCACTGTCGCCTCCACAGCGGTCGCTTCCTGGATGCACACAAAAGAACTCATGGATGTAAAAACATCAGCGTACCTCTACTCCTACAAATTCTGCTCTGACACTTGGAATTGTACCTACACTACATAAAATTCTTCAACAGTGAATAGACAACTTCAGTGAGGCATTAAATCTCATATTTCTTTTTCTACACCCTAGTAATAACCCTTCTTTCACCTGCTTTCAATGAGCTTTCTTTATTTATTAGGCAGAAATTCCCCTTTTAACCCGCTGAAGACGGACTAGTTTTGCTATGACACACATTTCCCATACACACCTGCCCAAGTACACTCAGGACTTGTCCTCAACAGGTTTATCAAAATAGAATCAATTAGTTGTTGCTGGGTAGGGCAAGCCTCTAGCAAGCTTTGTGGTTGCTAAGGCATTTTCTTTTTTAATGAACAAAGCATCAACAGAATTTGGATACATTATAGAAGCAATGCATTCTTTCAGAACGAAGCTGATAACATATTACAACATGTATTTATTTGATTTTAAAAAGAAATGTTCTACCCTGTGAATGAAATATTTAAGATAAAGCTGTCTCCATCTCTCAATGAGGATAAATATGATTTGATTGTAAGCTTTCCTACTGGTGGTCTTTGCATGAACTTTGCAATCAGAGGGGACTATTTTGGCACAGTACCTTGAGTTGTTCCAAGTATGCGTGGACATCCTTCACAAAAATCTTGATTGTCTTTTCCAAGTTGTGGAACCTCCGCTCCGCTTTCTCAAAGTCCTCATCGATCGTCTGCAAGATAGTCAAATTAATATTGTATGCAAATGGATTACTGTATACTCCATATGTGACCCGCTACAACAAAAGGATCCTAAAGTCGCTGACGGGCGAGCCAGGCATGGCCCAGAAAAATGCTATTTTCAGGCCTTTCCGTTGAACATTTAGCTTTGAAATTTCGGCAGATGATAGAAGATACTTTAGACTACAAAATTATGTAAAAACAGAAATCCGAACGTTTTGACAGATTTTGGTGATCTGACTTCAAACTCGATTTTCTCGGCTCACCCGTCAGCGACTTTAGGATCCTTTCGTTGTAGCTGGTCACATATATTTTGCGAGTCTAAATTTTCACAAATCTGGAATTCCCGACGATTTTCGCGAGTGGTTAAATTCGCAATCGTGGAGTCCTGTACTGAACGGAGAAATGTACACGCGTACGTAAAATTCACATCAGGATTAGGGTCAATATTTTCATGTGTCTTTAATTTTGTGAAAAGCACCTCACTTGCGAAATTTGTCAAAAAAATATAAACCTCGTGAAATATTCGCCGTATACAGTATGTAACAAAATCCAAGACTCTCAAAAAAACTTCACTCCCCATTACGCTCAAAATTTAGAGCTCTGAATGTGATTATAAAAAAATAAATATTGTTTCAGCAAAGTAAATATTAAGATCCTTAAACTAAGTATATACAGAGTTGTATCTTTGCATACTTGATTTGTTTGGCTATAATCAAATCTTCCTTTAATGACGAAAGGAAACTGCCGGTCCTGAGGACTTCGTTAGAACACAATATGTCTGTATAACACATTCAACAATATAACATTGTGGTACAGGTACATGTACCTTGGCATAGCATACCATTACCTACTGATAAGTAATGATCGGAGAATATCTATTTCACCTTCTATTTGACACATGCACTCTAATACTTGACGCTGATTTAATTTTAGTAATAATCACAATGTAGTATTTTCTTCCATACGTTGTAGGTCACAAATGTGTCATAAAACAATTTTTACTTTAATGTAAAGTGTAGTTCTTTTAGTATCCCCAATTTTGGAGGTTCCACAATTTACATTCCATTCAAAAGTCGTATCCTCTCACAATCAATGTCGGAGGATCAGATTATCTTACTCTACTAACCTCTGACCAATGTCATGACCTGTTGTCGCGCAGCTAGAAAATAAAAACCAGTCCAAAAACATTCATCTTAAAAGTGTGCACGAATGAATTGTTGGCCCAAAACTTGCCTTGGTGCAGAAAAGTCAAATGCGAAAGAGTTCATCTTCTTCTGATTGGGAATTATTTGTTTTGTTTTGTGTTGTGTTGTGTTGTGTTGTGTTGTGTTGTGTTGTGTTGTGTTGTGTTGTGTGTTGTGTTGTGTTGTGTTGTGTTGTGTTGTGTTGTGTTGTGTTGTGTTGTGTTGTGTTGTGTTGTGTTGTGTTGTGTTGTGTTGTGTTGTGTTGTGTTGTGTGTTGTGTTGTGTTGTGTTGTGTTGTGTTGTGTTGTGTTGTGTTGTGTTGTGTTGTGTTGTGTTGTGTTTTGTTTTGTTTTGTTTTGCTTGTCTGTGATGTAATATGAGTTGACCTCTAACCTGAGTGCTCAGCCCAGTCATCTGGGTGAAGCGTTGGTTGATGCGCTGTGACTTCTTGCGGATGGAGTGGAGGTTCAGCTTGCCAAGCTTGTCTGAGATAGCTTCTTGTCCTCTGTGCCTGTATTTCAAAACTGAAATGAGAGAGAAAACAAAATGCATCCCAGTCTGGTTAGAAGACTATGCATCTACAAATATTAAAGCCATTTTGGCGCAAATATTCACATGTGAATGATGCGCCTCAAACACAACAACAACAACTACAACATTAAAGCCATTTTAGTGTTTGCCTCTTACAAGAGGGGACAGTATGATTACGCACAAAATTAAAATCGGTTAGACTTGAGAATTGAACCCGGGTCCTTTGGATCTGGAGATCGGACGAGCCACGGACTGAGTCAAATCACCGCCATTCAGCCAGTGTTCCTTACCTAAATCTTTGCGCCGCTTGAACTCGTTGATGTCGGTGGCGACGTCTGTCATGGTGGCCAGAGCCAGCTTGAGTGTGGCCTTGTCCTGATGGTCCTCCTCTGTGTACTGTGTGGGATAAGGGAGGATGGTGAGAGTGTGAGAGGTGTTGTCATAGTAACCCATCTATTCATGAGAGGAATGCGATGATGATTAGATCACTGAAGGAGCACTTCAAGCCTTCATTCGTAAACCAAAAGCACTTCTTTTCATAGCAGCACCTATTAAAGAAGGTACATGTAGCTATAATTGCTATGTGTACAGCAAGACCATGGATGCTGTCATATCAATGCATCTATCCATGAGGTGACTGTGATGCTGAGAGAAGAGAAAAAACAAACGATGAAATATACATACTAATGGTCTTGTCTCACAGGCTGCATGTACATTGGCTCCAGTTCTGGGAATTAATTGGTATACAAATGGTTCCCCCATGACATCTCCGTCAATTGCCTATTATGACGGTTGTACAACATGTAGAAGGCTTTGCTTGTTTCCATTTGAACTGGCTTTGACAACAGTTCACCATCCTGCTGACGGTTGAGGACTATCATTTGGTAACAAAATGGTCTCAAAGCTAGAGATCTCCCGCCAAAAAGCAGTTTTGTAAAAGTTGGAAAGTTGGAATCTCTGCATTGTGAATGTTTAAAGACATACACTACTGTATTCAATACAATCTACCAAAAGCTCAGGCATTGCCTATTTTGTGCTAGCGAGAAATAGGGCAATTTGAATAATTACCTCCGACAAGGGAGGCTGTTATGTTTTCATTACTGCTGGTTTGTTTGTTTGTCCTTGTGCAAAATAACTCAAAAAGTTTAACATGGATTTGGATGAAACTTGCAGCAAAGGTTGAGAATGACACAAGGAACAGAATGAATTTTGGTAGTGATCCAGACATTTGTGTGGATTTTATGAAAAATTTTCATTATTTTGGCAGGTATGGTCACTAAACTTGGGAGTTCAAGTTGTGCATTTTTTAGGTTTTTCATACGCACACTAGAAGTGCATGCTTTAGTTTCTGCTAGGGCGAGGCTCATCGGGCAACTGGACATTGATGATGTGACAGAAAGCTTCTATATTGGGAAATCGGGCGACTTTATACAACATGCATAGTATGTGTGGGTGGAAATCAATCACTGATCTCTATGGAAGAACAAGTAGGTAGAAATGAGCTGATTGGCAGAGGTATGCACTCTCAGAGTGCTTCTCTAGTTATGTACCTTATACAACTCTGCCAGAAGGAGATGATATTTCAGTATTCTTTGTACTGGCTTGATGAGGAAGGACGCCAAATCCCAACAATTTGTGCTTTGTCTGTAAAACAAAAGAAATGAAGCGAAGTGAAATGTGACATATGAAACACAATATGATGGAAAATTTTGATACACCCTGTACACCACTTGTATAAGGCATTACAGACAGTTTATAGTCACTGGCAAGCCAGAATACATACGACATGCATGCATTCTCTACTTCATTCCCAGACACAGGCATTCTACCTGCATTGAGAATGCCCTTCTCTTAATCCCCTCAGTCCTGTGAATGGAAGCATTCCCTCCTATTCTGAGAATGGGGATTATGAAATCCTCTATACAAGGCGTTCAAGAGCAAGGAGGTACAAGGCCAGGTATATAATAGCCCATGTACCTCTTGATGAAAGCATGGGGCTGATCGGATGCATTCTAGCAGACAAAGGCTGCGAACCCTGGTGAATTAATCCTGTTACTGTTGGGTTTTGACAGACAATAAAGGGATTAAACAAGGTCAGCCTGCATTATTGAAGCATTCTTGGCTTCATTCCAGAATGCCCGTCTTATCTCAGGTCCAGTTAAGCTGAGCATTCCTGAATGGCGGCCTGGAATTGGGTAAGAATGCGCACATGCTCAATGAAATGCACCCTACTGAGATTAGAGGGTAATCCGAATGCATTCTGGAATGCCAGCATCTAACTGTTTGTCATGCCTCTGGCTGACTAAAAATAACTTGAAATTTCAGCATTTACAACATCAGATATACATGTGTAGGGAATACAAACATGATTTTAATTTGATTTCATGAGTCACTCTTTTTTTTCTTTTCTTTTTTTTTTAATTAGAAAACAGACAAAAGGAAATCACTAACCTGACCAGCTCCAAACCCTGGTTGATGTATTCCTGTACTTCTGGGTTTTCCTCATACTACAAGACAGAAGAAAACATCACACAAATAATTGTGAAATAATAGGGATTACAGGTGGATTTATTATTATCTTAGGAATACCAAGGAATAGAAAGAAAACAGGCAGACAAAGTAAAGTATTATGTAATTTATTATTTTTATCATCATTATTGTGTATATATACTTATTTTTTGATTACTTGCATTTGTTGGTTGACTCTCACAGTCATTTTGTTGCCTCCTCTTGATACACTTTATTAGGGTTCGCTGTTTGCTCAGGGCCCCCCCCCCCCCCACCCCGCCCCTTCCCTGGCTGTTGCTGTTTCACTCTTTCCCTTTCTTTATCCCTCTGTTGTTCCTTATCTTGTTTGATGTTGCCTCCCTATTCATCCATTTTCCTTCAATGGTTGCCCCCATGGTCCTCAGGACCATTACTGACCCTCCTCCGCCTTTTGTCTGTCCACCCTCCTGCTCTAATCCCCTTCCCTTTTTAATACCTGTTGGGCTCCTTGCCCATGACCTCCTACCCTCTCCTTTTCTTTTCTTTGTTCTGTGTCCCCAGCCTGTCCCTGACTGTTCTTGTTGTGTGAAGTCCTTATATTATGTGGTTGCTTTCCCTGTCTGTTTGTCATTTTGCCTCTGACAAAGATTCTGCTAGGATTGAAAGCTCAGGCCCCTTTTGACTCCATCTAATTGATCTCTGAACATTTATACTCAATGTCAACTAATGAAGAAACAGAGACAGGGAGAGATATAATAAATAAGAGAGAGAAGGAGTGGCAAAGATTGAGAGAGAAGAAGAGAGAGATCTTTACAGACAACATACAGTGATGCAACTGTGTACATTTTGTTTTCACACTGACAAAATGCATAAAATTTGTTGCCCTATAAAACATATCAAAACACATCATTTGACAATAACGCTTAGTTTTTGTAATGGTAACAAACATGACAAAAAGTAATTATAATCTTTTTCACACCAATCTTTAACATTTGCTTTGCACGTAATGTCACATAATGCCTGAAATGAAAGAAGCAAAAAGGCCGAAAGAGAGAGAAAGAAATAGAAACAGAGGGAATAATTCAGATATATACATACTGTAGTCCCTGCACCAGCCTTTTCCCTGCAACATAAGACCTACATCACTAAAATCAGAACTGGGAGTTTGTGCCAAGATCGCCTACACTGTACATTGTATGTCCTCGAACATGTACATGATTGTATTGCATGATGTACAACCTTGTACGTATACCTAGACATTAACTCCAACAGCTGACTCACATTTGAGAACAGGCAGATTGAGTTCTGCAATACACAACAGCAATATCAATCTTTTTAGGAGAAAAAAGTATTCTGGATGACTATTAAACTTGTCTTTGCCTTACTACATACCTTTTCAAGAAGAGCTGATGCGTCGTCATGGTTACGACAGTACTGTGCGTATGCCTCATGAAGGTTCTTGGAGTTGTCCATGAAGACTTTTCCTGTGGAGAATTGGAATCAAGACATCATTAATCTCAACATTTATTTCACAATGAATGACAATAAACCAAGAGTTAGCTCCTCTGACCTGCTTTAGAGATTTGATGTTTCTTTGCAGTTCAGTATGTGCTGCTGTCTAGCAAATGTTGGGGATATACAGTAAACACGACACGTAAACTACAAATAGGACATAATTGAATGTGAGTATCAATGTAACAGTCACATGTTTCAAATCTGTAATACATGTAGTTGAAATTGATCTTGTACACGTATTGCCCATCCTGACTGAAAACTTCAAATGGCCTCTCTACAATGAATAGTGCTCAGTATCCTTGGGCTGGTTTCAAAACTTAGTTAATAACGTAATGTAAAGTTGTGCGGTGTAGTGTCCAGTCTAGTGACTGAGCAGTGCTGCTTTGCATTCAGCTGCATATTATGTTTCAGCCGTTACCATGGTAACAACTGCACTTTGCAATAACTGCACAAATGTTTATACGTACAGGTCACTTTCACACATATTGTGGGACTTGAAAAAAAAAAAAAAAAAATCTTTGTGTGCTGCTCATGTGTGCCACGCAGGGAAAATAATCACGAGAATGTCAAAAAAACAAACAAAAACAACAACATACAAACAAACAAAAACAAAAACAAAATCAAGAGGAACTGATTTTTCCATTGCGATGTGTGTCTCCATAGTAAACTATTGAAACATATTGATTTGTGTGTCCAAACTTGTACAAAGAGTTAAAGGCTCAAGCATCATGGTGCAAAATGACCCTCAAGAACCATGAATTTTTGGGTGTGTGTGAATGCATCTTTTGATTCAAAAAGAACATAATTGTATCTCCTCTCGCCACAAATTTTGAGTGTGTGTTAATGCAGCTATGCAGGTTCAAGAAGAGCCTATCCTGTCTCATCTCGCCTCTGACCTATGAGTTGGTCCTCCACTGGTTTCTCCGTCGTCTCCTCCAGATGGTTCATGAAGCTCTCTGCCACCTGGATGACTTGCTCCATGTTGCCAAAGAGGACATCCAGCTCCAGGCCTTTGGCCTACGAGGGTGGACAGGTCAAAGGTGAGAGAAAGAACAGAAATAGAAACATATAGATGAGTAGATTGGTAGACAGAATTATAGATTGATGGTCATAGCAGACAGACAAAATCATGTACACAGAGAGAGAGAGAGAATGAGAGAGAGAGAGAGAGAGAAAGGACATCAAAATTTCATCCTTAAAATCAAACCTATCATTACAGATTTTGGGAAAAGTTACATCAAAGGTGGGCGTGTCTGCAATAGTTACAGATTACATCTCAGTATGTGTACCTTATTACACATTATCCCGCAGTAATCAAGAATAAAATTAGATGCAGTGATAATACACATCACTTCTTTGGCTAAATCTACTGTAGGAAATACTTGTTCTCTCTAATAAACTGAGAAGTTTGTTTGCATGCTGTGCTGTTAAAATAAAAAAAAAAAAGAGGAAGGAAATTGGCACCATTCAATCAAAGAAGTCAATTTCTTCCTTGTACTATGTACAAACTGCAGAATTTAAAGGACAAGTCCACCTTCATATACATAAGGATTGAGAGAATGCAGCAGTATTAGTAGAACACGTCAGTGAAAATTTGAGGAAATTTGACAATCCGTTCAAAAGTTACAAATATTTTCAGTATCTGCGCAGTCACTGCTGGAAGAGAAGACTACTACAGTGTATGATGTCACATGTGTACAACTATATAAGGAAAATAAAAAGAGAATTTCACAAAACTTTACTTTTTGAATAAAGTGCACAGTTCTTCGACTTGCTACTGACGTATGTTAAGGGTAATATTATTCCCCCTGCCTTCTGAAAGAGAGAAGTCGAGTGTTCTTCAGTTATGCGAGAAAAATGGAAATATGTTGAATTTTCTTTATTCTTTCTTTATATCGTTGTACTCATGTGACATCACAAGCTATAGTAGTCTTTTCATCCAGCCGTGACTGAGCAGAAACTTCAAAAATTCATAACTTTTTAACAGATTGTCCGATTCTGCTCAAACTCTCACTGATGTGTTCTACTAATTAAATATTGCTGCATTTACTCAACCTACATGTCCATGAAGGTCAACTTGTCCTTTAATATACATCATGTACACTTAGCTGCAGATTCATAATGAAATCAACATTGATATTGCATGTTTGTAAGAGTAAGAAACAGGAGAACAATGACAGTATGTGTACAGCACAAAAGTTTCAAGCAGAATGTACAGTAGGAACTTAAAGGGAAGGTAAACCCAAAGAGCAATGTGGATTGAGTGAAAGCAATAATATTAATAGAGCACATCAGTGAAAGTTTGAGGAAAATCGGACAGTCGATGTAAAAGTTATGAATTTTTTAAGTTTTGGTGTGGGAACCGCTGGATGAGGAGACTACTAGAGGATATGACGTAAAGTGGACAACAATACAAAGAAAATATAAAGGAAATTCGACAAAAATTCACTTTTCTAGAATTATGAAAGAGCAATGGACCAACCGCTTTCAGAAAGCAGGGGGAATAATTGCTACCCTTAACAAATGTCAATATCAAGTTTATGGAATTTGTAATTTTCATGAAAAATGGATTTTTATAGTATTTTCTAGAGTAGCATACTAGAGTAGCATTTTAGTTTTGAATAATTATGTAGTATACAATACTTCCTTGCCACGTTGCTGGGTGAGCTGGGGAAGCGACTTGGATCAGCCATGAAATGGGTTGCAAGTTAATTTATTGTATTTCAAAGTTCAGACGACAAGATTTAAACCCCTTGCAATGTCTTATGATTCCAATGACCAAATAATGACACTTTCCCCACGTACCACAGAAACTAGACACAAAAAATAGACTTTCTGTTCTCTGTTTCCTTGCTTTTTTTTTTGACATTCTATTTTGGAAATGATGATGCCTCTACATTTCTTTCACAAAGAAAACATATAACAGGTGACTGATATAACGTCGTCGGCTAAGAATGAGAAGGGCGTTAAAACAAGTTGTCTTGAACACTATGGTTTTAGTGGCAACTTTACACCCTTTTCATTCTCACCCAACAACTTGCAAGAAGAATCTAATCTGTATGAAGTATTGACATTATACAGTTGTATCATATGATCTGTGCTGATGGAATAGTTAAAGAGTGGAAGGCAGTGAAAAATCTGTGCAGAAAGAAAGAGAATGACGGTTTTATTAGTGGTAGTAAGCCTCATTAAAACCATCACCAAAGCAGAGAGTGAAGGCTGCAGTAGAAATCTGCCTTCTTCTACTTTGAAAGCATGAGGGAAAGATCTGTATCAACACGTGATAGAAAACATCATTAGCGTCTCCTAACAAGAGCTGTGGGAGAGAAGGAAACCCTTCAGGTCAGAAATACAGAATATTATATAATACAACAGTGAAGGCTAAAAAAGAAAAAAAAAATAAAGAAAACAGAAAAAAAAACCCACAGTAAATACAAGGTATGTTAGGAAATATATGTATATATATTTTTTTCTCTCTCTATGTATAGTGCAGCATCCACAGACTAGAACACGACATTGACAGATGTGTCATATACATTCCTGTGCACGTTTGGGTTATGGGTAATGATGTGAATGAGACACAGACAGACAGACAGACAGACAGAGAAAAATACAAAGAGAAGCAAGCAATAGAGACAAAGAGAGATATATATTAAAGGATGGACAGAAAGACAGACAAGAGATATAGACAGAAGGAGAGGGAGGGGGAGAAAGAGAGGTGTGTGACTACATGGTGCACAGTAGGTTTGTGGTTTCTGTAGTTGCAGTGGATGATAATACACACAACCACCTACACGTAGTATTCCAATCCTTGTGATGAGTACAGTATAGCATGTTACTTTCGGTACAGCCAAGTGAAAACAAGCAGCTCACATATTGTACAGTACATGTGCAGAGCCGGAGTGTGAATCGATGTGAATGCAGTGATATGGATCTACATGTGGTGATTATACAGACGACACAGCTTCAGCATTCGAAATCATCCATCTACCATTCTTTTACGTAATTTATCAATACAATTCTTGTGGCTATCAGAAATGTTAAGATTGATCATATCTGACAGTTTCATGGAACTTAAAGGCCAATCTCGGTATCGCCAATGCGCAGAAAACTTTTGCGCACGCTGAAAAGCTCTGTCACAAAGCTTGGTGCCCTTGTTCGCTTCTGGTTGTCTCACGCGAGTCGCAGTTCCCATGCGATTCAGTGGAGTTATCTGTCTGCTTTTCCGCCGTTACCCCTTTTTTTCTTGGCTGTCATTCAGCTTAAAAGAGTTGAAAGCTTCTAAGTTTCACTGATTTGCGGTCACTAGAGTCATGGTTCACTACTGTAAGGCTTCAATGTGATGGTTACACGATGGAAAGCGAAGAAATCTTCAACAAAAAATACCTCTGGAGAAAGACAGAGCGTGATCCGAGCGCATGTGCAGCCAAAACCGGGGCAAGTTTGTCCCATGAGCTATCCCATAATGCATCTAAAACGCTACTCTGCGCACGGCACCTAGGTATTGGCGATACCGAGAATTATGGAAGAAAAGTAGATGAATTCATCGTGAAAATTCCCTGGTCGTGCACTGATCGTGGGTTTGTTTTTACTCCGGTTCAGCTATATCCGGATGTCCGGCCACGAGAATACAGAGTATCAAGTTGGTATTAGTTATAGAAATAGCAGGACAATGAGATGCTTGATAGGAAGATCAGTTAACCCAATACTCAACCCTTTGAGTGTTTTGAGTACTGATTGGTTCAGAAAACCTCATAGCATTGTACACACTGTCCAGAGTCCCTGGTACAGAAAGGGGTAATGGAGATTGATGTACCACAATACTATTAAGCCTATGGAAAATACATGCACTGGGGCAACAGGTTCACACAGGGGAGAGCGAGAGAGAGAGATACATGTAGATACTGTCTTTAGATAAATAGAAATGGAGAAAGATAGATAGATAGATAGATAGATAGATAGATAGATAGATAGATAGATAGATAGATAGATAGATCATAGATAAATTGATAGATAGATAGAAAGATTGATTGATAGATAGATTGATAGATAGATGGATAGACACAGTAGATACGTGTAGACAGAGAGAGAAATATGTGACCCGCTACAACAAAATGGTCCTAAAGTCGCGCACGGTCGAAGCCGTGAAAATCGAGTTTGAAGTTAGAGCATCAAAATTGGTCAAAACTTACGATTTTTTGAATTTGACATATTATTAGAGTCTGACATGTCTTCTATCATCTGTCGAAATTTTGAAGCAAAATGATGAAAGGAAAGACCCAAAAATAGCGTTTTTCTGGGCCATGTTTTTTTTTTTTTTTTGACGTTTCAACGAAGCAGAAACTGGTTCGAACATTTGGATTGAGCGCCACACATAGGCTCCGCCCCTAACAACGACCAGAGTGATCTCATTGGTCAGTTTGCTGCATGCCGCTAACCGAAGCGTGAAGCTCGCACTCTGCCCAGTCGACTGGTGCGTGCGGGCGGGTTGCGCTATGCCTCGCCGCTTCTCCTGACATCCTGGTCACTGATTGGTCGGTGAGGAGACCGCCGACGCTGTGTTTGAATGAGCATTTCGGAGGTTGCTAGGGCTTAACTTCTATTGTCCGGAGGTGAATACTGACGTGCGTGTCTCTTGATTGTGATTGCGTCGCAAGGAGAACTTTTAGGGCGCTTTTCTCGAAACAGTGATTTCCCAGACGTCTTGACATGCTCTCTTTTAAACATCGATATCTCCGCAGCCGATTATTTTTATGAGACGTGTTATGCATCAATTTAAAGCAGAAAGATTAGGGAATTGTGTTATGCAATTTTCAAATAATCGACCTCGCCCGACTTTAGGATCATTTTGTTGTAGCGGGTCACATATTGTGTTTTAAATTGACCTCTGAGAGAGATACTGTGTTAAGATACAATCCTGTGTATAGATGCATTGCAGACAATAACTGTTTTTAGATAGATAAATAGATCATAGATAGATTGATAGATAGAAAGATAAATAGAAATATTGACTGATGGATAGCAAGAGAGAGAGAGAGAGAGAGAGAGAGAGAAAGAGAGAGAGAGAGAGATACTGTATTTTAAATTGACCTAGAGAGAGAAATACAGTGTTAAAGGGACTGTACAGTACTGGTTGAGGTAGGGATTCATGTTTTGAACATTCCTAAGTGAGATAATGAAAAGCCTCTTATGAAATATGAAAGAGCATGTAATTTTAAGAAGGATTCAACGTTTATTTGATGAAAATTGGTTTTCAAATGGCTGAGATATCCAAAAAAGTGCTAACTAGAAATGTCACGGTTATACCCCCGCCAAACAACATTTCATAAGCTTTGGTCAAAACAACATTTCATAAGCTTTGGTCAAAAAACTGAGGAAGTAGTTAAATCCGCAAGATCTTTCCTTGATCTTCTGCCATTAATATGCCCTTACCATGGCAACGTACTTTCGGGTACTGTCGAAAAATGCGTCTTGCACATCTACAACCAAAGGCACTCATCTATACCAAGTTTCATGGAAATTGGGCCAAAACTGAGGAAGTAGTTTGCAACACAAAATTTTCCATCATTTTGGCTCATAATAAGTGAGCTGTTACCATGGCAACATACTTTTTGTCACTGTCAAGAAATGTGTCATGCTGACCTATATCATAAGACAAACATTCAATATAAATTCCATGAGAATTGGAAGAACACTGATGAAGCAGTTTTGCCATGAAGCATTTTGCCCTATATTTTACCAATAACATGCCGTTACCATGGCAACGCACTTTTTGCCACTGCGGAAATATGTGTCTTGCACATTAACATATTCAGATGAACATCTGTACCTAATTTCATAAAAATTAATCAAAAACTGTGGGAGGAGTTCGCGACGCAAGATTTGTACCCATTTTTGCCCATAATATGCCGTTACCATGGCAACGTACTTTTGGGTACTGTCAAAAAATATGTCTTGCACATCTACAACCCAAGGCACACATCTGTGCCAAGTTTTATGGGAATCGGTTGAAAACTGAGGAAGTAGTTCGCGACGCAAGATTTGCAACGGACCGACCACCCGACCGCCCGACTGCCCGACCGACCGCCTGACCGACCGCCCGACCGACCGCCCGACCGACCGCCCGCCCGCCCGACCGCCCGACCGACTGCCCGACCGTCCGCTGATTCCTATATACCCCCTTCAAACTTCGTTTGGCGGGGGTATAATAATAAAAGGCGACATGCCCCAACTTTATTAGGATCTCTTTGTTTCACCTTGTTTTTGGATATCTCGGCCATTTCAAAACCGATTTTCATCGAATAAACTTTTGATACCTTTTAGAACTGCATGCTCTTTGACATCTCATGGAGTGGTTTCTGAATATCTCGCAAAATGTTAAAAGCTAAATCTACACCTCGACCAGAACTGTACACACCCTTTAAGTTATATGTATATATATCTAGAGAGACAGAGAGATACTGTGTTTAGATAGATGCACCGCAATATACAATACAATAGAGAGAGAGAGAGAGACAGGGCATAAGAATAGAATGTTGTCTGAACCTAATTAACATGACACACCCTCAGATGGTGACATACGATTCCCATGACACATCAACGGAATATAATCACACTGCTCTCGGGGAGCATACTCTGATTGGATTTCTGCGGGTCATCTGTCATTCCACTTGCTACTATCAAATTGAAATGCACAATCCCCTGAAAGCCATCAAAAGACTAAACAAAAATAGCAACAGTAATAAGAAAGGCTTGACAGTGAGCACTACCGAACATTTGCCGACAAAATTCCCCCGCTTCGCCCGCACATCGGCACGGATGAAAGAAAACAGATTTCATGAATCATTCCATTAAAACTTTGATGCATGCTCACACATGCAATGCACCACAGTCAGAAGTCAAAAATTTTCAATTTTTTTCTTCTTCAAATTACCATTTGAAGAAGGCGTTTTTGGCAACATGCTACACATGCCCATGCTTTCAATCGATTGCTATCCATTCTCCATGATTGTTTAAAAAATTCAATATTATGTCTTTATTTTTCTGAACCCAAATACGATTACATGGCAAAGGCTGGTGTTTATTGTACAGTTGGATTGGTGAGAAAATGAAAATCTTTGTGAATATTTCTTTGGAATGACTTATAAATTTTAGATATCAGTGAGGTACAATACAAGTTTTCATTTTAGAATATATGTCCTGATAAAGAAGGTTGTGATACATTCAAAGACTGCAACTTTGACTACTAAGACTAGTGGGTGAAAACCTGACTAGACCATAAATGGACAATCCTGTGTGCATTTTGAGTGCACCTGAGTGCAATTATGCATGACCAAAGCCATAAAGTGGAAGGTTTAATTAGGTGATACGCTATCAGCGTATCACCTATTGTGATTGTCAAAATCTCTCTTTATTTTTTTTTATTCTTCTTTCTTTCTGGACAATTTTGTGTCGTCAATATCTCAACAATGACATTACGGAATGACATGAAATTTTCAGTCAACATGTCTCATAACAATATCTAGCCACAATAAGGTTTTCATGACAGTAACATATCTATGACGTCATTTAGGCGCCATTTTGTGATTTTCGGACCTTGTCACATGATCGATCATAACTTCATAACTAGATGTAATTTCTGCGTCATTTTCGGTGGACATAAAGTTCAGGTCACGCTCTATCTTACTTACTAACGCTAGTTACCCAGGTCTTCATTACGCGCGCGTTCGCGCGCGTCAAAATTTTAAAAGGCTCAAAACGACTTCCCAATGGGAAATCTCGAAGTTTCAGACAATTTTAAGCGTTTCAAACATTTTCTCGCGTGCGCGTCCGTCCGCGCAATTTCGCGCGCAGAGGGCGTAACCAACATGAAAATGCAATTTTTTTGACTGATTTGGATTCCTGATACTTTGAGTAACAATATCCACTGATTTCCGATCGATGTTGACCTATAACAAAGGAATGCGCTGGCGTCAAAGTTGAAATTTCGTGTGCGCGTCTATGTGGAAATATAGCGAAAAACATGTCTTTGTTTATTTCGCAATAGCTCTTTAAAAAGTCCGTTGACCCTATGTTTTTATTGCATATTACAAAAGCATATGAATTGGAAATAACGTTTCAAGTATCAATATTTCCCGAAATACATTATGACGTCATCATATCATCATCTGAAATCAAAAAAGTGGAATTAATTTTTTTAAGGTACTGTTTCTAACATTCATTTGCTCGTATCTCTGTTGTTTAAGCTCAATATTATCCCAAATTCACATATGTTGTACTTTTAACATTTGCCTTTCAAGTCCATGTCATGGTTTTGAAATTTGATGACGTTATCATACTTTAAATTGTGATTAAAAGTAAAGATGCAAAATCGGACAAGTTTACGTGTTATGTCTATGGGAAGTGATTTTTTTTAAAACCATCCATTGACTTCACAACGTTTAAGCACCTTTATCTCAGCTGATTTTGCTTCATTTCCTCTGAAATTTAAGTATGTTGAAGCTGAGACAATAAGCTGCAGTAATCATGCATTTTGTTCTTTGAAATCTTCTCATGAGGTTGACAATTTTGCAGTTTAAAACTGAAAATGAGAATGGAATGTGGACGAATCGATTCCTGATTCATCTTTCACATACATAAGTTTACGTTCCTCATATTTTCTCGTCGAGACGTATGGCCGAGTGGTTAAAGGCGCCGTTTCAGAGACGTGAGGTTGCACTCGTGCGGGTTCGAACCCCACAAGATCACGAAACAAAATACCTAGCTATTTTACTTTTTTTTTCTTCAATGGTGTATTACACATTCGTCCATGTAGAAATTACGTTCGTATATAAACGCACCTATACACACACACACACACACACACACACAATATCCCTCTGTTTTGTGTTGGAGACCACATTGCTTCGACTGCTGCAGAATGTTGCATCCTGACTCTGTCAAATAGTATGTAATGACGACAACGGAGGTGTTGTACTTTGAGCAATTGTCTTTCAAGTCCATGTCATTGTTTTGTACTTTGATGACGTCATCACACTGAAAATTGTGATTAAAGGCAAGGTATCAAAATCAGCCGATTATAGGTTTTATGTCTGCGGGACGTATTTTTCCGAAATTGCCAGAAATGGCACAGCGACCTCAGTCGTTACAAGGCCGCATTTCCTTCTAGCAATGCAATACATGTTCACGCGGCCACAATTGTTGAGTGGGCATTGACTTTTTCCCCCTGTAATATCTATACATTTTTTTTTCGGCCTTAGCGTTTCCGTGGATGTCCCGTGGCCGAGTGGTTAGAGAAACCGTTTTGCATGCACGCTCAATATAACTTCAAGGTGCCTATATCACATTCTTTTCTTTGTCGATCACGGATGACCGACATCTGATGACCCCAGGCGTATCACCTAACTCGTCTTCAGTGTGACGAGTTTCATATCTCGTTGCAATTTATTATTTATTGCTGACTGTACTTAACTCTAGATTGTGATTTAAATAAGTGTATTTGCATCAAATTGTGCTTGCTTTACACATACATGTACCGAAAATGAAACAGTTAATGACTAATGGCTGTGTGTACCCTGCGAGGAGAAACTCACAAAATTTGCTCTCAACTTTAATTTTAATCAGAAGACTTTTAGGCCCGAATTCATGAAGGTGGTACAAATGAAACCATGGTTTAAACCATGGACAAAAAGCCATGGAGCGCCAAGTGCCGCACGGAATATTTCATTACGAAATTGGTAATTTCGTCGCCAAAATGACCGT
This sequence comes from Diadema setosum, assembly GCA_033980235.1. Taxonomy (NCBI): domain Eukaryota; kingdom Metazoa; phylum Echinodermata; class Echinoidea; order Diadematoida; family Diadematidae; genus Diadema; species Diadema setosum. The sequence goes on from CM067065.1 coordinate 15,887,413, forward strand.
TTTGTTAATGAAATTATCATTTCGTGGATGAAATGTTCATTTAGTTAAAAAATGTTGTCATTACGTTACAAAATAATCATTAATTCATCGATGAAATGACTGATTTCATAACGAAATATTCCATGCGACACTTGGGGCTCCATGGTTTTTGTCTATGGTTTAAAGCATGCCATTGGTTTCATTTTTACCACCTTCGTGAATTCGGGCCTTAATGTTTACATCTTTTGCAAACACATGTGAAAGAAACAAACACATAAGTTAGTCATGGCATAGATTTGTCTGCTTTTCCATCCGGCATTCCAGACAAAAAGACCCCCCCCCCCCCCATAAAAAAAGGAAAAACAAAAGAGAGAAAAAGGGGAAAATCTTTTCAAGCTATAATAATGTGGCAATACGGAAGTTACAGAGAATACAATGGAACTCCCATGAATAGTGCGCAAGAATATAAGTGCATCAAGCTAAGGTCTACTAGCATGATGTTGTTGCTGCTGATGTTGTGCACAAGAATTTCAGTTTCACCCAGCTAAGATCTACAGTGTACTTGTGTGCTGTTGTTGGTATTGTTTGCTGCGCACAAGAATTTAAGTTTCACCTAGCTAAGATCTACCAGTGTGTTGTTGCTGTTGTTGTTGGTGGTGTTTTGTTAAGTCCACATAACACCGTTTTAAATTACACTGGATAGTGTACTATGACTGCTGCGTCTGTATCATATGACAATTCATGCACATTACTTTGGTCACTTGTTCCCACCCCTACACAGTATAACTGATCAAGGATTACAAAAATGCTGAACAATCTTTTAACAGTTAATGAAACACGATTGTGATTGGATGACTGTGCTAATAATCCTTCATTATTTTTTGTTATTTTCTATTTTTTTGTTAATCTGCAATGAGTAAATTCGGAATGCAATTATGATCATGCATGGGTAAAACAAGTTTTGTGACATGCGTGTATCATGCATGGTTCCATATTCTTGGTCTGCAACGTGATTGCCCTCTCTACAGAAAAATCTATCAAACTGAAATGTCATTGATGCAACAAAGGTATAGTTTCTGCAGTGAATCTGTGGGTACTCACTTTCAAAGAGAACCAAGTAAACTTTATCTTGCTGTCATGAATTCTGATCTTTAAATCTAGCTCAAATCAACCTGTACTGCAAATGAAGTGCTTTGCTTCCGGTGTACCCTAAATGTCAAGGGCTGAATTAGTGTTTTCATACCTGCCAACATTTCAAGATGAAATATCTTACTCGTGGATTGAAAAAATCTTATTTTATATGCAAACTGAAGTTAAAAATCTTACTTTTGGTTAAATCTTCAGAAAATACACATGAAAGGTATATCTAGACATTTTTCAAAAATCTGATTTCTCTGACAGAAAATCTGATTTTGCTATTTTCAACGTAAAAAATCTTACTGAATCTGATAAAATCTTACTAGTTGGCAAGTATGTGTTTTGCGCCTTGACCCAGTTCTACATTTCAATGCCTGTCACTTTGTCCATCACGCCACATTGCATCGTGGATTTTAATTGTCTGCTAATACCCTCTGATCTTGGAAACTAATCAATGTCCAGCAGAGTGAAGGAGGGATGGTGAACTCAAGAATGTGGCGAGTTTCATATTGTTCATTCTTTTCTCAAAAATTCTAACATCATTATTAAAGATTTGTAATATAACCCATCAAGGATTCTGAAGTGAAGACACCTAGGCTGGACGATAAACATTGACAAGTGACAGATGAAAGCAGCATTGGTGACAGCACATACTTCATATTGAATTCAACGGTGAAGTGGCTTTCACACAAGATTTGTGTGGATTTAACATAGAGTCAATACAGATGACTACACAAGATTATGCTACTCTGTTGCTTTCGGAATTGAAAGCAACTCGGCGAGACTATACACTGGTTTTGCTTTGTTAAACACTCATGTGACAGTTGAAACAGCATTGGCTACAGTGAATACTCCAGTCTGAACTGGTAGAGGAGCTTTCACACTAGATTTGCATTTAGAGTTGGACATACTTTTGTACACACATGGGACTGAATTCATGAAGGTGGTCCAATCTTTGTACATGCTTTAAACCATGGACAAAGACTGTAGTTTTGTATGGGATGCCAAATGTTGCATGGTCTATTTTGTAACGAAATAGGCCATGCGACACTTGGCGCCCCATACGTTTGTCCATGGTTTAAACCATGGACAAAGAGAGTACCACCTTCGTAAATTCGGACCATAGACTCGGTACTGACTACGTCAAGTGTACACTACCCTACGCTGTGAGGGATGAAATGCTGAATATACACAAAATGTTAGCGACTATAAAAGTGACAGCGGTTGAATAGGCTTGGGTTAGTTTGAAATAGACACAGGCATACTGTTGTTAGGCAAGACATGGGTGTGGGGGTGGAGTTTGGATTAGTCTTCAGTCACCAGGAGTTTGAAGGGGAATGTGATTGGGGTCTAACCGCTTTCTTTTCACCAGTGCGCTCCATTTCTTCCTCAGCCTGCGCCACTAGCAGCGCACTGATCTCCACCTGATTGGACAAAACAAATCACATGACAGCCACAACACACAAGAATTGGGAATGAGGGCAACCACAATGGAGGCTACATTCATACATAAAGTAACATACTGTATACAGGTAATGTATGCACACTGTATACCATATGGCTGTATACACCAGTACACACACATTTTTTTTTTTTTTTTTGTGGGGGGGGGGGGGGCAGAGGACATTCATGAATGCCAAGCTCATAACCTACAAAACAAGGCAGATTAGGACTGTGTTACAGACAAAAAAAAAAATAACAATAATAATAATTGTAATATTAAATACATGTGCCATTTGGGTTGACAGGTGCAATTTTCAAAGTTTGTCTTACTTTGGGAGAGTAACCTTCCCTCTCCTGTCTGTCAAAATTTTGACAGCTTATAACAAAACTGAAATCGAGGTACAGTTTAAAGAGTTTTCCTGTACTGTATTTTCTTTGTCCAGGCACTGCTTTCACTGGGAAATAGAATGTGTTTTCATTGAAACTTCTGCACAGCATGCCTGAGTGACCCTAATCTTTATAAAATCCTCTTTTCGCCCTTTCCTATAAAACTGCACTCTCTGACTCTCTCTTATTTCAATCACTTTTTGAATGGGTTGGGATGGTCCGATTTTAACAAGATATCATGTTAACGATAATCAGCTTACTCCCTTTTGAACTATGCAGAAAGATGGAAATTCATTTTGGCCTAATTTTTGTGGGTTTTGAGCTGGGCGGTCATATTCAATGATATGCACAATCTACACACCATGTATTCACAACATACATTGTATACAATGCAATTCATTCATCAATTTATCTTCTTTGTTGTTTGATATGCACTCTTTAAAGGTGTTGTATTATCTTTCAACATTTAGTTAATGTTTTTCTCAGACTTTCTATTGTCCATTGACTTGCAAGCTTGTCCATTTATCAGATCAATGACAAGGTACTGTACACTGTATTGAAATGGGATGGGACAATGTGCATGGGTGAATAACGTTCAGATATTGGTCAACCTAAGATGGGCCAACATTATCAGTGAGTATTGCCAATCAAGCAAAGTACCAATTAGTGCCTTTTACTGGTTTATGGAGACATGTGCCTAAAGAATGCCTGATAAATGGGCAGAATTTAAAATCAGTGTACAGTGGGGCTATTACAGATAAATACAAATATTTAGAAAAAGAACCACAGACTGATATCTCAAATACAGGTTTACATTTTCACCTCCAAATTTTCAAGGAAAAGAATGATTTTGAGAAATGATTTTAGAAGCAGGTCACTATTGGCCAGATTTTTCATAAAATTAACTTTGAATTCCTCTTAGAATTGTACAATGTTCTTTCATATTTCTTAAGTGGTATCTAATTAAACTCCTGTAAAGTGGAGATGATATTTTCCTGCGCTCCTACCATATCACGGGGAAACAAAGTCAAATTGAGCTATGATATGTGCATAAACAGTATAATGCATGCTTCACATGAAAAATGGACTTGTTTATTAGATGAAATCTGCTTTCATGTTTGCTCTGTAGCAATCTGACTACTCATGCATAACAAGCAGACACGGTGTAATACTGCTGAGGACAATCAATGGTTAATGATATCGTAAATGTCACATGTGGAGCGTATAGTGTACAATGTTTGTAAGCACATGGACTAGATAAAAAGATGGGCATGCATGCCTACTGAGTCGTGGCTAATGGATTGGTGTCTGCTACCCACATTTGTGATTAAACAGTAAGCGGAAGACAACATTCAGACACACTTTGGTGGGGGATAAATCATGAGCAGCAAATTACACATCCCGGCTTGCCTGATTTCTATTTGTATGTATTGCATGTTCTCTCCACATTGTAAATTAGTGATGTTTTGCTTGAAGCAGTTCACCACCATTGCATGCTGTTGTTTAGGAAATATACCGTAATAACATGTGACTAATCTAGACAATAAACACATAAAACAGGTATACGATGAGATAAGGAGCCAAGCGAATGTTTTCCCACTTCCTTTTACATTGCAACACTTGACAGATATCTATTTGTTTGCTTTTAATATTCATTACAATGTTCTCTACAAATGTAACTTAGTATCTCAATCTACTTTAATGCTATGAGATTGCACAAACTACATACATATACATGTATATGTATGTAGTGTGTATCTCCACCCGATTTTTCCAGTACAGCGCATTGGCATAAAACTACACTATCTGTCACAATCGTTGTGTGCAATTTCTTTCTCTCCTTACGTGGCTGTCTGTCTCAACTAATCAATTACTATTTTCTATGTCTAAAGTTACATAGATGTACCTCTTTTACTATTAACCTCTCTTTTATTCTCTTCATATCTCGTTCCAGGTATTCCACTTGACTACTCTTCAAATGCTTTGTATGCATTACCAAGCTTTATGTTTTTATATGTTTGTACAGCTAGCATAAATCTTAATGCTCCTCTTTCTGTCTCTCTCTACTTTTTCTCAACCTCCCCCTCCTTCTCTCACCCCTTCTCTATCTCTTTCTATCTATCTATCTAATAATCTTTCTCTAAATCTTTATATCCCTCCTTGTATCTCCACCTATCTATCAAGTCTATCTATCTACCCACCAGTCCATCTATCTATCTACCCACAAGTCTATCTATCTACCCACCTATCTATCTATCTATCTATCTATTCATCTATTTATCTATCTATCTATCTATCTATCTATCTATCTATCTATCTATTTATCTATCTATCTATCTATCTATCTATCTCTTGATCTTCATATCCCTCCTTGTATCTCCACCTATCTATCTATCTATCTATTTATCTATCTATCTATCTATCTATCTATCTATCTATCTATCTATCTATCTCTTGATCTTCATATCTCTCCTTGTATCTCCACCTATCTATCTATCTATCTACCCATCTACCAACCTATCTATCTATCTCTTGATCTTAATATCTCTCCCCATATCTCTCTCATTACCTGGTTCTCCTGCAGGACGGTCATGAATCCCTCCTGGCAGAGCTTGATGTCCCGCACGTAATCCACCTCGGTCTTCAGAAGCTCCTTCACCACCTTCTCCCTGAAGTCTGCTGGAGTCATCTTGGGGGCCGGGGTGGACTGGGGTTTCAGGGCCGCTACTTGGTCTGTCGGGAGAACAAAATGTGGGCATGAATTGTGAGAAATAGAAAGATACCATGTAGACATATTGATATAAAGAAAGATGGGTTGTACACAAATAGATAGGGTACAGGTCAAATGTAAATGGATAGATGAATAGATATTTACAAAAGATAGATATGTAACTAGATAGATGATTACACAGATAGATAGACAGCCAGATATATAGATAGGGTAGACAGACATATAGACAGATAAATAGATTGATAGAGAAATAGATAAATGCAACGTGTAGATACGTATATAGATACTGTAGATAGACAGATAGATAGGGTATAAATAGATACAGACTAGATAGATAAATAGAAATAGATACATAGAAGTCTGTCAGGAGAACAGAGTGTCATTAAGAAAAGGTACGCATTACTTGTGAGAAACGGAGAGATAGATTGATAGACAGATACACCATAGATAGACAGACAGACAGATAGATATAGGTGGATAGATAGAGAGATAGAAGTCTGCCAGAGTCGTCTTGGGGGTTGGGGGGTTGGAGCATACTGGGACTTCAGCACTGCAACTTGGTCTGCTGGGAGAATAGAGTGTGCTCTATCACTACCAACAAGAAATGAATACCTGTATGATTATTGTGGGAGAAAGAGACAGAAAGACAGACTGACACAAACACAGACAGAAGGGATAACGTTACTTTGTAATAACTTCAGATGGAAATGCACAGCAGAGAAAGGAACATTGCAATCAGTGCTGAGCATGAAAGAGAGAGAGACAGACAGACAGACAAAAGAGACAGACAGACAGAATAAACAGACAGACAGACAAACAGACAGACAGAAGAGACAGACAGAATAAACAGACAGACAGACAGACAGACAGAAGGGACAGACAGACAGACAGACAGAAGGGACAGACAGGCAGGCAGACAGACAGACAGACAGAATAAACAGACAGACAGACAGACAGACTAAAACTGAGAAGAAGAAAGATATAAAGTTTGTGGTATCTTTACATAGAGAGAAATGAACGGACAAACGAACATTGACCTCGGTGCTGACAATGAGAAAGGGATGGACGGACACATTGATGATGATGAAGAAGATGATAGCGAACACCATTATATCGCGCCATTTTTTTGCACAAAGAATATTCAAAGGTGTCCCGCTCCCACAATTATGCCACACAATATTCACAAAGTTGCGGGAAATGACAGCAGGTCTTTCGCTCAGATTTGAAGGTGTCAAGGCTGTTACAATTCCAAAGTTGGATTGGTGGAGTACTCCACAGATTCAGAACAACTGGAGAGGAGACTCTATTCCTGTATGTTTTTAGACGGGCAATGGACACTTGAAGAATCAGTCCTGCATAAACATGTAGTCCTGGACGCCACTGACGGACATATGTACAGTCAATGTTTAGTGCAGATACATAGCTAGGGCCAAGTAATGAAGAGCATTGAAAAGAAAGTAAGCAGCAAGATCCTATACGGCAAACTTCATTGCACAGACAGCCAATGAAGCTCACAAAGTATTGGTGAGATATGGTCGAACTTCTTGGTGCCAGTAAGAAGGCGTGCAGCAGCATTCTGTACAGCCTGGAGACATTTGATTGATGACGATGGCAGGCCAGCAACGAAGACAGTTGCGGAAGTCCAGTCTAGAGGATACCAGACCACGAATAAGATTTTCTGCAGCACCTCATGTACGTATTAAAAGACAGTTTCCAGTCTCAGCAAGTCCTGCAGAGCTGGTCGTAGTCAGACTGACAAACATGCGGTAAGTTTTTCCACGCTCAAACAGGAACAGGGAAAAACACATCAAGCAAACCAGAAGGACAGAGAAGTGTGGAGTGAATGAATGATGGAAAGACAGCATAGAAAGTGAGAGAGAGATGAAAAGTATGCAGTAAAGGAGCATTTAGACAATGGACAGAGTCTAGGAAACACAGAGAGAGATTCAGGGAGGAGAGAATGTGTGAAATATGAGATTTATATATATTGAAAGTGAGAGAGAACATGATCCAGGCATTTGTCTCAAATATCTTTAGGTTATTCTTTCCATATTACTCATACAATGCTACCAAAATGATTGTCGCTTTTACTGATTGTCTTTTCTGTCATTGCTTGTGTGTATACAACCCTTCCTGAACTTTGCCAACCTAAGAGCTTTTAAAGGGATGGTATAGTTTTGGTTGGGGTCCGAATAAAAGGTGGGACCCGCCATTTATTCGGACCACTTTGTTCTTGTTTTTTGATATCTCAGCCATTTCAAAACCAATTATCATCTAATAAACTTTGAATTCCTCTTAGAATTGTACCCTCTTTCATATCTTGTCAGTGGTTTTTAATATTGGTTTTAAAATGGCTAAGATATCCAAAAACAAAGTGGTCCTAACAAAAGGTGAGACCCACCTTTCATAACGACTACAACCAAAACTGTACCGTCCCTTTAAAGAATGTATCAATTTGATACAAGAGCCTGCAGCACCTACACCCTTTCTGTGCCAAGACACTTTGCTTTTTTTCTTTTATAGTTGGTAATTTAAAAAGCCTTTTCACCCATCCTGCATTCAGGATTACACAAAATATCAAAACTTGACCTACCAAGAATATGTGACCGTGCACCACAAAAAGGAACAAAAAGTCGTACACACTGATTTTGTGTGAGGACTGAAAATAGGTGATATGGGTCAACCTAGCCGATCTTGACTTTTTCATATTTTCGGAAAGAGCAAGTCTTCTTGTACATTATGCTAAAATTTGGGATCATAAAACGGGCGGGAAAGTGTGTTTTTTAGCAGTTTATATCAAACATTTTGGTAGAATCGTGTGATTAGGTGTGTCTTTAGAGTCCCTTTTTCATTTCTGAAAAACCTTGTACACACTCTTCACTTTCAACTCTAATAACTTTTGAAAGGATAGGGCTACTGCTTTGAAAGTTAGCATTAATTATGGACATAATGTGTTAATGAGACATGCTTAATTTCACTTTAATCTAACAATCCCTTCATTGTTGTTGCTCGGATAGTTTATTTCCTGTTTTTTTGTCCCATTCATCGCACAGTCAGCATGGTTTTGTAAAGATTAAACGCTTGAATAGACACATTGTACTTCAGAGCCTCTTTTCTCAGTTCACACTTTTCCTGAGTTTGTGCTTTCTTTCCAATATTTAGATAGGTTAATAGAGTCCATTTTATTTGAGTTATACATCATTTTAAAGCTTAAAGTCTGCTCTTTCAGAATATGGTCTTAACTAATAAAAAAATTCATGTCTGGCGACTTTTTGTTTGTTTTGTGGTACAGGGTCACATATGGTTAGCAAGTCCACTCTAGCATAGCAATACACTTCAGTCCAACAGGAAGGCCATGGTGATACAATAGGGACTCTACCGAAAGGGGAATTAGACTACAAAAAAAGATATTTAATTTTGTGGCATGAAATTTCGACGAATTGTAACTGGCATTCAATGCATACAGTGTAAACCACAACTTTCACATGCATTTTAACTGGTGTGCAAAATCTTCATTGGCTCTTGCGAAATTCGCGCAATCGAAATGAATACAAATATTTCTGGCTTTACAGTATTTTCACTGACAGTTGGTTTCAGATAATCTGTGCCAATTGGCAGTTGAACCACAGTACAGAATAAAACCAGCTTTGGATGAGGTTTGGTGGAAATCTGGGAATACCTACAAAGAATTATATATATCACATTGATTTCTTTCAAGGCTACAATGTACATTTGTAGCAAAAGAAGTTCCTAGTAAGTTTCACACCAAGTCTTTTGAATGCTGATGAGCAAATGTATGATGCACAAAACTAATTGGCATTGGAAAGCATTTGGTTCTGCGGGAGTTTAACTCTCACTTGAGTGCAAAGGAGAAGGAAGTCTTTAAAAAATGATTACAAGAGGCTGTGTTTGTTTCAAACAACATCGTCAGGTGAATAACATGTCATAAACTCTGTGCGAAAAAAGATAAGCTGCAGTTGTCAAACTTCCTAGTCAATAGCAGTCATAATAAATGCAATATAAAGTTGACACAGACGTTGACGAGGCAACCTCACTAGTTGCCAATGAACTCAGCTGCAACTTGCAAATATACAATGTACAATGTATATTTCATTACCATTCCACTTCTCCCCCCCCCCCAAAAAGAGAAAATGAGAAACAAACATGATAAAATGCATCAATGCAGAAATAGACAACCAAGTAAGTCAAACAATACATACTTATAATGCTTTTTTTTTTCTATAGGGGATAAACATAATCCCTGTCTTTTGAAAATTACTTTGTAACAGTCTGTGGACATTTGAGCTGATTGGCATTTGAAGGACAGTAGAGTGTGAACATGATCCTGACTTGGCTCAGCACTCTGTGACTGATTTTGAGGTGATTCCCCCCCCCCCCCCCCCAAGGATGTGGACAGTGGATACATAATTTTTTTTTACTGAATACATGTACATCAGTGAAGTTTGAGGAAAATTTGATATCCATTCCAAAATTATGGAGTTTGAAAGAGTTGTGGCATTTTCACATGTTGATTTAATAGTCCAGTTTAGTGGGTTTACAAGAAGGCTACAACATTCTGTGTTGTCACAGTAGTGCAACGATTTTAAAAAGAGAATTCCATATGTAACAGTTGCTTTTTTAAAAGTAAACACTCCTACAGTGTACTACTTGTGTATACTGATAAGAATGCTAAGGGTTTTATCAAACCCACCTTCTCCCACATTTGAGAGAGGCATGTCAAATGCTCTCTCATCATCATCAATACTAAAAAACTGACAATAAGATGGATGTCATATGGAGCCCTACAGGGGCGTCACTACCACTCACCCTGCAGGGACCGGAGCTCTTTTTCCTTCTCGGCGATCTCTGCCTCCGCATCTGCCACCTGCTGCTGCAGCTCCGCCTTGTCCGTCTCCATGGTGACGAACGCACACTCTCGCACCAGACTGGACTTCTGTAACCTCTGCTTCTGTTGTAGAAAGGGAACAGGGCAGAGCACAAGAAGAGAGGGATTCAAGTTTACATTAAAACAATTCTATATAAAGGACTTGCTGTGGCTATTGACTCTAAATTATGAGGTCACCGATTCAAATCCCCTGACAGCAGTGGTACATCAGTTCACATCTAGGCTAAGCACTTTATTCCCTTCGTTGGTTGATTGCTAACAGGCATTCGTTGCTTCGTTAGCTGCTACAGTATGCGTAATATGACTCATAATTCAGATTCTACATAAATGGTAAAATCAATTCAAAATCAAACTCTTGACCCACTAAGGACGGGCTGATATTGCTACAACACACATTTCCCATCTAGACACCTGCCCGAGTATACTCAGGACTCATCTTCAACAGGTTAAGATGTGCTCATGTCTCACACCCATTTGTAGGATGCATTGCCAACTTCTGCTATTTTCTGTGCCGAAATTAAGTATGCCATATACACAGAACAATAAACCATAGATTCATTGTGTGATTGGAGTCAATTTTTTGTGTGCAATGCTGCATGAAATGTTGCACATTTTTGTACACTCATGTATGTGTCAGTAGTCCTACCCATCATTGACGTCACATTGCTCGGTTATTTTACTGTGCCTAATGTAAGCAAAACATCATTGAATATATGTGACCCGCTACAACAAAATGGACCTAAAGTCGCGCACGGTCGAAGCAGTGAAAATCGAGTTTAAAGTCAGAGCATCAAAATTGGTCAAAACTTACGATTTTCTGAATTTGACATATTATTAGAGTCTGACATGTCTTCTATCATCTGTCGAAATTTTGAAGCAAAATGATGAAAGGAAAGACCAAAAAATAGCGTTTTTTGGGGCCATGTTTTTTGGCGTTTCAACGAAGCAGAAACGGGTTCGAACATTTGGATTGAGCGCCACAGATAGGCTCCGCCCCTAACAATGACCAGAGTGATCTCATTGGTCAGTTTGCTGCTTGCCGCTAACCGAAGCGTGAAGCTCGCACACTCCCCAGTCGACTGGTGCGTGGTGGCGGGGTGCGCTATGCCCATCCGCTTCTCCTGGCATCCTGGTCACTGATTGGTCGGTGAGGAGAGCGCCGACGCTGTGTTTGAATGAGCATTTCGGGGGTTGCTAGGGCTTACCTTCTATTGTTCGGAGGTGACTACTGACTTGCGTGTCCCTTGATCGTGATTGCATCGCAAGGAGAACTTTTAGGGCGCTTTTCTCGAAACAGTGATTTCCCAGACGTCTCGACATGCTCTCTTTTAAATATCGATATCTCCGCAGCCGATTATTTTTATAAGATGTGTAATATATCAATTTAATGCAGAAAGATTAGGGAATTGTGTCATGCAATTTTCAAATAATCAACCTTGCCCGACTTTAGGATCATTTTGTTGTAGCGGGTCACATATGATTATTTCATGTGCTGAGCAATATACATTTCCACAAATCGCTTGAAAAGATTCATCTGATTGGAAAATCAACTGGATTAAAAGTTCATTTTGTCACAATCAGTTGCAAATTACCTTTACTTGATGAGACTTTTACCTACTGGATCTGTAGGCTTCTTCAGATCGAACGCTGTGATGTAGGCGAAAGGCGAAAGTCTCATCAAGAACAGGTGATTTGCAACCGATTGTGACAAAATGAACTTTTGATCCAATGCACTTTTCCTGCAATGCTCTCATCGAGATTTACTGAAGTTTATTCCTATGTCAACTTACTTCAATTTCTTCTGTCAGTTCGGATATCCTCGTCTCCATTAATGAAATGGAATGGTCCGCATCACCATTCACTGCTGTAATGATAAAAGGGATAGAAAAGCACCTTTGAAACAAAACTAATACATATTTACCTTATGGCCCTCATAGAATGCCATCATGTCACATTTAAAGCTTGACAATATTCCCAACTACACACTCTTTACAAATGCATAGGATTGTCTTTGTTTTCATTCAATGTTATGTATATTTTATTTTATTTGTGCACTCCTTTTTCACACAAAAATATAACACAAAGTCAATTGAACAAAGTTGTGAGTAATATTTGAATCTAACAATCGAAAGTACACTATACCAGGAAACAGGTATAGAAAAAAAAATGACTGACTTAAATGTACACTGTACAGCATTGTTTTTCTTGATAATTAATACACAATGAAAACGAGTAAGTGCTATTTTATGGATATTAAATATTTCGAGATTTCACTTACCTGCAGGTCAAGAGACAAATTAAGCAAATCTAAAAGAACTACAAATGCACTGAGAACATTATATTTGGCCAAAAAAAAAAAAAGCACATTGAAAAGACAAAATTCACACATACCTCCATCTGGCCTGAGGTTGGACAGCATGGCGTCTTCATCTTTTCTGTTGTTGGCTCCTAACCGGGGTGGACCAGGTCTACCTGGGGGAACCTTCTTTTTGGCTGTTAGAGGTGAGGAAGTACACGAGAAGGATGTATGCCATCATTAACCCTTTGTGTGCATTGAGTGCTGATTGGCACAAAAAACCCTATGGCATTGTATACACTGTCCATAGTCCCTGAGACAGAAAGGATTAACAATATTCCCACCGGGGGATGGGGGCCATTTTAGATCCCTCCCCCCCCCCCCCCCTCGACATTTCACGTAGATTGTGTTTTTGCAATTAATTCATATAAAAATAAATATTTTTACTTTCAATGACTGATAATGATTTATTTTAGCCTGATTATGCTGTAAAAGGTTTATGCAACAAATTTTGACAAAAAAAAAAAACAAAAAAGTTAAAAAACAAAAAATACATAAGAAATTCAATAAACAATAAAATACATAAGAAAAAGTTATGAAGCTGAACTTTTGCTTCAATATCATTGTTGAGGAAATTGAAAAGGATTAGAAGTCTTGGAGCTTTATTTTTTGATTTATACGCAAAAAAAAAAAAAAAATTGCATGAATTAGCATAAATTAATTAATATGAAATACATTAAACTTAAAATTTGAAAAATCTAACCATACAGTCTTGTAGATTACATTGGCCTCTACCTTAGTGCAAATTTTTGCGAGGATCATGACCGAGATCTGAAGGGGGGGGGGGGGGGGGGCCCAAAAAAGCCCCCCTCCCCCTCCCAAACCCCCCCCCCCTCACTCTACGACGTATTTATCTACTGCATAATACACTGTGTGTGTGCCCTTTCGCTTACACCACGAATTCATGAATACTATACACATGAAAATAAACATGCACATTCACATTTAGGATATCAAGTGTGCTTTAGAGGATGACTTTAATTATTTTTAATCTCGTTCAAGGGTTTGCATGTGCAAAGTCTTCTTTAAAGGGGAGGGCTAGTAACTGATCAGTGGGAATCAGTGGAAATGCTGGGAGATGATTGTTCAAATCCTTATGGGATTCATTCAAGAGTTCATTGTATATCTATTGTTGTGTGAAAATGATTTGCTTCAGAATGGTCTTATATTCAAGTAATGTGCAGTTTAATGCTTCCAGGTTAGCGTCCCTGGTCAGTGACGGAGCATTAATCTGCACATTACTTGAATATGAGACCGTTCTGAAGCAAATCATTTTCACACAACAATAGATATACAATGAACTCTTGAATGAATCCCATAAGGATTGGAACAATCATCTCCCAGCATTTCCACTGATTCCCACTGATCAGTTACTAGCCTTCCCCTTTAAAGGCCTCTCACATTGGTGGCACTGACAAACTTAAAGGGATTGCATAGTTTTTGGTTGAGACCTAATTTCAGGTTTCTAACATATTTTGGTGAGATACATTTGTAGTGAGAAACCTCTTATGAAATATGAACGAGCATGTAATTCCATGAGGAATTCAATGCTAATTATTTGATGAAAATTGGTTTTGAAATGGCTGATATATCCAAAACATAGCAATTCTAATAAAGTGTGGGACCCACACTTCATTACGATCACTTTGTTTTGTTTTGTTTTGTTTTTGATGTTTCAGTCATTCCAAACCCGATTTTCATCAAATAAACTTTGAATTCCTCTTAAAATGGTTTTTCCTGTCCTAGTTACAAAGTGTTTTCTTGGCATCTTACAAAAACTTAAAAGCCCAATTCTCATCTTCACCAATGCTGTACCATCCCTTTAAAATGAATGAGGAAAGAAAACGCAAAGCACGTCAGGACAAGGACAGTTCTGTTTTTTCTCCTTTTTTTAATGATCACGCATGAGCTGGTAGAAAGTCTACCCTGCACGCCCACTCCTATTGAATAATTCAGTTAGTTGATTCTGTTAGTCACATCAACCGATACACTGTAGATAAGAATTGCTAAATTCGCCCACAGGCTTTGGGTGTCAGGCATCAATGATGCACAACTTTCTTCAATCAGAGACTTGCTAGTTTGATTGGTTGTGAATTTCGCCAGCACACGCTGGAAGTAGCATTCAGTACTTCAAAGCTGTATACAAGTTAACCTGTTGAGGATGAGTCCCGAGTATACTCATGCAGGTGTCTATCAAAGGAAAATGTGTGTTATAGGAAAATGTGTGTTATAGCAAAATAAGCCCGTTCTCAATGGGTTAAGAAACTTCGGCTGATCTCAAAGGGATATTTGCTTCCACTCTATGATGGTTGGGCACTGCCTCATGGGATGACCCCATTTTTGCTTCATTTGCAAGTTTACAGCAGTTTAAAGGAAACCTTTCTCAACCTTTCCTGCCAGTTTCATCCAGATCCTTTCACAACTTGTTGAGTTATTTTGCACACAGACAAACAAATTAACCACGAAACAAACGTACCAACGGTACTGAAAACATAACCTCCTCCCCTGGTGGAGGTAATAAAGGCAAATCACAAAACCACTGAAATGGGGATACTGGGCCTTGATTGGTTAAGAAAACAATCTGAAACTTGGCTCACTTAGTAATGACACAAAGCTGATTGACTGGACAATGAATATCAAGTACAGAATATCTCTTTCTGTGGATGACTACCACTTGAGGCAATCTCATACAGAGATCTGGCTTCAGCTCATTTAGAATACTCTGAAAGTAGGTTTATGGGCAGCGGGAAATACACATATAATGTCATGGTGAGGGCTGAAGTGTGAAAGTCAGGCAATTTCAGTTGTCAAACCATCAAACTAAGAGGAGCTGTTGAGGTTCAGTGGATAAGACCACAGACTGTCAATCACAAGGATCCTGGTTCACTGGTTCAATTCCTATTGCTACAGCAGTTGTGCCACCCAGGCAAAGCACTTTATCCTCGTTGCTTTGAGCCCCATTTTAACAGAGCTTTTCAAATTAGGTTAAAGCAACAAACGTCCAGTTAGCGTCCAGATATTTTTTTTTTTTTTATTAATTAATTTTTTTAAATACCCTGCCTGTTAAAAAGGTCCTTGCAAAATGTTGCTCGGGCATTGTCCAGGTAACTTTTGCCAAATTTTACCAGTGGCCAGCAAGGCAAATTACCCAGACAACCCTTCTATTAGTTAGAACTCTCCCGCAGTAACATTCCCTTGATACTTTTAGCACTCATGGCAATGCACAATATTGCAGACAGAGAGAATAATTGATGCAACACACGCAAATCATGTGCATGGATTCATACATTGTTACCACTGATCTCTATGTAGATGAGACCAGGATTTTGTAACCAAGTTTTGTTTACTATTGCCTAGTGCCTAAATGTGCACAATCTGGAACAATAAATGCCACTGGTCGGTGGGCGGGGTAGTCACATCAGTGGACACTCCCCCATCCTAGAAACCTACCCGTAGAGGGTTTTTGGTGTGTGTCCATTTAAACGGTACCCCTTGTTCTCTCTTGCAGTTTTATTGTCCAAGGCATGGAAGAATTTTGTTCTCTGGACATTGTCCTGACGTTGTCAGTGTAAGGTCTGTTAAAACAGGGCTTTAGTCCTTCAGAGGGAACTTTACGCTGCTGGTTCCACGGTTGCTACAGCAGCCATGTACACCTAAAACAAATCAATTCAATTCTATTCTGAATATACTTACATCATCATTTATACTTAACTCGTTGAGGACGAGTCCCAAGTATACTCGGACAAGTGTAATGGGAAATGCGTGTTGTAGCAAAATCAGCCCGTCCTCAACAGTTAATATCTTACCATACCCGTTCAGTAAACTGTAAGTAATGAGCACTGTATCATACTACTCAAAATCATATATTACACCACGATAGTAAAAACAGGTAGAGTGTACAACCCAATGGCTGCTTTGCTGCCTATTCATTGTCATTCAATACCAAGTATCTCCACATAATGATGTTAAAGCACAGATTTAGGTAAACCTTTTGACAAGAGTTAGGTTGTACACTTCTCCACCTCCTGTTACGCACTGTAAAATTAACTTCAGTGTACACTGTATGACATCATCCGTTTACGTGTATTAATTTTCCGGCTGAATCTGAATACCCTATAAAAGAAACAGCAACGACAAGCCAACCAACCATAAAGACATACAAAAAACACACGAAAATAAAACTGCTACATTGCATAAACCTTCAGCAACTACTGTAGGCCTACATATATTAGCTCATGACAGCTCTTTTTTTTTTTTTTGTTGCAATAATAATTGAAAAAGAATCTGTTGCTAAATAATAAAACTTCATGCAATGTCTTTAATAGATCTATCCATTCTATTTGCCCCTATATGTGTAGTAACCATTGCAAGGCTCTAAATCCTTGAAACTACAGTATTGTTATAAGTCCCAAAAGAGAAAATTGTCAAAAATGGGATACTAACAAATCATTGAAGGTTTCTTCTGTATGCACAAAGAACCTTCTTTGTAGACTGCATGATATAAAATGTCTGCCCGTTTTCTCACAGCATTGCCACATTTTGATACTAAACCAATACGTTCAACTGTAGGTAAAAATTTACAGTAAGCCGAAGAGAAGCGCTACCTGTGTAGAGACGTTTTGGCACAAACTTCGGGCACGATATTCGAATGCAGCAAGTCATACTTCTCCAGGGCCGAACAACTCAAAGCAGCACAGTTATATATACATTGTAGTTGCGCACCAACGGTCACTTACCACACTGTGAAGCGAATGCGAAATGTTCGACACGGCCAAAGAGCGTGGAAACAGCAGCAAGGCACGAGGCGAATGAAACAGGACCTCAAGATTTACAATGCCGGTCTAGCGGGAATTTCCTGCTTACAGCTCCTACACCTTCTTCACTTCAAAAAGCATACTATCACTCTCCAGAATCTGAACAATATAGAGATTACCAGTATGGAATGTGCTTTGCATGACAGCACTTCAAAAGACACATTGAGGGAGGTGACTCCAGTACAACACAGCTCTTCACAAGAAACAAAACTAGTTATAGTCCATTTATCTCAACAGGCATGCAAACTAGATCTGTCTATTACAATGTACCTTTCAGGCAACCTATCTAGATTAAAGTCCTCCATACTGTGTAAATACAAAGTTGAAACCTGCCATGTATCAGTTATTTCAATGATGTTTACTCACAAACTGCAAATACTGTAAGCTACCAGTTAGTCATTATCTAATCATTACAACTTTTAAAGGGAAGTACATTGTACTATGATAGGTGACAATTTCCACACAATCTCAGTTCTCAGTAAAAACACCATCACACCAATTACAAAATTCTATGAAATATATTTATATTATCTTTATAGGCTGCTTCAAAACAATACTTTGGAATCAAATATTAGCCTGGAGATTAGAGATGAAATTTGTACTTATTTTATCCTGCTTTACAAGCCAGTCAACAAAAATAAAAGAGCAATAAACATTCCCCCCCCCCACCTCCGAAAACAGAATGTGGTCATTTGTACAGTGCACTCCTGTTTATAAGAAACAGGGTTACAATGAAATTCCAGTTACAATGAAGTAAACATTCAGGTTCCAAAATTATCTTCTACACTTCTTCAAAATTATATACTCTAATTTGTTCCATTAATGGAATTTCGAAATGCTAGTCCTAAGGACATTGTTATAACAGAAGTTGGCTGCATATATATATATATATATATATATATATATATATATATATATTATATGTGTGTGTGTGTGTCCTCACAAACTGCCTCAATCTGGGATATTGTAGTGGTGTTTCACTCCAGGCAACTAGGGATACATTTCACACCAGGCATACAATAGAACTGTATGCCCGTTTGTTCTGAGTACACATTATGGAAAAGCGCCCTCTTGAGGCCTTAGGGTACACACTGTATCTTGCTTGTTTTATATATTTATGACCTGTATGTAGGCGAAATGTTTTCACACTATGCAAATGGGAAGTTTGAAAATGTTTATGTACATGTACAAGTCCTAGATTGTCGCGTACGCACCTATACATGACATGAAGCTTGATTTTTTTTTTTTTTTTTACTTAACTGAATCTGGTTATCAATTTCAACTAGTCAATTTATCGGAAGAAAGAAACTACTTTTTCTTTATTTTTTTCAGAAGCAAATAATAGATTATGCCAAGTTACCTTGAGCAAACTATCATATCCCCGGTTGAAGCATCTTACAAAAATGTGTGCATCTGGGTGCGTATGAATGTGAGGGTGTATACTCATTTTTGCACTGTGGTGTACTCACAGGTATGACTACATTTTGTAACACACACAGAAAAAAAGAAATTGTCTAAAAAACTTTAACATGTGCATCCACACTTCATGCCTTAAAACAAAGACATAAATACATGATATCAAGAAAGAAAAATAGTAGATACCCTTTAATTCCACACATATTAAGTGCAAACAATAACCTTTAACTTCCCAGACACAGATAAGAGATAAGATACAGTGTACATGAATAACCAAAAAAGACTGAAATGTATTTCTTACCAAGCAATTCAAAGTACAGCAACATTTCAAAGAGTTATTATCAAATCTCTCTTCACTAAATCAGCATTAGCTTTTTTCTTTCCCATTTTTTTTTCTCTCTCTCTGTTTTCTTTTCCCCTGCTTAAGCAGGAGCTCTGCATAACTGTCTGGTAAACAACTAAACAATTAAGACCCCACACAAAACCCAGCATGTACAGCGTGTATATCACATTAAACCACACACAATATTTGTGACAATTTATATCCAAGGCAAAAGTTCACATCTGCTATGGGTACCGGAAAAAATGGGCTTGAAAATGAAGCGCATGCGTTAGTAGAAGCTTGCTATCTTCACCAGCACAATGTCACCCTATGGTGCAGTCTCCTAACTACATCCAATCTGCAAATGTTTTCAATGTGCAATGTGCAGAAATCTTCCTGGGATTGGTTGGAATTGTCTGCTTTGCTAGGAAAATGGAATCTAGTTTGTTGTTATTTGTTTGGATCAAGTTATAAATTTCAGATATCAATGAGGGAAAATTGATGTTTTTATTTTAGAATATGTCCTGATAAAGCAGGTTGCAGTTCTCATTAAGTGGTGAAAATAACTCACAATTTTTTGTTAATATTAATTTTGTTGCACTTACCTTTGTAAAGGTGTTGTTACTATTCAGTTCCTTACCATAAGGTGAGCTGTGTATCTCATTAGATACTCATTAGAAAATGTATCACCTCTCTATCACTTATTTTCTCATGATTAAATACACCACAGAACTGGTTCCAATCACATTGCGTAGCAATGGAATATTGAAAAAATACTGACAGCACACAGAATGATACAGTACTGTTCATCAGAGGTGTGAGAGTATTTTGCATTAAAAAAAAAATAAAAATCTGAACAACAAAATCTGAAACTTAAGAACAAAAAAGGAGAAAATCTGAATAACTCATTGAGGACGGACTGATTTTGCTACAACACGCATTTCCCATAGACACTTGCCCGAGTATTCTTGGGACTCGTCCTCAACGGGTTAAACTGTGAACTCTTTAATGCATTTGACTTGCCAGAAAGTCAGTGATAAGTGGGTTTTGGGCACAGTAAAAAAAATCTGAAATCAGATTAAATGAACTTTGAACTCTCACATCCCTAAATTCAGAGATTGAGGGAGGGACCTGGAAGCTTTACCTGGCTGTGCTGGCCTGGCCGGTGCCGGTCGACTCGGTTTATTCGATTGGGATGCGGCTGGCGTCTCCTCAACAACCCCTCCGATGCCCAGGAGATCTCCCACGGCGGCTTGAGTCTGGGGACCCTTCTGGCTGGACTGCTGTTGCAAGACTTGATAGTCATACAGGGAGATGGGCATTACATTGTAGAATTAATATATTATGCCTCTATGTGTCTGCAAAAACTCAATTTTTGCTCTTAAATGAACAAATGCAAAGCATAGACTATATCATAAACTGATGCAGAAGTAGTCTTCTCATCCAGCAGTGACTGCACAGAAACTTCAAAAGTTATGAATTTTTGAACAGTTTGTTCGATTTTCCTAAAGCCCTAACTGATGCATTCTACTGATATTGCTGCATTCACTCAAGCTACATGTACAACATATTAAGACAAACTTTTAATCCTTACTTGTAACTCCATAAGCCAATTGGCAGAAATGTGTAAAAAATCAACTGTAACATCAATGAATTTGTAAGGCAAGCTCAGAGTAAACACTGCATGAATGCAACATTTTTCACAGAAAAGTATGAACACTGTGGCTACATACAAATTGGTGCTCTTCATTGTTTTATCATTCTTCTGCACAACTAAGTACAACATCTTATTACCTCCGCCAAGGAAGGAAGAGGTTATGTGATCATTGGGGTTGATTTGTCTGTTTGCAAAATAACTCAAAAAGTTGTGCACAGAGTAAAATGAAATTTGCATAAAAAGTTGATATTGACACAATTAACACCTCATTCAATTTTGGTGGTGATCTGGGAATTTTTAATGGATTTTTGAAGGCTTTTTCATCTTTTGGCATATAAGGTCAATGAACTTTGGGTTCAAGCTGCGCAAAATGGAGGTTCACATACTCTCACTACAGTGTCAGCTCTGCTCAGGCAAGGCACTGAGCAATGACATTCTTTTTTCAGAAATTGCATGCATGAAAGGGTGGAAATGAGTTGCTGGTTCGGCGGAGGTCTGTGCTCTCTGAGTGCTTTTCTAATTATGAACTGTGACATCAATAACTGCAGTTACGACTGTAGGTTAGTTTTACTAGGTTTCTATTTCCATGTAAGAATTAGGAACTACTTCATAGTATCTCTCCGGGTAAGGTTCATTTATTTCTATCCAAATAGCACTGACTTGTCATTGCTTACCTTGCCCAATGACTCCTAGATCCTGCTCCAGTAATGAGGCTCCTCTTGTGACGGGAGGCGGTTGCTCGGCAACATCTGAATCATCTGTCTCCCACTTGGTGGTGTCAAACATTTGCTGGATGCTGGCTTCAAAGTTTGCAAGCTCTGGATTGACAGCTGGTTGAGAGGACAGCAAGTCCAGGCTCGGCTTCGGAGGGGGCACCGGCTTCTGGGGCGGGGGTGACAAGATGCCGGTATCGATGTTCTCTATGCTGGTCCGGGGGCGAGGGCGTGGCACGGCAGTCCTAGGGTCAAATTTCTGGGGTTTGGGCGGAGCAACAGGTCGCTTGCCCGGGGATGGGGGTGGAGGTAGCTTGAAGGCAGTGGAAGTCTGAGGGTTCTGGGGCACGCTGAGTGGCGAGTTGATGGTGAAGTTGATTCCGTTGGCGAAGGCATCATCCGACATGTCAGACGGGATGCTGTCATCGCGTGGAAGGGCAGTATCCGAGGGCAGCATATCCTGGCTGGGATTGAAGGGAGAAACAAAGTCTTCATTGGCATCAAATGGGGGTGTGACAGCGGAGAAGGGATTCGCCGAGGACCCTGGTTGCTGGAGCGGCTCTTCTTGCTGGTCTTGAACTGCCGCAGCAAATGGGTTTGGGGAAGGCTGTCGAGGTGGTACTGGAGGCCGGTACTCCTCTTCCTGGCTTGAAGCTGCGACTTGACTGAAGGGGTCCATCTCATTGCTAAAGGTGGCATTGATACTGGGAGGCACATCTCCACCTTCCTGCATGGCCATGTCAAGGTCAGAGTTCACCTGGGAGAGGGTGAGGAGGGCTGACGTTGCATTGGTATTACCTGGAGAACTTCCCTCCATCATGGCACGATCAAGGTCCTGGGTGACCTGTGACACGGTGAGCATTTCTCCTGTCTGAGATGGCTGCGGCACCGGTTCTGAGCCACCCACAGGTGCAGCAGTCGGTTGGATGGTGGAGCTTGCATCTGTGGCCCCTGATGTGGCTCCCCTATGCACCGGTCGCTGCACGCTCCGAATCTGCTTAGAACTAGTGGCGGCGAAAGGCCTGGCTGCCAGGATGTCAAACTTTGAAAGACTGTCGAGGGATTCCTGTTTGGTCACAGCTGGTCTGGACTCATTGTCACCGCCGGAGGCCGCTGGCGCCATTGGTTGCAGGATTGGGGACATAGGTTTGTCCACAGGGCTCATGTCCAGGAGAGAGTTCCCCCGTGTGGGCTGGGGCGGAGGCGTTGGCGCAGCACTCTGCGTCTCAGCCGACATTGGTGCAACCGTGGCAGTGTTTGCTGGTGTCTTACCGGCAAATGACACTGGCTTGAAAGCAGTGCCTCCTGGTTTGAAAGCGTGGGGGAGCGAGGGATCCCTCACTGTGGAAGTGGAAGAGGGTGGGGCAGGTTGCATGGGCGGCTCACCGCCACCCACCAGTGGGTCAAAGAAAAGCAGATCATCCAGTCCTCCCCCTCCACTGGAGGTCTGGCTGGGCTGAACAGGTTTAGCTGGCAAGCTGGGCTTCTTAGAGCTCATATTATCGAGTTCATTTAGCGGAAACACCTCATTAGCATTCTTATCAGAGGATGCATTTGGCGGTAAGCTAGGTGCCACACTTTTCTTGGACGGTTTCACACCAGGTGGTTGCGGCGCTTGTCGTTTGAAGGATGGAGTCCTGGGTTTCTCCAGTAATTGCACATATGCGATGGGAATGAAGCCCACTTTTCCAGAGGGATGCTTGGCCTCATACCACTCATTGTCCGGCTTTGTCACGATTGTTAGAATGTCTCCCTGCTTCGCCATGAGGTCATGCTCTGTTTCTGCATTGAAGTCATAGAGCACCTTGGCTCTCCTGCCCTTGATGGAAGGTGAACCCTTCCCTTGACCGACGTCCAAGAGTTGGGGTTTGACCACCGCCACATCCCCTTGCGAAGCTGATGATAATACTGAGTGGCCAGCGCTGGTGACTGGCTTGGCCCCGCTCTTTGGTTTCACTTCGGGTGGGACATACCCTGGTGGAATGTCTATGACGATTTCCACAAATTCGGCCGGAAAGAGCCCCACGTTCCCGTCTAGCTCCCCTTCGAGCCAGTTCTGGTCGATCCGCCGCCGAAGGTTAATCCTCTCCCCGTCCATGAAACTGAGCTCGCAGTCACGCTCCGCGCTGAAAGGGAACAGAGTTTTTGCTGACGGCTGTTCTGAAGTCTTAGTACTGCTCAACGGGAATGACTTGGTCAGGGCATTTGACCCTAAACCAAGAGCACTGTCCTTTGGTCCATTCAGTATATTTGAGTCAAGCACTTTCACACATATTGCAGGGAGGACACCTGTTTTGCCGTTAAGAGATCCTCGCAACCAATCATCATCCACCTTTTCCGTGATGGTGATGATGTCACCAATTGTGAATGTTAATTCGTCACTAAGCTGCCCTGTGTTATTCTGTACGGCTTCAGCTTGTACACCTTGAAACAGAGAATTACAAGGGAAAACAAAAGAAGACACAAAAATTAGTTTACATAACATCTAAAAACAAGATCTACTGTCAAATGGAAGAATAACCAAGACAGCCTGCAGTCAACATGCTGAAAAAGACAGATATGAAAATTATGACTGCAATATATCAGACTGAATAGATACTTTTTTTTTATTGTCCACAAACAACTGTGACAGAAGTTAGACCATAACTCCTCCACTTTGATAGACTTTATTTCACATGAAGGTAATTTAGAGTAAAATGATGAATTAAATACATGTCATTTTGTTTGTTTTGGGTTTTTTTTTTTGCTTTGATTATGTGCTGTATTTTATTGTATTACTGTATCTGAACAGAAAGTACTTTATTTCAACTTGTCAGAAACAGCAGCAGATCGGCATACAAGACTATGTTAATAGCAACAGCAGGTGGACCATGCCGCACACGACGTGTCCAACAAACCTGAAACTGCTGATGTCTGAACGTGGTCTTGCTTGGAGCTCTCCTGAGTGACGTAGGCCTTGGGGAAAATCCCGACTCTGCCACCTATACTGCCCTCCATCCAGTGATCATCTACTTGTCGAGATACCATGATCTCTTCACCTGGGGAAACACACAGGAAGAAATGGGAGGTGGGGTGTAATCAAGAAAGTGCTCTGCCAGTACAGTCCATATAATGCTCAACATCCATTACTAGTAATGCACACAAAGTGGAATTCCAATGTAAAAATCTAATCAACACACTTCAAACATCTCATGTACCCCAATACCAAAGTGTCAAAACATCATCCCAAAGAGGGATTTTCTTTCTTTTCTTTTCTTTTTTTCATTACGTTAATGACGTCTCAGGCATAAAGTGTACAGGTGTACTGAGAAGCTCTTTTTTTACCCTCAGAACTTAGACGTTAATGCCTGAGACGTTAATGACGTCTCAGGCATACAGTGTACAGGTGTACTGAGAAGCTCTTTTTTTACCCTCAGAACTTACACACCGTACGTAAAAAGGAACTTGAATATGACAAGGAGTTAACCTGACCCTTTGGTATCTAGCAAAGTTTGGGCATGGGCATGGATGAGTCATGGGGGGTAGGTGTGGAACTGGAAGAAAGATAGGATTGCAGGTTGACCACTGGAGCAGATAAATATTGGGATAGAATATGTAATGCACATAACATACAAAAGAGCATGAACGTTTTGAAAGGTACACATTTATGACCCGCTACAACAAAAGGATCCTAAAGTCGCTGACGGCTGAGCTGAGAAAATCGAGTTTGAAGTCACATCATCAAAATTTGTCAAAACAAGCGGATTTCTATTTTTGGCATAAATTTGTAGTCTAATGTTTTGTCTATCATCTGCCGAAATTTCGAAGCTAAATGATCAAAGGAAAGGTAAGAAATCAGCGTTTTTCTGGGCCATGATTTTCCAACTTTCAACGTAACAGAAACGTGTCCAAAGATTTGGATTTAGCGACACGGCTAGACTCCATCCAGAGCAACGAGGGAGTGATCGTATTGGTCAGTGCATGGCATCCTGATAAATAATTGGTCGTGCGTAGACCGCTGGCGCTAAGCTTGAATGAACATCGCGGAGGTCGCTAGGAGCATGCCTTCTATTGTCAAGTGGTGAAAAATGTCTCGCCTCCCCTTGATCATGACACCGTCGGAAGGAAAACTTTGAAGGCGTTTTTCTCGAAACTCTGATTTCCTCAACCACTTGACATGCGCTAATAAAATCATTGATATCTCCACAACCGAGTACTTTTATGAGTTGTGCTATACAAGTATGTGAAATTAAAGGAGAAGAGTATGGGAATGATGTCATGCCATTTTCAGAAAATTGTCCTCCCCCGACTTTCGGATCCTTTTGCAGTCGCAGGTCACATTTAACAAAATGACTGCATTATACAAAAACACATATCCCAATATTTCAGCATGGTGATTTTTATTCACTATTATTTATTTATTTTTTTTTTTGCATTTCACCTTTCTTAAAGCTCAGATCTCCATCCGCCGTGCTGTCAAAGTCCTCTATGGCGACAACAGTATACGTCTTGCCTGCCTGTCCATCTGTTTGTGTGACGGGTGGTCCCCCATCGGCAGGCCTGACAAAGTTTGAGGGGAAGGTGCCACTACGACCGTCACAAGTGCCCGACAACCAGTTGTCGTCGACTCGCGACGTGACCTCCACGCGGTCGCCCGCCTTGAGCGACAGCTCGCCGGCCTCCGACGTGTCGAAGTCGTAGAGCGCCACCACGATGGATCCCACCTCCATCCCAAGTGAGCACCACGGGCGTCAATCTGGTCAGCAGGAATGAATTATGAGAGAGAATATTAAAGATAAAAACATGAGGTACTAGTATAAATTCATTTTATTTTCACTCCACTGATTGACTTTCAATAAAATTGTCTGTTTTGTTTTCAAGACATCCACCTGTATTCTTCTTTCTACTGATTAGAAATCATAAACAGAAAGTATTTTTTTTCTTTTCTTTTTCATCTTGGCATACAATTTTCAGCTCTGGATTAAAAATCTACAATCAGCTCTACTAAAACATATCAATAGAAGTTTCACAAATTTGAAATAAACTAAAGCTAAAAATGTCACTGCAAGTTTCATGCAAGAACACTCTGATGTTGCAACGACATTACAAGTGTCTGTATTCAAACAACTCAGAGTGTTTTGAATGGTATAATACGTACTTGTGCAGCACAAATTAAACCACACAAAAAAAAAAATTGCAAATGACCTTTAACCTCTCAGAGAATGTTGAATACAGTGTACCACTTCCTCTGACCTTGCCAGTATCTGCACACTAGTTCCTTATTGATAATACAATGTAAACCTTCATAAATGCCCTCTTGTTTTGAGAACTTGATAAACTTGAGGCAGAAAATGACAGTACACTGTATGTACGGAAAATGTACATTTTGTATTAAATACAGCTCAAGAAAAATGTGTAGTCGATGTTCAGGTGTATTTACTGTCAAACATACAGAACAGTAATGTACAGTATTTGGACATTTTAATGTTTAAATTGTATTGACATCTACTTGATGTAGGTAGGCCTACATGTACAGTTGTACATGTACGTACAGCATGAATCAGTCCAACGTAGAAAAAAACAATCTACCATTCCCCCAAAGTGGCATTTGGGCAAGGGTCCAGAATCCGTTGACGGTGAAGTGCCCATGCATGTACAAAATAAAACATTCTGCCAAACATCATGCAAGCAAACTAGAGTGCAGGTCTGAACTTTAAAAAATTCCTTCATCATTTTCTTTAAACACAAAATCAGCTCAAAAATAATTCCTTAACCTGTTGAGGACAGGTCTTGAGTATACTCGGGCAGGTGTATGGGAAATGCGTGGTGTAGCAAAATCAGTCCGTCCTCAACAGGTTACTGTAACTGTGAGCTAAAAACAATAAAGCTGGAAACCAATATCCCTGAGGTTGTACAGTGTACATTTCATAAAAATCTGCAGAAGCCATACAGTTTAAAGGACAGTGTATCTCTAGGTCTGGGACGTACAATGATGTGTCTATAAATAGGCGGTCACTTCTTATTAAAGACCCGCCCCTCTTCCTCAGTTGGAGCGGAAAGGGGGCCTGTGACACACAGGAAGAAACCCAGTATCTGACAAACTGCATCAAATGCCACTGATTATCACTTCTTATCAAAAGGTCACAGCAAAGCAATAGCATTTCACAAACAGACCTCGACAAATATTAATTGCACATGCAGCACAACTACTATGTCATGACTTAGAGCCTAGTAATCTCCTAATTAGCAGAGGAAGCACCACACAACTCCTGTGATTTGATATTCAGGAAGGAAAATCACTTGCACACAAACAGCACTTTAATATTTACGTCGATGCACATAAGGCAATTTGTCAATCATTTGCACAAACAGCACTGGTAATCCAAAATATTAGTTACGTTCAGATGACAAGCCCGTGAAGACGCACTCGTAGTTAGCTAACCTCGAAGTTAGCTCGATGTTAAGAGCCACGAGAAATCTTATGGTTAGCGCTCTAACCACGAGCCACGGGGGGGGGGGGGGGGGGGGTCCCACCTGTAGTTAAGCACCGTGTGGACACAAAAATCAACGTACTCAAAGGGGCAGGAGCTAAACCTCGAGGTTAAGATTCGTCGTGGACGAATGTCATAGTTTGGGGGCAAGAGCTTAACCTCGAGGTTAGGGCCTGTCATCTGAACGTAACTATTGTCTGCTGAGAACCAGCAGGGCTCTATCGCAATTTGGGGGTATTGAGCTTTTGGTGATCTATTGTAGAGCTCAGTCTCTTCTACACTGTAAATTATGGTGTTTAAGGAGATTACTTTTATTTTCAATAAAATGTTTCAAATCAAAACCATAAGAGCACTACATGTATGTACATATTCGGATCAATGCCTCACTTTTTATTTCATGAACACAGACTGGATTTCATTTTTATCTAAACGCTCAAATCTAAGATTGCAATATTAGCGCCCTTCTGGTCCTCAGCTGATGATATTATGTTGAAATGATCACAGATTAGGTACATCATCAAAAGATATTGTGTTCTGTAATCTTGCACAGTGTACAATGTGTGTATCAGACACTACATGTAGTTTGCGGCACTTTTGCAAAATGGTGAGATCTACATCATGTTATTTTTACTTTGCCGCTTTAAAGGTAGGGAATCCCATTTGCATGCCTCAAATGAAGAGTTGTATAAATACAGTGGTATATTGAAGAGAGTATATCATTTTAGAAACTCCCATGAAGTATTGAAAGTGGAAGGTAACATTTAGTACATTTTTATTGACCGTTAGATTTTGAATTGAATTTTTTTCGGGGCTCACCGTAAATTCCAGTACATTACTAGGCTACCTTTGCAGACCCATGCACTGCATGTGTGTCCATCATGTATATTTTGTGAAGAAAGTTCATCAAAACTTACAAACATTTCTGTATACATTCTTGCCACACACTCTATATGTTATTACATCAGCTCTTATACTTTAGATTTGTGTTTAAGATAAAAAATACAGAAGACTGCAACAAAAAGGCTTAAGTGTGGCTGACACACAGAACTACTGAGTAGTTGAGTTTTGTGCATTATTCAAATTGTAGATAACTGTTGACTTCAAAATTTCTCAGCAGTGGCCTAAACAAGTCCCCTGAGGTTCATATTTAATGTTTTGCTGCATTTTGGGAGGTCTGTAAAAGGTATCCCCTACATTTAAGTAACCCCTGACAATCTAGATCACATAGAGTATACACAGGAGACCACACAGTGGTTATTTCTACACTGTATTTCCCCAAATCCCATAGACTGGTCAATATTCATGACATAATACTTATCAAGATCATGTCTAACTGTCACATCCCATCTTAAAGGGATGGAACATACCAGTTTTGGTCAAGATGGGGATTGTATTTTAATGTTTTGAAATGTTTTGATGAGAAACCATGTATGGAATATTGAAGAGCACACAATCCTAGAGGAACTCAATATTTATTTTCCAAGATGAAAATCAGTTTTAAGATGGCCGAGATATCCAAAAACAAAGTAAAACAAAGTGACCCTAATAAAAGGTGGGTCCCAACTTTCATAAGGACCTCTTTGTCTTTGGATATATATCAGCCATTTCAGAACCAATTTTCATTGAATAAACTTTGAATTCCTCTTGGATTTTTATGCTCTTCCATATGAATTTCATAATAAGGTTTCTCATCATCTCACAAAAAAAAAAAAAAGGTTGGAAACCTGAAGCCCTACAATTTTATTCCAACCAAATCTACACCATCCCTTTTATAACATCAAAGAATGCAATCTCACACCCTCTCAAGGGATGGAAATAATCTTGACGAGAGAAAATAAATTTGCATTTCCTTGCTGTGGTTTTTGGTCGGCCAATTTAAACTCTTGGGGGAAATTATCTTACAAGCCTTGATTTGCCAAATATATGACATTTGGGCAATTGCCCTACAAATATCACAGTTCAATTTTATTAGGTTGAAGGAGCTGGCTTAGTATGATTTGGGAGAGAACAAATCTGTCGCTACTACGACAGTTGTGACTACAAGGCTTCGTCTACAGTATAGAGTTACTTTCCTGGAGCTTTTACAATACCAAGATAGTGGCAATTGGTTTAGACTGTACAAGGTAATGCAGAAAGAGGTTTTCTTTAGAATCACATCCAGTACAAATTAAATTGGGAAATCTATGAAATAAAAATAAACACACACAGACACACACACAATGAAAGCCTAACCACTGTTTATAAAGGGGATGGCTAGTGTAAACTGATCAGTGGGAATCAGTGGGAATGCTGGGGATGATTGTTGCAATCCTTGTGGGATTCATTTAAGAGTACATTATATATACTGTATCTATTGTTGTGTGAAAATTGTTTGCTTTAGAATGGTCTCATATTAATCAAGTAATGTGCAATTTAATGTTTCCAGGTAAGCATGCCTGTACAGTGATGGGGCGATTAAACTGCACATTACTTGAATATGAGACCATTCTGAAGCAAATAATTTTCACACAACAATAGAATGTACTCTTAAATGAATCCCACAAGGACTGGAATAATCATCCCCCAAAGAATTGGAACAATCATCCCTGCAGCATTCCAACTGATTCCCACTGATCAGTACGGGTAACTAGCCATCCCCTTTTATAATGATTGCAAAATATACAACTTAATTATTTGCTACACTGTAACTGTACCCATAATACACTAATTTGAAAGCCTTCAACTTAACATTTCACATTTTGTGTTTGATTGCAAACATTCACACACCGAAAAAACTTACATTTCACATTTCTACATGTTATCATTTTGTACACTGCCATGTGAAATACAGTTGTACATGGTATTTCAAATACTCCCTGGTTGCAGATCATGGCCAACTCAGGTCCAATGGGGACATGAATATCATTACAACGGCAAACAAGAGACCCGGAGGTCTCACACTCACCTGAGTATCGCAAGTTCATTAAGAATGTACAATTTGGGCCCCATTAGGACCCCTCCCCACCCCCTTCCCACCCCCTTCCCCTGGGTCCCAAGGGGGCACCCCTGATTCCGCCATGAACAAACTTGAAACTACAGTCATCAATGTACCAACTACTTGTAAATTAGCTTTATCACTTCTGGTTCTAGAGAAGAAGATTTTTTAAAGATTCCTTAATTGGGGGGGGGGGGGGGGGGGTTGGCCCCTCTGGGGGCCCCCCAGGTAGGGCATGGTGCCCATTTGAACAAATTAAGATCCTTTCCCCCTAGGGATGCTACCTGCCAAGGTTGGTGAAAATCGGTCATGGGGTTCTCAAGAAGAAGATGAAAATGTAACAAGTGTACACACGACGCACGACGGACCACGGCCGATGCACGACGGACGACTCACACCAGACGAAGAACGATCGCAATTTAGCTCACTTGAGCCTCTGGCTCAGATGAGCTAAAAAGCATGTAAGGTACAATGTGTATCAAGTGAAAGGCTATGGATCAGAAGGGTGTTAGAAAACAAAGTTTGCCAGCATGGACACATGGGCAGTAGGGTAAAGCCCCCACACTTTATCCATTGAGGATGAGTTGATGTATGGCTATACACTCAAGACACCTTCAGGACAGAGTATGTCACACGAGTACATGTACTCGGAACTACCCACTGGCAGGTTGTCTTCCATGGGATCTAAAAATGTACACACAGTATCCATCTTGTTCCTTCATGCCCACCACTGATTTTTAGTTGCCCTCAGCTAGCGAGCTAGTAGCTTGAAAGCACCCTGCTGGAATACAACGTGCTGATTGTAATCACGCTTTTCTCCATACCCCCCTGAGAATGCAGCGAACGCATCGGTGAGTAACCTTTTTGATGCTCCAGGTACACGTGATCACTCCTCATCTCCCTGTGGGAGAGATGCAGACACACCAGCCAGCAATGCATGCAGCGTCATCACCGGGTGCCGGCACGAAATATGAGCACGGTGGCTGGTGGATCGCGGGGCTCCCTGTTTTCTGCTCATTAAGCGCGACGCATCACCATGCCCTCCCCCCATCCCCCAATCCCATCTGCCTCATTACTGTGGAGTAATTCTGCACTATATGAGCATCCTTGCAGCATCAGCTAGGATACAATTTACTCTATGGATGCTGCAGTAGTGCTCAAGTGATTTCAGTCCAATCTGTATTCAATGATGATGCCAGCTGATCTACATTTAGAACTACTGGGTATGATGCAGATTGGTGTTGCAAGCTCAAGGCTTTTAATTCTACAGAAGAAAATTGTCTAATTAAAACATAAAAGCTGGATCCAATGAATGCAGAAATCTGGTCAAAAGTGATGGGTTTCAAAGTTTTGGTTTAATCAAAGTTGCACCAGAGGTTATCAGCGCAGTTGTTACATGCAGTATGTACATACTGTGTACTTCTCTCCCCCCCCCCTTCTTGATCTGCACACCCCCTTCTATTCATGAATATTGTACAAGTTTCATTGTATCGGTACATGATATAATATGTGTACAGCTACATACATTGCCCTATACATCATACGTCTTAAGTAGCATATCTTTTTTTAAAGTTGTTTATGAAAGTATCTTTAGAATTTGTTTTGCCACAATGTCCCTCAATTAGCGTTAGTGTAAACGCATTGAGGACAATTTGATTTTGCTACAGCACGCATTTCCCATAGACACATGCCCGAGTATACTCGGGACTCGTCCTCAATGGGTTAATGCATTGTGCATGTATATGATACAATACCAGCTTTTTCTTTTTAATCAAAGGATTAGTACATGACAAGAGTGACAGAGAAGAGAAGGGATAAAGACAAAGAAGGAGAGAAAAAAAAAAAAAAAATGAGGTAAAAGACTATTGCAGATCGTGCAACAAAATGTAGTACATGATAGCTTGGTCTGTCATCGGACATGACACCTTAATGGTCTCTGCCAAATGGCAACCTCATTATAAAACAGCACGTGGGCAGATGGCTATAATGGTATGAACGATACAAGAACATTTGACTGAGCAGTCACTGGCTGGAGATCAAACTGTGATGTAAAGCACTCTGCTTTTTTTATAATGCAAGACAGTAGATCTATCTCTGCCAGTGCACAATGGGATTGATACCGATCAAATTGGCATCCTTTCCTACATGTAGATTGGCAGAGTTTTCATTGCTATGATGATAACCTACATAATTCAACCCAAAAAAAAAACAACCACACATTAACTGGTAAAGACTGTTAAAAAATGATATATTTACAAATGGAATGAATAAACATAATTTCAAGAAAACATACCATGCAGCTTGATGAATACAAAATAACTGTGTACACTGGGTAAATTGTGTTGTGTTAAAAAAAAAAAAATGAAGAAGAAATCATTGTTAAAGATGTTGTTGAGCTCCTTCACTTCAGGCTTAATGAATGTTTCCCCCCTGGTGCATTGATCAGTGTTTTAACAACATAAGTACATTATTTACAAGTTTTATGATTTCTCTCTTTTTCTTAATTAATTTATGGTAAATTCTATAGTGCAAAGTACATGAATCTTCTTGCAGATGAAAGCAATGCCTACTATCTTTATGTGCATAAAAATTATTCATGTGGTGAAAACAAATCAAACTCTAAGATTCCATTAAACCATCTTTTATTTCATGAATATTATGAAATTCTGATGACACTGTCATCCTGTTTGCTCATTTGATTTCATTCTCTTTGTCATTGTCAAAGTGAAAATTATTTGGAATTGTTTAGTAAACCAACATCATTATCTAGACTTTATGTGAGTTAAAAGAAAACAACAACAAAAAATAAACAATGATAATAATACTAATACATCCCTTGCATTTGTAATGTGTACCTTTTTGAATGCACTTTTACGAAACAAACCTCTGTGAAATTGATTTCACACTGTAGGCCTAAACAAAAAACCATCACAGGGCTTTGTTCATAAATTTGTACAATATTTCAGTCCTTCTTCAACGCACAAAAACAAGTTATACAGTCCATATGAGTAGGGTATATGACCTACAGTGAAAAGATAGTATAGCGTGTGCTATCTTTACTAGCATCGCATTGGCCTTGCCTAATCAATACAGGCTAATTTCCCCTGCCAAATATATCAAACGAGACAAGCTAGCCAGACCATGGCAGAGAGAGAGAGAGAAGAATAAGGGGGAGAGAGTAGGAGAGAGATGGGGGGAGAGAGAGGGGTGCAGAGCAGGGTGGCATTTCAATTGGATTAACACTGGGCCAGTGAAATATTGGATGATGCCAGCGCTGCATGACGGGCTATGGTGTATCGCATACATACACACACATACAATTAAATATACACATACATTGTACACATTTTAACCGCATGCGCGCAAGCAGAAAGCTGTGTGTGTACAATACCTCCTAGTCACTACGTTAATGCGATGGTGTTCTTATCAGTGGAAGATGCTTAAAAAGCTTTTTTTCCCCTTC
Source organism: Diadema setosum (assembly GCA_033980235.1). Classification (NCBI taxonomy): domain Eukaryota; kingdom Metazoa; phylum Echinodermata; class Echinoidea; order Diadematoida; family Diadematidae; genus Diadema; species Diadema setosum. The sequence continues at coordinate 15,922,181 of CM067065.1, forward strand.
TACTTCAGTGTAGAGCTCTCACATGATACCCAAGAGCTATCTCAAATATTTTTTTCAAACAAATGAACACACATGCCTTAAAAAAAAAAGAAATCAGAAGAAAAAGGTCAACTCCAGCAGAGAGTAAACAGCCTACAGATTTGTACAAAAGTCTCCACAACACATTAAAGGGTAATATCTTCTTCTGCTTTTTTTTTTCTCATACCCAATGTTGAGTTTGCAAGCAATTTGTTCTGCAATTTGTGAGCAACATTGTATGTACTGTATACAGTACCAGTACATGTCTAAATTGAAGCTCGTTATAACAAGTACATCTCCAGTTATGACAATATTTCACTTTGTGGATATTACTCCATATTTATCAAGTCTTCAAGAAGCTATAATAAGAGAGACCCCAATTATCATTGTCTTTAAAAATATCGAGGGGGGAAAAAACCTCTTTAAGAAAAAGAGTCAACGATCTTTCCGAAGGTGTGTGTTATTTGTGTGGTGTGGTCTTTTATAGGACACTGCACTGTACTTTACCAAGGCTAATTACATCACAGTCGACACAGTTTACAACCAATAAAAGGCAATTGAAGTGTACGATATACAATAGTAACCAATGATGTGATATGTTTCATTTGCCACTTCAGGATGAAGTGATTTTGTACAACATCATCGGAGTCGGCACAATATTGCACCGAGGCTGTCCTTGCCGATGTTATCCCAAAGGTTAACTCCAATGGGAGTATTGATTTCTGCGGAAGTTGCAGAGCAGTGGACATAATCAGTGGTCAGTTGTTGTGCACCGAGAATGGTGGCCATCCACACTATACGTTACACATACTTTGTCCGAGCAGGGCATTACATAAATATGCAGAATATTCCCTTGCTAGCCCATTATATTGCTGCTCATCTGGCAAGAGTCTGTGCACTCTCAAATGTGAAACTGATACCCATTCACTTTACACTTGCCCCATCGGTAAGTTCTGTTGCCCCAAGCATGCAGCATTCAAAGTGAGCTTGTAGCACCCTACAGAACATTATGAACAAAGATGAATGGGTACATTGGCAAGACAGGTTGTGGCACACTGACTCTTTGATATCTTCTTTGTGTGCAAAGAAATTATGATGCCCTACAAAGTCTCCTCTACAACATTTCATAATTCTGTCCTCAATGTGTCTTTCTCTATCTCAGTGGCTTTTGAAAGGCTACAGATGTGCAGCTTTGACATTCTGGACATTTCTGGCCAAAATGTCATGCTTTTCTTTCAAAAGAAAATGATCAAGTACAATAAAATTTACAAAATTGTATTCAATACTGAATAAAGCTGCTGACAAGCTCATGAATGACATGTTTTTCAATCAGAATGAAAAAAAAAAAAAAAAGCTTCAGAATATTTCACGATAGAATGGACCTTAAACTAATCTCCGATGTATCATTTAAGTGTAGGGCCTATCAATATTCATGACCACCCAGGTTAATACGCAATTTGATATCAAAACACAATCAATTATTAAACTGGTCATTGGTGGGAAAACTGACCTACAATTTCATTTCCAAGTGGGGGGATATTGGCTCAATCAAGCCAAGCATTCCCTGATTGTGCATCCCCCATGTGACATAAATAACACATTAGTATACAATTATATAGGCACAGACACAGGAGCTCAGATGGGCATTTATATTTTCTATTTTAATGTTTCTTTATTTTCCTGTATTTCATTGGGTGTTTTGGGTGTATCATTCCTGAATTCCAAACCATGAATATCTCATAATCATCTATTTTCTTCATGGTTTATAACAATTAAACAGCATGAAAACCATATAATACTAAAATCAGTAGTTTCATAATCATGATAATGTACAGTAGTTATAACTACAGCAATTTCCATGATAATGATAATGGAAAGAACGCGGTCGATGACAATATCATGGATAATAATCACTATAACTCACGCAAAAGTTTCAAAAAGCCTTGGTGCTTCAAGTCTTCGTTTCCAAACATTAAACCAAAGTCTTTCCTTTATCTCCTGTGTGTTACCGACCTTGTAATTATCTAACAATTGATTCATCTATAAACAAGGATATATGTTTTAAATACATACTGTACACATTCATAAAGGAGAGGTATGATAGTTCTACATTTTTCTTTGCCAATCATCTGATGTGTGTATTTGGATTTTAAACAGTGATCCCATGACAAAAGATGACTATCATAGCAATATAGACTGTGGTATTGCATTAGGGAGGTACAGTCATTCGCACGTAGGTTTGTATAGATTTCTTTTAATTGCAAGTGAATTGTTGTAAGGTCTTGTGGGAACAGGAACTTCTAAAATACTATTAAAATGTAAATTGTTAGAAATCCACAGCCCACATTATTGCTAAATATATTAAATGTACTTTACAGGTCATACAGAGGATTCTACAATGTATTGCCTTGCACTGTATGCACTCTAAATACTACGGTGTACATGTACACAGTGGTGTACACTGATGTTTACTCTGCATACCTACAGTAGCATGAATATTTTTTTATTAGTGTGCAAGGGGGGGGGGGGGGGTGGGGCTGAAGGCCAAGGGAAACAGCACAGACAGGGAGATTCCCTGCCCTGTCATTGTACTATAAACCAGTCAATGCACTGCCATACTTTTTACACTGTATGCTAATCATTTGAATAAATAATACAGAGTCTAAGGTCCTCTCACAGATGTATTCAACTATAATAATGATATTGATAATAATAATAATAATAATAATAATAATAATAATAATAATAATAATAATAATAATAATAATAATAATAATAACAATAATAACAATAATAATAATAATGATAATAATAATAATAACAATAACCATAATAACAATAATAATAATAATAATAATAATAACAGATTGGATATTGTAATAAAAGCTAAATTATCATCTGCTTGCAAGTTTAACAAACAGTTAAGAATCTTTGTGAACATAGTCTCTGAAGTTCAAAGCAAACTGTACGCAATGACTGTTTCTGAGAAAGCGTTTGTAACATGTATTGTATTATAATTAAAAGAGCTCCTAACCCGTTGAGGACGAGTCCCGAGTATACTCGGGCAGGGGTCTATGGGAAATGCGTGTTGTAGCAAAATCATTCCGTCCTCAACGGGTTAAGATTGAAAAGAAAAAAAAACTGCGAGCAGGGTCTGAATAGAAGACTACTGGTACTGAGGTCCGCAGCTGGGGATTATTGGAGTGATGAATTGATCAGGTCATCATGCATATTCCACCCCGTGTGACCATGACATGTACATGTACTACCGGCTCTAATAATATGCAGATGAGGTGGTCAATGAACGCATGTCATCAATTTACGAACAATACAATTCTTTGACAACTGTGTGATTCATACAAAATTGTAGAGGCCCTGCTGGGTTAGACATGTGATGAGTACAGTTGAACCTCTCGTATCCGGACAAGTCGGGACCGGGGCTCATCCGGATAAGGGATTTGGCCGGATACGGGAGACTCAATGCTTTGATACCGTATACACATGTACTGATGTAGCCCATTGTAGTACCACATGTAGTAATGTGTATACTGCAACCTTTTCATTTTTACATTTGGGGATGTTTGGGGATGTTGAAATGTCTGGAGGTAATCATGTTGGAAGTAATAGTGTGTTTGGGTGGGAGTTGTCAAGGAGTTGGGAATCCCCCTTTCCTCCCGTAATTATTTAAAAAAAATCAATGCCCATTCTGTCTCTTTTTTGTCGGTCCAACATATTCATATGAATAGGTGTTGGATTCTACCATCATATTCTAATTGCTCAACAGGGAATTTCCTTGCCAAGGGCAAGCACATTGTAAATGTTGCCTTTAAATCAGCAGCCTGCTATCAAAGTCCATGGAGTAGTGTACACTGTATACAGTACTGTATGTAGTATATCATATTGTACATCTCATGGGTGCCTCTACATTAACATCTCCTGTAGATCATAATGCATTATTATTGTAAAAGTTGTACATTGAACATTGCGTCGTGAAAATTTTATCAAGATTCCATCAGAAAATCTACAAAATAGCCAGATATTAAAGATATATTTTTTTTTGCAAAAGGGATTTTCATATTCACAAATCATGTATTATTAGTTTATAAAATACATAAAATCATTACATAACACGTACTGTATCCATCCAAAGTGCAAACTGATAGCATCATATTTGTAGGCACACCATTTATATAGTTTTCAGAAAAAATGGAATTCAAGTTCAGGGGTTTTAGAATCAAGTTCACGAGTCATTCTTTGTGTAGAAAATATATAAAGGGATTAAGAAATTGATGTGTTCCACCCATTAAAAAATCTGCTTTATGATGATGTGAGAGTATCAAAGTATAACTGATGACTGCATGTAGAATTCAGGTGTTTTGTTTTCATATGATTATATTGTTGTTGTTTTTTTTTTTTGGGGGGGGGGGAGGAAGGGGCAACCATACTTTAAAGGTAGACCTCCAAAATTGCAGCAAAACATTAAATATGAACTTCAGGGGACTTGTTTAGGCCACTACTGAGAAATTTGGAAGTCAACAGTAATCTACAATTTGACAATTTGAATAATGCACAAAACTCAACTACACTGTACTCAGTAGTTCTGTGTGTCAGCCACACTTAAAGGGAAGATAAACCCCAAGAGCAATGTGGATTGAGTGAAAGCAGCAACATTAATAGAACACATCAGTGAAAGTTTGAGGAAAATCGGACAATCGATGCAAAAGTTATGAATTTTTAAAGTTTTGGTGTTGGAACCGCTGGATGAGGAGACTACTAGAGGATATGACGTATGAGTGGACAACAATACAAAGAAAATATAAAGGAAATTCAACAAAAATTCACTTTTCTAGAATCATGAAAGAGCAATGGACCAACCTCTTTCAGAAAGCAGGGGGAATAATTGCTACCCTTAACATATGTCAATATCAAGTTGATGGAATTTGTAATTTTCATGAAAAATTGATTTTTGTAGAATTTTCTTTATATTTTCTTGGTATTGTTGTCCACTCATACGTCATAACCTCTAGTAGTCTCCTCATCCAGCCGTTCCAACACCAAAACTTTAAAAATTCATAACTTTTGCATCGATTGTCCGATTTTCTTCAAACTTTCACTGATGTGTTCTACTAATGTTGCTGCTTTCACTCAATCCACATTGCTCTTGGGTTTATCTTCCCTTTAAGCCTTTTTGTTGCAGTCTTCTGTATCTTTTATCTATAAACACAAATCTAAAAGTATAAGAGCTGATGTAATAACATATAGAGTGTGTGGCACAGGTGATATAGAAATGTTTGTAAGTTTTGATGAACTTTCTTCACAAAATATACATGATGGACACACATGCAGTGCATGGGTCTGCAAAGGTAGCCTAGTAATGTACTGGAATTTACGGTGCGCCCCCAAAAAAAAATTAAATTCAAAATCTAACGGTCAATAAAAATGTACTACAGTTGAACCTCTCATATCCGGACAAGTCGGGACCGGGGCTCATCCGGATAAGGGATTTGGCCGGATACGGGAGACTCAATGCTTTATACATGTACATAATACATACACATGTACTGATGTAGCCCATTGTAGTACCACATGTAGTAATGTGTATACTGCAACCTTTTCATTGTTACACTCAGTAACAGACCCCAAAATAGAGGTGTATGTTAATGTTGGAAGTAATATGTAATTCATGTGTGTTTGTGTAGGAGTTCTCAAGGAGTTGGGAATCCCCCTTTCCTCCCGTAATTATTAAAAAAAAAAAAATCACTGCGAGATTGCGTCCGGATAATAGAGAGATCCGGATAAAGGGAGGCCGGATAATAGAGGTTCAACTGTAAATGTTACCTTCCACTTTCATTACTTTATGGGAGTTTCTAAAATGATACTCTCTTCAACATACCACTGTATTTACACAACTCTTCATTTAAGGCATGCAAATGGGATTCCCAGCCTTTAACATTATATCTCACAAATGGAAAAGAAAGAAAAGCACCCAAGGATTAAAGAAAGGTATGACTTAAAATGCAGTGGTGGATCCAGTGTGTGTGTGTGTGTGTGGGGGGGGGGGGGGGGGAGGTGCACTGGGTGGGAGCACCCACCCCCCCCCCTTTTTATTTTTTGTTAAAACAAAAGAAATAAAAAGAAAAAATGGGGGCGCGTGCGCCCCTTTTTATGCTATAAAGGCGCCTCCCCTTTACGGAATTCCTGGATCCGCCTATTAAATGGGTTTAAAAAAGGGCATTAAAGGGATAGTATTGGTACATGTATTGTATTGGCTGAGGTAAGGATTCACCCTTTAACTTTTTACAAGATACTTTAATAGAAACCACTCTACAAAATGTTACAAGAGCACACAATTCTAAGAGAAATTCAAAGTTTACTAGATGAAAATTGCTTTTGAAATCTAAACCTGAAAACCAATCCAAGAGCCTTTTATTGGGATTTGTGAATGCAGCCTTGAAATAAACTCTTAATTTGAGAATATCATGGACTTACTGATTACTGCTAAAACTGACTAAGCAGCCATGTCCATGTAAAGTAAATCGTAAACTGTACTATTACAGACAACACACTCATCTACAAACTGAAGAATTTGTTTTTGCTTTGTAAATTGTTGTTGTTGTTTTTTTGTTTTGGGTTTTGTTTTGTTTTTCTACCACAGGACACCCAAGTCTAAATATAGAATGGGATTTGTTTATTACCAGTGGCATTAGAATAAAGCTTGCCTAGCAATTGATCAATCATTATTGTAAAATACCCCCTCCATGTACAATTGTGTCATGTCTATATACCACTTGAGTGAAATCTGTGTTCGATTGCATGCTACACACATATGTACAATGTATCCCACTGAGAGAAGAAAAAATCTACTTTATACAGAATACCCCACTTCACCCTGTATACATGACTGTCAATTCACATAATTGTACAATGTACAATTGTATTCAATAGTTTGCATGCACTTGGACTTTTAAAACTGTGCCTTTAAGAATGAAAGTAGAACAGTGCCTGCCGTAGTATCTCACGGAAATTGAATCTACGCCAACGCCAGCAAATATTGAACCATGCCCGACTTGCAATTTCAGTTAATAATGAAATTGAATGTGAGGCTTGTGGCAGTTTTGCTGATCTTTCAAGACATTGGTTTTACTCATCCACCATAGTAAATGAAATTTAGAGAAGAATGCGGCATCTACAAGGTACTCAATAGCCACAAGCCATGGGCAAAAAGACTGCACTTATTCATTAAAAAAAAAAAAAGAAATAGAAAAAAGGATTGTAAAGCAACTACTCACCAAAATTCATGCACTACAGGAAAGCTCTGTATCTTAAGGTACAGTATTGATGGAGATGAGAATTGGGCTTTTAACTTTTTGCGAGATACCGAGAAAACACTTATAATGTAGTACAGAGCATGACATTTTAAGAGGAATTCAAAGTTTATTTGATGAAAATCGGGTTTCGAATGACTGAAACATCCAAAAACATAGAAAAACAAAGCGATCGTAATAAAAGTGTGGGTCCCACACTTTACTAAAATCGCTCTGTTTTGGATATCTCAGCCATTTCAAAACCAATTTTTATCAAACAAACGTTGAATTCCTCATAGAATTACATGCTCTTTCATATTTCATAAGAGGTTTCTCATCATCTCACCAAAAAATGTTAGAAACCTGAAATTAGGTCTCAACCAAAACTATACGATCCCTTTAAGAGGAGAATCTTATTCTAGAGTATACCATGCTATCAAAATTACAATGTACATAAAATAATACTTGTCACAATGCAGCATTTAAAAGCAAAGAAACACAATATAATCAAACACACTCTGTTTGTGAAGATTTTAAAAAGTATGATTATAGCCCAACAGGAAACTGGTAATTATGATTGCAACAAAATATCAATAATGACAAAATGGTAATTTTAGGATCTGATGACAGAGTTGGTCCGACATTAGGGCAGAAAATGTGACAGAAAACTTACCTAACGTAAAGAATTGAAGCAGACTCAGAAAAAAATCCAAAGCTTTTACCTTGTAATGTACCCCATTTTGATAAAAGCGTATTGGGTATAATGCACAGTTTTTGGTTACAATTTTTAGGTCCGTCCAGGTATTTGTTTTCTCTTCTTTTTTTTTTTTCTTTTTGCTTTGTTACTGATTTTATTGATCCTGCTTTCCACAGAATTTCTAGTTTGTAGCAGGTGTATTGATTTTTCTTCTTCATAGGCAAGCAGGTCTGCTTATAAAGTGAGCATAAATTCATAACCATGGAAATGACCTGCACTAATTTGTAATAAAGGCAATAACAGTACACATACACTGTATGCACAGTAAGCTGTACAATGTACTACACTTTGTACAAAAGTAGGTACATGCTGTACAATGTACATTAATGTGTATCTGGATATTGGGCTGCTGTACCAACTACAAGTATCGTGATGTTTGACAATTTTTTATAAGATATACAGCCAAATTGTACTGTAAAGAAGGGCCTGTTGGAATAAACCACATTACACATTCGCCTCAGTGCACCCCCACATTCCAATACACTACATCCATCACAAGACTGTACAGGGAAGATGAGAGAGCCTTCGGGAGTAAGGCGATCGTGTGTCGCTACCCAAACACGTTGTGCAGTCTCCGCAGTGCGGGGGAGGGAATCCAAACGAGAGAGACTGAGTTCTACTATCCATGAAAACAGACAGCTATACCACCACAGCAGGTTCTTTTTATACCGAAGTACGGTACACACCAGTGTCACGGAACCCCAATCTCAAGCTTGTGTTCTCCGTGGGATGTGTTTTTGTTGTTTGCATTTTTTTTTTTTTTTTTTTTTTGCTCGTCTCCTTGTAATCAGCGGCGGTTGCCGCCTCGCAGGCACCGAGCGGTGATACATCTCATCTGCAACGTTCATTAGATCTGCGGCTAAATGCCATTTTTACAGAGGAGCAATGGTGTAATAGGAAAACGCCGTGGCCAACGTCCATGGGCAATGTTAAGAAAATTAAAAGAGCAGCAAAGCATCATCGTGTTTGAGTATTATTGCATCATGCGGATGCAAGCCAAGTACCTATTGAAAAAAACCGTGTGTGCATGTGTGAATGATACTTTATAAAGCTTTTTCACAATCAATAAGTGGAATGTTGTGGCTGGGGAATTTATGCATTTGATTTCAATGCTGAGTACAATAACCCCAGTTGAATGAATGGGAGGAATTTGATATGGAGCAGTGGTGTGTGTAAGATTTTCTATGACTTAATACTACAATTGTGTACAGTTACACAATAGAGAAGGGACTTGTGCATGTTATCGCTGTAGCATACATGTGTATACAAGTCTGGAGACGATATATTTTTTGTTTTGATAATGTGTCTATTTGATGTACAGCCTGCTCACGTACATTAAACATGTGCACTGCTCTAATGTATGTATTTGCTGGCTCTGATTTCAGCATCAGTGCAAAGCTGTGTATATGATTAAATCTTACATTAATTAAACATCAATTATCAGGGGGTAGGCCTACTACCCACAGCCATTCATTTAAAGCAGTCATGCACCATCACACACCCTGCAGCAATCCTCTGACCCATCTAGTACAGTAGCTAATGACATTAATTGAAGACTACGCAAGGTCAGGCCACAAAAATGTGCATTTGCCAACATTTCTACAGTGATGAGCTACAATTGTACATTGTATCCATCTCTTAAATGATAATGGACAAAGAAGGACTCATGAATATATCAAAAGTTGACTGAAATCTATGGCTGTGGCCTTCATGTAGTAGTCCCTCCGTACTTGCCACAATGGCTCGTGGCTCGTAACATATTGATTACGGGGTTAATTGCAAATGGGGGGGGGGGGGGAGCTGAGCTAGTGCTTGACAGGTTCGTTGTGATTCAATCCCTACATTTGTAGTAGTACGTAATGCGTAGCCTCAAACATACAACGTTGTATCCTGTTTCTTCATAGATTAGATTTGGTTTTTAAAAAGCTTAAAGATAATGTGCCAATCGGCCTTTTTTTTTTCTTTTTAGCAGCTTCAACTTTGATTTTCTCATAGCTACAAAAAGCCAGAAAATGAGAAACCAATTATGAGTGCACTTGCTTCAAAATGCATAAAATTCAGCTAATATAATTGAAATATATCAATAAAACTAGGAAAAAGAAAGGCAAAACTTTATAATATTGCGGCCTTTGGAAAAGGCAAGTGACAAGTGTTTCATAAAGGTAGTAATAAAATGATAGCCATTAAATATCCTGACTGCTCGGCCACTCAGCAACATGAATTTTCTCTTTACCTCTATTTTCATGTCTTCCCTTTTTCACTTCATACTTTTTAACTTCAAAACATTCATTTATAAATATGATTTTAATTTCTTTACAAAACTACATAATGTACATGTACACTATTCACACAGTAATTTCCACATTGATGTATCATACTATATATATATATATATACATAATGCAATTTTGTTAAACATTATCATTTTCTTTTCCTCTCAGAATAGAGTGAATATTACAGTACACCTTTTGTGATGTACACGTATACCTAGTGGGTGCTCCCTGCGGGTCTATGTTTGTTGTACTGTGTGCAGTGTTTCTTATCAGCGCTTCTTTGATATCACAGTTCTTCTTGCTCTAACATGAAAGAGACAATGTATATAATACTAATACAAGTTTCTTTCAAAAAACAGCAACAAAACAATCTCTAATTACTTGATTCTCCCAAAACATATTACCCACACTTTCCCTGAGCTCTCATAGGAAATCAGTGCCAAGAATATGACATGACATATAAATACACTTTGAAATTCATTTAGTCTCTTTAAATTGTTGTTAATGCACTGCAATTTATGGCTTTACATAAATTCTCCTGGCATGACTGCCATCTTTGTGTTGTTAACCACACACATAGCTCATCCTTTTCTGCCACTGAATAAAGAATGCTCCTTAAAGGCACTGTTTTACCATTTGCAAATGAAACAAAAACCCAGCTTTTGTGCTTCAAAATAGTTCTGAAATATGAGTTAGGAATAGAAACAACCAGTGTATACAGTGTTGTTGAAAATGTATTGTTAAATATATAAAATGTGAACAGTTAGTTAAAATAAAATTGTTTCTAAACTAAACCACCTTAGGACCTACAGTTATGGTTTAGTGAGAAATATTGTGATAAAATTCTTTATACATTTTAGCCTATATTGCAAAATCTTCATATTGTAGAATTTTGTGATGTACAACTGACCTACACATAATGCACCAAATATGATCACAGATTTTTTTTTTCCAATCACTGCTCAAAAACGTAAACAGTACACATACCTTTAAAACCTAGACTGTCAGTCCTCTGCTAATGAGCTCTGCTATCTGAACCTCAAATGGATAAGGCAGGTGTTTTGGACAAAACTACTGTAAATGGGGGGGGGGGGGGGCAGGATGGTGAGGCAAAATGAAAACACATTGATAACTGTGTGGGGGAGGGAGGGGAGTTTCTTGTGCACTTGAATTATTTGGTATGGAGCTCCACTGTTTATCTGTCCTGAAACTTCCCAATAGTCCAAATACATATGATGTACAAGATTTTCAGAAATACTTTAATATTCATAACAAATCTACAATGTATTGTACAACGAGTTCAGTACATCAAAATTTGTGGAAACCTGCCTTCATGCAATTACAACTTTGTATTCATTACCCTGATATAATTTTTCATCCAACAGTGTGACTTTGTTTATCTGTACAATGTATCTATAGCTGAAACTCTTCACATCAACTAGAGATTTGAGAGTCAACTATACACAGGGTGGTCCAGAAAGAATGTAACACCAAAGATCTTTAATTCCAGCAATATTGTTGCAAATATGTCATTATTTTGCATACTATTGGAAAGGCCATTCTTTTTCTACAATAGAATGACACCAAATTCTTTAATTTTGGTTTAAAATACGTTATGATTTTAGGACCATTTTTGTCACCCCTTGCAATTTTCAAAATGTGATCATTTTGCACTCTCAGAGATACCGAAACCAGCGAGAATTTGGCTTGCCATAGAACCAGTAGCATGGTGTGGAATGTGGGCGGAAGGCGTAATTGTTATTGCCCAGTGTCATTGTGAATACTGTGAATGTCATTGTGAATATCATTGCGTATACTACCAGTTCTATGGGAAGCCGAATTCTCGCTGGTTTCAGAATCTCTGAGAGTGCAAAATGATCACATTTTGAAAATTGCAATGGTTGACAAAAATGGTCCTAAAATCATAACACATTAACCCAAATTAAAGAACTTGGTGTCATTCTATTGGAAAAAGAATGGCCTTTCCAATAGTGTGCAAACTACATTTGCAATGTACAACGTAATATTGCTGAAATTAAAGACCTTAGGTGTTCCATTCTTTTTGGGCCACCCTGTATAAGGCCTACATTGTACAATTATGTACCTGTAGGAATGTTCACCAAGTTTAAAGAAGTGCAAGGCAGAGTATCCTTCATTCTCTGAGAGCAATTATGACAAATAAAGAAACATTCTGTGTGAATGTAGGCAAAAATAGCAAATAACAAACTAAAAAAAAAAAGAAGAAGAAGAAAATACCTAGAAATCTCAATTTTTCTACTGCATACACTGTATTTTGATATATAGAGTACAATGTACAAATGTACACAATTGTAGATTCTGCTATTCAGTCCAGGGTAACATACCTGCTTAATACCCAAGTGTCAAAGGAAGACGGTGAATTGCTTGGCAAATGCACATTACTGGTGCAAAAGCTCATAGGCACTGGCCTGGGAGTAAAAGTAGTATACATGTACAATGTATCTGGGGCTCTCGCGAAAATGCCCTCTTGGAGTAGTGTGACAAATATAGAGAAACGGTAATAAACCTGGCAGTCACATCAGGCATGATTTTGGTTATTTACGGAATTCATGATCTACAATGAAAGAAGTTACAGTCAGTGTTCAATTAATTAATAAATAATGCAAACTGGGATTTAGAAGAACTTAGCTTTTAGCAAGCACTGCTGAAATAGTTTTAAGTGAATATTGCTTTACCAATTGATATCAAAAGCCTTTAAAGGGAAGATGAACCCCAAGAACAATGTGGATTGAGTGAAAGCAGCAACATTAGTAGAACACATCAGTGAAAGTTTGAAGAAAATCGGACAATGGATGCAAAAGTTATGAATTTTTAAAGTTTTGATGTTGGAACCGCTGGATGAGGAGACTACTAGAGGTTATGACGTATGAGTGGACTACAATATCAAGAAAATATAAAGAAAATACTACAAAAATCCATTTTTCATGAAAATTACAAATTCCATCAACTTAATATTGACATACAGCTGTATGTTAAGGGTAGCAATTATTCCCCCTGCTTTCTGAAAGCGGTTGGTCCACTGCTCTTTCATAATTCTAGAAAAGTGAATTTTTGTTGAATATCCTTTCTTTGTATTGTTGTCCACTCATACGTCATATCCTCTAGTAGTCTCCTCATCCAGCGGTTCCAACACCAAAACTTTAAAAATTCATAACTTTTGCATCGATTGTCCGATTTTTCTCAAACTTTCACTGATGTGTTCTACTAATGTTGCTGCTTTCACTCAATCCGCATTGCTCTTTGGGTTTACCTTCCCTACAAAACACCCTATACCAGGTATAGTTTTTTTATCAAAATTAACTACTGCAAGGTCTGAAGATGGAAGACTAGAGCTGCTATAGGGAGAAGCATGAATCATACAAGACGGCGTGGATGTAACACGCTGAAATTGGTTGCTACAATGCAGAATTCATACATTAGAGGTGCATATATCGGAACTCGAATGGCGCTAATTCTCCTACAGCTCTGGTATAATGTTTGAATTAAAGATGATGTTTGACATCTATTCGGGGCTGCATTGTATCATTCATTATGGATTGCACATTGGGCAGTATCTACAGATATTTCAACACGAAGGTCATGGGGACGGATAAAGATTCAGTTTACAACTGTAGCAATCATGTCATATTGACTCCAAACTTACTACTTAATATTTTTATGACTCACCCCCCCCCCCAAAAAAAAAAATATATATATACACATGTAAATAAATAAATAAATAAAAGACAAAAACATAAACGAAACAAAACAAAACAGAACAAAAGGGTATTGGTTTTTAATTTGTGAAGGTTTCATGCAGGGAATGTTTCTGATTTTACATTTTGAGGAAATTGTGTCATCACTGAAACACTTCTCCTGTTTTTGTGACATTGTCACTCGTCACACTGTTGTATGGAAACAAATGTAAAACAATCAAATTATTTCAGCCTTGCTTGCTTTGATCTCAATCTAGTAGTGTACATCCATTTTGATTTCTATTGAAAAAAAGAAGAAAAAAACATTTCAAGATTTCACTGTCAAAAATCAACTTGAACATGAAGTGACATACACTTGTATTTCCTCTAAAATAAAATCATACACACTATAGATGTATTTCCTTTAAATTGTTGCATACCCTGTATTTATCATAATTTCTAATAATGTAATATGAACTTTCCCACTGATTAACATGAAACTAGGTACAATGCAAAGGCATGGTGTACAGTGTGTAGTTTCTCTTTCAAAATATTGTATCGAATGCAGTTTGATGTGTGCATTCATCAACCTCTAAAATGGCTTTGTATGGCTCACTGCAGACATCAGTGGCATGTGAATGAATCTGTTCAAGGTCTGTATACTCTGCTGCCAACAATGGAATGCTGTGTGACATAGTTTCAATTTGTATGCTCACTTCAATTTAATATCATCTATTGACAGGTTACAAATTATGAGTTCTGGAGCATACATGCTGTATTTTTTCTTTCCATCCTAGATTTCCATAGATCTTCTACTCAGCTATACATTCAGTTTCCACACAGTCAGAAATTGTATCATTCAGAAGAAGTGCACAATATTTACAGTTTAATGACCCCCACCTCCTCCTAAAAAAAAAAAAAGACAGTTTATATGTACTACATTGTATGTACAGAGCAAAACATAGCATGTATACAGTTGTACATACAATTCACACACACACACACAAAAAAATGTATTGTACACTGTACATGATCTGTATAATGTAGAGGACTACAACAGAGAACTAAAGAGGGATCAAATTTTTGTTGCAATCAGTCAGAAATCAAATGCAGAATAGGCTCACTTCCTGCTTTAAAACTGCACAGCACATTCTTTGAATCTCCCTCACAATGTAAATAATATGTTTCATATTCCTCCCCACCCTCCCCCCCCCAAAAAAAAAAACAACAACAACACAAAGGCAAATACATACGTGTACAGATCTGTACAAATGTACATGATATGCATTGATTTAGGTACATTTATATTCTAGGGTTATAATGCAGCACTTTGACATGGTAGTACTACAACTGTGTATACACATCAAAAAATGTTATTATCAATTTTCATTCCAATGTCTGATCCTTTTTTTTTTCTCTAAGATTCCCATCTTGTCTTTTAACCAGCTTCGCCACAAACCATCTCAGCCCATTGGGCACCTAACGGTGTGTGTAGAAACTATGGCGAGATGCAGCACTTTGCCGAAGTCTGCAGTGGAGAAAAACCATTCGTGCAAAGCCAACTATCTTATTCCTTTGGGGATACTTCACACTTCAATAATGAATTTTGATTCTGGAGTGTCAACTCTGTCCTGCACTGCCCTACATAGACCTTGTACACTCACTGCATCTTCAATCAGGCATGTAGATTGTGTCATATCAAATTTCATATCAACCACCTGAAATATAATAGTAGTGGTGGGCTATAAATGGGTGATGTTTCAAAATCCTTAGGGTCCCTGCTTATTTGAAGCAGCTTATCATACTGAGCATTTTGACACCTTTCATTAAGAAATCGGTTGAAAAATGAGATGGAGTCAGCCAAAAAACTGATTTGGGGGGGGGGGGGGCAAAATTACTGTCGCACCTCAGTCAAAATATAGTGAAAAATAATAAATTCACTATCCAAAGGAGTATGAAGATGATTTAAGTGTCCAGATATATGTTTTTGAGGTCAAGGAATTGATTGCAAATGTCAGAAACCCTTAATATACAAGAGAAAGCATTCAAATTCTCAAATTTTGCTCTTTTTTTTGGGGGGGGGGGGGGCGTAGGGCTAAGTTTCGACCCGTCTCCAGTATTCCAGTCACCTAACGTGCACGTTGTCATCTTCCAGTTGTTGTCACAGATTTATAAATTTGATGATAATGAAGATATAAACAACAGTAGAATTGAGGTCAAGAAACTGATTGCAAATGTGTTTTGAAGCTGTAATTTGCTGTAGCATTCAAAGTTTCTATTTTTTTTTTTTGGGGGGGGGGGGTTAGTGGTGGGGTAGACTCTAAGTTTAATTGTATTTTCTGTCCATAAATGACCCATCTCAAATGTGTAGACTGCAGATTATGATCACAAGTTGCAAAGAAAATAATTCAACATTACTTTCCCTGATAATATCAAAGGGAGAGTGGACATCCCTTGTTAACTTCAGCAGAGTTTCAGCAGTGGACTATCTTTCTATCTTCATCCTCTATCACATGCCAACATGAAAACAGGCAGAGCATCACAAGGTTGTAGGTTGAACAACTACACAGGCTTTCAGAAGCTGATAACAGATTCTGTTTCAAATAATCTCCACAATGAAGAATCTGTTGTGCAGTAACCGAATTCTATGGACTTGGTTTCCCTACAATGTACGCCACTTTTTCTCAACATGGAGAAGGCAACTCAAGTAGAACCTGTTCAAATTCTTCCACAACTTCACAGAGATCTAGCAGCTCAGAAAGTGAATACTCTCACAGGGTTTCATGTGACCTTCTAGTTATTTCAACCAGAAGAACCAACATTAGCTGTTGAGAAACATCTCCTACATGTATGTACAGTACTGTACCGTACAAATGCTGTGGCTGTGTTGCACTGCAACAAGGTCGCGAATATAGATTTGGGGCACAGTTTGATCTTACACCGCATGTAACATCTCTCGATACTCTAAATGATGAGGAGCTTGAAGGTCTACAAACTAACAATTTGGATTGCGAGAGAGATCTTGCAAAGTTTGACAAGCTGGCAGCAAGATCTGCATCCTGCTCATGTATTCAAACTGGAGTGTCATACAGAAGGCACACTTTTCAATATAGGGGATTTCCAAGCATGATCTCACTTCTACAAACGTAACTAGATTTCAGTAACAGACCTGAAAATCGTCTGACTCTCATTCCTCCAATACTTCAGAGTCAGCCACAATCTGTGCATTGCCGGACATGCCCATGGAAGAGGATATGCAACTGATTCTGAACATCACTGAGGTTCAACAAGCACCTTCAAAGTCGAAGTTGCAAGTGACGCTGCTGAACCAGATATTGCAGTCAATGAATTGAACCTTGTGCCGTTATTTGGGACGTTAATAATGTCAGACAGTGGTACCTCAGCATATGCAAAAATGACAATGGAAAGGGCACATACATACCCATGTAGTAGAACATGTTGTGATCCTGATAATGGGTTATGTTGGAGATACCCAAAGCGACATGACACACAGACTGTAAATGTCCTGCAAATTATACCTGTTGCATCGGACCTTGAAAGTGTACCAAGATATTTGTGGTTCATAACTACCACACAATAACTTTGTTGATGCCCTGTTCCAATCAGAAGAGAGGAGAATAATCACATCATTATGGCAAGCAGAGAAGGTGATAAGCACAATCAGGGTATGCAATCATGACTTTCTCACTTTAAAAAATTGTAACTTCTAAAAGAATGCACCAACTGACTTAAAAATTCACATGCAGCATGCCAAGACATCAGTAATCATATGTGGTAAGACAATAGCTAATTTCTTCTCATTTACTGTTAATTATTAAAGATTAATTACCAAAAAGTCCCCCAAAACCCACGTAATGCGTCAAAAAAAGCGTTTTACAACTTACGTAAAATCAAGATTTGAGGTCCATATTTTAAGTCTACCCCTATGTGTTTGGTATCAAATTAATGGATTTTTTCCTGGCATTGCTTGCATGCAATAAAAAACAGTGGTTCTTTCAGCTGGAGAAAGTTATAGGGGCAATTCCACGGTAACTCGCGTTACAAATAATAGGTACATTTGTGGGATAATGAGCCAATATCTTTGTAATTGGAAGGATCCACAAGTTACTTTTTTCATCATTGGTTAAAGTAGACATACACCAACTGAATGAATCCAAAAAGAAAAATAAAGGACAAACATGTTGGGATTCTTGAATCATTTAAATTTGGTAACTCGCGTTACACAAAAAGGACATGGTCAATTCTATAACGGCCTCTTTTTGGAAAGTCTCCTCATACTAGACAATCCTGACAAAAGTTTTCCTACCTTGAATTGATAGTGGGTTAGGACTCATGAATTAACACTATCAAAGTTGAGTAACAATGACCTGGTAAAATGTAGGGAGCCTTTATATCGGTAACTCGCGTTACGGTAACTCGCGTTACATTATGTCCACTAACACAGGGTGACACAAATTGATGACATACAACTGTTCTGATGGCACTGAATCTTGTGTTGAATATTTTGAGAGATGCTTAGTACATAGTAAAATGAATAAATGTTAAACAAATATTTTACTAATCAACCC
Source organism: Diadema setosum (assembly GCA_033980235.1). Taxonomy (NCBI): domain Eukaryota; kingdom Metazoa; phylum Echinodermata; class Echinoidea; order Diadematoida; family Diadematidae; genus Diadema; species Diadema setosum. The sequence goes on from CM067065.1 coordinate 15,940,835, forward strand.
AATTGATAGAGAAGAATGTGTTTAAGACTAAAAAGAGCTTCACTCCTCATAGAGACCCTGAATATGTTTCAATATATACCCAGATGATTTAGGTGTATAAGTACATAATTTTCAGAGTGTAAAAATGAAAGATGTTGAAATTTTTAAAAAACAAAACAGAAAAGTATCAAACCCTATCGACAAATTTACAAAAAAGCCTATAATCTTTCAAAAATTAAAATCCTGTCTTTTTGAAAACTCTAATTTCTGTGCAACTGATTGACAAATAGACCAGTTCGTAAATCCACGTTGCGCATGAGCAGAAAAAGTTCATTTGTACCAACAGGCATTTTGGTTTGTAAATTCACTGAGATAAGTATCTGTGATGCAATGATTACTCATGTTATCCTTATCTAAATGATGCTTACCAGCACATCCACCTGACAGCAAGAATGGTATTTTGCAATATAAAAGGAAATAAGCTGTTACTGCATTCAATACAAAACAATGACATGGATGCTTGCTAAATTGTACACTGATGGGAGTATTCTGATCCCCTGATCCAAATGCAAGTTCATTCTTTTTTTTGAACATGAATTCCATAAATTGTTATGTCGGGCAAGTTTTATGCATTATGCCGCTTTGAAAAAGAGTGAAGTGCCGAACCAACTGAGAGAAAAGAAAGGTCATTTGTACCAATGTGTACATGAGCTACAGTGTCATTACGAACTGGCTTATTACCCTACATCAACTTAAATTTATTAAGCACTCAATTGATTAGTGTTTTAGTAGCAGCCATGATAAAAAAGTCATGGGCATGCATACTCGAGCAGTATTCGAACTAAGACCTCCTGATCTCCGGACGGGCATCATCTCGGAACTAGACCACTGAACTTTCGCCCAACAGGAAGTGTTGGTTCTAATCCTTATATCATGATAGCAGCGGGTACTGCGTAATCATTCAAATTCATGAAATTCTTTCGTTGAGATGTTATTATTGCAACTAATTGACAAATTGCCCTACATCAACATAATAAAAACTGAATTGATCAGTGTTTTATTAGTAGCCATGATAAAAAATCATGGGCACACATACTTGAGCAGGCCGGATTCGAACCCACAACCTCCTGATCTCCAGACAGGCGTCATTTTCACTAGACCACCGAATAAGGATTAGAACCAACACTTGCTGCTTTATAGCATTCTGTAATAAAAATTCTGTAATACTAATGCAGGAATTTCAGAAGATAAATTTTAGGTTAACCTCGTTCACTGCTGGATGTACATGTACACATGCAGTGAAAGCCTGGCTAGACTCCTCAATGTGGCATGTGATCAGTGGCCTTGATGCTAGTATTATACAATCACAGTTTATTAGGCTACTCTCCTTTGTTTCAGTCCAGCATAGTGTGTATAACACTGGATTTGATTGTTTTCACCATAATATAGCTCAATTAAGTGTTAAAATTTGCTTACACTGGTGGAAACTTGTGTTTATAGTCGGTAACTCGCGTTACATACCGGTAACTCGCGTTACATGGTAACTCGCGTTACACTTTTCATTGACATTTTTTAATGTGATGACAGTGTTTATTCAAGTCAACATCCTGTGTACAGTATCAGGGTGTGATGAATTTAGAAAATTATGATTCCCAACAAATTACCTCCACTGCTTCCTTCAGAATGAAAAATATTTCTTGTTTCGGTAACTCGCGTTACATGGCTCAAGGCCTGAACTTTAAGGTGGTGATAAAAATTTTTTGAAGGTGGTATAGAAATTTTCTCATGAGAGACTGAAGTAGAACCAGTTTGCTTCTTTGAAATGAATTAACTGAAGTGCTAGCAGAATTTTTCTTTAAAAAAAATGTATAATCAAGTTAAGCATGCATTTTAGCAATTTGGATGACTGAAAAATTGTTTTGAACATTTATAGCTGTTTCTCGGGAAATATTTGACCGATTGATATAATTCTTTGAGTTTCTTCAACTTCAATATATGAGTAATACATAATGAGTAATTCTTTTGCAATATAATAAACTTGAAATTTTAGTGCCATGTCCACATTCCCATGGAATTGCCCATAAGGTCTGAAGTCCCATCCTGGTAGGAGTGTAATGCTGGCTTATTTTTGTGACATTGTGACCTTTTAACCCATGCTGTACAGCTATACATGGAGAAACAGCTTATTTTTTCGCTTTTCCTGAAAGTACTGAAGACACACTACAATATGGTGTGCTGTTTGCCAATAAATGTTCAGCCAGTTTTGAGTTTTGAGCCATTTTCAAATGCTGAGTAAAATAAGTGCAGCCGTTTTTCAGTACTTTCAGTTAGGTATATCCTGATTTGACTACTTTAAAGAATCTTTTCCCCTTATTGAATATCCTTGTTTTTTTAAACATGAATTGTACATATGTAGAAATCTATTGTGTGAAAATTTTAGCAAATTTGAGCAATAGGAACTTATTTTTTTATATTTTTACAAATTGCTGAGCATAAATAAGACCGATACACGCCCATGTAATACTGCATGAAGGTCATATGATAAGTGTTCCGTGTTCATATTTCAATGCTTGTTCAATTTCTAAAGATATCATAAGCAAAAACATAGTATTTTGGCTTAATATGTCATTGTTTGAGTGTCACAGCTTGGATATCAACTCAAGTCATCATAAATCTCACATTCATTCTTCTATCTGTGTTTACAAATATGAGAATTGATCCAAACACTGTGCGCACATTCAAGGTCAAACTGTACAGATAATTTTTTAGATGAAAAATATAATATCTTCCAAAGTACCAGCCCTAATTTCATAAAAATTTGTAATAATGGCCACTATATGTCTGTTACCTATTCCTGAAAGTTTCGCCTCTTCACTCTTTGGCAAAAGTGAAATATGATAAAATATGTAAAAGTGGTTTTATTTGAATTCAAAACAATGCCTACAAAATTGATCATCCATTTCGAGAAGTGAAAATATGAAATTCATTTATATTTTGTGATATGTCATGGCTATACGCTGGTGGTGAATGAAAGGGATATTTATCAGGAATATCTAACAGCAATATCAGATGAAAAAAGCATTCTCCTTTTTTTTAATGAATTTTTCCAATATATTAGTCATTTCAATGTAATTCGACACCCCTAATTTAAATGCTAATTTATGCGCAGTTTAATGCAAAATTTTGACTCTTTCTTTACATGAAATGAAAATTTGAACACTCAGCTACAACAAACAACAAAAAAAGCATTTTCACCAAGTTTTTTCATTTTTGCCCTGTTACACAATTGCATACCCTGATTGTGCTATTGACCAGATATGCAAGTTTGTTAATGAATGGAACTTAAATGCAGTATTTTTTTATACCAGTATGTGGTGTCTTAGTGTAACTGTTGCAGTTGTGAAAGCAGTGTTTTTAAAAGATTTTTTCATTTTTCAAAATTTGGATTGCTTGAAAGAGCATAATGTACCCTTCCTATATTTACTAGTGTTTCTATCATAATTTTCATCACATAAGCCTGTGACTACGAAATTTTGGAAGATGGCAAAGTGCATACGTTGGGTGACTGGAATACCAGAAATGGGCTGAAATTTAGCCCTATGCCCCCCCCCCCCCCCCCAAAAAAAAGAGCAAAATTTGATAATTTGAATGCTTTCTATAGTATATCAAGGGTTTTTGACATTTGCAATCAATTTCTTTACCTCAAAAACATATATCTGGACACTTAAGTCATCTTCATACTCCTTTGGATAGTGTATTTATTATTTTTTCACTATATTTTGACCGACGCGCGACAGTAATTTTGGCCCCCCCCCCCCCAAATCAGTTTTTTGGCCGACTCCATCTCATTTTTCAACCGATTTTTTAATGAAAGTTATCAAAATGCTCAGTACGATAAGCTGCTTCAAATAAGCAGGGACCCTAAGGATTTCGAAACATGACCCTTTTTTACCCCCTGTATAGCCCATCACTAATAATAGCTTTTTATTTTAAAATGACACTGCTGTGCATGCCATAGACTTTAGATGTTTTGTGGTGTTTTTATTATGAGTCATGAGAAGCGTCCAATTTGCAAATTTAACAACATAAATATAATAACTCGATCTGATCCTAACATGAACCATGCAATGTGCGTGCATTCATTTCTCTGTTAATTTCTACAGTATACACTTTTGTACTCTAATTCTACTCCAGTTATTTTCTAGTATTACTCTACAATCCTGAATTTGAACACTCATGGAATTGTCAGGAACTGTAGTTTGCCTGCATGTCATGTACACAAGTATGTATGTATACCTTTTTTAGTCTCTGACAAAAGAAGAACCAAAATCAAACTTGCAATCACACTTTTGATTGTATTTTTATAAGCAGGGCTATTTAAGGAATGGGAGATAATCACATACGTGTGTAATGCTTGAACTGTTCTGATGTTTTGTTGATAAGTGTACTCTTTGAAATTATACACTGTAGACCATGTGATTAAAATGTTTTGTTGTCATTTGGGGTTCTTTAGTGTGAATTATACATATTTTTACAACAAAAATATAAATAAGCATGTTTTCAAAAAAAAACACACACACTGAAATGCAAAATAAGTTCTGCCATTTTTGTGTTTTATCATATTTGACACATCATCATGCTCCGAAAAGTAATAACTCCAAATCCGACTTTGCACAAGAAAAACTTGCACTTTAACCTATAGGTAAATGATTTGGTAGGACAGAACATAAAACAGGCTTTCCATTAAAAATACATTGTAAATAATTGTATGCATATATGGAAATTGATGAGAGTCAGTGACCAGATGGGCCTCTTCATTCTGCCTAGTACTGTATTTCTCCATTTAAAAGGCAAATCAGTGCATTCACAAAATCCCTAGCATGCATGTTTAGAATTTTTCAAAACAGTCAGATGGCACTGATACAGTGGGAACAACACTGATAAATACAATGTAGGCCACGTTTACTGAGTGTGCCAAGCTTTGAGTTAATGAGATGATTCCTTCACGATGGTTGCCATGGAGATTTGATTATTGTCGTTCTTGAATGACAGCAACAGCATACAAGTTAAGTGAGTGAGTGCACTTCAATGGAACTCACTTTAAGACCTATTTTCTGAAAAAAAGTAACATTTTTAGCACTCATCTTCAAGGTTCTTTTCAGAACTCACTCTCTCTATATACAAATTTATATTCTTGCTCACCTTTCCCCTCTGTCTAATACATGTAGGATCCTGCTTCAAACCAAGTGTCAGTAAAATACTCCTTACAAATTCTCATTTCTTCATTCATCTAGTTTATTATTTAGGTGATACGCTATCAGCGTATCACCTATTGTGATTGTCAAAATCTCTCTTTATTTTTTTTTATTCTTCTTTCTTTCTTTTCTGGACAATTTTGTGTCGTCAATATCTCAAGAATGACATAACGGAATAACATGACATTTTCAGTCAACATGTCTCATGACAAAATCTAGCCACAATAAGGTTTTCATGACAGTAACATATCTATGACGTCATCTAGGCGCCATTTTGTGATTTTCGGACCTTGTCACATGATCGATCATAACTTCATAACTAGATGTCATTTCTGTATCATTTTCGCTGGACATAAAGTTCAGGTCACGCTCTATCTTACTTTTTAACGCTACTTACCCAGGTCATCATTAGGCGCGCGTAAGCGCGCGTCAAAATTTTAAAAGGCTCAAAACGACTTCCCAATGGGAAATCTCGAAGTTTCAGACAATTTTAAGCGTTTCAAACATTTTCTCGCGTGCGCGTCCGTCCGCGCAATTTCGCGCGCAGAGCCCGTAAGCAACATGGAAATGCAATTTTTTTGCCTGATTTGGATTCCTGATACTTTGAGTAACAATATCCATTGATTTTCGATTAATTTCGACCCATAACAAAGGAATGCACTGGCGTCAAAGTTGAAATTCCGCACGCGCGTCTTTCTGCAAATATAGTGAAAAAATATGTCTTTGTTTATTTCGTCATAGCTCTTTAAATCGTCCGTTGACCGTATATTTCTATTGCATATTACAAAAGCACATGAATTGTAAATAACATTCCAAGTATCAATAATGCCAGCTAAACTCGATGACGTCATCATATCGTCATTTTACATAAAAAAGTGGAATTGATTTTTTTGAGGTACTGTTTCTGACATTCATTTGCTCGTATCTCTGTTGTTTAACCTCAATATTATCCCAAATTCAGATATGTTGTACTTTGAACATTTGCCTCTCAAGTCCATGTGATGGTTTTGAAATATGATGACGTCATCATACTAGAAATTGTGATTAAAGGTAAAGACTCAAAATCGGACAAGTTTACGTGTTATGTCTATGGGAGGTGATTTTTTTTCAAACCATGCATTGACTTGACAACGTTTAAGCACCTTTACCTCATCTGATTTTGCTCCATTTCCTCTGAAACATAAATATGTTGTAGCTGAGACAATAAGCTTTAGTAATCATGCATTTTATGTTTTCAAATCTCCTCATCAGGTTGATAATTTTGTAGTTTAAAACTGAAAATGAGAATGCAATCTGTACGGAACGATTCCCAATTTTTCTTTGCAACTGTATATTGATCGAATCCACGTTGCCACTTGTGGGAAGTTGAATAGCGCCATCACAAGTCAACACTGTCACGATAGTATTTCTAGATTTAAGTTTCGCACTCGATCTTCATGACAGCCATGTGGCATAATCAGTTAGCGCGCTGGTTGTTCATAACGCCATACCGGAAGGCGAGAGGTTCGACTCCCGCAGGACTTTTATCCGTTCTTTCTTTTTTTCTCTTTTTTTTCGGCAGTTCAGCTTTACTCCGATGTCATTTTACGTATTATTTTATCAAGTGTACGTGACCCGTGAACACGGCTGCTCTATTTCCCTTGTTTTGTATTGAAGTTTGGAGATTGGGTTTGCTTCATTAATTTTGTCACACTTAATGTTGTAAATTGTCCCTTGTTACAGTGTCCCGCTTGCCACCTTTCGTTTGCTCTTTCCTTTTCTCTTCATTGGTTATTGTTATACTGTAACAGGATAGGTAGGAACATGTACGTTTAAATAACTTGCAGGAATGGGAGCTGAATTGATTAACTCTAGTCCAGGTGTATGGCGTCTCGCTCATCTCTTTGAAATTCCAGGTTGTTATTGTTTGACCCAATAACGGAGTTGTAGACAGGTTATATGTTGCTATAGAGGTATCTTGTGCCACATGAGTGGAAAGCATCACTGCTTAGTAGTAGTAATGAACTTTTTCATGTTGTAAATGGTATAAAGATTTAAGATAAATATATATATATATATATATATATATATATATATATATATATATAAAATATCAAAGATACATTTCACATCCAATCTTCGGGACAGCCGTGTGGCTTTATAGTCGCTCAGCGCGCTGCATGGTCATTATGCACTACCTTAGGACGAGATGTTCGAGACCCGCAGGACGCTATCATTTTTTTTCTCTCTCTCTTTCTTTGTTTTTCTTTTGGCAGTTCAGCTTTATTCCGATCGATGTCATTTATCGTATTATCTTATAGTAACCAATAACTGTTTGTAACATACTGACTAGATATTTGTTACATTATGTACATTGTATACCATGGTGGCAAAGCAATAATTTTTTTTTTTTTTTTTTACAGACAACATTAGAGTAATCCTGACACAATGGATATTGTTCATGGGCAAGTCAAAGCTATTTTATTTTGCCATCTTATGGGAAATAAGAGTAAAAAAATAGGCCTGTTTTGCCAATATTAGAATTAAACCCTACTCTATTAAGGCATATTGCAGTAGTAAACAAGGACCTTTACAATTATGGAAAAAAAAAAATAATCAAAAGAAACCAATTGCTGATTACTTTATGTTGATTCAACAGTAAGTACATGTATTGGACCAGAAAATTTTACATGAATTTTTACTCTGTTCTCAAAACTCTCTGAACTTACAATGAAAAGGGCAAAGCAAAAATTGCATGATCACATTCAATTTATTAGTGATTTACGTATTAAACACAACATTCAGTGTAATTTAAACATGGATTCCTTTTTGTGAGGTCAAGCTCACAGAAACATGCATGGTAATGAATGAAGAAAGTAAAATATGTGACAGTTTTGCATTTTGCTTGGAATATTCTGGTAATCAAAGGCCTTTGATGTTGTTGTTTTGTATTATATTAGATTTAGTGAAATGTTATTGAGTACAGCCCTGCTAAACAATGGGCTCTATGCAGTGTATTTTTGTTGCATAATTTATTCTATGGAAAAAATCTTATTCACTCTGAAATATTTATAATTATTATTGTAAATCACTAACACTATCATAACCATTTTTATGGCATGACCTGCTCCAGTACTCCTTCGGCAGCAACATCAATCTGTAATTTTCAAATGAATGATTACAGTGCATGAAGATAAATCACAAATTAGACAGGGCTGCACACTTACCCATTTTTTCTACTGGTCGGACTGGTCTGTCAGACCAGTAGGTACCCAATTTTTCCATCTTTAACTGGTCCAGTTCCCTTTAAAAAATTACTGGTCCAACAGTAATTTTTACTTGTTCTGGACCATCGGACCAGTGCCAGTGTGCAGCATTGAATTATATCATTGAATTAAAAAAAAAAAATGATATGACATAGATACTACAGTAGACCATGAAACTCATTTTGAAAGAAGATAAATACATCATAGCTTTGTCAAGGAAATTGACAAAAGGTTTAGGAACTAACCAAAGTGAATTGAACATTGTATGTCTATGAGGTCTTAGGTCGTAACAATGATGTACATGCTATGTATATCATGTCTATTGTTGTCTAAATTTCAGGCTGTGTGTCTATATATCTGTAATCAAAATGCATGAGGATGCAGATGATAACTTCAAGTCACAGGATTAGGATTGTAAACACCAGCTGACAAAAATGGTAGGAAACTACATTGTAGTATTGCAATGTGAATGCAAGGTGATAAGAAGCTGAAATACTCAGTCTTGGCCAAAATAGGAGGGTATTTCATACAAGCCACCTTCTCTGCTCTATGTAAGTAAGCAAGTAATCAATATCTGTCCTTGTAAAGACACATTGTCTAAAGAATGTTTCAGAATGTTGATATGGCCATTCCCTACTGTTAGTGGTTTTCATACATTCCACAGTATCAACTTCAGACCACGCTTTCTGTTCAGCCTAACTTGTTTGTGTACACACATACATGGACAGAATTTGTTTGTTTAATGAATAATTAAAATTTTATTGAATATTATAAACCTATATATTATACAAGAGGATTAGACACAGAAATGTATTCCTTTAACATGTAAGCTCAATGGGATTGTTTTCAATGGGTTCCAGAGCTCAGGAAGAAGTCAACATGAAGAGTGTTTCGGACGTACATAAAAGTTGTTTCGGACGTACATAAAAAAGTGTACGTCCGAACACATATTTCTTCATTAATTAGAGATAATTACAAAATTCTAAAGTTACACATTTGAAAAGCAACAAAAACTTGCTTTGCATTGAGATTTTGCAGTTTACTGGCATTCAAGTTTTTATGTTAGATTAAAAAAAAGTGTTTTTTTGTTTCGGACGTACATTGAAATAATGCATAAAATAAAAGTAAAGAAGACAACATAAATTGTCACTTTCACATTTTCTACCCTATGGATATGGAAAAAGTGATTCATTACCTTCATATTTAATGATGTAGTGAGTTGAAAAGTTTTCTTTTCCTTCACAAAAAATATCAAATGAAATAGTGAATTATAAAAGTGGTTCCAGAGCAGTTGTTTTATGGCTTCATTGAAATCACTCCTGTGACCTTGACCTTGGTAAAGTGCATTTCTAATTTACATTTTTGAACAGTTTAAACAATTCCCATCAAAATGATATATAATTTGTGCTGATAATTTCATTTTGAAAAATTGACCCTCTGGTTGACAAATTTATGGAATTGCCCCAATTATACTACCCCACGACACACAGTCACTCAAGTTCCTTCTTTTTTTTTTTGTCGGAGGCTGGAGGTTGGATTTGCTTCATTTATCATATGTATTGTTTAAATTGCCCTTGGTACAGTGCCCGGCTTGCCACCTTTCCTTTTCTCTTTCCTTTTCTCTACGTTTGTTCCTGTTACACTGTCACAAGACAGGTCGGAAAATAATTTACATAACTCAACTGGAGCAGGAATGGCAACTGAATGCATTAACTCTAGGCCAGGTGAATGGCGCTCGCTCATCTCTTTGAAATTCCAGGATGTTATTGTTTGACGCTATAACGGAGTTGTAGACAGGTTTTATGTTGCTATAGAGGTATCTTGTGCCACATGAGTAGAAGGCATCACTGTTTAGTAGTAGTAATGAACTTTTTCATGTCCCTCCATGTCAACTATAGTGTGGTTTAAAGGGGTTGTGTGTCTATCTGCCAAAGAAAAGGAAAAACTTATTTTCGTCATGGCTGTTTCTCTATACGTAGCCGTAGGTAATGAGTGTTGTTGGTATCTGAGCAGTGAAGAACAGAGCATCAGGCTAAAACCCCCCTTACATTGTAGTTATACGCGCTAAGCGTTCAATTTGATATATCTTTCTTTATGTAGTCAATCACTGCTAATGAAGTTACAGAATTATGTTATGACACGTTTCACTGAAAGTTTGTAAAGCAAAGTTTATGGACAAGGCAAGCAATTGTACATGAATAATACCTACCATTGATTTCAGAGGGAAATTATGCATGCCTAAAATTAATGTAAGGGTATCATTGCTTTGGAATTGCTGAGACAATATGCTTGGCACGAGGGCTTCCACTTCTAATAACAATGATCCCTTTGAAGATGTGTCAGTCACGGGTGATCGTCATGATTCATCTTTCACGTAGAAGCTTACGTTCCACACTCTTGGTTCGAGAAGACTTACCATCATACTTCAAATTGTTATTAAAGGTAAAGACTCAAAATCAGACAAGTTTACGTGTTATGTCTATGGGAGGTGATTTTTTTTTAATGTGCATTGACTTGACAACGTTTAAGCACCTTTATCTCAGCTGATTTTGCTCCATTTCCTCTGTAACTTAAGTATGTGGTAACTGAGACAATAAGCTGCAGTAATAATGCATTTTATTCTTTGAAATCTCCTCATCAGTTTGACAATTTTGCAGTTTAAAACTGAAAATGAGAATGGAATGTGGACAAAACGATTCCTGATTCATATTTCACATACATAACTTTACGTTCCTCATATCTTCTCGTCGAGACGTATGGCCGAGTGGTGAAAGGCGACGTCTCAGAGACGTGAGGTTGCACACGTGCGGGTTCGAACCCCACAAGATCACGAAACAAAATACTTAGCTATATTCCTTTTTTTTCTTCAATTTTGTATTACATATTCGTCCATGTAGAAATCACATTCGTATATAAACGCACCTATACACACACACAGACACACAGACACACACACACACACACACCATATCCCTCTTTTTTGTGTTGGAGACCATATTGCTTCGACTGCTGCAAAATTTTGCAGGCTGACTTTGTCAAACCGATCATAGTATGTAATGACGACGACGGAGGTGTTGTACTTTGAACAATTGTCTTTCAAGACCATGTCATTGTTTTGTACTTTGATGACGTCATCACACTGAAAATTGTGATTAAAGGCAAGGTATCAAAACCAGCCGATTATAGGTTTTATGTTTACGGCACGTATTTTTCCCAAGTTGCCAGAAATGGCATAGCGACATCAGTAGTTACAAGGCCGCATTTCCGTCTAGCAATGCAATACATGTTCACGCGGCCACGTTGGTTGAGTGGGCATTGACTTTTCTCCCTGTAATATCTATACATTTCTTTTTTGCCTTACCATTTCCGTGGATGTCACGTGGCCGAGAGGTTAGAGAAACGGTTTTGCATGCACGCTCAATATAACTTCAATGTGCCTACATGTATATCACATTCTTTTCTTTGTCGATCACAGATGACCGACATCTGATGACCCCAAGCGTATCACCTAACTCGTCAGTCTGACGAGTTTCATATCTCGTTCCAAACTTTTTACTGCTCAGAAGTACTGTAGTATGGAACCAAAGGAATGTACACATGTAGTACGTACAAGCCTTCTTCTCCACTCTCTATCTACCTACATGTAGATCCTCTTTGTATGCAAACTGTATACAGCAAATATTTTGTGAAGTTTTGATTTTCGTGAATTTTGCGAGTCAAGTGCTATTCGCGAAATTAAAGACACACATGAAAATAATGACTCTGATCCTGATGACACACACGTATACTTTTCTCTGTTCAGTACAGTAATTACTCCGAGATCGCGAATTTAACCACTCGTGAAATCGTCGGGAAGTCCTGATTCACAATCTAAATTTAGACTCGCTAAATACATTTAGGCCTACTATGTATACATGTACAAATGGCATACAGTATTTCTTTGAATACAATGGTAAAGAACTGTATCAAAAGGTGTTTTACATCCTCTATACAAGGATTTTTATCAACATTCAAACTTCAGAGATAAACTTTTTATTCAGGTTAATGAACATCATCCTTTAAAGAGAACTTTATCATACAATTCATACAGTAAATTTATAATCTCAGAATTCTTTAAAATTCTGACCTTTGAAACCTAAAGCACATAACAAACATGAAAACGAAAGCAATTAAAGAATCTTAAATCCACTGTAAAACAAAATATTTTTGCCGCATTAAATTTCTAAGTATTAGAGCCGACAGCCTTTTTCGCAGTGCATGAAATTTTCGTGAATTGCCAACTGGCATTCTGATGCATAGTGTAGACTCAATCTTTCCTGAGCATTTTAACTTCGTGAATCTTGACTCTCACTAATGCTCACCAAATTCGCAATAGAATGCATGCATGCAAACATTTCTGGTTTTACAACATTCTTGTGTACATGTATTTTGATGTTGTTGTTGTCAAGTTTGTGCTACTACCGGCTTTCTACACCTAGGTACCCTGGTTTCTTGAGTAATAAGCTAAAAAAGATATAAATAGGTTCCTTTTTCCTACCCCCCATCCCACCCCACCTCCTCATAAAAAGAATCTTAAAGAGTACCACTTTTAGATAACAGAGGGAGCAGCACTCGAACAAAACAAACTTAATCTAATCAGTGTCAGGTGAACAGATGGCATATTGGGGGATGTACATGTAGATTTACAGGTAAGCCAAGCATAGGTCACAGTGTTTGTTTTATAACATAAAATACCGGTACTGAAATACTCATACTTGTAAACACATTGCACATTGTGTGCCTACTTGTACTGTGTGATGCCATGAAGAATGTGTGGAATTTCAATGTCAGAAAAGTTCCCCAACTAGACTGTCTAAAGGATTACTGAGAGGCTTCAATCATAATCCCCAAGACTCCCAAATGTTTGGTCAATAGCCAAATGGCAGAGTGCAAACTATTGCACGAAAGGTGGAGCATATCATATCATTACAGAGATGTGTTTACAATGAGTAGCATGTTGTTACACTGTAGCTTGAACTTTCAAACATAAAAGTAGTGTATTTTCAAGGATTGTGGGGCCTTTTAAAATTGAATTGAGAATGACTTAAAATTGATATGGTACATTGAAACCCCGTTATAACGAGGTCCGTGGGACCGGCGATATTACCTCGTTATAACCGGTACCTCGTTATAACCGTACGCATCAAAAACAAAGAAAAACATAAGCATGAAATCATATACCTATCAATCAGACTGTAGAACAATCTTTACGTTGTTATTGCACAATATGGATCATTATTATTGAGATATAATAAAAGGGAAATTATTTGTGAATTAGACGAAAAAGTAGGGGTTGAAATGAGTAAAATTCTTTATTGTAATTCTTGTTCGTTAATTTTTTCTATCACCAGGCAAATAGAGCAAAATACAGGCATTGTTTACCGTAACTTGCGAGGTATTTTTACGCTGTTGGTGCCCAGCGGGAATGCGATGATTTCATGAATCATTTCGGCTGTAATCTTGTACAATATATGATCGTTGCGCTCGAAGGGATTAAAAATGCGTTCTTTATTTTCTTCGCGTTTTGTACATCCGTTCTTGAAAAATATGCGACACGATTGAATGTGGAAGGTTACGTTGTGATCCTTTTTACGCAAATCTGTACCTCGTAGACCATTCTGAAAGAAAGAAAAATCTTCATTGTGAAATGCAGTGTTAAAATTGTGGTAATGAACAAACCAAGATCTATTCAAACTAATAAATGCGTTTGTTTCTTTTTCTGATTTATGTTAACATGCGTAATTCAATTATTTTTTACGCTACTGTCACCTGGCGAGATCGCGATGATTTTAGAGTAAAATACATTGTACATGGCGTTGTTTACCGTTAACTTGCGAGGTATTTTACGCTGTTGGTGCCCAACGGGAATTCGATAATTTCATGAATCATTTCGGCTGTGATTTCATACAATGTATGATCGTTGCGTCCGAAGGGATTTAAAAATGCGTTCTTTATTATCTTTCGAAAATCTCTTCGCGTGTTGAACATCCTTGAACTGTTAAATGCATTTGTTTCTTTTTCCGAACACCGATTAAGTAGGTTAACATGCGTTATTCAACTATTTTACGCTATACTGTCACCCGGCGAGATCACGATGATTTCATTAATTATTTCGGCTTTAATATACACACTCATATTTAAAGTATTATTTGTTAAATGATAATGAACAAATCCAGATCTATTCAAGTTAATAAATGCGTTTGTTTCTTTTTCTGAACACCGATTAAGTAGGTTAACTTGCGTTATTCAAATATTTTTACGCTACTGTCACCCGGCGAGATCGCGATGATTTCAATACTTATTTCGGCTTTAATCATACACACTCATATTTAAATTATCATTTGTTAAATGAAAATGAAGAAATCCAGATCTATTCAAATTAATAAATGCGTTTGTTTCTTTTTCTGAACACCGATTAAGTAGGTTAACATGCGTTATACGCTACTGTCACCCGGCGGGATCGCGATGATTTCATTAATTATTTCGGCTTTAATCATCCACACTCATATTTGCTAACCAGCAAAAGAACTGGAAGTCGGAACTAAAAATGGAAAGGATAATATAATGATGAGTTGCACACGCATTCCAAATGTCCATTTTTGGCCACAAGATGTCGCTACATGAAAAGTTTTTGAATGCGTTATCTTTTTCTTTTTTTTTTCTCGTTGCGCTGTGTTCTGCCCTAATATCACGCACGCGTGTCTCGTTGGGATCGCGAAAAAAATCGAATGATTATGTTTAATGATTTAGTAGGAACATCGGAAGGCATTCCTGTGTCTTATCGCGTGATTAAGAAGAAAATATGGAAGGAACGGTTCTCTGCAAAACGGGAAAAAGACGTGGATAGCGTGAATTCGGTTTTCAGTGTTTCGTTTGTCGCATGTTTGAAAGCGGCGGAAAGCGGCAATTTAGTCAAGAAATTGAACCTCGTTATATCCGATCAAAATGCTTATGTTTTTCTTTATCATGATGGTCTGAAATTGTCCTCGTTATAACCGGAATCTCGTTATAACCGAACTCGTTATAACCGATTCGTTCTGCCATAGGTTTACACGCAAAGGAAAACGGGACCGACGCGATCACCTCGTTATAAGCGGTTCCTCGTTATAACCGAACTCGTTATAACGGGGTTTCACTGTACTTGATTGGTAGAAGCCTACATGTATGCT
The DNA here is from genome assembly GCA_033980235.1 of Diadema setosum. NCBI lineage: Eukaryota > Metazoa > Echinodermata > Echinoidea > Diadematoida > Diadematidae > Diadema > Diadema setosum. The sequence continues at coordinate 15,956,522 of CM067065.1, forward strand.
GTGCACATGTCTACAGTGGTGTTCAAACTTCCTAATGAATTAAATCAAAAATGTTTGGAACCTTGTTGTGCAGCCATTAAAGGAAAAGTTCACCTTCATTAACATAAGGATTGAGAGAATGTAACAATATTAGTAGAACACATCATTGAAAGTTTGAGGAAAATCGGACAATCCGTTCAAAAGTTATGAATTTTTGAAGTTTTTGTGCAGTCACCGCTGGATGAGAAGACTACTGCAGTGTATGATGTCACATGCGTACTACAATATAAGGAAAATATAAAGAGAATTTCACAAAATTTCATCTTTTGAAAAAAGTACACATTCCCTTGACTTGTTACTGACATACACATGTATGTCATGGGTAATATTATTCCCATTGCCTTTAGAAAGAGGCAAGTCAAGTGCTCTAAATATGTGAACAAAGTGAAAATATGTTGAATTTTCTTTACATTTTCTTTATACTGTTGTACTCATATGACATCACGAGCCTTAATAGTAGTCTCCTGATCCAGTGGTTCCAACACAAAAACTTCAAAAATTCATAACTTTTGCATCGATTGTCCAATTTTCCTCAAACTTTCACTGATGTGTTATACTACTAATATTGCTGCATTCTCTCAATCCTTATGTTAATGAAGGTGAACTTGTCCTTTAATACTGTCATATCTGAGTGCCAAAGACATTTTTCAGTGAATATTTGGGCCTACCAATTTGAAGCAATTTAACATGAAAAAAAGTGACATTTCAATGAAAGCTGCATATAATGCATGTATTGTTTTGTTCTTGTTTGTATGTTATGCTTTTTCTTCAATAAAAATATCTTCAAAAAGTGCTGATTTGCAATGAGAAAGGCCGGGGCTGGCCAGGCTAAGATCATCAGGGGTGTATGGGTACTTTAATGCAGAAACAAAAGTTAAAATAATCAGAAACTTGTTTTTCTTTTCTTCATAAAATATGAAGTGCATTAAAGGGATCGTATAGTTTTGGTTGAGACCTAATTTCAGGTTTCTAACATTTTTTGGCGAGATAATGAGAAACCTCTTATAAAATATGAAAGAGCATGTACTTCTATGAGGAATTCAACATTTATTTGATGAAAACTGCTTTTGAAATGGCTGAGATATCCAAAAAGAGCGATTCTAATAAAGTGTGGGACCCACACTTTATTACGATCTCTTTGTTTTACTTTGTTTTTTGAATGTTTCAATAATTCCAAACCCGCTTTTCATCATATAAACTTTGAATTCCTCCTAAAATGGTATGCTCTGTACTATATCATAAGAGTTTTCTTGATATCTCACAAAAAGTTAAAAGCCCAATTCTCATCTCCACCAACACTGTACCATCCCTTTAAAGTGTGAACAGTTTGCAATTATAATTAAATTGCCTAAGAAGTGGGTTTTGGGCAGAGTAAACAAAATAAATAAATAAATAAATAAATAATAAAAAAAAAACTCTCACATCTCTGTGTCATGCAGCAGAATGTCAAGTCTGAGCTATAGTATGGTGGAAAACTCATTTGAACTCAATGATGGATGGCACAGATATTTTCCTCTTAAATTGGATATTCTATTCTCTTCTTTCTTCTTTTTTTATGGGGGTGGGGTCACTCCAAAGGGGAAAAAAGAGCATGCATGAATGATGGCTCTCTGCAACATTTAATAAAAAAAAAAAATGAGAATTAAAAAAAAAGAGAGGGAGAGAAGAAGAGAGAGAGAACAAAAAAATCACTACACAATAATAGCCCTTGCATTGCTTTTTACAATTGTACCTATCTTTCAAGAATGTGAGGCTACCACACTAGACTGACTAGAACCCTACACTGTGCCAACTCATTAATTGCAGGTTGGCTATTATGTCATCTGATGGATAATAAATCAGTGTGGTTAGAGTGTATAAAAATAAGAGAATGCATTTACAATAAATGGAGGAGCAAAGAGTTAACAGAACACATATCCCTGACGTGACGACCAGACAGACTGACCTTTCGGTCGCGGTCAAGATCCGCTGGACTTGCAGTTTGCCCTTGCCAATGCCAACGCAACGGCAATGGAGCCTTATTAAATGCTGTGCTCCTACTACCACCTGCCTGTCGATGAGGATATGATACAGGTACACTTACAAGTTGGCCCCTTTCCGCACTGCACTCGCAGTGAAAACATCAATGAAAAGGTTATATTTCATGACACACTGTCATACGCAAGAATCACACTTCACAATATGTGGTACACACTTGCACACACATTGCCCCTCTGTGTAGGCAGACCGACAAACACATCAAGAGCCCGCCGACCGATCGGCTAGGCTGCGAGCCCGAGAGGGAGACAGGAATGCCAAGCGTAGGGCCAGTGACAGTGTCTGAGGATGAGCAAATCGTCCGATTGTGACTAATAAGTCATGAACCAGCCGATACGAATAAGAGATAACATTATTTTATTGTTACTTCATGTAGGAAACATGAGATTATTGGTCTTACCTTTGAGATAGATGAGCTGGAAGATATATCCGATTTGAATAGCAAGATTAGCTATAAAATTTTTGGGGTCTTCTCAACTACGCCCGACGATCTCTCACAATAAACAATCATCCGTAATTAGAAAGATTGTAATCTCATTATGCTGAAGTCTCTATGTAAACCGGGGAGGTTTCGTAAGGATAAGAAGTTGTACCATTCTGTTTCAGGAATCATGGGATATACAAGATGGCGACCTCCATGCGCGGTTCGAGAGATTCGATTATTTATTCCGGGTAGCGTATTTTTTATTTACACGCAAGCCTGTGGCTTTTCGCAATTTAATTCAATGAAACCGCTTGTGATGCGTCTATGCTTACTCCGCTCAGGTTGCGAAGAGTTCTGTGGGTTACTTGTACTTGTACAGTGCCTCCGCTCGCGCCGATTCGATTCGTACACGTGCATCAGTTGAGTGTGTGAAAGCAGGGAGGTGAGACAAAAGTTTTGCTTGCCGTGGTAGACCTGCATCCAACAAGTCCATGTACGTACATTGTACTATGTAAACGAGTGAGAGTGCGAAAAACAAGACAATACAAAACAAAAAATTTGAAAGTTATGGAATAGGCTGGTACATGTGCATGTACATGTATCAGAGAGTTCTGAAATAACATGATCGCATAATCTAATGACACCTGAATGGAATGAAATACATTGGAAAATCATGCTTGCCATTTTTCTCATTTTAAAATTAATACATTGTATCAAAAGTAATGTATTTGTCTTTCAGACCCCCCTCACTCTCTTATTTCCAAAACGTCTCTCTTCTCCCGTCTCTCCATACATCATAGTATTTGTTCCAAATACAAGCTTTCTCCTATCTCTCTTGACTCCCTCTCATTTAGTCACATGATTTCTGTTTCTAAGACCCCTTCTATAATTTAACTAATATACATTGTATGTACATGTTTAATGTTATTTCTCAGACCCCAACCCCCCTCTGTTATATCTGTTGCTATAATAAAGGCCCTACATCTATCTTCATACTGGGGGGTGTTTCATCAACGCTTGTCAGCGCCGACAACTGTCGGCGCTGACCAATTTCAGCAAAATCCTTGGTTTTGATTGGCTGAGATGCTCTGGTCACTGACTGTTACTATGGTGGTTCAAGTTGTCAGCGCCGACAAACGTTGATGAAACACCCCCCTGATGGCATATTATTTTGTTTCTCAAACCTGCCCCGCTCTTTTCTTCATACTAGTTTCAAAGACTCACTGTGCATATTCATTTTTCCGACCTCTCTCGACCCCTTCCTTTTTCAAATTCATGACTCGTGTATTCCTTGCTCGATCACTGCTTGAATTAGCCTATACATGTATATATATCATACAATTTATTTGTTTCTCATACTCTCTCTGTCCCTCCCCCTTCTCTCTTTCTGATTCTTAAACTTTACAATATTTGTTTACAAGACCACTTTCTACTTTCTATATACATTGATCAGTTTGTCTAGAAACATGTACAGTCACATGTATGAAGGAAAATTACACCACTATTGCATGAAGTCATTATGCACTTTATTCACTTCTTTATATTCAAGCACTTTTTTTTCGTGAAGGTACAGATGTAATCTGATCCTCCAATATCCAAGAAGTAATGTAATATAAACTAGAAGTATCACCTAATGTGATTAATATATACCCCCAACTAGACACTGAGGCAGTTAGCTCAACTAGCAATGATTACTTTGTATGCTTTTCCTGGAAAAAAATACCATGACAATGTATTATTGAATAAAATTAACAGTGAGAGTAATGTGTTATTTTGCTCACTCACAATTATGTGCCATATCTCAAGTCATGTGCTCAAAACCTGAGTGAGTAAAGTAAATAAATCAGCAATTTCTACATGATTTTCATGAAAATAATGTTACCATGGCAACACAATGTTTGACATTAAGAAAAAATGAAGTTTGCAAAACTATAGCTGTCACATGTGCCAAATTTCAAGTCAGATGCTCAAAAGCTGAGGGAGTTAGGTGAATTCACAATATCATTGTATGATTTTCTTTCAAAATATGCTGTCACCATGTTAGAGCTCACTAATGTCAACAATAATCGACCGCTAATGTCATAACAACCACTAATGTGGTTGTCGCATCTTCAAGCTATATGCTTATTTGACGACAGTCCTCTGAATTTACACTCCCAATACATGTGCCATAATTCAGTCAGATCATTTGATTTTCTTTATTCCGAGTGGTTCCCAATCGATGTGTTCTCTTAGTCTTTTCTTTGATCTGTACACGTATATCTCAGTTTTATATTCGGATGTACACACTGCATGTTCCATTGTCTCGTAAACAAAAAGAAATGACTGTATTATGATCGATGCAGAACATTCTTCATAAATTCATTTGAATTTGGATCGTGCAATATCATAACAACCTCTAATGTCATAACACGTCGACGACAAAATGTCGTAATGACCACTAATGTCATAACATGTCAACGACAAATGTCAAAATCGGATTAACAACAAATGTCATAACACGTCGACGACTAATGTCAAAATTCCCATTTTTGCTGCAAATGTCACAACACGTCGACCACAAATGTCAACATTTCAAAATTTACTGCAAGATGTCTTAACGCGTCACAGGGGAGAATCCAGGAATTCCGTAAAGGGGAGGCGCCTTTACAAAAGTAACCCCTCCTTCATTTTCTTTCTCTTTTTTTTTCTTTTAAACAAAAGAAATAAAACGAAAAAAAAAATAAGGGGGATGCATGGGGTACAGTTGCGCCAGCCTTTTATTTTGAAAGGTGTCTCCCCTTTACGGAATTCCTGGATCCGCCCCTGAAATGCAAGCAATGAGTTTTGACAATTGTGGATGATGCAATCGCGAATCGAGAGGGAGCGCATCCCCCTCTGGTGCCCCTTTCTATTCTTGTTAAAACAACAGAAGTGAAAACAAAAACAAAAATGGGGGCGGGGGGGGGGGGTGCGCCAGCTTGTACTTTTGTAGAGGGGCGGCGCGGCGCCCCCCTCCGTCTCTTATATTTTTGTTATAACAAAAAGAAATAAAATGAAATGAAATGAAGCTGGTTGCGCCAGCTTTTGATTTTGTATAAGGCGCCTCCCCTTTATGGAATTCCTGGATCTTCCCCTGTGACACGTTATGATATTTGCAGTAAATTTGGAAATTTTGATATTTCTGGTCGAGGTGTTATGACATTTGTGGTTAATCCGATTTTGACATTTGTGGTTAACGCAATCGCAGATCGAGAGGGTAGTATATTAGGACCTTTACTTTTCATCATATTACATAAATGATTTTTGTAGATCATCCGACATACTTTCTTTTATACGTTTTGCCGATGATTCAAATATTTTCTTCTCCCACCAAAATCCAATCACTCTACTGTTAATTCCGAATTAAAAAAAAGTGACTCAATGGATAAGAGCCAACAAATTATTACTGAATCTTCAGAAAACTAACTATATGTTATTCAGTAAGTTTATAGAAGTTTTACCCACAGATATCATCTTTGATGACGTTCACTTACAGCGTATATCTCATATAAAGTTTCTCGGTATTACAGTGGACGATAAACTTTCGTGGAAGCCTCATATTATTAATATTAGTAAAATAATTTCGCGTAATATTGGTATTATTGATAGACTTAAATCTCATATCCCGTTGTCTTCTTTGCTGACGTTGTATTTTTCATTAATATTACCTTATTTAAATTATGGAATCTTAGCATGGGGTATAGTGCCCATCAAACTTTATTAGATAGATCATTGTTATTACAAAAAAAAAGGCACTTCGTATTATTTGTGGCGTTTCTCCATGCACGTTCCCATGCAGATCCATTATTTGATAGATATAAGATTTAAAAAATCAAAGATTTGTTTTTCTTACAGCTGGGTCAGTTTACGTTTAATTATAACACAAATGCACTTTCCAGCATTTTTGATTCAATGTTTCCCCGAAATCAATATTTTCATAATTATCCCACCAGGCGATCAAATGAGTTTCATTTACCCCTTCTGAGAACATTATTGGCTCAAAATACATTTATATACACTGGCCCTAGATTTTGGAATTTTTTAAGTTGTGATATAAAAAATTCTTTATCTTTGAATTCGTTTCAGCGTAAGTTCAAATATTTTTTGTTGAACTCATATTAAGATATATACGATTCATTACTTAGCTGGTCTTTACAGCCTAAGGGTTCATCGTCAATCATTGATTTCATCATTGTGTATTTTTTACATTATCTTATTTGTATACACTTTGCTCGGCTGACTGAGCTGAAACACCTCAATTCCCTCTTACGATCCCGATGTTTAGCGTGTTGGCTTTTCCTTTCATTTCCTTTTTCTTTCTCTCCTTCCTTTCCATTATTCTTTTGTGTTTTATTACTGTCATGGTATACCCTACTGTAAAGTCATGTAATGTCGTTGTGTTTCTATTGTCTTGTCTATTGTCCTGTCTTGTTCTCTCCTGTCTTTGTTTAAAAAAAAAAAAAAAGTTTAATGTATTCACAAGAATCCTTTGAGTGGTTCACAATTTACAAGCATGCTTTTCAGTGAACCTCTCAGTTCTTTCTTTTTTTCCCCTCCAAACATAACTTTGTATTCTGCCGGTGTGCATGTATAATTTCCTATTTGTTAACCATTATCTACCATGTAAAGTCGAATACATGCCTATGTTATATCTTCTGATTCCTTTCGTGTTATGTTTGACGAAAAAGAAAGAAGGAATGAAATAAATGAAATGAAATGAAAATGAAATGAAATGAATATAAAATTGAGATATACGTGTATCGACAGATTAAAGAAAAGAGTATGAGAGAACGCGTCGATAGGGAACCACTCGGAATAAAGAAAATCACTTACTGAATTAACGGAGTGTATAAATGCAGAAGACTGTCGTCAAGTAAGCATATACATAGCTTGAAGATACGGCAGTCACATTAGTGGTTGTTATGACTCTACTGGTCGATTATTGTTGACATTAGTGGGCTCTACACATGGTTACAGCATATTTTGGATGAAAATCTTATGCAATGATATTGTGAATTCACCTAACTCCCTCGGATTTTGAGCATTTGACTTGAAATTTTGCACATGTGACAGCTATGACATATAGTTGTGCAAACTTCATTTTTTCTTAATGTCAAACATTGTGTTGACATGGTAACAGTATTCTTAATGAAACTCATAGAAATTGCTGATTTACTGACTTTACTCACTCAGTTTTGAGCACTTGACTTGAGATATGGAACATGTGACTATCAGTGAGCATAGTAACACATTATTGTTAATTTTATTCAATGTTGAACAATACATTGTCATAGTATTTTTTTTAAAGAAAAGCATATATACAAAGTGATCATTGCCTGTTGAGCTAACTGCCTCAGTGTTTAGTTTTGGGGATATTAATCACATTGAGTGATAGTTCTAGTTTGTATCACAATACTTCTTGGATATTGGAGGATCCGATTACATCTGTAGTATACCTTCATGAAAAAAAGTGCTTGAACATAAAGAAGTGAATAAAGTGCATAATGACTTCATGCAACAGTGGTGTAATTTTCCTAGATAACATGTGACTGTACATGTTTCTAGACAAACTGATCAATGTAGAGAGTAATAAGTGGTCTTGTAAACAAACATTGTAAAGTTTAAGAATCAGAAAGAGAGAATGGGAGAGACAGAGAGAGTATGAAAAATAAATAAATTGTATGATATATATAGGCTAATTCAAGCAGTGATCGAGCAAGGAATACACGAGTCATGCATTTGAAAAAGGAAGGGGTCCGAGAGAGGTCGGAAAATGAATATGCAGAGTGAGTCTTTGAAACTAGTATGGAGAAAAGAGGGACATGTTTGAGAAACAAAATAATATACCATCAGTATGAAGATAGATTTGGGGGCCTTTAATACCAACAGATGAGGAGGTTCGGGTCTGAGAAATAAAGTTAATACATGTACATACAATGTATAGAGGGGGTCTTAGAAACAGAAATCATGTGATATGAGAGGGAGTAAAGAGAGATAGAGCTAGTATTTGGAACAAATACTATGATGTATGGAGAGACGGGAGATGAGAGACGCTTTGGAAATAAGAGAGTGAGGGGGTCTGAAAGACAAATACATTACTTTTGATACAATGTATTAATTTTAAAATGAGAAAAAAGGCAAACATTTTCCAATGTATATATGATGTTTGTTCCATTCAGGTGTCATTAGATAAGCGATCATGTTATTTCACAACTCTCTGATACATGTACATGCATATGTACCAGCTGTAGCCTATTCCATAACTTTCAACTACTCTCCCTTCAAGCTTTCCATCCATGCTCTTCTTCTCCACTCCTTTTCCCTTCAATCTTTCCTGTCAATATCTAAATTATCAATCAACGGAGATGGAAAAGTGTTACATTATATACTTACATTCTGTTAGATTACTCGTCATGTGTAGGCCTATTGTGTCGTTATGCGTTTCAATATCGGGGGGGGGGTAGAATTGGCTTCACCTTCAGTCCCCCCCCCCCCCCACATATATTATATCAGTAAACGCAAGTTCAACGCGTAGGCCTGTATACAATTTACAAAGGCGAAAAATGACCATCTAAATGTAATTCTTTGGGAGTATGCTCAGCGCCCCTACCATCCCTTTAAAAATCACTCCAACCTGTACATATATATGAATATAAATGAATATATATATATATATATATATATATATATATATATATATATATATATATATATATATATATAATATTCGGTCAGTGTAGCCCATTATATACACCCCCATCATACACCAATAATTGGTCTTCCGTGGAATGTACCCTCATTTGATGAGATATCACAGAATATTCATTGCTTTTTTTTTTATCTCTTTCCTTATGATTCTCTCTCCCTCCCCCTCTCCTCCTGGTCAGATTTTTTGTTTTGTATTGTTTTCTTTTTCGCACTCTCACTCGTTTACATACGTACATGTACTACTTGGATGCAGGTCTACCACGGCGAGCAAAACTTTCACAGCGCGTACACACACTCACTGATGAACGTGTACGAATCGCGAGCGGAGGGTTCAGTGCTCACAGAACTCTTCGCAACCAACAACCCTAGTGGAGTAAGCATAGACGCATCACGAGCGGTTTCATTGAATTAGATTGCGAAAAGCCACAGGCTTGCGTGTAAATAAAAAATACGCTTCCGGGTACATTGTAGGTGACAACGTACATCGCAAATCACTCGGCACAAGGTGCTGGGTGAGTATTTGATACTGAAAATGTGATTTGAAGTTTTATAGCTATATTTAAATGTTTTCTTAGTCTGGAGTAGACCATTCTAGTCCATCATAATATATTGAAATGATATTACGAACTGAGGTGACATAGACTCGAGTCCCATACGTTCATATTGCTGTCGGTACTAGTGTGTACATTATGTATATGTGCCTAACCACACGCACACGGGGCGGCCGGCGCGCGGCGCGGCGGGGCGCTGTAACCCGACACGTTTTATATACATGTATGTGACCCTGCATCACAAAACCAACAAAAAGTCGCCAGACATAAACTTAGACTTTTAGTTAAGGGAAGATTCTTAAAGAGCAGACTCTAAAGTAAGCTTTAAAATCTGAAAATGATTACGTAGATAGCTCAAGTCATCAAATCATGCAAATGGACTCTCCAGTCTCCTATCTAAATATTGAAAAGAAAGCACCACACTTGGTAGAACGGATATGGTCTAGAAATCTAGTCACTCTAGAGACTCAGAGTAGAAACAAGAAACGGGAGGTAAACCACCACTCCCCACAGAGCAATAACAATGAAGAGATTATGACTCAATATGAGCATGAGGTTAAGGTGTAGATCTAAGCTGAAATTGAGCACGCTTTATCAACACATTCTGTCCATGATGAATACCAACTTTCAAAATAAAAGCAAAGCAGTACAGCCAGTAGCATTATCCTGTCAAATGGTATTAGAGATTTTGGTGTTATTTTCCCCACACTCAGCTCAGTGGTGCTGTATTTGAAACCAACACCCCTACCTTCCATGGCATTGCCAATACTGTACATGTGTGAATTGTGCACAAACTGCTTTTCTGACATGTGTCATCATGTATTAATAAGATACCGTAAATTTTATCATTGTTATGTTCAAGCTATTTAAGTTATTACGGTATCTTTTTTTCCAGTAATATACCCAGTGCTTATGAACACTGTGTGTAGTCTTGTGCGTGCATTGCCATTGTCGTTCTTTACGCGCAGTGCTATAAACAGATGAGTGTCGGTTTCAATTTACAGTGTATGGTTGAGGGGTCTAGATATCGCGCACGAAAATTTGAAATGCTCTTATAATAGAAGTTATTCCATAATCGTACCTGAATTTCTCAATGAATATCACGAAAATGCAGAAAAATCACCTCCCAGAATCTCCTGATGATACGATGACGGAGTAGTGCGCTGTCGCCGTTTGTATGTCGGACTTTTTTTTATGCGTTCACCTTCTCGGGGTATGTAAAGATCGCGCAGCTGCCCTATGTAGTTTCATGCGTGAAAGTGTCTGCCCCTCTCTGCGGCTGTAGCGTGCTTCGGCTTTCGTAGAATATTATCAACGATCGATCGAAGAAATTACGAATTCTATCGGCTACGATCATACGAACGAGACAAGCGAGACGACACGTCTAGGCTACAACATCCTTAAAAAAAGATTTTAAGCTAAGGTAGGTAAATTATAACGTAAAAAATTGGAAATTTAGTGAAAAATTTGTTCCAAAAAATTGGAAATTTAGTGAAAAATTTGTTTGAAATCTAAATTTCTTACCTGCTTCCTTCTCATTTTTAGCGGTTGTCAGGTATGTTTATTCCATGGGCGTATCGGCAAATTTTGCGCTTAGTCTTACGCGTATTAATGCTTGCTATACGCAGTTACGCTATGCGCGATCATTACGTCCCTGCGCGAGACCTAGTACCCTTACTATACATGGTTGATGTGTTGTTGAATGCCTACCATACGTTTTGGGGTCTTATGGTTAGTGTGTACTTAGCCTGGCCTCACCTCAGCCTCACAATCAAAGAGCTAGAGACTTGTAGCAGACTAGAGTACATCTACATATAGGCATGACCTCCCATGGTTTCAAAGGGGTGCTGTTCGTTATTCCGAAGGTTCGCCATTCCGAAGGTTCGTTATTCCGAAGGGTCGTTAATCCGAAACACGCAAATTCCCTATACCTAGAGGTTCGTTAATCCGAAAATGAAAAAGGGTTCGTTAATCCGAAAATTTGTGGCGTTATTCCGAAGGTTCGTTACTCCAAAGATTTGTTAATCCGAAAATGAAATTCGGAACAATGAACCTTCGGAATAACGAATCTTAGGAATAAAGAGCCTTCGGAATAACGAGCTGTAACCGTTTCAAAGAACCTGACCATGCTGTATAAAGAAATATGCAACGGAATTGCAGAAGTAAGGGGATGCACTGTGCCGATGCAGATGAGGGCAACATCACTGGTAAAATGAATTTATAGAGTTAGAAACCTAAGATTCTAATCAGTTAATAATATCATCGATTGATAAATTACATGTAAAGTTAGATCTAGATCTAGTATCTAAAATAATAGTGCTCAATGAATGATTAGAATTTATATACAGTGTAAATAGATACATCACCAAATTAGAAAACTGGTCTCTTAATGTCTATAAATTGATGGGCTTAATTCACTCGTTTGATCCTTGTTTTATTTCTTTCACCAGATGGGCTTGATTTCTTGACTTGCTGACTGCTGTGTAATGCATATTACCATTGGCGTGAAGCTGGCTTCACACATCAGAAATGGCAAAACGGCTGAGATTCTTCTCAGGGCTTCTATCAAATAATCACCATCTTTGGACCACGTTTAGACCTCCACGACACCTTGGACTGTCCAGTAGTGTTAGAGATTATCATCTTAAACCAGCCACAGAGCACGAGGACTGCAAAATTGGGACATTTCAGGACAGTTTCGCAAAAGTGATAAAGTGTGATTGTGAAGGAGTTTTAAAGAAAGCCAGTAGTTCAACTCCAAGAACAATGTGGAAACACTTGAAGCTTTTGTATTCGTGGAGATGCAGGCCCATATTCTGTGCTGTTATAGACAGAAAGTGTGTGACTGATACCCCTGTTATGCAGGGATTGCTTAACTCTGAGAATTCCCTGACAGCAAGACAGTGGAAACACAAGCAGATGAAAATGTTTTGTGTGCAATCGGCCATCAACAATTCAAGGAAACTGAGTGAAACATCAGAAGCAAGGACCCCTGACCATATTTCGAGGAATGCATACCATTCGCTGTGCAGTGGATACAACGTTAAGACAGGACACCACTCTGAATGTGATAGTGGTGGCAGGGAACGGTGGTATGGAACTTCATCTGACAGTGAGGCTGGTGATCCCCTTTCACCAAGCAGTGTGCAATTTAGATACTACATGGATCACCTGAGAAATGAACACCAGCTCTTGTCAGAAAAACTACAGGTCTGAAAGAGTGATTGTTACTGTAATTTACATTTGAAAGATTGCTTGAATTGATCAGTTGTTGCACTGTGTATTTCAGCAAATTAGATTCCTAGATATCCATTTCATCAGGGTGACATGTCATAAAAAAACAAAGCAAAACAAAAAGCAAAACAAAAAACACCCCTAGAAAATGATCAGTTTCCATTCTTCATTTTCTGTCCAAGAGGAATGCTACCCTATGTACTCCTTGGAAGAGGTTCATCTGATTGGTAATTCTCTAATTAAGGCGAAATTTCGTTTGTACACAACCAAAGAAAACTATTTACCTTGCGTGAGCTTTCGCCTACTGTCTGTAGGCTTCGTCAGACTGGCGTTGACTCGCCGTAGATGGGGTGTAGGCAGTCTTACAGTCCAAAAGAATGGGAAAAAAGAGCAAGATTGTGTCCTAAGACAGCAATGAATTCACACGTTGGATAAGAGAGGCGATCCACATATAACGGGGGCGGGAACACGTGATGAATCGTGATGAGGGGCAATACAAATTATCTTCAGCGTACATTTCCATTCTCTCGGACTGTAAGACTGCCTACACCCCATCTACGGCGAGTCAACGCCAGTCTGATGAAGCCTACAGACAGTCGGCGAAAGCTCACGCAAGGTAAATAGTTTTCTTTGGTTGTGTACAGGAAATTTCGCCTTAATTACCCTATGTTCTGTAGGTATATTTTGCAGAGTGGCAACAAAAATACATTACCTATAATATAAAGCAATATAATTTTGACTGTGGGGTAGCCTTTTGTCAAGGCCCTCTCGCTGTAATGGGCGAGCACCCAGCCGAGCGCGCCAGCACAAGGGTCATTTGAGATCTGCTTCACACATTATTATTCATGATACGTGAACCCTTCTGAATACTCATTTTAATGGGTTCCGGTCAACCAATGGAATGGCGCGCTCCCCGCATCCTCAGCCTTGGTGTTGTCATGCCTGTTTGCATGCATCACTAACCACCCGAGGAGGTCTGCCACGGAACTCTACACACTCTGTGTGTAGGGTTCTGTGAGGTCTGCGGCAGCGCTGTGCATTCGCTCTATTCAAATTGGGTTCGAGCAGACAGACACGCCGATTGGTCGACTTTTGCTCCCAAAATCGGGAGCAAAAATCGGTAATTCAAAGGGCTAACAAAAGGATGCGAAGCAGATCTCAAAAGGCCCTCACACAACCCCACTCAGCTGGGCTCTCTTCACCACACAGCGAGAGGGCCTTGACAAAAGGCTACTGTGGGGGATGACATTGCAGCAACAGCATTTGAAACTTGTGTCATGTGACTCTTTATCAGGGAATCACTTTTTGCCGTACTTGCAGTTGCACAACAATACAGAGCCTATGCTGGCATACCAATTCCCACTTCTTTGATACAATATAAAATGCGCAAAATACATTGTATGTTCTAGTGTAGTACAATTGTATTTCATCAACTAGAAGATTTATTTTGACATGATATTCTATTTATCATTTTCGAATATTGTATTATTTTCCTACTTTTGATATTGTTTCTTGTTTATCTTTCCACATATATGTACAATGTAAAGTATATCTATCTGATGTAACTCTGTCTCTTAGGTGTACTGCCGTTGTGCCTTTCTTAAAGCTTGTCAAATGAAATGCATTTTTATCTTCACTTAAAGGGGAAGGCTAGTAACTGATCAGTAGGAATCAGTGGGAATGCTGAAGGATGATTGTTCCAATCCTTATGGGATTCATTCAAGAGTTCATTGTATATCTATTGTTGTGTGAAAATGATTTGCTTCAGAATTGTCTCATATTCAAGTAATGTGCAGTTTAATGCTTCCAGGTTAGCGTCCCTGGTCAGTGACGGAGCATTAATCTGCATATTACTTGAGTATGAGACCGTTCTGAAGCAAATCATTTTCACACAACAATAGATATACAATGAACTCTTGAATGAATCCCATAAGGATTGGAACAATCATCTCCCAGCATTTCCACTGATTCCTACTGATCAGTTACTAGCCTTCCCCTTTAAAGATACTGCATGATGCAGAAGTCTACATATTATACTGTCATCACACCACTACTGGAGTTGCATTGTTTGTGTCATGAATATATTCCATTCTGAGACAAATTCAATGATGCATTTATAGCCAAACAAGACTCGGGGAAGTTTTTGTGATGTCATTTGCTTTGTTGACACAGGGTGGAGAAACGTTAACGGACTCCCAGCAGAGGAAAATGCGTGCAAAGCTATTTGAATTGTCCCCCATCATTGAGAAGTGGGAGGAGCTTAATGCCACTGAGCAAGAGCTGCAGGAGCTTGATCAGATGATTGAAGGTATTTTTTCCCAGGGAGATGAATTCAAGTGCTCTTTCAGTATGCTTGAAAAATGAAAATACATGCATATACAGTGTATGTGTAACCCTATTCATATTTCCTTTACATCAATGGCAGTATGAATTTATCACTTAAAATGCATAACTTATACATGCACATACAGTGTATGTGTAACCCTATTCATATTTCCTTTACATCAATGGCAGTATGAATTTATCACTTAAAAAATGCATAACTTTTAAAGGCATAATTTATCATTTGCAGATGAAACGAAAACCCAGCATTAGTGCTCAGAAATAGTTCTAAAATGTTAATCAGGGATAGAAACAACCAGTGTAAAATTTGAATCTGTATAATCGATGTTACATAGTGTTGTTAAATACACAACATATGAACAAAAGTTACAATAAGAATGTTTCCAGACTAAAGCATCTACAGATTTGATTTATTGAGAAAAACACTCGTATCTCCTAATATTTTAGGCTTTATTGTGAAAATAATATACAATGTATGGTAGGATATTTTGTGACACAACAGACCTACACATACATTGTATGCAATGTATGCATGAAATGAGATACATTGAACGTTTTGAAATCACTGCTACCAAAGGTAAATAGGACTTTTAACAGATTGTTTGATATTCTTCACACTTTGTTGATGTGTACTACTGAAATTGTTGCTTTCATTAAATCCTCATCTACGTACATGTACGTATGGTACCTGGTATACAATTAGTTAATGGGGTATACATTGTACATTGTACATGTATTCCCTGATAGGGGAGCCAGTCTAGTTACTGCTAAGCGCTCATTGCTTCCCTAGTGGCCATGTGAAATAAATCATACCTCCATATAACAAATCAAGGATGTCATCTCTCAAACTTCTCCATCACCCCCAGGATCACCTGCCAGCAGCCAGGACAGAGAGATGCAGGAACTCGCTGTCTCTGAGAAGGCCGAACTCTGCTCACGGTTTGAAGTCCTCAAGGAGGAGGTACAGTAGACTACCATCAGCCATTCTGCAGTTTGAGAAGTGTTTATGTCTGCCTTTGCTGTATACTGTAAAACTATGAGTGTTTGAGTGCACTTTTATTTTGTAAATTTTGAGGGAGTCAAGCAAGGTTCATGAAGTTAAAATGTTTGCAAAATTTCTTGCCTTCACTAAATGCATTGTATGCCAGTGGCAATTCGCGAAAAATTTCATGCCATGAAAAAGGCTGTTGGCTCCAGTTTGCAAAAATTTTGTGTGCAAATATTATGTTTTACAGTAGATGATAAAATCTCTTTATGACATGAAACAGGAGACCATGGAAATGTTGTAATCACTTTATTGATGCAAATTATGTGAAAATGCTGTTGTCACTGTAGCTTTTTAGGCCCCAAGTGTAGTAATCTAAATCAAGTATTTTGAGCAAACTGAGAATTACAAATGATTCCCTTGAAAATGCATAAACTTTAACAATGGTGACCTGAAGTTCTCAGATCTTTGTCAAATTGCTATATAATCGCATTTGACAAGCCTTACCCTGTGGATAGAACTGGTGCTGATTTCCCATCTTTGGAATGCAGAATTTTCCTCCACTATACAAATCAACTCCTGTGTCAGTTTGTTATCTTTTATTTTGAAGGGTTGGGATGTATAACAACATTGTGATGGCTGACTAGTAACATGCATCAATTCAACATTTCACTGTTTTTTGTCTTTCATCAATCTCAAATCTTTAAAAAAAAACCTTTCTTCACCTTTGCTGGCTTTCATTGTAGATCTTAGAAGTAAAATGGGACAGATCTACAGTACCCTATGTGTTTTAAGAAAAGCTAAGAATCTTGAAAATACAAAATGATAAAAAGAAATAAGGAGAATCATAATGCACTATTGGGCAACATTATCAAGTCACTGCTCACGTGATCTTCTTTCGGCAGCTCATTGAGCTACTCATGCCCTCTGAGGACAGCGACGATAATGACATCCTGATGGAATTCTCTGCTGGGGTCGGAGGTCAAGAGGCTATGCTGTTTGCGTCTGACATGTTCGAGATGTACCAGCGCTATGCAAACTTTCAGGGCTGGACATTCAATGTACTGGAGTACTTTACTACAGATATAGGTAGGTGAAACAGTAAGGTGCAGTTAATGTTGGTACAACTGTAGGCCAGAGACTCCAACCCAAAGCACCTTCTGATCTGGAGATTCTCCTGCCTGAAACCCCTAGCAAACGGGAGATTCCAAGTTGATGTGTGCGAAGCGCGAAATTCCCAGGGTTCTAGATGCTCTCTGGTGTTATCTAAGGCTTATTTTTTGAACATACTATAGCAATAGTTTTTTTTTTGTTGTTGCTGTTTTCTGTGTTGTTATCGTCCATACCTCCGTAGTTTTCTTTTGTCATGATTGCTTTGTTTTGACTTGTTCTGTTTTGTCAACTTTTTAATAACTGACATTTTTCTTTTTCTTAAATCTGTCAAAGGTATGTATGTTACAGTACAATGGGTCAGCTACTCACAAGGGCTTTTCCTTTCTTGCTTCTTCCCCCACCAATGGCATTGTCTTTGTATGTAGTCATACTGCCACATTATTTCTAATTGTATGTCGTATGTCTTTTGAATTTTTCTCTTGTTATATCTCATTTTGTACATTCATGTTTTTATTGTCTGCTCTGTATATTTTTAATGCTTGGTGCAAAATAAACTAAACTGAAACTGAAACTGAATAAGTAAGAAATCCTTTCCAACGGGAGACACAGAGCCAGGGCGGGAGAAATTAAATCATAAGCAGGAGAACGGGAGATTTTGGAAAAATGGGTTTTCGGCGGGAGATCTCCCGTCAAAAACCGGAGAGTTGGAGTCTCTGGTAGGCTTATTAGAAATCATCTAATGCTGAGCTTTTAAATGGACAGTCATTGTGTTCAGTAGTTCAGTGAGTCCCTTTATAAAGAAAAAGAAATACAAAATGCAAAACAAAACAAAACAAAACAGACTAAAAAAGGAGGCAAAAACCAGGAGAAAAACAGAAAAATTGCTCAATACAATCTGAATTAGTTGGGAAAATATATCATGATTTTTTCTAGAATCCAATGGGATATATTAATTTCTGGCTCATTGAACCATATTTTTTTGCAAAAAAAAAAAGAAGAGAAACTTAAAAACCTTTGTTTATTGAATCTTAACCTGTTGAGGATGGGCTGATTTTGCTATGAATGCTTCCATCCTTTTTGGAGAGTACAAACAACCTTATCAAATTCCAAGCAAGGCCCTTTAGTCTTCAGTCCAGAATCCTCACCTGTGACATTTGGCTTCAGAAGAATACTAGATAATCCTTTGTTTGCTTTGAGTACTGATTGGCAAAACAACAACAACAACAATAATGACAACAACAACAACAACAAAGACAATGACAACAACAACAACAACAACAACATTGTACCCACTGTTCAAAGTCCCTGGCAGAGAAGGGATTTACGAGGGGTTGTTAACATTACATCTTAACATCACTATGGCAATCTCTTCCATGCTTGTGTTTCTTGTCAGGCAGAATGCATATTTGTAACTTCCCTTTTGCAAAGTATTCAGAGGATTCCATCTTCCCTGTCCCACCCAATAAACACTCAAAGACAGCGGATTATGCTGTGAGGTATATGTTTCGTTTGTTTTCAACTTCAATCGTTTCTTTTTCAAATTAGGTGGCTTGAGACACGCTTCAGTGAGCGTCAGTGGGGAAGGGGCTTACCGACTCATGCGCCACGAGGGTGGTGTACATCGTGTGCAGCGGGTGCCTAAGACAGAGAGACAGGGGCGTGTCCACACGAGCACCATGACAATAGCAGTTCTACCCCAACCAAAGGAGGTGAAACAGGCTCCATGTGTCAGTTGTTACCATAGCAACAACAGTAATTCAATGAGTGACCTCCAACATCAGTGATGAACTGCACACCCAACCTTATTGCATAGCCTACTGAAACCTTTTGGAGCCTGTACAAAGTTTGCAATAATTTCAAGAGTTAGTAGTTTATGGGTTGAAGAAATAAAAGCTATTTCAACCATGATCTTGGTGTGTCATGTCATTAGATGGTCAGAAAAATCAGTCTTGCCTCCGATTCACAAAAAAAAAAAAAAAAAAAATGAACAGGTCATTGTTTCTAGACAAGTATCACCCTCCTTGTATCATTGTCATTTGAAGCAAAATACTTGTTGTTTTTACTGGTAGTTCACATCAGCCAAAGGCCCCAATTTGCTATTGCGATCATTCATGATCAGCCGTCTGCTGTATGTTGTCTGTTGTGCACTATTTGTCAAAACTTTTTACAGCTTTTTGCAGTTTCTTCTTAAAAACTTCATAATGGATAATAAAGGCAGTGAGTTGGCCCGGTGGTAGCGCATCTGCCTCACGATTACGCAGCCTGGGTTTGAACCCGAGTCTGGACTGAGCAATGTTGTGTGTAAACATACCGTCCCCTCTAGCAAAAGGCAAAACACTCTGTCCCTCGGAAAGGACATAAAATGAAGGTCCCGTGTATGAGAGAGTAACAACTCATGCACGTTAAAGGGGATGGCTAGTAACCGATCAGTGGGAATCAGTGGGAATGCTGAAGGATGATTGTTCCGATCCTTGTGGGATTCATTTAAGAGTACATTATATATCTACTGTTGTGTGAAAATTATTTGCTTCAGAATGGTCCCATATTCAAGTAATGTGTAGATTAATGCCCCGTCACTGACCATTAAACTGAACATTAAACTGCACATTACTTGAATATGAGACCATTCTGAAGCAAATAATTTTCACACAAGAATAGATATATAATGTACTCTTAAATGAACCCCACAAGGATTGGAACAATCATCCTCCAGCATTCCCACTGATTCCCACTGATGAGTTACTAGCCATCCCCTTTAAAGATCCCGCTTCATTCATTCATTGCAAAGAGCAGGGTGTTTAACCAGGTGAAGTAGTCCCACCTCACATCCAACTGGACCCCATGGAAGACCAGCTTACATATCCAGCCATCTCTCAGATGAAAATGAACAAACAAACACCAAATTTGGCAGGTACAGTGTAGCACAGATTGATAAGTGATCTCAATTTACTCAAATGGACACCATGCCCGTGTAGCAGTTAATGTATTTATGGTCATCTCACTCTCCTGATGATCTGCTTTGATAGATTGACCTGAAGCTTGACCCGAAGGACTTGAAGATTGAGACAAAGAAGGCCAGTGGGGCAGGAGGCCAACACGTCAACACCACGGACAGTGCAGTCAGGATCACGCATATACCCACAGGTTTGTTGCTTAGCAAGATGCCGTCTCTGTGATTCTCTGTGATTGAGAACAAGACTCGAGTATACTTGGGCAGATGTCTATAGGAAATGTGTGTTGTAGCAAAATCTATCAGTTCTCATCAGGTTCAAATAAAAAGAAAAAAAGTGCAACAGAAAACTTCTTCATATCGTTTAAGAAAAACTGAGGAGGAAAATGAAATTCAAAGAAAGCTTCATCCACATCATATGAAATACATGTAAGATATTACTTATTTCCAGTTCCATTTCCTAGCTACGCAGTTTTAATAGCGTGCGCAATTTCAGCCAGATTTTATGCTATAAATTCATTACCAGAAGATGCAATTGAAGATCAATTGAGAGTTTGCACAATACAGGTTGGTTCAGTCAAGTTTTAGCTTGCCTATTCATTTACATGTTCCTTTTTCACTTTCCTCCTTAATTTCACTACATTTACTATATTGTGAATGCTGCTGATATCTGTAGGAACAGTCAAGAGAAAGTGGGTGTGGTAATTTCTGCATGGTGTGTAATCAAAGGTATGTGAGATCACTTGCCGTACTTTCACTTCAAAGCAAAGCAGTGGTATTGAATTCTTATTTCTATGGTGGTTTGACCTCCAGGGATTACCGCAGAGAGCCAACAGGAGCGCTCCCAGCACAAGAATAAGTCCATTGCCATGACGATGCTCCAGACCCGCATCTACAACATCATCCTCGCCAAGCAGGAGAGCTCAGAGCGCACTCTGCGCCACTCCCAAGTCGGGTCCTCCGGACGGTCGGAGAAGATCCGCACGTACAATTTCCAGCAGGACCGCATCACAGATCACAGGATCGGGCGGAGTGTGCACGACGTACCAGAGTACCTCTCTGGATCCGAGCTCCTGGATGACATGATCCAGAGTGTGGTGGAGGAGGATGCCTTGATGGAGCTGAAGAGGAGGATTTTGGATGTGTTTGATAGAAGATAGGAGATTCCATCAACCATGACCACACCCACATTATACCAGCAAGGTGGGGTGGAGTGTGCTCGACCACCAGAAGTACCTCTCCAGATACGAGCTCCTGGATGACATCATCCAGAGAGTGGTGGAGGATGCCTTGATTGAGTTGAAGAGGAGGATTTCTGGATGTGTTTGATACTAGATAGGAGACTCCATCAACCTTGACCACACCCACATTATACCAGCAGGATGGGTTGGAGTGTGCACGACTTCCAGAAGTACCTCTCTGGATCCGAGCTCCTGGATGACATGATCAAGAGTGTCATGGAGGAGGATGCGTTGATGGAGTTTAAGAGGAGGATTATCGATGTGTTTGATAGAAAGGAGACCAGACTCCATTAACCTTGACTACACCCATATTTGTACCAGGAGGACCACCCAGAGATTATGAAAAGTGTGGTGGGGGCACATACTGAATGGGTATGATGGAGACTGCATCAATGTGACCACACCCATGACATTGATACCAGGATGACCAGCTGGAGATGTTGTGGGATATGGTATGGTGTAATGGGGAAAGTTCTCCAGAAGGCAATATACTGATGGACAAGCAATGGTATCAATTTGACCACACCCATATTGCACCAGAATTATTATCATCAGCGTACAACTGGTGTATTTCATGCACATCTGACTCAGTGCACCCTTCGAGGGATGAGTTGCCTACAAACCCATCAAATTGCATGAGAATTTTAATTTAAAAAAAAAAGAAAAGCATTTAGTTATCATTACACATTGGTATTTACTACCAGGCATGGATTTCACTGCATATCTTATTTTGGAGACAGATTGGTTGCACCAGCCAACTTTAATAAATGTAAAATTAGTTTACAGTAAAACAAGCATCAATTTGAGAGATTGAGAGGAGCTCATCCAAAATCTTGAAAATATGTATATATGAAATATGAAGCTACAAAATGTATAGTTTGACAGCTCTGAAAAGTGTACAATAGAAACACACAATAACCATGTGAGCAACTAAAGACTAAAATACAAGGTAGATTTTCCCCTTATTGTTTATTATATATGTTGTACCTTACCACTGTATATGTGACAGTGCACCTCAAAACGAACATAAAATCGCACACACTGATCTTGCGTGAGGACTGAAAATAAGTAAAATGGGCCAACCTGGCTGAACTTGACTTTTTTCATATTTTCTGTAAGAGCGAGTCTTCCTTTACATTATGCTAAAATTTGGTATCATAAAACGGGCAGGAAAGTGTGTTTTTTTAGCAGTTTATCTCGAACGTTTTTGGTAGAATAGTGTGATTAGGTGTGTCTTTAGAATCCCTTTTTCATTTCTGAACAAGGAAAAGTAGAAATTACGCGGTGCGTAACATATGTCCCCGCCGGAAGTAGCATTTTGTAACAAAATGTGCAATATAGGTAAAAAATCAAGGTCAAAGGTCAAAGAAGTCAAAGGTCAAAATTCTGTGTAGAAGTTTTGAAGCCCTCACCTAGTGCCATCACATAAAGCAAATGGAATCGAAATTGGGTTAGAAATGGCGAAGAAGTAGCATTTTGTAGCCAATGTACAATATAGGTCAAAAATCAAGGTCAAAGGTCAAAGAAGACAAAGGTCAAAATTCTGTGTAGAAGTTTTGAAGCCCTCACCTAGTGCTATCACATAAAGCAAACGGAATCGAAATCGGGTTAGAAATGGCGAAGGAGTAGCATTCTGTAGCAAAATGCACAATATAGGTCAAAAATCAAGGTCAAAGGTCAAAGAAGTCAAAGGTCAAAATTCTGTGTAGAAGTTTTGAAGCCCTCAACTAGTGCCATCATATAAAGCAAACGGAATTTACATCGTGTTAAAAATGGCGAAGGAGTAGCATTTCGTAGCAAAATGTACAATATAGGTAAAAAATCAAGGTCAAAGGTCAAAGAAGTCAAAGGTCAAAATTCTGTGTAGAAGTTTTGAAGCCCTCACCTAGTGCCATCACATAAAGCAAACGGAATCGAAATCGGGTTAGAAATGGCGAAGGAGTAGCATTTTGTAGCAAAATGTACAATATAGGTCAAAAAATCAAGGTCAAAGGTCAAAGAAGTCAAAGGTCAAAATTCTGTGTAGAAGTTTTGAAGCCCTCACCTAGTGCCATCACATAAAGCAAACGGAATCGAAATCGGGTTAGAAATGGCGAAGGAGTAGCATTTTGTAGCAAAATGTACAATATAGGTCAAAGGTCAAGGTCAAAGGTCACGACTGAAATTCTGTGTAGAAGTTTCAAAGCTCCCATGTAGTGCTATCATATAAAGCAAACAGAATCAAAATTGGCTCATAAATGACAGAGAAGTAGCAAATTGAAGATTTTGATCACACACGGACGGACACACGGACGGACGGACGGACACACGGACTCACACACGTACGGAGCCCGTTTCATAGTCCCCTGCTCGAACTCGTTCGGCGGGGACAAAAACCTTGTCCAAACTCTTCACTTTCAACTCTAATAACTTTTGAAAGGAAAGTGCTACTGCTTTGAAAGTTGGCATTAATTATGGACAGAATGTGTTAATGAGGCATGCTTAATTTCACTTTGATTTGATAATCCCTTCATTGTTGTTACTCTGGTGGTTTACTTCCTATTTTTTGTCCCATCCATCCCACAGCCAGCATGGTTTGGTAAAGATTAAACGCTTGAATAGACACTGTACTTCAGAGCCTCTTTTCTCAGTTCACACTTTTCCTGAGTTTGTGCTTTCTTTCCGATATTTAGATAGGTTAGGAGAGTCCATTTGATTTGAGTTATACATCATTTTAAAGCTTAAAGTCTGCTCTTTAAGAATATGGTCTTAACTAAAAATTCATGTCTGGCGACTTTTTTGACTTATCTTCTTTAACTCCAAGAAATAGGAACAGTGATGACAACATCAAACTACATGAATGTCATCTCTGGGGCTTGACAGGTTAATTGCCTCAGATGGAGCCAACACCTCGCCATATTAATCCATATCACATATACTCCATGAAAGTGTCATCGTCATCCAAAGTTTGATTATTCAGACTATGAGTTGTGTTGAGGCATAGGGTAGTTGTGATACCAGATGGGACAATACATGTTCATGTTTTCCAGCTTATCTTCAAATGGTAGAACAGATAGATATTCACATTTCAAAACGGTTACCTTGAGGGTTGTGTACTGGAGCTTTAGCATCAATCATGAGATGAACCCATTGAAGACTACATGTAATGTATGTAGTCCTGAATAAACTTGGGTAAGTGTTTATGGAAAATGTGTGTCACAGCAAGATTAATCTATCCTTAACGGGTGAATAATAGTGAGCAATCATACCAGAAAGTGTTTGTAAACTTTATGTTCTTCTTCTTGTTGTTTTTTGTGTGTGTTTGCTTGTTTGTTTGTTTTTTGTCATTAGGACCCTCTTTAGAGAGGAACTATTTTGAAGAAAGTGATTTTTTTTAGTTAAAAAAAAGTCAAACATAGCAGCCAAATAGAGTACAGTGTATAGATGAATTTGTGTAAGATCCAAAAGGAAAGGATAAAGCAAAGTATACAGGAATTGAGAAAAACATTATGACAAATCAAAGTAAAAAAGGATAAAACTATGAAGAAAGCAATTTCATTATAATCATGAACAAGTACATTTGTATTTGCTTTATTACTTCGTGCAATTAGAAAATAAATAGTATCAGACAGATACAGTTATCTAAGTACAGTGTGTGACTATTGGGAAAGCACTTGTAAGCATTGACGCAAATGTGTACTCAGGGGCGGATCCAGGAATTCTGTAAGGGGGGGCGCAAGTAATATTTGTGGTGCCATTTCCAGGTTTCATTTCATTTCTTCTTTTTATTTCGTTTGTTTTTAACGAAAAATAAACGGTTGCGCCCCCCTCTGGATCCGCCACTGGTACTGGTAATAAGTTTTGTGAATGTATATAGCAGGACACATTGTATTTCAAAAGTTGTGAGGTAATTAATGTATATTCACAAGATTTGAAATATAAAATCTGTTTTAAAAAAAAAAAGTGTCATATTTTTTCTTAGAATAAACTTGGGTATACAAAATATTCTAAGTACATATGTAATTATTTAAATCCCACAAACATATTATTTGCTTACTTCAAAATATCAAACAATCATAATCTAATGTTAAAGGGACTGTACAGTACTGGTTGAGGTGGGGATTCATGTTTTGAACATTCCTAAGTGAGATAATGAAAAGCCTCTTATGAAATATGAAAGAGCATGTAATTTTAAGAAGGATTCAGCATTTATTTGATGAAAATTGGTTTTCAAATGGCTGAGATATCCCAAAAAGTGCTAATAATAAAAGGCGACATGCCACAACTTTATTAGGATCTCTTTGTTTCACCTTGTTTTTGGGTATCTCAGCCATTTCAAAACCAATTATCATCGAATAAACTTTTGATACCCCTTAGAATTGCATGCTCTTTGACATCTCATAGAGTGGTTTCTGAATATCTCGCAAAACGTAAAATCCTCACCTTGACCAGAACTGTACAAACCCTTTAAATTCAAAAGCACAGCACAAAAGGGAAGATGGCTGGTTTTATGCCTTTCTGTTTTACAAGCTACTTCAGTCAGTTTTTGGGGAGGATTTTTTTCTTTTCATTATTTCAACAACAAAAATGTAGGCCAGTAGGGCTCTTCTGTGACCTGAGAAAATAGTTTTAAAGTCGTGTTGTTGATGAATTTTACTTGTGGTAGTATGGTATGGTAAGGTCTAGTAACTATGGAGTTGACTGCTGGTGTTGTGAGATTTTGGAGTTTGTTAATCTATGTATTAGCCTCTTCTTATGTTAAGATATTTATTCTTTTTTTATCTTTGGAATGAAGTCAAAGCTTCACCCTCGCTAGATACGTTTAAGACCCTCCTGAAGACACATTTAATGAAGACAATATAATTTGAATTTCCAATGATGTCGTGTTTCTCTATGTTACCCTTTTTTTCTATTTTTGTGTGTATTATATTAAGTAATGTAAATTATTGTAGAGTTTGTAGTTATGTTGAATGATATGCAAGATTATGTTTCGATATGATTATGATATGTGTAAGGCGCTTAGAAACCATGTACTGTATTAAGCACGGTAAAAATGCTAATCATTATTATTATTATTATTAAAGCTAAATTTAGCCATAAGTTTCATAAGTAGGCCTAAGTTGAAGTCTTAAAGACTTCAATATCGATAAGCATAAATCAGTGTCCATATAAAATTTGTTTTGAGAACAAACGTATTTGGAAAAAAAAAAAGGGAACATTTCATTCATCTTTTGGTTCAAGGATGAAATAAGATGTAAATATCATAGAAGCATCCCAAAATAGTCCAGTGGCAGATCCATGCAAGGTGCACATGGCGCACCCCCTTTTATTTTTATATTAAAACAATACAAATAAAAAAAAAAGAAAAGATGGGCGCGTTCGCCCCCCTTTAATTTTGTAACGATGCCCCCTCTTTACCAATTTCCTGGATCCGCCCCTTGTACAGTCTCAATTCAAATGAACTTATATTTTCTTTCAAGGTGTTTCTATAGAAGGACCTAGTGCTTCAGGCCCTCATCTCATACTCAGTAGTAAATTATATAGACCGCTTCTGTAGTTTAGATGAATGTTTCTTTTCCTGCAGCCTAGTAACAAAGAATTTAATTCACCTCCCTCCCATTTAAAGTTCCCTAAGCAGGAATTCCCTTAGTTGTTACGAGGTAGGGCAAGTCTCCGGCAAGCTTTTTTGTTAAGGACAACTTTTGTAAAGAAAGCATGCATAAAATCTGAATACATTACAGAACTGGGCCCCGTTGCAAGAAAGTTGCAATCAATTGCAAATAATTGCTTATTTTGAAACAACCATTCTGATTGGCTCAGGGTCTGCCCTATTAAGAAGACATGCATGCAACAATTTTTTTGATTGGCCAGTGACAATCAGTTGCAAGTTGCGTTTAAA
Source organism: Diadema setosum (assembly GCA_033980235.1). Taxonomy (NCBI): domain Eukaryota; kingdom Metazoa; phylum Echinodermata; class Echinoidea; order Diadematoida; family Diadematidae; genus Diadema; species Diadema setosum. Next base: position 15,984,046 of record CM067065.1, read on the forward strand.
CGCAAAGTTTCTAGCAACGGGGCCCTGGTCTACTTGACCCCTGACAATCATGCTTTGCATATACGGGTGGCCCAGAAAGAACGGAACGCCTAAGATCTTTGATTTCAGCAATATCGTTGCAAATGCGTCATTATTTTGCATACTATTGGAAAGGCCATCCTTTTTCCAATAGAATGACACCAAGCTCTTTTTAATTTCAGTTAATACGTTACGATTTTAGGACCATTTTTGTCAACTTTTGCAATTTTCAAAATGTGATCATTTTGCACTCTCAGAGACACCGAAATCAGCGAGAATTCGGCTTGCCATAGAAGCAGTAACGTTCACAATGTGTGGAATGTGGCTGTCATTGTCCGTTACCATTGTGAATGAGATGACCTGACGACAATAACACTGTCCGCCCCACGTTCCGCACATTGCGAACGCTACTGGTTCTACGGTAAGCCGAATTCTCACTAGTTTCTGTATCTCTGAGAGTGCAAAATGATCACATTTTGAAAATTGCAAGGGTTGACAAAAATGGGCGTAAAATCGTTACGCATTAACTGAAATTAAAGAGCTTGGTGTCATTCTATTGGAAAAAGAATGGCCTTTCTAATAGTAAGCAACATGATGACATATTTGCAACGATATTGCTGAAATTAAAGATCTTCGGCGTTCCGTTCTTTTTGGGCCGTCCTGTATATGAGAACCCATCTCCTACCTTTAATACAAGAGCATTTGGATTCTCAATATAGGCTACATTCAACTATAATACTACATACTACAAAACCAATGTTTTGCACACACACACATACACACAAACACACACACAAATCCCGATTAGTCATTCACTTTTCTTGCGAAATGAAGGTCCCTCGTGTACGATGTAAACAAAGGAGTGGTCCTGGAGCAGAGCGCAGCTGTAAGTAGCTGAGCATGAACTTCGTCGTTTCCTCGGTCAACATGTGCGTTCTGCGATAGGAGTATTTGCACTAATATCTTGCTGCGCTGGATGAGGACAGTATTGTCACTTATGAACAAAGGGGTATCCTCTCGCATCTGGTCTCCATGACAACGATGCCACCCTCTGCACGGAAAATATGACTTGTGTAAAACGGACAGCTAACACGTATTTTCCAATTATCTTTAGAAGCAGCCGTTAGGACGAGACCATAGGATACACTCATAAAACAGACTAAGATTAGTCATCTCATCAGACAGAAATTACATCAAGACACCATAATTGTGACATACAAAGCATTTTATTCATGAGTACATGAGCAACTATTACAAAGTGCATATTATGCTGAGTATAACATATTGCTTCTCTTTTCCTGTTAATAGTTCCTACACAGTTTGGGTATGAAAACTTTTATTTCTTTCTCTTTTCTCCAGTTACCGGGTATTATTTGTAAACAATCACATGGAACAAATAAGAATGTGTCATTAACTTATAGGCCTACATGTCTGCAGAAAGCCAGTTGTGACATGCCTGATGCCAGCAATTAATTGACGTGAGTGATCAAGTTATAACTTTTGATCATTAATGCTAAATGCACGGTTGTTGTTGCACTTGTTATTTTCTATTTGCAATACTGTCGATTTTACAAAGGCTTCAGTTCGAATGGTGTATTGCCTCAGATCATTCATATCTAGGCCTACACATACCTGTTCAAGGAGATGTGTGTAAACAAGGGTTAAAATGTGGATGAGGGGTGGGTTGTTCTGTCTAGTATGTGTGTGATGGCAATTGCAGCTAAAACATCATGCAGAAGGTAACAAAAAGTAACAGAATGGAGCACGGTATCTGTAGAGCTAAAGGTGATCAATGCAGAGAGGTTCCATCTTCTGCTCGGAGCTTGCCCTCAATGGCCATTACGCGATTTACCAATCCTCACACAGGTAAACCTATTATACATGTAAACTCGACATTTATGATGTAGTTTCCGTCCTAGTATAAACCTATTTTCAAGAATAACAGCAAGTCATAATGGAGGTTCTATGACCACACGAGGCGGTAAGTAGGACAGGTTTCTTGGTTTTTTTTAATAAAGATTATTCCAGGTGCATTAAAAATTGTATTCAAAAAGCAGTTTTGGAGAAGGACTGCGCATCAAGGTAAAAAGGTGTACAACATGCAAATGTAGGTCTACTGTACAACAAGAAAGCGAGCAACTCTGTCAAGAAGCAGATAATATTTACTGTTTGAGTTATACACATTTTCCAAAAGGTAATTCAAACAGCACAATAGTAGGTAAATCTTTCTTGTAAGTTACCTAGGATGTCGCTGATTTGCTAAGTCACTAAAAAAAAAAAAAATCTAAAAATGGATAGCTTCTACAAAAGAGATATCTACATAAGTAAATTAAAAAAAAGAAGAAGAAGAAGAAGAAGTTTTGGTTATATAGGGGTATATTGATTAAATTGTACAACATCAAAATGATTGTCTTGACTAGTCTGTGAAATTTACCTGTGCAGCGGGGTTAGCGTGATTATTTTGTAATTATCTACTGTGAATTTCCTTGGAACATATTAGGAAGTGATTCCAGCAACATGGCGTTAATATCGTTAAGCCTTTTTTTGTAACTGGTCAAATTACATTATGATGTTGCTGATTAATTTTGTTAATTCATTCAATTATTGATGTGTATGTATATATATATATATATATATATATATATATATATATATATATATATAGCGGGTGACTTCTTTCGCAAAAACATTATCCCAATTCACCGCTACGTGAATCTCATCGCAGATCCAGCTGAGGCACGCGGCTGGTTGTTATTCATAACTCTCTGCCCCCAAAAGGAGCGTGCGCATAAAGAGTTGAAAGGTTGGTCCGTCGGGTATTCGAGCTTGGGTCTGCCTGAATCACTATGACGTCTCCGTGGCCGAGCGGTTAAGGCGTTGGCGTTCCATGCCAAAGACGCGGGTTCGATCCCCGGCGGAGACCAATTTTTCAACTCTTGCGCTTTTCCGAAAAGGAGGAACAGTAAGAGGAATAATGATGTCAAAGCTACGCACCGATTTTTCCTTCCTTTCTCATATCTTACATATACAATATATATATATATATTTTATATATATATATATATATATATATATATATGAATATATATAATAGCAATAATAATGTCACAATAGAGGAATGCATTAAATGCCAATTGCCTTGATTTTAATTCAAAATTCGAATTTTCGGGGGCCCTCCCCCTTCGTCAGGGATGACAGTGCTAATGAATTTCCACAGTGATATTAATAGTAATAAATCCAGGCAATTGGCATTTAATGCATTCCTCTATTGTGACATTGATTATCGCTATTTCTATTACTGCCAATACGCGAGCAACTATACAAATGTGTACAAGATTATTAACATGACTAATCTGTTTTATACCTGTTAGTCGGGTTCAGACTTGTTTAATCTTCTAATGTGGGTTCCCTCAAAGTTAATTCTAACAGCAAAGAGTTCACACAGGTGAATCCCTTCGTAACCGGTCAGATTACAGATGATGCTGCTTAGGTTTTAAATTCGTAATAACTTTGGAGAAAAACAAATAATTATTACTATTAATAAACAGATATTTGGCAAACAAACAACAAAGATATTCAAATGACGTCGAGGTAGGAGGGTGTTCCGTGAGGATTTATGGAAGTTCTCTCTTTTGTTTTATTTCGAGATCCCTTGATCTGCATCATCAGGTTTTCACGTGTCAATCTAACTTTAAAGTACAGATGCACAATGGTAATATTTTATGAATGTGCGTTGTATTGATATTACATGCCTACAGTAATTATTTCCATACACATACATGTATTCCCCGTCTACGCCTGTATGCAATTAATGCATATGGTAGGCTCTTCATTTCTCTTTTCTTTCTTTTTTTTTCTTCACTTTTTAGAGAATGAATGTCAACAGATTCTAGTAACACAATGTGTTCCATGATGTGTAAGCATAATCAGGACATTTGAGTTTTGTTTTTGTCTTTGTTTTGTTTTTGTTTTCATTTATTGTGTGTGTGTGTGTGTGCGCGCGCGTGTGTGTGTGTGTTTTGATTTTTTTTTTTTATAATGAACTTCCAAGTTCCCTTCCTCCTCGGTAAATCCCGTTTAATTGTTAACTGTAGGACCAGGCACCGCTTTACAAGTTTTCCTAAGTGCGCCTTCACGATCCTGTTTCGCGTCCCCAAGTGGCGACGACCTCATTCTGGTACTTCTTCTCAGTCATGTCGAGTGTGCAGCTACTCCCCTTCGATGCCTCCCTTGCAATTGTTAGTGAGTGTGTAATCCCGTTCGTAAAACCTTCACAGGGGGGAGGGGGGGGGGGGTGTTGAGGCACTTGTTGCTTGTCAGTCTAATCCCATTACTTGGCAAGTGAGATCCTGTTTGAGCACTTCACCCTGGGTACGCAGATTAGACGGGAGAGAAAAAGCTCCCAAATTTTGCATTGCGATCGATGTTTAATCAGACATAAGCATCAGAGTTTAGAGAACGTTATATCACAAGTATGGAAGTTGGATGTCATTGATGAGTACGAAGTACGGGCATTGACTTTGTGTTCCGTTATATAAGTGCTATAGTATTTTTGCCTTCACGAAATGACTGAATGAAATATAATGGTGATCGCCAAATAATATCCAGAGGCGTAATAGACCCTTTCTATCTTCTTCCTCTTCTCTTCCTTCTTCTTCTTTGCTACGTTTCTTGAAATTGTTTCCATTCTTTCCTTTTCTCGGGGGTAACAAACACAAGAAATGAAAAGAAAAATGGGGCGCGTGCCCACCTTTTAATTTTGTAAAGGCACCTATCCTTTACAGAATTCCTGAATCCGCCTCAGAAAATTGATCTCTGAAACAGTGAAATCTTGAGGCACAAAATGGCTCCTCATTTCCCGACTAAACGCTAAGAAGGTTGTTCATGAAGCAATGTCAAGTTACATGGGAAATTAAGAAAACATGACAGGGAATTAATGTCAATAGTACGGAAGGTGTTTATCATCGTAGTAGTAACTGAAAGAAATAACGCTAATCTTCTGTTTCAGGAAGCGATCGTTTGAGGGGAACACGAAAAATGTTTAGGACGTTTCGGCCGCGAAATCTGCTAGCCTTCGTCTGCAAAGTAGATCAAGCGCTGCACACAGTGATGTGCAGTGCATTCCTATCTACAGTGCTAAGTACAGTGAAGGAAACCCGAGTCGCTTCGTGAGACAGAAGATTAGCTTTATTTCTTTCAGGGAAATAGTGTTCTGACAATTGAGGGGGTGGGTGCAATACAGTGCTAACCCACACTATTGTCAAAATTGAGTTACATGCATTTTCATAATCCTTATCCTTCACTCTAACCTCCGTGAAAATATCATATTTGAATTCAACCAATACGATGGCATAAAATGCATGCATTCATGTTTTATTAGTGTACAATGTATGGACGTTCCAAACATTCAACAGCGATTATCTCAAACTAACTATTGTGTGAGTTAGCACTTCTATACTCAGAGATGCAAAGTCTTCCCGATTCTGTAGGAGGCTAATTCCTAAAAGTTTCGATATCTTAAGATAAAAAAAATTTGTCAAAATCTTGTGATTTGTCGGAATTTTATGCCCATTACTACATTGTATATCTCAGACTGTTCTTAGGAATGTCTCTCATGCATGACTGGATGTGTGAATGCTGGCAACCCGGCTATTTAACTACGTCTTTCTTAAAACCCCCCTCACACCTGAGCGAATGTAGGGGGACGAAGGGGGACGAATGGGAAAAACGCACGAAATGCCCGCGAATTCACCGATTTCAAAGAAAATTGCCTTCAAATCATCCGATTATAAACTAAAGTGAAATATGATTAACGAACGGTAAGCGAAGGATAAATATGAAGGATAACTATTTTTCAGTTTACTTCTTTGAGTAAATTGCAGCCGAAGGCGAGCGAAGGGTTGATATGACCCGATAAGACGAACGAACAATGCAATGGTTTGATATTGCGTGCGATTGGAAACAAAGACGTAAGAATAGATCAGGCGTTCTCGTAAGTGTGTGTGCGCTCCTCGGGGAGTATAAAAGCGACCAGGACCGACCAGATTTCAGTGCGGCCAGAGAAATCATCTACGCAACATTTACATTTAAAGGCCGACAAAGATAAACAGTAAAATCAGCCGGAAGATTCCAGTATTTTTGGAAATGTAAACATTGATGTTTTTTTCGCAAGAATTGTGCGAGTACGTGGAAGGTGATAGTCATCATGATGACGAGTTGGGTAGATATGAAGGGAGTTATTTCTTATGAACATAATTATGTGCAAAAATGTCAGGAAGCTCATTAATTGAAAATTTATACATAAAAATACCAACATTATAATGAAACAAATTAATCACTTTCAGATTTTTGCTTCTACACAAAAGATCATTTGTGTGAAATAAATATCCAATATTATTAATTATTCTTAAAGCACGTTTTTGAAGAAGAAAAAGGGTATAAAGCAAAAACTGAGATGAATTGCCCCAATTGCTATCATTTTAGCAAAAAAAAAAAAAATAAATATTGAAACAGTAACAATGGAGGTGAGGTGAGGTGATAACAAATCTGACGTACCCCTAAATTGACTCGACCTACCCCCTTTCCCCTATTGTATCATACCTACCACCAACATCGCACCTAAATTTGTAGTCACTGTCCACTATAGCCAACAGGATTATACTAAAAAAGCCCTTGTAGTTGCAGCATAGCGAGCCGGACAGAGGAGGCTTTGTGATGGCCACAGTCATGCTTGCCATCATAAAGCTGCCACACAGTGGGGAAAATTCCACCGCTTGTTGAATCCACCAGCAAGTTGTTTCCATCAATCAGGGGTTGAAGGGGCTGTCATGACTTCATCTGCATACTCGTCACATATGGCCCGACACACTTCCCTGGCCAATACAGATAGGGTGTTTTCAGGCACCCTCCACCCATACTGCATGTCGGAGCACTTGGTGCCAGACACAAGATGACGGAGAGTAGCTGCCAACTTGAGACCTTCTTCCAGCGGCTCCCTGTACCAGGTGTACAGCCTCCTGATTCTTCCTCTGACCCTCTCCAGGACTCATCTTAGAGTTCAGGGGGCATGCAGAGAAATTTCTTGAAAGTCGAAGGGTCTTTTCTTCGGAGCTCAACCAACAGCTGGTCGTAGATTCTAAAAGCCCTTCTTCTGGCAGGGTTCAGCTACGTCCTCCTCCAGATACGACGTCGTCTGAAGCCTTGTCTCCATCTGAATCGGCCTCTGATGAACTGGTGTAGGTTCCGCTGTTGATGTATAATATCATTCTGAGCCATTGCCAGAAAATACTGGACTCTGAGGCAGGCTGCATCTTCCATTTTTCTGAAGAAACTTTGAAACTTTCAGGTGGAATGTTTATATATGAGTAGCGTGGTGAGTGGCTGGTCACAGAGAGCAGCTCAGCATTCGCCAATTTTTTCGTCAGGTCATTCGCTCGTATTCGTATCACTTCGCAATCCATAGTTTGTCATAGTATGTCTTAGACTTGCCTTCGTGTATGCATCGCCTTTCAAATTTAGTAAAAGTCAATCGTAGTTTCCCTTCGCATAGAAGATGGTAAGCGTAAATACGTTTGTCACAGTATCTTCGTTTCTATGCGCAAGTCATATTCAGTCATCGTGTTGCTTCGTTCAGGGTTCTTTCGAGGTCGGTCCACCTTGGCAAAAGCGCGATGAGGGACTATATGCGTGACAATAGCACACGAACGATAAACGAACGATTACCGCAGACTAAATAAGAGATGCAAATGACAGACGATTTTTCAATTCGTCGGGAAATTTTAAACATGTTCAAAAATCCCGTACGAATTTGAATAATTGCAACTGTTAGTTCAGAAGGTATATACGAACCCAAACACGAAGGGTTTATGACTTATTATCAATTACCATTGAAAACGATTTTTCCAAAAATGCCTTTCGCCAGCCATCGCAAGTCATATTTCAGGCAATTCGATCAGGTGTGAGGGGGCCTTATAGTAAACAAGAGACGAACTGGATGCTGAATTCCAGTAAAAGCGAAGAGAAAAACTTCCCCACCCCCTCCCTACACTAGCACGCGCACGTAGAGCCAGAGCGGGTTGATCTATCAACCCGGTCTGGATAGAGCTAGCCGTGGGTAGAGCTAAGGGCTGCACCCTGTAACCGCAACTTGTCTGCTGCCCTCAACGAACCCGAATCGGTCTATACATACAACGGGAGAAGGTGTAAAATTAAACTCAAAAGAAAAGACCTGTTGGGGTACTATCGGGGAGAATATGAATACAGATATAAAAGACTTTCCTTGCCTAATGAAGAAATTACGAATGTCAGAAAAATTGAAGAGTCATAGTATTCTTCTCGAGGCAATAATGACTGGAATCTAACTCGACATATCCTAAATTTATTATGTTATAGGCATATATACTTTTAGCCGGACATTTGAAGTAGAAAAATCTGATGGCTCAAAGTGGTTTAAGACAAAAAAAGGAGGCTTGAGATGCCGAATCGTAAACCTTTTTTTTTTTTTTTTTTTTTTTGGACGCCCAGTGACAAAAGGATCCAAACACTTACTCTTCTATGTCTTGGCGCTCGTCGTTAACGTCTATTAAGGTGAATGGTTGAAGGCTGTGTGATCAGATCCTGGTTAAAACAAGAGCAAATAAGCCACCATTTTAAGATCATCGCACAAAATTCCTTTTTTTTTTTTACTGTCTTTCGGTTACATGGCTGATGCAGGAAGACAAACTCTTTTCTTGTTTGATAGATTTTTAATTTATGCATTTTCGTTGTGGCAAAGCGAATTTCACTCTTTTGATCGTAGCCATACCCCCTTCACCAACGCAAGGCTGTAAACATTCTTGTTTTGAATCATGATAGAAACTTCCGATGTCGGACTTACGAACTTTTCTGGCAACGTTGCCCAACTTCGCGGCCTTTAGGATATTAATCAAGGTGCTTGGCTGGTCCACGCACGGCATCTGATTCTTTTGCCATGCCAACAGCACCTTCAGGCGGGCCCCGCCAATGTTGTTTCCGCAGTTGCGGAACTCTATATCGATGTCTTTGTACTGCAGCCCCATGTATAGGCCTACGGGAACAATCTTGTCGATCGGAATTTTTTCGGCGATCTCGAGGAGCTGAAGTTCGGTGAGCTTGTGAGCCTCGCTCGAACCCTTCACAGTCAACTCATCACATGATAACCCAGAGGATGTTTCTGAGTTGAAAGATACAGGAAAGTATATCAGTTAACGATACAATCGGAATAACTCCAGTATTAAGGGTTGATATAGTTCTCTCAGTTTTTTCCTTTCCTTGGCCCCCTGTTCATGTATTCATGTATCGTCACAAATTGCAGATTAAAGAAGAAACAACTGTGCTTTTTTAGCTTTTTTTCCTTTACCCCCCCCCCCCCATGTCTCACACAGGTTATTGTCTTTAACTTCATCCGTCTTCATCATTTCTTTTTGTTTCTTTCTTTCTTTCTTTCTTTTCTAGATAGCTGGATACCGTGTTGCCTCTTTGTAATACTTAACGTGTAACGATCAAAGTAGAATTTTTATATAAAAGTAACAAAATCAGCGAATAAATTCGAAACTGCTTACTAGACTTATTTGACATATACTTGTTTGATTGTGTATTAATAAGCATGACTTGACCTGGAAAAAAACAGGATATAAAGAAGGAAAATAATGAAGGAATGCTGATGTATCAATTGTACCAAGCAGCGAACAGAGGTCTTCGTGTACCCCACACTCGCGTAAGATATCCGAGAGCTGCCTGTTTCTGTCGCCGGGAGTACAGTCCTTGTTGTCTATCCAACTCCGTAACATCCGGAACGTGGCTTCCGTAGATTTGTAGTCTTTATAAAACACTTCAATTGATGACGAACGAAAACAAAGTCTCTGGCCAATAACGTTATGGAGCTTGGACGGTATCGCCTCGCTTATGTGCCATAACTCTACCTCAGGCGTCACGCATTCATCTGTTGTACCGAGAAAGGCAAATGAAAAAGATACGTTGTTGTTGTTTTTTTTTTTTGTTGTTCGTTTCAACGTATAATTTAAGCAATGGAAGCAACCCGTCACCAAAAAGCCTGCAAATTTAACTTCAAGACAGCTTTCTTGTAATAGTGATAATTTGGAATTATAATTCAAGTCTCCATACACTCTAAGAAAAATGATTCAACCTTTCGCTCCTTTACCAGTGTCGAACTAGGCGCATACGGTGCAATTTTGCACCCTTCAGACCAGAAAAGTTCACAATGGTCTGAAGAGTGAAAAATGGCATCCGTAATGGCGCTCCCAGTTTGAGGCTGGTAAATGTGCAAAGTTAAACCTATTTTTCGTACAGTGCGCAGTAGATAAACTTTCCAAAAAGACGTATGAATCGGCGAACTGTGTCTTTGAAACGCTATTACATAATGTAACTTTGTATAATATCAGCTTGGAAGTTAAACCGCAGTCATTAATAGCATGCAGGAGATGACAGGAATGTTCCCCAGTCTAAAACACCAAATGTACTACCATGATACAACCGACAAGTGCCACCAAATTATTCTTGAACACTGGAAGCCACAAAGAAGGTCATCAGCATAGCAAGCTTTCGATCTTGAATTGAAGATCGAAATTGATGTTTTAGCCTATATACTATGATATATATATCAATCTCTCTCTCTCTTATATGTGTTTATAAATATATATTTATATATATTATATATATATTATATTATATTATATTATATTATATTATATTATATTATATTATATTATATCATATCATATTATATTAAATTATATTATATTATATTATATTATAAAGAATATGTATGCTCAAGCCAAATCTTGTGTATTAGTAGATTGTGAACATTCTGAGGCTTTTCAGTGTAATGTTGGTGTAAGGCAGTGTGAAAATTTATCGCCTTTGCTTTTTGCAATATCCCTTATGGAACAAACACAGTGTTACCACAGTGTGTTCACATAGTTGACTATGTGTAAACAATGTGTTAACCATGTGGACACAGTGTTGTCACAGTGTGGTATTTGAGATCACATAGTGTACCACATAATTGGCATACCGAACACAGAGTGGCACACATATACCACAGTGTGGTATAGTGTTACGACAGTGTGTTCACATAGTTGACTATGTGTAAACAATGTGCTAACCATGTGGTCACAGCGTTGTCACGGTGTGAGAGATTTGAGATCACATAGTGTACCACATTATTGGCATCCTGAACACAGAGTGACACACAAATACCACAGTGTGGTATATATCGAACTATGTGTAAACCCTGTGTTCATAATGCTACCACAGTCTGGTATATAAGTTTAAGTGTTTTACCACATAATCCCCACATAGATCACATACTGAACACACTGTGATTCCTCTTTGACACAGTGTGGCATATTTTTAACTATGTGTAAACCCTGTGTTGATAGTGTTGTTACACTGTGGAATTTCAGATCATTCATTTACCACATAATCCACACAGACTTACCACAGTGTGGTATATATGAAGAGTTTGTTCGCAAAAACCGATAAGTCCATTTTTGAAGATTTTGAAGTAGGGTCTCTATCATAATGTACAAAATAATACCTTTAAAATGATAAATTGGTCACTACATATAAAGGTATATTTTTTAAGTTATGGTCAAAAGAAGCAAAAAATTTCTTATAATTCTCTTTATATTTCTTGACCTTTAATCGCAAATACCTCCATTTGGCAAATATGGACTTATCGGTTTTTGCAAACAAACTCTTCATATCGAACTATGTGTAAACCCTGTGCTCGGTGTTGTCACTTTGTGGGTTTCAGATCATTCACCTGCATCATCTCCACATACTTGGCATACTAAACACACAGTGTGGTATATATTGAAATATGTGCACTCCTGTGTCCATAATGTTGTTACACTCAAGTGGGAGTGCTGAGATACAGAATGTGATACTTCATGCGGTATTCCTGTGGTATTCCTGTGGTATTCCTGTGGTGACACTGTGGTATTCCTGTGGTAACACTGTGGTAACACTGTGGTATTCCTGTGGTATTCCTATGGTATTCCTGTGGTACAGACTTTGCATAGCTCATGAATATTTATAAAAAGCAACCTAAATTTGAGAAAATTCATAAAATACTTCTTAAGTATTTGCGATGGGATTTCCTGTGAACTATTGTCTAATAATGCTCTGTTATACCAATGTCTTAAAATTAACAGTGTTATCTAGTCAGTAACCGTGCCTTCATGCATTACATATATTGATACATCTTATGACTATGTGGTATTAGATACATTTGATGACTATGTGGTGACTACCACATTGTACTGTGGTGGACTATGTGGTGACTGCCACAGTGTGGTAGACTATGTGGTGAATACCATAGTGTGGTGGACTATGTGGTGACTGCCACAGTGTGGTAGACTATGTGGTGAATACCATAGTGTGGTGGATTATGTGGTGACTACCACAGTGTAATGGACTATGTGGTTATAACCCTATGGTCATAGTGTGTGAGACTGTGGTTTGATTCACAGTGTTTTTAATATGTGTTTTGGACCATGTGTTGCACAGTGTGCTAACGCTGTGTTTCACACTGTGGTAAATACACAGTGTTACCACACGTCCCAAAATCACATATTAAACACATATTAAACACATGTGTTCGACACTGTGTTACACATTGTGTTCTACACTGTGTTCGACACTGTGTTGCACACTGTGTTACATAGTGTGGTAAAACTGTGTTCTTTCCATAAGGGATATCTCAATGATTTTGAATCATTTTTGAGTTGTCGTTTCAAGGGACTACAGTTTTTGTTTGAAAAAGTTTGTGTTGATATTTTAGACAAATAAGTCAGTGAGGATCTGTTTGTACATTTGTATACACTGTTGTATGCAGATGACACTCTTATTTTAGCCGACAGTGCAGAAGAGCTTCAGTTGGCTTTGAATGCATTCCATCGATATTGTACAGATTGGAAGTTAAGTGTCAATACTACAAAGACTGAGGTCCTAATTTTTTCAAGAGGCAAAGTACCTAACTTTCCATTGTTCAGTTTTGGTGAAGACAAACTTGATGTAGTGGATGATTTTGTTTATTCAGGTATTCAATTTAATTACAATGGATGTTTTAAGAAGGCTATTTTTAAGCAGGTGTCATAGGCAAGGAAAACACTTTTTTTCTATGTCACTAAAGGTTCAGAAACTCAAGCTTCCTGTGGATATTCAATGCGAATTGTTTGATCAGTTAGTGTTGCCAATACTATTCTATGGGTGTGAAGTTTGGGGTTTTGAGGATTTGAGTAAAATCGAAATTTTTCATAGGAAATTCTTGAAATCATTATGTGTAAATAAATTTACACCAGATTGTATGGTATATGCAGAAACCGGGAGAACACAACTGGCTAATACTGTTAAATATCGTATGGTTAGCTTCTGGCTGAGGATCGTAAAGGGTTCTTCTGCTAGATATTCATTCAGGTTTTATACACTCCAAAGATTGATAAGTCAACAGGACACGACCTTTGTATTTAAGTGGATATCTCATAATGAGGAAATTTTAAACCATGCTGGTCTTGGCGTTGTATATGGCTAAGAAAAGGGGAAGGATGTAATAACTGGATATTGAGCACCTTGAAGCTGAGATTAAGTGATACGTCTAAACAGGATTCGTTGGCAAATGTTTGGTCAAATAGAGTATGTTTAAATTATAGGATTTTTAAGACGAATAGTCTCTTTGAAAGGTATTTAGTCCAGTTGATTAAGAGGGATAGAATTTCACTGAGCAGTTTTAGATGTACGTGAAATCAGTTGCCAGTTAATAACAGAAGATTTGTACAGTCATTTGATGATTTTCAAGGAATGTTCAATGCCCTTGTTGTGATAGACATGAAACATGTGATGAATTTCACTATGTTTTCGTATGCCCCTTCTTTGAAAAAGGAATGACATTTATATTTAAGCAATCATTATTTGGTTGAACGTCCTTGCTCAGTACACATGTCCAGAATATTTTCATGTTGGCATTTAGGACAGCTTAAAAGATTAGTATCATTTGTGAGGCTTATCATGTCATATTTTGAAAGAAAATATTGTTGTAGAAAAATTAAGCATCCCGTGATACTCGATCTATAGTAGTTGTATGTTACGATTGTTTGGTCATATGGTTCATACGATTAGTTAACCTTGCTTGCCAATTTGTATATCACTATATAAGTTAAGTAGGTATAGACTATTTTATATACATCATTGTAATATATCACAAACATGTATTCTTTGATATTGTAATGACCAATCTTGTATTTATGTGTTGTACTCTCATACCCCGGAATGGGGTCGGAAGAGTCAATAAAATCTCTCTCTTTCTCTCTCTCTCTCTCTCTCTCTCTCTTATATCAGCTTTTCCCAAAGTAGCAACATGATGCAGGTATAGGCCCTAACAGATATGGGAAGTTATGGCGAAGCGATAGCTTACCACTGTTACTTAAAGGTTGTGGTTTAAATATGACATTCCATCGATATTATAAACAATTTAACAACAGGTCCTATTGACCGATTCTGTGACGCGCTATGTGTATTTTTGGCATGGGCAGCGCCATTACGCGGTGTCTGCTCAGCCGACCCCCCCCCCCCTTCCCACTCCCCACCCCTCTCCCTACATTAGCACGCGCGCAGAATGAAAAACTGATGCATGGTTGCTTTAGCCAATGGGCGTCTCGTACTGAGTGCGCGAATGCTTGCTTAGTGCGCGAACCTTTGTTACAAGTGCGCGATAAACATGTTGCCCGGGGGGTGGGGGAGAGCAGGGGGGGGGGGGGGGGTCGGCTGAGACACCTCAATTTGAGGTCATGGCAAGCTGCGCTGCGCCCAGTGCCATAAAATGTCTGCTGCCCTCAACGAACCCGAATCGGTCAATACAGAAATTTTCTTGTCCGCTGTAATATTGAAATGGAGTAACGACAATGACAATGGATTCATGAAATCTGAGAAACGAATGAATCTGGGAGGGACGGATGTTGCAATTAATAGTCAGATCAACATTACAACAGAAGGAATGATATTCATAAGAGCAAAAATGCGTCATACGTTGCCATTCATAACTGAATTATCATAGGACAATGTAATTATATTTCAGGGTTATCCGCACTCCTGAGTAATGCTTATAAGGTGTCAAAAGTATATATGTCCTTAAGGAAAATAGTACACTTGTTTTGTACTTATAATCGACTCCAATGTCAAGTGAATTTAAAATACTTCTGCAATCCTGTGACATCGAAACGACAACATTTTCGTGCGCCATGTCCTCCACCCCATCTGCGATGTGGGAAGAGGTCGAATGACGGGAATCTGGATCGAGGTCCATGTTGACGGGGTCCGAAGACCTAGTGGGAGACGTAGGCCTACATAATTATGATGAATAACAAACGATATGTTACATTCGTTTCACCTGTTTTATAAGCATCTATAGTCTCTAGAAACGTTCATGTCACTCATTATTGTTACTGAGTTGCGTTGTCAAACCCTGATTTTCCTTTGAAAATAAGCACTTCATTCGAATTAGTTTTCTCGAGTATAGTTCAAGCAATATAGATATTAAACGTGTAATGTAGAAATTATTGCGTTACCCAAATATCAAGCTTAAGAAATAGAAGATCAGTAAGATCCAATTTCATTAGATTTGGATTCGATTTAATGGCGCGATGATTCAAGTTCGAGCGAATTTGAAAGATCGCCGTAATAAACATTCAAGAAGCTAGCTAGTTCGTTCAACTGAATTTCATCAACATTCTATTTCATGCTTTCTCTGTAGTAACTGAAGCATTATTGACAACTAGCAAGATGAATGTCGCTACACTCGTCGCTACAGGCAGGTCTACGGCTGGGTATATATATATATATATATATATATATATATATATATATATATATATATATGAAGAGTTTGTTCGCAAAAACCGATAACTCCATATTTGCCAAATGGAGATATTTGCGATCAAAGGTCAAGAAAAATAAGGAGAATAATAAGAAAATTTGTGCTTCTTTTTACCTTAACTTCAAAAATGTACCTTTATATGTAGTGACCAATATATCATTTAAAAGGTATTATTTTGTACTTTATGACAGAGACCTTTATACTTCAAAATCTTCAAAAATGGGCTTATCGGTTTTTGCGAACAAACCCTTCATTATATATATTTGTATATATTCGTTTGGAATCGCCAACTCGATAGAGAGGGACTAAAAAATGTTGTTTATACAACAAAAGTGATCATGAATTATATAATCAAATATCTTACAATCAAATATAGAATCTAAAAGGAATGACACGATTCGACTTTAAACATTTTAAGAATTAGAAATGAACTTTGAGAACAGAGCGTTGTCGAATATCGCTAGAATTTACACGATTTTTCATTATATTTTGAATGCAAATCTAATGAAATTGCGCAAAAAAAAAAAAAAAATGAGCGTATCTCTCATTACGACATGACGTACTAGGGCCACCAAAAGTTGATGTCGAGCCACGAAATTTTCAAAAAGGTTTACTAATATCATTGTTTGGCCTGATCTTGCATTCGAAAGCATGATTGATAAGAATCATTTCACTTCGGGCCACCAAAATATGAAATTGAAGATACTGCTGGCTCCAAAGGGCAACCAGAGAAAAAAGAAGTTACTGTCGAGACGTAGCTGCTTTAATGATTAGGTGTCCTATATGAAAGAAAATGAGGATTCAGCGCAGATTTAATGACATGTGTCCAAATATGATTGTATTGTCTATCTATTGTCGTTTTTGACGATATTCTTTCTGTTCTTTGATTCAATTTGTGTTCTGGTAGCTAAGCATATTTCAAATGTATAAGTAAATGAATTGAATTTATATTTCTCTTTTATCGCTTACATTTACCTTCATCGTGGGAAATTTGGAAATCACAACAGAAATCATTGGTCAACAGGTGTTAATATTTGAGCATCCAGGGTTCGAATATTGAAAAATACCAATAGACTTATTTTCTTACTCAGGTAAGCAAGCGCTGTCGTCAGCGTTTGTCGGTTCACGTATTTCCGGTGTGCTGTTCTCCTCATAGAACACGTGAAAGTTTTTGCCTACTTGCACTACCAGGCTCCCTGCAGGGGTGAACGCACTTCGGATTAGCGAAACATCGTCCGAGCATGACGTCACTTCCATGCTGTCTAATTCGTCTAGGTTCTCATCGAAAACTGTGACAGATGTAGGTTGACAGAATCGGGAAAAGGAATTGACATGCGTGCAAATGTGAATTTTATACGAGAACAGTGCACAAGTCTATTGTTGAAATCTTTGGACACTCTTTCTAAACCTGCACCCGACACTATTAGGGCCAACGGATATTTGATCCACTTTAACTGAAATATTCCTGATGTTATTAAACTACTTTTAAATCATTTCAATTCAATTATTCTGTCAACACGTCCTGACCTTGTAGATCATCATTTATGGATAAATAATAGAGATAAGTCATTGAGTAGTTTTGTATCACCTTTAAGCACAAGAGAGTCGCTATCCTCCAAGCAAGTTACATAGATTCTCCTGTCCGGTCCCTGCACACATGTCTTCAAAGCTCTAATCTTTCTCTGCTTGGTCACTCCATCCTCCGAAAAGGATGCGACGACAAGTCGTCCACTTGCCTGCATTAGCAGATTCTCATTGGATAATACACCGACATATGTGGCCCGCTTGAAATCAAATCTGGAGATGCGTTCTACACCTCCGGACTTTGCGTTGAGATGGTGCACAGCTCCCTTGGAGTAAATGACTACCTTATTCCTGCATGCAGCAATCAGGGACGCGGATATTCCCGACGGAAGACTGATGTGTCGCAAGTGGTCTCCGGAGGAGTTATACACGACCAGCTTGCGATAACTTGACGAGCCTTTCTCCGAGACGATGCAAATCAAAGTGTGGTCCGGCATCAGAGCGCCGCTATGGATGTTTTTCTTGCATCGCGGAAGGAATTTCACCGTTTCCTCGGTGAACACGTGTAATTTTTTATACGAGTATCTCCCTTTCTCGTTGCGCCGGATTAGTACAGTATTGTCGCTGACACCCACGAGAAGGGTTCCCCTAGAACTGAACTTCTTCCGTTGACAGTTAGTGAGATCCATCTTTTTGTTCGGGGGGGGGGGGGAGGGGGTTAAAAATAAGATATGAAATTAACAATTACTCGACATCTACACGATTTTTAATGCAAATGTGTTTTGAAATATTTTGGAAATCTTATTTTGTTCCTGCGTTGTTAAAGTGGATTTCGCCAACATTTTTATTTTATTTTATTTTCCTTTGGGAGGAGGGGGGGGGGGTAATCATTTCACATTCATACTCAGCAATGTGCGATTGCTCGTTTCAATTTTTTTTTTTTCTGGTCATTCAGTTTCGAGCCGTGTTACTCGTATTCTGTCCTAAACTGCAACACGACACAGCAAAATCAATTACGTCTATTTTACGTTTGTTGTTACTCAAAATCGAATCCTATGGTGCTGTAATTATTGCCTTAAATTGCATAAATGATTAAAGAAATACAAACATATTGTGGTTATTAATTCAATCCGAATGTCATGTCAAATGTGTAACTAAAATGAATTTGTCCTTAATAAGAAAATATGGAATTCCATGTTCTCATATATATATATATATATATATACAGTATTTATACAGTATATAATATATTTATATGATATATTTATATAATATTGACTGGCCTCGAGGGAGATACCAGAAAATATTGCCCAAGCTGAAAGAATATTGTCCGAGTCGGAGACGAGGGCAATATTCTTTCAGTGCGGGCAATATTTATCTGGTATCTCCCGCAAGGCCAGTCAATATCATAATTATTACCTATCCTTTAGGTAAACTGGGAAAATATGTGAATGCGGCTATACTCTATGATATATATCAAGCTACATTTGACTACCTGTAGATCGTCACCACCATGTCGAATTATTGACAAATTGTTCATCAATGTAAATCATTCAACTCCAACTTCTAGATACATAATAAATGTAGTTGTAACAGGGCTGGCGAACTTCAAACTTCTGAAAGTTTTTACACTTTATTTTTGCTCCTGTTTCAATTTGGAGAGTTGTGATAACTGATGGTCAGTGTGCAGTTATTGTGAACAAATTGACTAGTCATTGTTTGACGCGGATAGGATATAAAATGGAGGTCCCGTGTATGAGAGAGTAACAACTCATGCACGTTAAAGATCCCGCTTCATTTATTCATTGCAAAGAGCAGGGTGTTTAACCCGGTGAAGTGGTCCCACCTCATATCCAACTGGACCCCATGGAAGACCAGCTTAACGTAGCTGAATATGGGCTATTCAGACATATTCTTAGATGGAAAACAAACAAACAAACAAACAAACAAACGCGTAGTGCTGGTCGAAGTGGTCGACCTTGTATGAGTTGATTTATCGGCGTTCTTCTGCGGTGCGTGCAACCGACACACAGCGACGTCCTTGAATGTCTTCTCTTTGTGGTCGACCGGAATGTTTACATGTAAAGTGATTGGAGAGACCCGGATGCATGTGATATTCTCTAATGTCGTCTGCTGACCTCCACGACCCTGCAAAAATACCAACTGCATTTGCCTCGCAAAACTACCTGGTATAGGTAATAATATGGCTCACTAACGATAATAATCATTATGCGAGGAGTTTCATTCATATTTCGAACATAGATTGGTCCTCGATTTGTTTCTTAGATAGAAAAAAAAAAAGATAATTGACATTAAGAGGGCCTGACGGATTTAATACATAGTTAAGGAAACAATTAAAACGAGATATGAAACTCGTCACTGAAGACGAGTTAGGTGATACGCTGGGGGTCATCAGATATCGGTCACGGGTGATCGACAACGAAAATGATGTAAAATAGCATTTTGAAGTTATGTGGAGATACATTCGTGAAGTCGAGTTCTTTATACAGTCATACATAATTCAGATCAAATTGTTTCTGTCATGCAACGAAGTGGAAATGTCATACTTGTGTCGGCGTGTGCAAGTAAGTCGATTTGACAGGTTATATGTTACTGAATAGTTACCAATAGGTCTTCAAAATGACAAAAAAAAAAATCAAACATGGCGATAAAGTCTTGTAAGTGTCACCTTCACTTTAACATTTCTACATGTATTTTCAAATAGGAACTTTGACCATTATTTGCACAACCAAGAGGGCTATGTCTCATCTCGTCGTCATTTTATAATATGACAAAGGGATGTTGTGTGTGTGTGTGTGTGTGTGTGCGTATGGGTGCGTTTGCATGAGAACTTTATTTCTACATGGATGAAAGTTGAATTACTCCATTGAAAAAAAAAAGTAAAAGAGAAGACGTACTTTGTTTCATCATATTGTTTAGTTCGAACCCGCTCGTGTGCAACCTTACGTCTCTGGCGCCAGAGACGGCGTTGCTGGACATTTTCAAGAGCTATGGCGAAATAAACAAAGACGTGTTTTTTTTTTTTTTTACTATATTTGCACATAGACGCGCGCTCGGGATTTTAACTTTGACCCAAGTGCATTGCTTTGTTACTGGTCAAAATTGATCAGAAATCAATGGGTATTGTCACTGGATGTATCAGGAATCCAAATCAGTCGAAAATGTGTACTTTCACGATGCTTACGCGCTGCGCGCGCGAAATCGTGCGGACGGCCGCGCACGGAATTTCTTGAACCGCTTCGGATTGTCTGAAACTTTGAGGAAACCCCATGGGATGTCGATTTTAGCATTTTGAAATTTGAAAAATTTTCAAAACATTTCATAGTAATATTTTGAGTCATGAGTTACAAAGGTATGGCACTCGTAAAACACTATAAATGGGGTTTGATAATTCAATTAGCAGGAGGCAATATGCATTATTCAAATCTTACAAATCCCGACAATCTGAAATCGTGTGAGTCGTTCCTCAGGGTTCAAAATATGATGGGCCCTAATTTGTTATTTCTTACAAATCAACTTTTTCATGCATGACACCAATATTTTTCTATCATTTACTGATGGTATCAATTGATTAATTGTACTTCCCTTAAGACTGATACGCTGATTAAGATTTTAAACACGGAAATAGAAAAAAAAATTCTCAATGGTGTAGTGAAATAGTCCCTAAACACTTGCCAAAACCCACACAAAAATGTCGTAAACATAGTTAATACTACTAATACAGATAATCATTATTTGTATTGATCGATTGCCTTTTATTGAAGTTGGTACACCAAATTCGTTGGAAATACAATTGATTCCAATTTAACTGGGAATAAAAATATTCGTAATATCAACACATTTATATCCAAAACGATAAGAATTTCACACTTTTTACACCTACCGTAAAACCGCGTATCTCAAAATTTCTGTATTGTTTTGTACAATGCTTTCATTCGTAATTATCATACCGCAATATCGTTTGGAGAATTGTGCTTTAAACTACGAACAATCAAATTGTTATTCTTCAGAAATATATGCTGTGATTGATCTCTACTTCACGTTATCTTACTCTTGCATCCGATCCCCTATTTCCATGACTGAAATCGCTTCAAATTTATGACATTCTTATGCTATCCTAGCAAACATAAACGCGGAAACTTCGTCCTAGAATTTTTGAAGGATTTTCACCCCAAATTCTGCAGTTTAATCACAGCAAACATGACGATTGTCATGCAATCACCTTGAAAACCTTTGAATCATCATGATCCCACAATCACTGAAACATCATGCGCCAGATGTCAGGATGAGACATGCATATCATAGGTCCCTATTCCACACAGTGAGTTGAAAATCATGATATCACAATATGTTTAACCACATCACATTAACATAAGATTGTATTCAACGTATAAAAATACGCACTTCTATACCGACCACCATCATCACAGCACAACGCACCCAGTCGTCGCAACACTGCACATCCTCTACGTTGCTGTTCACCTAATACCGAGTGGCGACATTTATGATGCACTTTGTGATAGTTTACTTTACGTTACAAGCTTGTTTGGAGCTATCTTTGCTAGTCAAGCAGCTCTACCTATGAAGATGGTCCCCTATATATCCAAACACAATAATTGTTGTAGTTGTTCTCAAACATATTTCATAGTGCTCTCTGTGATAAATGTACCTACCATTTTCACATTTCGTTATGTCGTTTTTTCATTACATTTTTTTCTTAAGTTTGTATTACATAATTTGTTTGCATTCACAATGTAAACATTTATAAACTTGTAAGTATTTACATCAAATAAAGAGAGAAAAAGGCCATACAGGGCGAAGATTAGGAATTGAGCAGGAGCAATCCACCTTTAATAGACATGTCCGCTACCTTATGATTTTCTCCTGCCCAAGTTTTTTGTTTTCAGTTTATTCCGAATAAAGATGGGTCTTTTCCTGGGTCTTAAGCCAGAGTATTATATTTATGTGAAAAAGAACGAAAGTTTAGTCATAAATTTGAATAATTAAGGACACAATTTAATTCGCGTAATTCAAGTTCTGTAAGATTATTTTTGTTCTAATTCACCATTGAATATTCCATATTCCATCCCATTTCACATTCCATTTGATTTGAAGAAAGAAGTTCAACATAAGACAGTCAATTTTAGATGGAAATAAGCAAAAGCAGATAAGAAAAACGTGTAACATGACGAACCTAAAGCAGAAGCTGTAGAATCGTAGAATTTTGGCTCTGTGATGTAGTGATGTCTAGTACATGTATCAATGACGAAGAATGACGAAACATACAAGAACACAAGATGTCAAGAAGGTAATAAAATCACGTAATGCATAAAGTATCGTATATTTCTTCATGATTACACTCAAGGTAACAGAGCTTAGTAACAATATTGAGTCAAACCAATTCGGTATATGGACAGTTTGTTTGTTTGTTTGTTTGTTTGTTTTTTTGTTCCTTTTCCCATCTGAGAAGATGGCTGGATACCCCATATTTAGCTACGTTAAGCTGGTCTTCCATGGGGTCCAGTTGGATGTGAGGTGGGACCACTTCACCGGGTTAAACACCCTGCTCTTTGCGATGAATGAATGAAGCGGGATCTTTTACGTGCATGAGTTGTTACTCTCTCATACACGGGACCTCCATTTTATGTCCTATCCGAGGGACAGAGTGTTTTTGCCTCTTGCTAAAGGGGGCGGTATGCTAACACACAACATTGCTCAGTCCAGACTCGGGTTCGAACCAAAGACGCTTAACTAATCTCTACTATCTTTGGTTCGAACCCAGGCCGCGTGATCGTGAGGCAGACGCGCTGCCGATTGGGCCAACTCAACGCCCGTTCATTTTTTTTTTTTCTGCGAAGGAAGCGTTGAGCTCACATTCAACTAACATGTATAGATTGATATACATTCATTCATTCATTCATTCATTTCTTTATTGGTCTATGTCAGGCATAGAAATTTGGCTTCCACTGGCATTACATTGCAACAAAATGATCGTAGCAGTACAAACACATTTTACATCACAATTACATAATTACGTCTATGATAAGCACAATGAATACAAACAACACCTTACAAATCTATTACACAATACATTATACAATATATCAATTCTTTATAACCCTATATAAATCAAGCTACTTCAACCCTGAAGTTGATTTGAATTGAATTTGAAATTGATTTCAATGCGACTGTGATCCAACCATCAGACGTAAAACACTTCGAATGTTGTTTTTAGCAACAAAAAAAGAAAAAAAAATATGTAGCAGATTTAAAGCCATCGGTATCTTTATATACTCCTCATATCAAAAACGTAGGTATCACAATGTTAACCACGTTTAACCAAGATAGCAGGACTCGGTATAAAAACAATGAAAAAAATAAGTCACATTGATAATGATAATAACGATAATAATAATGATAATAATAGCTAATATTATAAACATAATGATAATGATAATGATAATAATGATAATAGGACAAAGTAGAAGAGGAAGAAGAACAAGAACAATAAGGATGAATGAACTTAATGAGGCTGGTGTAATTCAGTTGAAGTTATTGGTAGCGGATTATTCAATATAATGCTGATAATGTTCTTACTTGTTTCGGTTTATTCGTCATTAAAATATATGTTTGTTTCTTGTTGTTTTCTTTTTCACCCTGGTATCTTCCTCGGCCTTCAATACTTTACAAGAACGATCTTAGTGCGTTTACCAGCAAACGCCTTTCCTCTATATACGAGGTAGTCTAGATTGGACCTGTCCGTGTTTCCAGCATGTGGTTAGAAAAATTTGTTGAGATCAAATACATAGGCCTATGATTATACATGTATGTACTATAATGTAAACAAGTTCGATCTTGGAATGATACAAGAATCTGATGAAATATCAGATAATTCGTTGTTGTATATTCCAAGTCAGTTTCTTACTGAAAAAAAAACCCGGTAGTAGAAAAGAGTACTACAGAATACAGTTTAAAGGACTTGTATAGAATCGAGTCAACGAAAAATTTGGATTTGAGAAACGATGAATGATACGATCGTGTAATAATTATGTATATCCGATGCATACCTTAATCAAGAAAGTGACTCTGTATTCTAATGATGTTTGATTTGGCTCTGTGTCAGCTCTAATTCATTCCGGTGAATTCCGGTGAAAAAATAACAGGTTAATTGAACAATTATGTCATTATATCAAACGTGTGAAGGAGGTCCCGCCCCCTTCCCAATCCTATATCATGTTTTGAGTAGTTCAAACATACGTAATCCGGACGCGCCAAGCCAGTTTCCGTAATCCGGACGCGCCAAGCCAATTTCCATCACGGCATTTAATGATAGAAAATGTATTCCAATTCTCTGTTTGCTTAGTTTATTAAAGATACGATTTCGTTTTAAATGCCTTTTGATGACCGGCTTACGATTAATTACAAAAATTGATAGCTCAGTGTCCTAGTATACATGTAGGTTATCCGTCAAATTTCACACTTACCAGTCTCTGCGACTATAGTGTGACTCGAAAGACCAAAAATATACCAACCAAAAAGGCGACTCGAAGGTGACGTCAGAGACGTCTCCAAACAGGTTCCATGACATTTGCTTCCTTAAAATATCTGCACTTTAAGTCAAACATAAATTCTAAAAATATACATAATCCTAAATCTAATCCTAATCCTCACATCAAACTTACCTAGAACCCTATATCATAACCCAAACAAAATGTGATATAGTTTCTAATTGTAAATATGGTTTCAGACGCAATAATTCAACCACTCATGTTGCTATAGATTTATGAGATAAGATCATTTCTGCTGTAACCTTTATGGTATTGGAATATTCATGGATTTGTTCAAAGATTTTGATGTCTTTGATTATACTACTCTTGAATATGTTTGAACATTATTGGGTACGTAGGACACCTTACTCTCGTTTCAAAATTATTTGTCTGATAGATTTCAATATACTCATTTAAGAACTGCTCCTCAAATTATTCATTAATAACCCGTGGTGATGCGCAAGATTCTATTCTAGGTCCCTCATTGTTTTTTATTTATATAATGATATTGTTCGAAGTTCCACCATGTTTAAGTATGTAACGTATGCTGATGATACTACTTTATTTTATACTCATTCAGGGGGTGGCCACCTCCCTGACTCATCCAAGGTTTGACAGATATTGACTTCACAAAGTTTGTAATAAGTTTAAAGTAAACGAATTAATTGTTTATTCGTTAAGACAAATTATGTTTAATATTTCACGGTAATTTTTGTTATGATGAATATACATATATATATATATATATATATATATATATATATATATATATATTTCTCTTGATGTGTTATGTTTTATGAATCTGTTCCCTTTAAGAAAGTTAATTCGGTTAATTTTCTTGTTGTTCTAGAGTAACATTCATTGGGATGTACATACAACAAATATACCAAATAAGGTATCTAAGTGTGCAGGCATATTTTATATATTGGAAAAAAAAATCTTCGGGAGTTTGCTCTGTTTTGCTTTATAATACATTCATGTTTCCGTATTTCAATCATTGTAAAACTGTATGGGGTAAATACAACAAAACAAAGTTAGAAGTTTTACATAAATTGCAGAAAAAAGCATTATGTATATGTACTGGTAGTCATTATCTTATACTCATTCGGCTCCTCTTTTCCGTAAATGTAATACTTTGAATATTTTTTATTTGTATAGTATATCTATAATACCGCTGTCTCATAGTCGTCAGGAGACGAACTTCAGAATGGTCATTCAAAAATTCACACTTGAAGAGATGCACATTGTAACAAAACTTCTACAGCATTCAATTTTGCCAAAAGGTACTCATGTTGATAACTATAGTGTAAGATAAAGACTGCATGTGTATTGAGAGTAGCTGGGTTCAAGGATTGATTTCTTGGTACTTCTAAATGCACGATGATATATTTACATCTATTTTGCCTTGTATTTCTTCAGTACTCATGAAACAGGAGACTACCAACCTATGGCAGGCCCCGGGAGTGGATGGATGGTTGTCGGCCCCCTTCTCTCAGGAGGGGTTAGCTAATGCTTTAGCCCTACTTAGGAGTGGAAAGGCCCAAGGTCCGGACAACATCCCACCGGAATTCCTTATTCATTGCGGGGTCAAATGTCAGAAGTGGTTAACAGATTTCTATTCTTGCTGTTTCACCAACCAAGTCATCCCTAAGATATGGAGAAAAGCCACTGTAATTGCTCTCCCAAAACCAAACAAACCAGTTGATGACCCCAAGAGCTACAGACCAATCTCCCTTCTCTGTGTTCCTTACAAGCTTCTGGAACGTCTCCTTCTGGCGAGGATAGAACCTGTGGTTGACCCACAATTACCAGATGAACAAGCGGGCTTCCGCCATGGTCGGAGTACAGTCCACCAAATTGTCAAGCTGACCAATGACATCGAAGACAGCTTTGAGAAGAATCACAAAGCTGGCGCCATCTTTGTCGACCTCACTGCAGCCTACGACACTGTGTGGCACCAGGGTCTGACTCTGAAATTATTAAAGACAATCCCTGATCGCCACATGGTGAGGTTCCTCTGCAACATTCTAGCCAACAGGAGGTTCGTTCTGAAGACTAGTGATGGACAGTCCAGCAGACCACGCCAACTGCGGAATGGAGTTCCTCAAGGCTCTGTACTATCCCCCTTGCTCTTCAACATATACATCAGTGACATCCCCTTCACAACCTCACGACAGTATGGCTATGCAGATGACCTTGCCCTTCTTCACTCTGACAGAGCCTGGTCAAATGTAGAGAATACCCTCACTGCAGATATGTCGCAAATCGCGAAGTACTTCAGGATCTGGAGACTCAAGATTAGCATGTCCAAGACAACGGTAACAGCTTTCCACCTGAACACCAAGGAGGCTAATCGGCAACTCAGTGTCATTCTTGATGGAACACCTCTTCCATACAATGCTACACCAACCTACCTTGGAGTGAAGTTGGATAGGCAGCTGACCTACAAGGAACAACTCAAGGCCGTAAGTGCAAAAGTGTCTTCAAGGAACAACCTCCTTCACCGACTTGCAGGCTCAAAATGGGGTGCCAGTGCAACCACTCTCCGCACTAGTGCGCTAGCACTGGTATACAGTGCCGCGGAATACGCCTCCCCTGCGTGGTGTAGGAGCTCTCACACCAAGAAACTTGACTCAGTTCTGAATGACACCATGAGATTAATAACAGGATGTCTCCGGCCTACACCAATAGAATTCCTACCTGTTCTCTCAGGCATCGCTCCTGCCCCCATGCGCCGAGAACATCACACACATAGGCTGGTAACCAAGGTCTCCAGCAACCCGGACGACCTCCTCCACGACGTAGTTGAGGGCTCTGTAACTCTGGGTCAGCGGCATCAGCGACTGAAGTCTCGCCGCCCTTTCTCCCGCCATGCAGCAACGCTGAGAGGATCAGACTTCAACATCTGTCAGACATGGAGAACAAGCTGGGAAGACACCCAACGACCTGCCCAACTCGTTGTCACGCCCAATACATCTGTCCCCCCAGGAGCAAACCTCCCAAGGAGTGAGTGGGTGTCTCTAAATCGGATTCGAACGGGAGTTGGGCGTTTTAATGCAGCCATGCATCGTTGGGGGCTACGCCCGTCAGCAGCTTGCCAGTGTGGTGCACCAGAACAGACTGCTCAACACATCTTGAGTGAGTGCCCTGATCTCCGACCTCCTGACAACATGGACCTGACACACCCTACTCCACAGACTGTAACTTGGCTACAACAATTGAGGGACATTACTTAGCTGCTGCTGCCTCATAAGCAAGAAGAAGTACTCATGCTTAAAAAGGTCTATTCTGATACAAGATTTAAAATGTTTGCTAACACTCTGATGTATCTGCGAGATTTTATTCATAATATGAACACTTTTCCCGGGTGCACGTCAAGAACCGACACCCAAGAGTCATACAGCTCACGAGTTATATAGCTCACAAATTATACAACCAATGACCTGTACAGCTCACGATTCATACAACCCTTTAGTTCGACACTAAGCTAGCAAGGTCCACGAGACCGACACATTAAGCAACGTATTGTATCTGTCGAACTCTTGGGCTGTTTTTACCTAGTGTTGAACTCATAGGCTTTACTTGCATAATAGTGTCGAACTCATGGGCTGTATGACGCATGGACCTGTTTTCCATGTCGAACTCGTGGGCTGTATGACTCGTGGGTGTCAGTCTAGTGGGATGACCCCCTTTACCCAGCTTTCACCACACATGCAAATACCTACATATACATCTACACACATATACAAACAGATATATATATATATATATATATATATTTTTTTTTTTTTTTTTGGGGGGGGGGGTATCTGTTTGTATTTATAACACTATACAGTAATGTGAGTTTTCAGAGATGAATATCATATTCGGTCCACAGTGTGTGCATAATCCAATATACAATCAAAGAGACATTGTAAATGACGTTGTAAAAGAAAATTTTCGAAGATATCCTCACAGCAAAAGGAATGAAAAGGAAGGAAGAAAGCATTTAAATGTAAACAGAAGGAAACAATCAAGTGCTTCGTCAAAGAATCAAAAGTTTTTGAATGAAGGGTGATGAAGTTCACGCATAATAATATTTTCCACCATTATCATGACTTAAACCGTTCCTTACGGAAACCTGGTATACCACGTTCTCGTGGGAGCAACTGATATACGGGAACCTGGTATACCAGATTCCCAAGATGAAAACAAACGTGTCTGCTTTCGTGGCCTATATTCTTGTTTCTTTGTGTTGTAATGCCCAGAAAATGGGTTTGATAAAAAGATAAGAGTTTACTCTATCACCTTACTTCTCTTTCTGTTGGAAAAATGTGCATATCACAGTATCATTAACCCCTTTTCTGATTTAGTTTTAGCTTGCTTTGCTATAAAGCACGCATGAACATGTCCACAGCGATCAAAGGTGGGCTCGAGTAGATTTCTGTGTTCGCTGACCCCAATCACCCCATTCAAGTGCCTGGTTTTGTGTTGAACAAAAGAGTCTGTGAGCCCATCAGCGCACGCTCTATTCATACCTGACATTCCATCGATATTTTCATTGTTTGGTGGCACATGTAGTTGACCGTGGTAGGGGGATACATGCACCGCTTGACAGCCTTGGCACAGGTGGATTACCAACCTGTCCGTTCTCTGTTGATGGGCGAAAAGAATCTCGTTTGGGGGCATTCAAGACACTCAGAGAATTGCGGAAGGAATGGGTTAAATATGATTTTATAAATAATATCGACACAACATGAACTGAATGACACCGCCCCCTCCCCCCCCCCCCCCAAAAAAAAAAGGGGGGGGGGGGTCAAGACAGTACAATTACCAAGCTGGAGAACACAGAAACACGCTCAAAAATCTGTGAAGATGATCATAATAATCACAAATTTGCATTTGTTAAAACATAATGAACAACTTGTGTCTTTGAATGCCCTAAGAACATAAATGCTGATTGGCAATTTTCACTGGGCTATGACGAATATGAATGCAGTTCTAGCTCAACCGTGGCTAATTTGATGTGGATTTATCATCCGTTTTTAAGAACAATGTGCGAAATAGAATGAGCCACCTATCTATTCTTCACTTACGTCCACTTATATTGCAAAGGTTCTCTGTTTGTCGTTGTTCGTATCCTTGAAAATCCCAACGTTATAACGGTGTTTGTTTTATCGTATTAAGGTGAGAACAGTTGCCGTTTGTATTATCTAGTTTTTGCTCAGAATGCTTGATATTGTAAGATATGATATATTACATCTCTTACAAGGGATTTGCTGTTCCCAGATCTAGATAAATTATAACCAGAAAGCACTTTCCATTTTCATTACATCAACACTATGTTACCATAACGGATTATTTTTCCTGTATTTATATGTATTCATTTATTTTGTAAATCTAATCTTCGTATTCAATTACGTGCATGCGAATCTCGTGTTTTGTATAAAATTCAGTACATCCATGATCAATGGGTATGCTTAAAAACTTCTAATAGATACTGCGATTCAATTTACACTGAAAAGCATGAAGTGATATGTTGCAATTCAGAGAGCCTCCCCCGCAAAAACCTATCCTCAGAAGCCACATAGTCCGGGAATATAACTTGGCTTGAATGTAATAATGATACACATCCCAAAATGCACAGCATCAATACGTGCAAGATGCATGAAAATTTACCCCTGATAGGCAATGCAAAAGTAATGACATGCATAGACAAACCAGACGTTAGCATGCAGAATACAGATTACAGAGACAAACAAGACGTGAGTAATCGGATGCTAAGATACATCAAACAATCTAGAAGCCCAACAGCCTGTCCCGTGTCAAATCCTCCTCCCATAGTGCCATGGTTTCCATGGTCTATTTGTTTTCTAAAATAACGACATATGAAGGGAGTGACATAAAATACCACTGCTACAAATTAATCTTCGTCATTCTTTTTATTTCTCATGGCATGCGATGTAGGTTAATGTATTAAAAAAAAAAAACACCACCAAGTTCTGCTCAGTGGGAGGCGTTTTGCAAAGAAATTATATGGACAAAGCTCTTAACGTATAGTGTCTGCCTCCAGCGGGGGGGGGGGGGGAACTACCGACTATTTTGAGGTACTGTTATGTTTTTCATCCTTCTTCCTTCTGTATTCAAACTTTTGTGTTTTGACAATGAGACATCATCGTGTTGTGGAAGTTGCCTTAAACACGCCATGGCTCACTAAACAAAGGCCACAGGGTACAATTAGAGAAGTCACGGATACGATCACAATCACAAACACTCTTTTCATGATTACACGTATCCTGAAAAAGCGCAATGTCCCGTATCCATCCAGTGACTTCTCACCGGGAGGTAGTGATGCAATTATTTATGCACAACTTATATGAAAAGAAAGAGAAAGGACTGACAAAGAGAACATCAATCAAGGCAACAACCATAATGAAAAGGTACCCCTAAGGCGAACACCGGGAAGTTTCGAGATACAGTAGGTCCCGCATTGGCAAAGAATTTAATATTCCAAAAGTGTTTTGTTCTTCTCTTTCCTCGTACTTACTATTCAAATCATGCAAGGACCAGAGAAATCACATATAATATCCCTGCTCTGTGGGGGAAAAGTTACAAGATGATATATATTGTTATGAATAGAACGCAACAATTAAAAGTTTCAATAATCATGAAACTCAGCGCCGAGCAGGGTAACTTATGACACAGACACAACTTAAACACTGCACGCCTACGGTATTTATTTATTGATTGATTGATTGATTGATTGATTTATTTTATTTATTTATTTATTTTTTTTTGGGGGGGGGGGGTATTCAAGCGAGCTATTGCGTGTAGTTTGTGTGATTTTAGGGTTGGAATGTTGACGAGAACAGAGTATATTTTGTATACTGACTATAAACAAAACCAAAACCCATCGCTGGATTTGTTACCCTTTAAATGGATTATAAAGTTTAAAGCATATAAAGTTTTTCATGATATGTTTGAGAAAATATGTGATAAGCATGCACCTACAATAGAATATAATGTATCCCAGAAAAAGAACAGCCCAAAGAAACCTTGGATCTCATCAGCGATTCTTAAATCCATCAAGAAGAAGCACAACTTATACAAAAACTACAGGTCTTCAAATTTTAGTGACGAATACGGAAACAAGTATAAAAGGTATCGAAACACTTTGGTAACAGTCATTAAAAATGCAAAGAGATTATATTATTGCAATTCTTTTAATCGTAATAAAAGTAACATGACAAAGACCTGGGATACTATTAATGAGTTAATTGTTAGAAAGGGTAAGAATAAGCATTTGGATATAGAAAAGTTAACTATTAATCAAGGTGGAATTGATAAAGTTGTACCTTCTGAAAATGAAATAGCCCAAGAACTCAATAACTACTTTGTCACTGTTGGGTCAAATTTGGCAGAACAAATACCAAATGGGCCTCCTAATAGTTGTTTTCAAGATTATTTGAAACACAAAGTCTTTGGCTTGGAAACCTATAAGAGAAGAAGAAATTATGGATATTGTATATGCTCTTGATGCTACAAAGTCTCATGGTTATGATAATTTGTCAATAAGATTGATCAAGGACGCAGCACCATATATTGTTTCCCCATTGTCTTATATCTTTAATTTGTCATTGGAAATGGGCCAATTCCCAGATGCACTTAAGATTGCAAAAGTGACGCCTTTGTTTAAGAAAGGTTCGAAAGATGACCCAGGTAATTACAGACCTATTTCGATTCTGCCAGTAATTGCAAAAATTTTTGAGAAATTAGTCAATGGTCGTCTAATGGACTTTTTAGGGTCCACTAAAATTTTGTACAGACACCAGTATGGATTTCGTAAGAAATACAATACAAAATTATCATTAATCAATTTGGTTAATAAATTAATACATTCAAATGATAAAGGTGAAATAACCCTTGGTATATTTATAGATTTCAAAAAGGCGTTTGACATAATCAATCATCGCATCCTTTCAGCGAAATTAGAATATTATGGCATAAGAACCGATCGCAGGTATTGTGCTACAAGAATGAAGTATGCAGTAGTAAAACGATCACATGTGGAGTACCACAAGGATCAGTGCTAGGACCAACACTGTTTCTATTATACATTAATGACTTACCTAGCTCATGTAACTATTTTCAGTTCACAGACTATTCGCTGACGATACAAATATTTTTCATACATTTCCCAAAGGTACAAAAGAAATTGATATGAATGATGTAAATGGGAAATTGAATGAGGTACAGAAATGGTGTATTGTGAATAAATTAACTATTAACTTGAAGAAAACAAATTATATGATTATTAAAGCACCAAGACAACCAATTGCAGTTAAAGGTGTGTTAACAGTCTCTGAAACGGTTATAGAAAGAGTAAATGTAGCATCTTTTGTAGGTATCCAAATTGATGAGACCTTGATGTGGAAGGATCAGATTAAATGTATCAACAAATGCATTAGGCGCAAAATTGGCTTAATCTTCAAGTTAAGATACTTTGTTCCAAGGCATGTTCTCATGCTTTTATATAAATTCTTTATACAATCGCATATACTTTATGGAATTGAAGTATGGGGAAGTACCTACAGAAGCCACTTAAATTATTTTAGCGCAAAAAATGGCCGTGAGACCAATTACATTTTCCTCCTTAAGAACAGGTTCTAGGCCATTATTCACCAGTCTAGGAGTGTTAGATGTTTTTGACCTGCATAAGCTTGCAGTGCCAACCTTTGTATATGATCTACACAAGGGACATTTACCACATTCCATATTATGAGCCAATTAATCATGCATACAGGACTAGAGGCAAAGATCATTCCATGCTTAGACTCCCGAAATGTAAAACGACACATGGTACATTTTCTATATCTTTTGTCGGATCAAAGTTTTGGAATAGTTTGCCCAAAAATGTTCAAGAGGAAAGAACAAGATCTTAATTTCGAAGAAACCTAAAAAATCACTTGTTAAAAGAAGTTCAGTGATGAAAAGAAATTTTAGTGTTCAGTTTAATGTACTCCTATAGTGCAGTTACTTTAAAAGAGTAGACCTTGCAATAAGCAGCTTGAATATACATGTAGCTATAATGGGAGAACCATTCTCGACTAGCACTTGTGCTAACTTTTGGTTCCCCCTTTAACAACATTATCTTCTGTTTTTCTATTATTTTTTTTCGATTATTTTTTTCAGAACCTCTGTTTATGCATATAATAATATGTCTACATTACATACTTATTCATTCTCTTTGCCTTTTCAGTGATAAATGTATCACAACGAAACTAAATTTATTATAACACATGTATTCTTATGTAAGGTAGATATAAGTATGTAAAATATATGCTTGCAAAGCTGTAAGAACCTTGTACAAAATCATTATATTCTCATAAAAATTTCATTTTATTGTATCTTACACTGTGGAATTTCATGTTATCATGTTATCATATTCATATGTATGTTGTTAATAAACTCAACTCAACTCAACTAAAAAATCATCAAATCTTTACATCCTTTTTTCTCATTTAAAAGGAAATATAAAGGAAGTGCAATTTTTGGCCGCCATTTTAGTTATCTCAAAATCACCAAGAATGGATAATTCGCATCATCCCGATTAGTAATCAGCACGCTGGAAATAAATGTAAAACTTTTGTAAATGTGGGATTTTCACCATTTGCATTAAGCCTAACTAGGCCGGGGGGGGGGGGGGGGGGGGCTCCGAGGCCCCCCCCCCCCCCCCCCCCTCTCGACGTTCCGCGCGATGTATCGCAATCGCAAAAAGCTATCGCCGCGACGTTTCATGACTTTTTTCTTCCGAGTCTCCCGCATCTTTTGACACCAAATTTGCGACGCCCAGGCACGCGGTTCCGAAGTTACGCATAAATATGTACATGCATGTCAGACCAAAAATTGCTCAAAAACGTTAATTCGTGTACAATGTCAAAGCAAACTGTGCTTACAGGCAAATTTCATAAAAGCATGATTATTTTCGTGTTTTATTGATTAAAATCAATGAATAACATATTTTCTTGTTCGGAGCGATGTCGCGGACAAATTTCATTAAAAAAAAAACAATGAAAAACATTACAATACTTAAAGATTTTTTTTCTGATATCACAATTTTTTTATTACATTTGCTAAGGACACTAAAAAGAATACTTACACAAAAACGTGCCTGTTTTGAGCTTTATTTTGTGATTTATACCAAATAGTCTCATTTTATGCATCGTCATGCATAAATTAGCATAATTTAGCATAAATGATGATTTTTTTGAAAAAACAACTTCATAGTATTTTAGATTACATCATAGGCAATGTGTGTGCCAATTTTCGTCGCGATCGCGCAGTCGGGCCTGGGAGCCCCCCGCTCTATCAACTACCTAAATAGCCCGACCTAGTTAGGGTTAAAGGAAGGATACTAATTTTAGTCTTCGGCTGCCATTTTGGCGGCCATCTTGAATCTCAAAACCTCAGAGATGCAAAAGTTACATCATCCAGATTCAGATTCAGCACCCTAAAATAAGGAGTAACCACCCCCCCCCAAAAAAAAAAAAAAAAAAAAAAATCGGGCTGACGCAAAAGAGGGTAAGCCCGAAATCGGGGTTTTGCATAGCTCCCATCATCTCCATGTGTGAGTAGTGAGCCGTGTTCACGTCTTTGAAGTCGTGATTTTTACTGGGCAGAGACACCTTCTAATCCTTCCTTTACAGAATCGAGAGATAGCCATCTAGCTCGAAGGGGGAACTTCGCAGAAGACAGATGAAACAGGCATAAAACACTGAGGTACAAAATATAAACTCCTCCTCCCCCCCCCCCAAAAAAAAAGAAAAAAAAATGGAAATCTGAATTTGATCTTTATTTTTCCCTCTTCTTAAACAATCTATGCTTGGAACTATCAGAATTTTTTCTTCGGTTTTTTTTTTTTTTGTATAACAAGAATGCACTGCTTTTTATGATTATGTCGTCGGGGAAAGGGCAGTGTCCTAGAATATGGGAGAAGCTCTGAATATAAAAAAGTGTTTCAAAATGAACACCAACAGCCATTAACTCTTTATGTGCCACGTTCGCACGTCCGACTCAGTCGACGGCGTGCCAACTTCGCATATTCTGCTCAAACGCACAAATCCGCCTAATCCGATCGATAAATCGCCAAATGCCGCGGTACAGACAAAATCAAGGTAATGTTTTTCAGTATTGATAAAGCCTTTTTTTCCTCTCCCCTTCCAACTGTTGTTTGAAGTGTGCATAAATATTTTGTGCAGCAAAGTGCGATTTAATTCATTTTGGACAGTTGGAGTCACCGCTTTTACAGCTAGAAATGCAGGATTTTGCAACAGTTCTCATGGTTTTTCTTAGGTTACATGAGACTTTGAATGTGCATCTGATTCATTTTTTTAGTGGTGCATCCTAAAGTTTATGCTACGTGTTTGGTCTCTCTTCTTGCTTTTAGCCTACAGCCACACATACACTTTGTTCCATCTTTCATCAACAACTTTTATATGCTTATTGATATAAAGATGTAGAGGTTTGATTTTGAAAAATAATATTTGATTCTGGCTGAAGTTATAATTGATTTCGACCATAAGTCGCTTGATCTTACGAAATTATGATTGATTTCCAAGTTTATTATACATTGATGGAGATATTATTACCGAAACAACCACAGCAAATATAAGTCTATTTCGCAGTGACGTCGCAGACAAATCCTAACCTGCAACACAATTACCACACACGCATACACACACATAGCTGCATATACATAATATATATGTAGTGTTTGCTTCCAAGCAAGCACTATATATATATATATATATATATATATATATATATATATATATATAGTGTTTGCTTCCAAGCAAGCACTATATATATATATATATATATATATATATATATATATATATATATATATATAAAATATCAAAATATGAAAGTTCTGCGTCGGTGTGTAGTAAATATATATCAAGAATAAAAACAGTCGTATAAACACCGCAGGAGCCAAAAAAATTGGACCGACGTTTCGGTCAAAGACTTTGATAAAGGTCTTTGACCGAAACGTCGGTCCAATTTTTTTTTGCTCCTGCGGTGTTTACACGACTGTTTTTACTCTCTCTCTCTCTCTCTCTCTCTATATATATATATATATATATATATATATATATATTATCTGATTTTTTTCTTAAATCTCTGCATTAATTATATTGGATCGACTTTGTAAATGGTCACAAGGCAAAAGGACAATTGGAATAGAAAATTTACACAGACTTCCACCCAAAGAAAAAAATAAAAAAGAATAGATAAGTTAAAACCCTGAAGTAAAAACAACAGTGACAATTATCAAGTGGGAGAAAACAGAAAACAACTCCCACACAAAACGAAGAATAGGATGAATTCGAACACTGATTAGCGATTCTTCCTGCACCGTGGTTGATTTGATGTAAATTGATGGGTTTGGTTGTGTTGCTTAAGAAATTGAATAACCTATTTATCCTGAACATTGTGCAAAATCAAAATAACCAGCCTTTTCATACTTTTTGCGTGCGCTCATTGCAAAGGTTCTCTGTTTGTCGTTGCCATTGACAATCACAAAATAAGGTATGTTTTTCGTCATATAAGTGCGAAAAGTTTTCTTTCTTCAGGGGGCGGGAGCATGTTTTCAGAATAACATTTTGTAAGATTTGAAACCTTCTATTACTTTTAAGGTAATTGACGTTCCTAGCTGCAGAGGATAAATAACATTCCCTTTTTTTTTCAATACGCAAACACTTAGCCACAAACGGAATTTACTGCCGGCTACATATAATCCTATTCGTCTGAGAAATAGAATCTTTGTGTCCAATTACATGTATGCAGAAGCACAATCACGTCTTACGTAGAAGTCGGTACACCTGTGACAAACGATCGAATATGCTTTGAAACTTCCCATATATCATGTATATACTGCGATGTTTTAGTGAAAAAGCATGACTTGATATTTTACTATACCGAGTCAAACTAGCTGCCCTCAAGCTCCTCTGCAAAAACTGCATATGTAATATTGTATATGTAATATGAAGTTAGATTACACCGAAAGAAGGCCCATTACAGTTTTTAGGACCACGGATATTTTTTTTTCTCTTTTTTTTCAATGGGAAAGTAATTGAAGTTTTTGATTTTGTATGAAATAAAAAAAAAAAAAAAAATAGAACATCGACCGATTATTTGTCCGTCCGGAGTGTGAAGTTTCCATAAACGTCCGACACACACACACACACACACACACACATATATATATATATATATATATATATATATATATATATATATTATTTATTTTTTTTTTAAATAAAGAATTGATATAAATGTTATAATTATTGTTAGTGTTAAATATTATTGATGATACTGGCGCATTAATCTCATGGATGTTATTTGTGTTGTATGTTTCAATGTGTACCTGCAATTATCTAAAGAGATAATTGACCTGGTTATGACCTTGTATAAACATTTTCTTGAATAAAGAAATGATTCAATCAAAAAATCCGCAGAAGCCAACAGTCTGAAATATATCATTGCCATTAAATCTGACTGACTAGAATTAGATCGTTCGTGGATAAAAAAAAAAAGGAAAAAATGATACACCTGTCAAAAATGCACAGCATCAAGACGTTTAAGATGGAAGAAAACTTACCCCTGATCGGTCCTGCAAAAAGGGATGAGATGCAGAGAGAAATCAGACGTGAGCATGCAGATGTTAAGACACATCAAACAATCTCGAAGCACAACAGCCTGTCTAGTGTCGGCTCCTCTTCCCATAGTTCCATGGTTTTCCATAATCTCGTCATCATTTATATGTAAGCACCATTTTCGTCATTCTTTTTTTGTTTTGGTACCGTAGAATGTAGGTTGATAATGAATGAAAACCTATACTAATAGCCCTGCTCAGTGGGAGGTGTATCGCAATGAAGTTGTAGAGATACAAAGCGCTTTTGTAGTTTGCCTCTCAGGGGGCAACTGCAGCCGTTATCGAAGTAGGGGTTTTTCCCGCCTCCATCCTTTATCTTTTTTAACTTTTGTGTTTTTACAATGAGCAATGTTGTTGAAATTACCTTAAACATGGGTCACAAAACAAAGGCCATTGAGCAACAGAGAAGTCACGGATACGATCACAATCACAAACACGATAACAACGATTATACGGTATTCTAAAAGAGTTTATTTACCCGAATCCATCTAGTAATCCGTATAGTAATTTCTCACCGTGAGGCAACGATTTCAAATACAGTGTAATTTACTCACAGCTCATGAAAGGGGAAGCGACTGGACTGACAAAGAGAGCACAACTCAAGGCAACGGCCGTATTGAATATGCCCTGAAGTTTCGAGATAGGTGCCATCCCGCATTTGCAAAGGATTCATTTCTGAAGTGTTTTGTTCTTTCTTTTCCTCGTAGTTACTAGTTGAAGCAAGCAAGGACCAGCGAAATGATCACGCATAATGCCCCTGCTCTATCGCAAAAAGTTGCAGGATGATATTGACTGTTATGGGGTACAACGCAACAATAGTAAGAATGATTGTGAAGCTCAGCGGGGTGGGTGGGGGAGGGGGTTGGGGGTGGTTATGGCACAACCTGAGCACTAGACGCTATAATGGTAATCATTTTGTGTGCGTGTGTGTGTGTGTGTGTGTGTGTGTGGTGGGGTCCTATTTACGCGAGGTACTGCGTATTGTCATTTGTGTGATTCCAGAGTTTGATCAATGGGAAGACAGCAAAGGAGACACTGCTAGAAAGTGGACGAAAACAGATCCATTTGGATGTTGTAAACTGACTATTCAAAAAAGCAAAAACAAAACCAATATATATTTTTAGATTCAACCAACCAAATGGCTTAGAACTGTCAAATCATATATTTCTCTTTTTTTTTTTCATTTAAAAGGAAATATACTGGAAGTTCAATTTTGGCCGCCATTTAATTTAATATAAATGGACAATTTGCATCATCAGTATTCGAATACTGTTGAGGCAAATTGTCCATTCATTATGAGAAATGGTGACCAAAATGAATTATTTCTCCCTCCTCTTAACAACAATCAACTTAGGCTTGGTATCATCAGAAAGATTTTTTTTTTCTTTTAAGCCGAGCATCTAGGTGCGATCATCCCCAATTTAATGGGAACACAATTGCAAACAACACAAAATCTCAGACACCGATCCCAAAATTGATGAAATCAAAGATCCCTGTGACAGTAAGGATGAAAATTTATCAGGCAAATTAAGCCACCGTCGCTTCATTTGTTGATGCCCTTGTGTTTATGTGGTGAAGCCTATCAAAGAATAATTTTGAGACGTGTTTTTAATGCTCACACTAATTGTCATGTTCATTTGTTCCTTTTTTTGTTGGCTTGAGCACACGTTTGTTTAATTACATGTTGGTAATTGTATACTGATGTAAACACGCATATGAAACCAAAACGACATGGAGAGAGTCACTCACCAATAAGGAACGATATTCAGTGAACTATACCAATTTGGGTCGTTTTGCAAACTTTCCAGTTTTACCTTTATACCCCACATCTGAAAGCACTGCACTTTTATGTAAGCCATGACCCTAATCATAACGCGAGATTTTATAACGATTCAAACACGTGTCGAATATACTGACATAAGAAAGGATTAACTTAAAGGGGATGGTTAGTAGGTCCTAACTGGTCAGTGGGAATCAGTGGGAATGCTGGGGGATGATAGTTCCAATTCTTGTGGGATTTATTTAAGAGTACATTATA
This sequence comes from Diadema setosum, assembly GCA_033980235.1. Taxonomy (NCBI): domain Eukaryota; kingdom Metazoa; phylum Echinodermata; class Echinoidea; order Diadematoida; family Diadematidae; genus Diadema; species Diadema setosum. Next base: position 16,024,800 of record CM067065.1, read on the forward strand.
TATCTATTGTTGTGTGTAAATCATTAGCTTCAGAACGGGCTCATATTCAAGTAATGTGCAGATTGATGCCCCGTCACTGTACAGGCATGCTAGCCTGGAACCATTAAACTGCACATTACTTGAATATGAGACCATTCTGAAGCAAATCATTTTCACACAATAATAGATATGTAATGTATACTCTTAAATGAATCCCACAAGAATTGGAACAAGCACTCCCCAGCATTCTCACTGATTCCCACTTATCAGTTACTAGCCATCCCCTTTAACAAACTCGAAGAGTGTTGGTCCTATATCTAATTGATGAGCCTATGACACCACTAGATACGTCTCTGTGGCAACTGATATGCCAAAGCCAAATCGCATGATTCAAATTCAACTTTCAACTTTATTTTTCATTTCCACTAAACAAACAGGGAAAAATCATGAAATTCTGTGTTCGGTGATCAGGAGGTCGTGGGTTCGAATCCCGCTCGAATAATATGTACGCCCAAGATTTTTTACCATGGCTACTACTAAAACACTTATCAATTCATTGCTTATTCACGTCGATGCAGCGCAATTTGTCAATCAGTTGCAAACAGGGAAAATTATATAAAAAACGGGAGATGGAAATCTGAGTTTGATAGGTTGTTTCCTTTTAAATGAAAAAAAAAAGAGAAATATATGATTTGATATTCTGTACATCCCTGTTGTATGTTCTCTTATGTATTCGTGAGGGTCCTATATCGTACAAGCCAGACTTTTTAGTGGGACCCGCCATTTCCATTCCCATCCTTGTACTATGCATATGTATATACCTTAAAAATGCAATTATGTTGTTACTCATGATCACAAGTATTATGTTAATGTACGTTTTTTTTTTTTTGAATTATAACAATATGTTCTGTTAATGCATACCTGCCTCATCTATCTTCTCTGAAGTTCCCCTTCCAGGTTGGTGATTGTCTCCCGATCCTGTATTGGTACAGATTAAGTGGCGTTTTAACCCAGGAAAGATCAAGATCTCAAAGACTTGGACATTGTTCACTTCTCTCACATGCAGATTAGTGGGAGTGTTGAAAATCCGACAAAATGTGTGGAGGCATAAAAAAAAAAACAACTGGAAAACAATAAACAAATGTGACTTTAGACTTGCTAGAAATATCTCCAGATATTAGGCTTGTCTTATAACTGGCAGGAGAGAATTTTATCAATGCTCTGTTTCCTAACATAATATGTAGCTATTGTTCTGTAAGAGAGGACTTTGAAAAGTGATTCGGTCATCATTTGAGCTCCGCGGATTATAGCTTTAGGGGCTTGGACCGTCGCGGTTCTCTGTCGTACTGGTAACAAATGCAGTTCTTTTAAAAGAGGAGCAATGTGGCAATGCATTTTAAAGATTTTCACACACAGCCTTTCAGTATACGTTGCAACTTGAACAAAGCAAAAGATTTTGACAGTATTCGATGTTCCTGCCAATCAATACCAGACCAATACTAGCTTTTATTGTCCCCGCCGAACGAGTTCGAGCAGGGGACTATGAAACGGGCTCCGTACGTGTGTGTGTCCGTGTGTGCGTTTGTGTGTGTGTGTGTGTGTGTGTGTCCGTGTGTGCGTCCGTGTGTGATCAAAATTTTCAATTTGCTACTTCTCTGTCATTTATGAGCCAATTTTGATTGTTTGCTTTATATGATAGCACTACATGGGAGCTTTGAAACTTCTACACAGAATTTCACTAGTGACCTTTGACCTTGACATTTGACCTATATTGTACATTTTGCCACAAAATGCAACTCCTTCGCCATTTCTAACCCGATTTCGATTCCAATTGCTTTATGTGATGGCACTAGGTGAGGGCTTAAAAACTTCTACACAGAATTTTGACCTTTGACTTTTTGACCTTTGACCTTGATTTTTGACCTGTATTGTACATTTTGCTACAAAATGCTACTCCTTCGCCATTTCTAACCCGATTTCGATTCCGTTTGCTTTAAGTGATGGCACTAGGTGAGGGCTTCAAAACGCTTACACAGAATTTTGACCTTTGACCTCTTTGACCTTTGACCTTGATTTTTTACCTATATTGTACATTGGCTACAAAATGCTACTCCTTCGCCATTTCTAACCCGATTTCGATTCCGTTTGCTTTATGTGATGGCACTAGGTGAGGGCTTCAAAACTTCTACATAGAATTTTGACCTTTGACTTCTTTGACCTTTGACCTTGATTTTTTACCTTATTGTACATTTTGCTACAAAATGCTATCTTTAGCTGCAACAAATTCATTGATGCCAGTCCAAAGATTAAAGCTTCCAGCGGGGACCTCTACGCACCGCGTAATTTCTACTTTTCCTGGTTCAGCTATATATGAATACGGCGCAGATAAAAAAGTAAATGCAATCCTGATTTAAAAACGGTAGAAATGATATGATATATCCTGAACCGAAAGTCACACCACATACTACATTCCTAGCTGTCTTCCAAGGATTAACAAATACATATTCAACAATAGCATCAGTAGTAGTTAGTTATTTACTTGTCTAGATGAGGCTCTTTGCCGATTAACAATTGATGATTAAAAACTTAACGTCGATGTGACTGCAGCTCTTTCAGGAATGTCATTTGTCATGAAAATAACAAGAATCCAGCTTCTTCTTTAGTTGTTGCAATTGGAAATTGCCATTCTAGCAAGAGTTGTTATCTTTATTTCTAACATGACGCTCCGGACGCACATTCTTTGTACATATTTCAACAACAAAAATATGTTCCTGTGGATTGCCACTTGGATTGAATTAGCAATGCAGGTGTGTATCGTCGGCGGAACAGTGGCATGTATTTAGATTTCTATTTGCTTCATAATCTTGCTTGAATATATTAAAATGAAGAAAAAAAAAAGACCTAGACGCAGCCTTTGAGAGGTCGCAGTAGGGGGTAAACATCTCCTACTAGCCACATTATGAGTTTGAATTGGTATTCTACTTTCAGACTCTAACTCCTCTCAGTGTAACAGTTCAAAATTATGACAACCTTCAATGATCACAAAGTACTAATATGAACAATTCTTTCATAACATACAGACAAATGAAAGACGGCTTTCATGAAAACAAACAAAAACAAATGCTTACAGGTCAACAGTTGCGATATTGTAAACTACCTACAAGACCAAAGGTATCTAACTCAGAAGATCAATATCATCTTTTTTATGTAAAAACAACAGAAAGTGTAGTATCTCCCTTCAAACGCTATGACTTACATTGAAAAAAAAGTCCAGCATTTTCAGTGAAAATTCCACTCACCCGAATTCTTTGTTGAACTTTGGTAAGTGGGTCTACCTTGGGACTTATAGGCCTATCATTTACACACCGTATTCCTTCTCAGCTGCTCCCTGGTTTGACGATTAAATCAGGCCTGTGGGTCCGTCATGTTAAAAGCACATTCATTCGTGATATATGTACACTCTTAATCCCGAAATAGATGTCTCTGGTAATTTTACGATTCTGGCATGTATGAATCGTCCGATAAAACATGTAAAATGGACGATTCGAAATATTCAGTTTCTGATACGCTCAGGATATTTTCTCTCTTTTTTTTTTTTTTGGGTATTATTTCCAACTACTCCTCATATCGCTTTGTTGGATCCCCATTAACATTACTTTGCACTCCATTGCGTAATGGATTGTCAACCTATGTAGGTTGCAACTCTTGTCAAGCAGTCAAGCGCAAATTCTTTAGAGCGCTTCTCTGGAGGAGCGCTTCGCGAACCCAGCGACGTATGTTGCCCCTCATTCCCTACCCCCCACGTTTAAGTACCGTCATGACCGTCAGGGTGACGGCCGCGAAGTCTTGTTCTTCGTCCTTTACGACCTCGTTCAGGTACCTTTTGGTGAAGCGTAAAATGATGCCCTGGTGACGTATGTTGCCCCTTACTCCCTGCCCCCACGTTTAAGTACCGTCATGACCGTCAGGGTGGCGGCCACGAAGTCTTGTTCTGCGTCCTCGTTCAGATATCTTTTGGTGAAGTGTAATATGATGCCCTCGCGACTTATGTTGCCCCTCACTCCTTGCCCCTACGTTTAAGTACCGTCATGACCGTCAGGGTGACGGCCGCGAAGTCTTGTTTTGCGTCCTCTACAACCTCCTTCAGGTACCTTTTGCTAAAGCGTAAACTGATGCCCAGTTTGAAGTAACTCCCTTTCGATGTCTCCTTCGCAATATCAGTGAGCAGGTGAGTACTGGCATGCAACTGAGAACTTTTATATCCTGGATAAGAAAAAGTGAGGGAGCAATTATTGAAGAGGCATGTTATCAGCTTTTGTGCATTAGGTCCGGTATAAGACTACCATGATTTTTAACACTCTTTCTTTCGCCTACTGGATACAAGGTCAGGTTAGATACATAGAAAAAAAATAAAGAGGAACGTTACACGATAGGTCCGCTGCTAACGAGCAGAGTAAAAGGAAGTTTTATCACATGTGTACATGTTAAATTGTGTTAAACCTTCTGTTCCGTTATAGGCTAGTACCTTTTCCTTGACCAAATAGAATAAGATGCATGGCCCCATAGCTCCATATTTTGGGATTAAACTCGAAATGAGCTGTCCATGAAGTAATGCCAAGTTGAACGGGAAATAAGAAACTACATTATGACATTCAAACATAATTAACGCAAACTGTAATAGATTTAAGAATTAGTCTGAATGTTGCAAAAGCATCTTACAAACATTTTGACAGTTGTGCAGTTTAATCTTTATTAAAAACAAATAGAAAAGGGACATAGGCCTACGTATGGCAGCAGCCATGTAGGGAAGTGTTTGGAAGTCGTCCCCGTTGGCCATATATAAATAAGCTTAAAGGGGAAGGCTAGTAACTGATCAGTGGGAATCAGTGGAAATGCTGGGAGATGATTGTTTCAATCCTTATGGAATTCATTCAAGAGTTCATTGTATACCTATTGTTGTGTGAAAATGATTTGCTTCAGAATGGTCTCATATTCAAGTAATGTGCAGTTTAATGCTTCCAGGTTAGCGTCCCTGGTCAGTGACGGAGCATTAATCTGCACATTACTTGAATATGAGACCGTTCTGAAGCAAATCATTTTCACACAACAATAGATATACAATGAACTCTTGAATGAATCCCATAAGGATTGGAACAATCATCTCCCAACATTTCCACTGATTCCCACTGATCAGTTACTAGCCTTCCCCTTTAAAGCTTACTTGACAATTCTAAAAGTTGACTCACAAAAACGTTAACGTGGAAAAGGAGGAAAAAGAAAAAAACTTACTCTTTCACCTCTTTACTCTCGTCGGTGTCAGCTGATTGGTGGTAACTGATAGATACTGGTAAAAAAAAACAAAGAATGTAGGACTGTTTCAAAATTACAGTGTATTAAAAAAGATTGAGATACTGAGTGAAATAAACCTCTGCCTCAGAACTTTAAGTTATCCATTGCTGGGTAAGGATGTAAGAAAAGTACTGTTGGTCTTTGAGGAATTTCTAGTTTTTTACCCATTTGGTTTGAGCAGAGGGAACTACGCTCCATTGTGGTTTAGGAGAAATCCTGTTGGGGCAACAACATGTCACACATTCTGACACCGAAACAAATCACCATCACTAATCAAACGTACACTGTAAAAACATCGGTGTTAGATTTAACACCACTGGTGTTAAATCTAACACCGATCAAACTTCAATAAAGGACCACACCCACAGGTGTTAAAAATGCACTGTGATGGTGTTGAAAAGTGTTCACTGCACCTGACACTTCGTGGTGTTAATTTGACACTATACCTGGTGTTATTTTGACACTGTACTGGAGTCAATTAAAAAATGACACCGCATGGTGTTGATTTGATATTTGCTGGTGTTAATATCAATGGTTTAACACCCGTCAAGCTTCAATAAGGGACCACACCAGCTGGTGTTACTTTGGTGTAAATTTATTTTCACATTTTTTCAAAAATGTAGTATTTTAATGTAAAATTCTTGATCGTCTTGTTTAAATAAAATATCAACAAGAAGTGCGGTTACTAAAAGAAACTCTTCAAAAAACAGTTTAAAATTTGGAAATGACACCCGTAGGTGTTAATTTAACACCATAAATGAGCACCGAAAATTTAACACCAGCTCGGTGTTCACTATTTAACACCGGACTTTTTGCAGTTTATAAAGTATTGACAACTTTATTCTTCCCTCGCTTCCTCAGACGGCATGGTCCCAGCCTCGAGCCATTTTTACTTCCAACGTGGGCCGAACAGGTCACACCTACTTTTTACCAACATGCATATTCATGACATGACCAATTATCTCATCTGAAAAAAAAAAAGACTTACAGAAAATATTTTTAACTGGATTCACACACACACACACACACACACATACCTATACATACAATTTCCTCTTCTAGGTTGCAGCGCGTAGATATTTTATGGGATAGATCGTCAAACGATATGATCCGCCAGAAATGAAATCACAGGGATAATTGAACTTATGGGGTTTTTTTTTTATTTGTCCAAATATCCCGTCAAAATATCCCATCCAAAGTGTGCAGCAAGTCGTCGAATATCAACTCTTAAACTCGAATGTTTTTTTTTTTAATATTATGTAGTAACCTTTTATTATTATTACGTGAAAAGCAGAAAGTAAACAAACAAAACAATCTTCCCAAGACTTACGAACTTTTCTGGCGACGTTGGCCAACTGCGCAGCCTTCAAGATATTGGCCAGGGTGTTTGGCTCGTCCACGAACTCTTTCTGCCTCCGTTGCCATGCCAACAGCACCTTTTGCTGGGCCTCGCCGATGTTGTTTCTGCAGTTGTGGCGCTCTTTTTCGATGTCGTTAAACCGCAGCCCCATATATAACCCGACGGGAACAAACTTGTCGATCGGGATATCTTCGGCGATCTCGAGGAGCTGAAGTTCGGTGAGCTTGCGAGCCCCTCTCAACTTCGTCACAATCAAGTGTGAAAATTCTGCTGACGTTTCTGTGTGGTGAGCAAAGATAAAGAAAAGAAATTATATATTAATTAAAACTGCATTAGGTTACGGTATTACGGGTGAATATTTTTTCTCTCCATTTTAACTTTCTGAGTTACCATGAAAGAAAAAAGAAGTAATGTACTTTCCATTTGTGTGTTTCTTGCCCTTTGCCTCTACCTCATAGAGTCTCTCTCTAGTTTTTAAGTTTCACTCCACTTATCTTTTTTTTTAATATGCTTTCTTTCCCACCAGGATGTTGTCGCTTCTATACGATTGACTTAAGACCTCTGTGTCTCGAACAAAGAAGAATTGTGATGCGATGGTTAGAAAATCACTGAATATTATAATTGTTTATTTTACGATTAAAGACTATTGACATGCATGAATATCTGTGTAAGCATTTTATTTTCACCGTGCCTAAATCATAATATGAATGATAGAAACAACATAAAATGAAGGACTTTTGATATATCACTTGTACCATGAAGCGACTTGCAGTGTTCTTGGACCCCACAATTGCGTAAGATCTCGGTGAGTTGCTTGTTTCTATCGCCGGGCTTACAACCCTTGTTGTCTATCCACCTGCGTAACATCCGGAACGTGGCTTCTGTAGTGTTGTGCTCTCTGCAGAACGACTCGATAATTGCCGACTTAAAACCAAGTCTGTGACCAACGACACTATATAGGGTGGATGGTATCGCCTCGCTTATGTGCCATAGCTCCACTTCGGGTGTCACACATGTATCAGCTGTGCCGAGAAAGACGAATGATGAAGTTTGGTTTATTTGTTTGTTTGATCGTTTGTGTTTTCCAACTTCCAACGCATAATTTTCGTCAGAACTGTAGGCTTATAGATACCCGTCATGAAAAAGCCTGAATTGTCATCTTTTACAAACCCATTTTTTTGGCTCACTTTACCACTTTAAAGGGGAAGGCTAGTAACTGATCAGTGGGAATCAGTGGAAATGCTGGGAGATGATTGTTCCAATCCTTATGGGATTCATTCAAGAGTTCATTGTATATCTATTGTTGTGTGAAAATGATTTGCTTCAGAACGGTCTCATATTCAAGTAATGTGCAGATTAATGCTCCGTCACTGACCAGGGACGCTAACCTGGAAGCATTAACTGCACATTACTTGAATATGAGACCATTCTGAAGCAAATCATTTTCACACAACAATAGATATACAATGAACTCTTGAATGAATCCCATAAGGATTGAAACAATCATCTCCCAGCATTTCCACTGATTCCCACTGATCAGTTACTAGCCTTCCCCTTTAACAAACTCCTCACAATTGTAAGTCAAGTCTCCATAAGCCTAACTTTCCGACGACTCTAAGTTGGCAAAGTCATTTGCTTTGGAAAACGCCCTCACAGAATCCAACCTTGTACGAAATCAGCTAGGAAGTTATTAATTATTATTAATGTATGTATGTGTGTGTGTTTGTGTGTGTGGATACATGGAGTACATGTTCGATTGTTCTTTGTTTGTTTGTTTCTTTGTTGTTGTTTTTTGGAATGATGTTATGCATACGAATAGACAATGAGTCAGAGTGTGTGGAAAGTTCTGGAATCTAGAGGTTTGAGATCCTTGCGGAAAGTTCCAGAGTGGTTATGTGGTCTAATATATGCCATCTAAATTGCAATGTAGGTAGAGTACGTTCTGAGAGTAACGTCACGTATGACTCATAATGATTTCTTACAGTTTATCTTGTTTATATATCACCCGCTGACCAGTTATAATTTGTTATATTTTGAAGACAATTAGGCCTATAGAGGTAATATTGCCTGTGGAGAGTTTGTTCGCTTCCATCAGTGATTTGTGGCCGGTTCAGTTATTTTTTGCTTATATGCCCATTTTTAAAATTCAGTTGTTTATCTATTTTCTTCAAGAGAAGAACACATGATACATGTCGGTACATGTATCAATTGCCACAATGAAGCTGTGACTTTCTGAATAATTACAATTACCTTCGAGAATAACCATGATAACTATCGGCAAACCGGAAAAATCTTCATGGTGGTGGAACTATAATTTTTACTTTGTCATTACGGATAATGGTACAACTTTCATTTCCAATGAAATGTGAAATACTTCTGCAGTCCAGTGACATCGAGACGACATTATTTTCGGACCCGATGTCCTCCACCTCATCTACGATATCGGAGGAGATCGACTGGCTAGTCTGTGGATCGAGGTCCATGTTGTCCGGTTCCAAAGACCTAGTGGAAAACGTCCATCGAAAATGAATATTTCATATTCATATCACTTGTTTTTACCAGTAGCCTCTTTAATACATTATGTCGCTCAAAACGCTCAAGTTTCTGGCTAAAGATGTGCTACGTTCTCCCATCTTTATTTTTTTTTCTTTAAAAAGAAGTATTTCACTGGAATTTATTTTCTTGAGTATTTTATACTTCACTTAACACATTTTACGTATAGTAACATGCTAATGTGAAAATTTTTGTTCTATCCAGATATCAAGCTTTAGACATACAAGTTGTAGTACATTAGTACTCTTTACACCTATTTTCATAGGAGGTATCTTTAGTCGCATTACTACATAGGCCTACTCGATATTACCGCTGATCCTAAATAAAATGTGGAAGAAGACTTGCTCTTTCAGGAAATATATCATGAAAAAGTAAAGATTGATCCATTTCGTCTATTTTGAGTCATGACATAAAATCAGTGCTTGCGACTTTTTATTGATTTTGTGATGCATGGTCACAAATGTGAATTCAGCGTCACATTTAATCAATTTTGACCCCATTATGCTATCGTTGTCAATCTACGCCTATTTTTAAAAACATTTTTTTTTACTGTTCTTCGAGTTTCAAATCATATTCACGTAGCTAGACGTCATTTGAATATACGTATTAAACTAAATTGAATTTATTTTTTCCTCTTTTATCATGTAAACTGATAATAATAATCTAAGAAATTATCTTCTTCATTGAAAAAATGGATATCATTACAGAAAACATTACTATGTGCCTATTGACAGGTGGTAATATTTGAGCCTCACTGGTAAGGGCTGGATATTTTTCTGCCACGATATTGCCAAAAGTACCAATCGGATCTTTTTTTTTTTTCTTACTCAAGCAAGCTACGGCTGACGTGAGGGATTATCGGTCTGCGCATTTCCGGTGTCTTCTCCTCCCGAAAGAACACGTGTAGGTTTTTACCTACTTGCACCACCAGGCTCCCTGCAGGGGTGAACACACTTCGGATAGGTTTAACTTCAGTCGAGCACTGCGTCACTTGCGTGCTGCTTAGCTCGGTAAGGTTCTCATCCAAAACTGTGAAGGATAGGTTGACAGAATCGGGAAAAATAATTGACATAAGTGCACAGGTCTGTTTCAACTTGGGGGCACTCTTTCTATAGACATAGTAATCGACACAATACATGGATATTTTGTCAGCTTAACTTACCATAAACCAAAATATCCTCGATAAACTTTTAAAATCAGTATCGTTTAATTGATAAAGTCAACAGGTCCTGGCCTTGTAAATCTTCACGATTACATGTACATCTAAACAATTTTAGATAAGTCAAATGGGTAGTTGTGTATCACCTTTAAGCACAAGAGAGTCGTTATCCTCCAAACAAGTTACATAGATTCGTCGATCTAGTCCCTGGACACAGGACTTCAAAGCTCCCATCTTCCTTTCCTTGATCACTTTATCCGCCGAAAAGGATACCACTACAAGTCGTCCGCTGGACTGCATCAGTAAAGCTCCATTGGGTAATACACTGACGTACATAGCCCGCTTGAAATCAAAGGTAGTGTTGCGTTCTACGCCTCCGGAGTGCGCGTCGAGGAGGTGCACAGCTCCCTTGGAGTAAATGACTACCTTGTCCCTGCACGCAGCAATCAGGGACGCGGATTTTCCCGACGGAAGACTCATTTGTCGCACGTGGTCTCCGGACGAGTTGTACACGACCAGCTTGCGATACCTCGACGAGCCTCTCTCCGAGACGATACAAATTAGAGAGCGGTTCGGCATCAGAGCGCAGCTATGGATGTTTGTCTTGCATCGCGGAAGGAATTTCATCGTTTCCTCGGTGAACACGTGTAATTTTTTGTACGAGTATCTCCCCTTCTCGTAGCGCCGGATAAGTACAGTATTATCGCTAACACCGACGAGGAGGGTTCCCCTCGTACTGATTTCCTTCCGTTCACCGTTAGTGAGATCCATCGCACATTAGCTGCTCAAAACATCTCGAATGGAGTCCAACTATTTTTTCTGTAAAAGAATAACATAGATTATGAAGTTAAAGGACAAGGACATATATATGCGGATTAGTGAATGCGGCAATATTAGTAGAACACATCAGTAAAGGTTTGGGGGAAAATCGGATAATCCGTTCAAAAGTTACTAATATTTAAAATATCTGTACAGTCACTGCTGGATGAGAAGACTTCTACAGTGTATGATGTCACAAGCGTAGAACGATATATAGGAATATATATATATATATATATAGGAATATAGGAGCTATAGTTTATAGCTGCAATGTTGAACTTAATTTCATAACTTTTGAACAAATTGCCTGATTTTCCTCAAACTCTCACTGATGTCTTCTACCAATATTGCTGCATTCACTAATTCCATATATCAGGGCTCCCAACTAACTTTTTTTTTGGTGGCCCGATGGGGACACCAAAATCACCAATTTCAAATTTTTGGTGGTCCGAGAGAAAAATTTGGTGGCCCGAAAAAACACAATACAAAACATTAACACACTGCATGCGTTTATGCATTTCCGGCGCAAAAAGTTACGAACTTATTGACATACCTTAAAAAATTCTGGTTCTTTTTTTAAATTTGGTGGCCCATGGCCACCGGGCCACCGTTAATGTTGAGCCCTGCGATATAATGAAGTTAGACTTGTCCTTTAATGATCATCAGGCATCCATGATATTTCATTCCAAAAGTATTCAAGAATACCTGTCTAATATTACTCTGTTTCTGAACTCTTATTATAAATCTTCCCAATCATTTTCTCACTATTTCACATACAATATTTAAGTAAAAAAAAACACACAAACAAACAAATCAAAGCAATCAAAATGAATGACACTTTGACGGATTCTAACCTGAGAATTAAGAGGCAGTAAATCTCTTTTTTTTTTTTTTTTTGATCGATATTGAGTTGAAAATAAAAACGAACGTCATTGACAAATTGCCAAATCGGGAGCTAGGGTCCTTATTCATTTCATTTTCTTGCTGTGCTGTTTGTTTGTTTGTTTGTTGTTTTTTTTTTTGGGGGGGGTTGGGTTTAGCTTACAGGTTTGTTTGTTTTTTAATCTGCCTTTATTATTAGCTCTTTCTATCCTTGACGTTATTAAGAAACAAATGAAGAGTTTGTTTGCAAAAACCGATAAGTCCATTTTTGAAGATTTTGAAGTACGGTCTCTGTCATAAAGGACAAAATAATACCTTTTAAATGGTACATTGGTCACTACATTTAAAGGTATATTTGTGAAGTTATGGTCAAAAGAAGCAACATTTTTCTTATTATTCCCTTTATTTTTCTTGACCTTTAATCGCAAATATCTCCATTTGACAAATATGGACTTATCGGTTTTTGCAAACAAACTCTTCAAATATTCTGATCAATCCGATACGTGCTCGTGCACACATTGAGAAACCGGGTACAGTGTATCTCATACATTCACATTCATAACACCATGATAAGGTGGCGCTGCTCTGTGGCGACAAGGATTTCTTCTATACCTTGACAATTTCACCTCAATAATAACAGAGCATGCAAAACCAAATTTAAGCGACATCAATCAAATATATTTTTACATAGGCCTATATTATGAATGTCTTTGGGACTCTTCTAAAGTAATTCCGTGTCTTCCTTTCATGGACATCATTTAGATAACATTGCTGAGACGTTCGTAGCGCATACATATACAATGTAGTCAAATGCATGTCATACAGGGAACGATTGAAGTTTTGTCTGGACCATCATATCCAAACAGTCATGACAGTAATGTACATAGAGAAATATCAATGGTAATTTTTGGGATGTGAATTTTTGCTTTGTTGTGACGAGAATTACGCATAGCCTAGGTGAGAATTTGCCTTTCATTTGTCTTATATTTTGATATGCATACGTCAGAACAATATAAAAGTTTAATAATTCATAATTGACATCGCATTGATCGAAATGCAATACTTATGCATTTGCTTTATTGAGATATGTATTTAACGCAATACTTAATTACAAAAACTCAGAAATCACATCATATTCGAATGACAGGTCCTAATTGTACGTCTTTTTCCTACTCTGATTTTGTCTTCTTTTTTCGTCGTCTGTCACTTTATCTTCTCCATCTTTTCCTTTCTTCTACTCATATTTTGTTTCTTCCATGACTGTCTTCTCCTATCTTCTCTTCTCGTTTCTCCCTTTCTCTCTTTAAACACTCTTCACTCTTTATTTTTTTTCTTACTTAATTTCTATTTCTCAGTATTTTTCAAATTCTCCTTGATTTTTTACCCTTTTTACAGTCAGTAGACCGAATTCAGCAACATCAATAATGATGTGTATGAGGATGTAAAACTGGGTTGGAATTAATTTCTCAAATAATCAATCATCGTATTTATAAGAAGTGGAATGAAAATGACAAGTGTATGAATTGAAATATTACCGCGCGCCTGCTGGACTCTTTCACTTGCGCCATCACGTACCTCTGTCACCTCATTCTCTGTACATATTATAATGTCTATACAATTTCTGTTGTCGCAATGTGATGCCAAACCAAAGGACTCTATTTTTATTTCTTTTCTTTTGTTTTCGATAAGTACAGTGTATACCTGATGTATTTTTCCCCATTTTTTTCCATCTCTTTCAAGACAGTCGTATTTTCAATCTGTATGCTTATTTAAGGACAGTCTTCTGCATTTACACCCTAATACATGTGCAGTAATTCAGTCAGATAATTTGATTCAGTTTCTCCCGAATGCTTCTCAATTGACGTGTTCTCTTATTCTTTTCTTTAATCTGTACACGTATTTCTCAGTTATGTTGGATGTTCACACTGTGTGTTTTATTGTCTTGGAAACAAAGAGAAATGACAGTATTCCATTGATAATTATACATATATATTCAATTCCCAATAAATTCATTTGAATTGAAATGAATTTAATTTAATTTAATTTAATTTAATTTAATCTAATACAATTGAAATACAAAATTTTATTGATTTCTTCCATATTATTTCATTGTGCCTTCTTTTTTTTTCAATTTTTCCTTCGTTGTTTCAATTGTCCCATCATAAACATTAATGATTTAAAGACACCTTGGAATCTATGAAATCTGATTCTTCAGTGATTAATTTTACTGTAGATTCCCATGAAATCAAATTGACCAGTTTCCCACACCTAATTTCTTTGGGCTATGCTCACCACCAATCAGTCAATCTCTAATGCCACAGTACCATTCTTACTGATTGGTATGTATAGCAAAAACGGTGTGACAATTTTAAGGCCTAGATTATGGCATATCTATTCCAGTAGTTTGCTGACAGGGGACATTTAGTCGAGAATTTCTAGATTTTTCAGTGATGTGCGCACTTTATCCCTTGAATACTGCAAATGTAAAAAGGATCCAGAATAAAAACTACATTATTTCCTGACATGCGAAAAATATTTTCTCCCGATATTCTCAGTGATGAATAGCATCGACAACATCCCCCCCCCCCCTCCATTTGGCGCGGCTTGTCTATTTCTTCTCCCAAACAGTCATGTGCATCAGGATATCTTGAATTGATTTGCATACATCTTGAGGGAAAAAAATACATGTAATGAATCTTATCCTGCGGTTTAACATAAAATTATTATATCATGAGAAACCCCTTCTGCTGGGAGGACTGGGGAACTGCCGTTGAAACGTGTTGTCCATATGGCAAGCCTTTCTTACATTTAAAGTTAATTTCTGATATCACGAATTCCATTTTGTGATATCAAAAAATCAGATTCTGGATATCAAGAATTCAGTTTGTGATACCAAGAATTAAATTTGTGATATCACAAATTCCCGTGAGTGTAGCACATAAAGTTAATTCATCCTCTTTACTACATTTCATTCTATTTGCAGATGATACCAATGTATTTCTTTGTGATCATAATTTTGAGCGTCTTATTGACACTATGAATACAGAATTACCCAAGTCTCCGAATGGTTCAGAAGCAATAAGTTATCATTAAATGTAGAAAAGAAAAATTATATAAAGTTCAAAAGTCAACGATCACTAAACTGTGGCATTTATTTTGATATTATTATAGATGACATGAAAATTGAACAGAAAGAAAGTACGAAGTTTTTAGGCGTTACTATAGATGACAAGTTGAACTGGAATCTGCATATTGCCAATGTTGTGACTTCTGTAGCACGCGGAGTTGGAATATTGTACAATTCAGACCATACATATCAAGCTCTACGTTGTTCACCATTTATAATTCCATTATATTGCCTTATATTTCTTACTGCAATATCGTTTGGGCTTGTCAGAAGACTAAACTCAACTCACTGTTTCTCTTTCAGAAAAAAGCTGTATTTGCACGAACCCGGATTACAGGTCTCATGGAAACCCATTGACCCGAATTCACGAAGGTGGTACAAAGGAAACCATGGTTTAAACCATGGACAAAAACCATGGAGCGCCAAGTGTCGCATGGAATATCTGACATTACGAAATCAGTCATTTCGTCGATGAAATGATTATTTTGTAACGAAATGACAACATTTTGTAACTAAATGAACATTTCGTCCACGAAATGATAATTTCGTTAACGCAACGCTCATTTTGTAGACGAAATGACCAATTTCGTAAACGAAATATTCCGTCTTCTCCATCTTTTCCTTTCTTCTACTCATAGTTTGTTTCTTCCATTACTGCCTTCTCCTAACTTCTCTTCTCGTTTCTCCCTTTCTCTCTTTAAACACTCTTCACTCTTTATTTTTTTTTTCTTACTTAATTTCTATTTCTCAGTATTTTTCAAATTCTCCTTGATTTTTTACCCTTTTTACCGTCAGTAGACCGAATTCAGTAACATCAATAATGATGTGTATGAGGATGTAAAACTGGGTTGGAATTAATTTCTCAAATAATCAATCATCGTATTTATAAGAAGTGGAATGAAAATGACAAGTGTATGAATTGAAATATTACCGCGCGCCTGCTGGGCTCTTTCACTTGCGCCATCACGTACCTCTGTCACCTCATTCTCTGTACATATTATAATGTCTATACAATTTCTGTTGTCGCAATGTGATGCCACACCGAACGACTCTTTTTTTATTTCTTTTCTTTTGTTTTCGATAAGTACAGTGTATACCTGATGTATTTTCCCCATTTTTTTCATCTCTTTCAAGACAGTCGTATTTTCAATCTGTATGCTTATTTAAGGACAGTCTTCTGCATTTACACCCTAATACATGTGCAGTAATTCAGTCAGATAATTTGATTCACTTTCTCCCGAATGGTTCTCAATATTGACGTGTTCTCTTATTCTTTTCTTTAATCTGTACACGTATATCTGAGTTATGTTGGATGTTCACACTGTGTGTTTTATTGTCTTGGAAACAAAGAGAAATGACAGTATTCCATTGATATATACTCAATTCCCAATAAATTCATTTGAATTGAAATTTAATTTAATTTAATTTAATTTAATTTAATTTAATTTAATCTAATACAATTGAAATACAAAATTTTATTGATTTCTTCCATATTATTTCATTGTGCCTTCATGTCCTTTTTTTTTCAATTTTTCCTTCGTTGTTTCAATTGTCCCATCATAAACATTAATGATTTAAAGACACCTTGGAATCTATGAAATCTGATTCTTCAGTGATTAATATTTTACTGTAGATTCTCATGAAATCGAATTGACCAGTTTCCCACACCTAATTTCTTTGAGCTATGCTCACCACCTATCAGTCAATCGCTAATATCACAGTACCATTCTTGCTGATTGGTATGTATAGCAAAAACGGTGTAACAATTTTAAGGCCTAGATTATGGCATATCTATTCCAGTAGTTTGCTGACAGGGGACATTTAGTCGAGAATTTCTAGATTTTTCAGTGATGTGCGCACTTTATCCCTTGAATACTGCAAATGTAAAAAGGATCCAGAATAAAAACTACATTATTTCCTGACATGCGAAAAGTATTTTCTCTCGATATTCTCAGTGATGAACAGCATCGACAACATCCAACCCCCCCCCCCATTTGGCGCGGCTTGTCTATTTCTTCTCCCAAACAGTCATGTGCATCAGGATATCTTGAAGTGATTTGCATACATCTTGAGGGAAAAAATACATGTCATGAATCTTATCCTGTGATTTAACATATTATAATGATAAACCCCTTCCCCTGGGAGGACTGGGGAACTGCCCTTGAAACGTGTTGTCCATATGGCAAGCCTTTTTTACATTTAAAGTTAATTTCTGATATCACGAATTCCATTTTGAGATATCAAAAAATCAGATTCTGGATATCAAGAATTAAATTTGTGATATCAAGAATTAAATTTGTGATATCACAAATTCCCGTGAGTGTATCACATAAAGTTATTTTGCGATATCAAGAAATCGAATTTGTGATATCACAAAATCCATTCTTGATATCAAAAATTCAATTAGTGATATCAGAAATTCGAATTCGTGATATCAAAAATTCAATTTGTGATATCACTGAATGAATTTGTGATATCAGAAATTCGAATTCTTGATATAAAAAATAGGTTTCACGTGAAAAACCAATGGTAATTCGTGATATCACAAAGTGAATTTTTGATATCACAAATTCGAATTTGTGATATCACGAAATAAATTTGTGATATCACTAATTTGAATTTATGATATCAAGAATTCTTATTTGTAATATAAAAAATGCGAAAATCTGATGTCAAAAATTCCTATTTTGTGATATCACAAATTGAATTATTGATATCACAAATTCGAATATGTGATATCAGTAATTCACAGGGAATTCGAGAGTTAGTTTTCGTCTTTTGTCAATCATTTTCGTTACATTTTCATTCCTATTCGTCTCATTTCTCTATCCGATGTGATTTCCTAGTCATTCGTGTTTTTTTTTTTTCTGTAACCGTTCACATCTTACATTCGGGAGTTAACATACACACAAGTGCCCCCCCCCCCACACACACACACACATACATACACACACACACACACACACACTTACACACACACACACACACACAGAAACACAGATACAGACACACACAAAAGCAATCCGAGTACACACTGATACAAACAGATGTACCGTCTCGCATACGACAACATCTGGCTAATTTGAATGAAAAATTCATGAAATTGTGTGAACAAAAACGAATTTGATCTTCACATTCTGCGATCCGTCAGCGGGAGGGATAAATTTGAATGACAACTGACGATTTTGAATGCTATGTCTTCGAAAATGTTTGGCGAAAAACGAATTACAGTGACAACAGACGAAATTGAAGTTTGGATTTGCGTTCCACGTGCTTCTCGGGACGAAAGTGAATAATAAATCTTTGAAATTGAATGACAAAAGTGCGAAAATGGATGGGAAAACCTATACTATGTTAATGTTAATGATGCGACATTTTGTATGTGGTAGTCCCCTTACAGTAAGACTCTTACACCAAATCGATAATAATGTGTGGACTGGTTGTATGTACAGTACATATATGTGTTTTATAAAAGCATACCACGTGTTTGTAATGCGGAGGACCGATAGAGGAGGCAATCATCTCTCTGGTCTGTGTTTATCAACAGCTGACTCATGCACTGTCCGGAGACAACAAATAGATGAGGGAGTCGTAAACCTGCCACAGATGTCGGCTGGTGGTCAGATAACGCAACGTGTTTCTCCTATCGACATTTTGTCACTCCTGAAATTTTGTCACTCCTGAAATTTTGTCACTCCTGAAATTTTGTCACTCCAGAACAAAAATGGATCTATCCATTGAGATCAATAGTGTTGGGTATACAGTTTGCCTGCTCCAATATGTTTATGATTTTGTAAAATAATTTAATATGTAATCTGTGATAGGCAAGTTTATTCAGCAACCAAAACCGGGGAAAACAAAACTTGAATGCACAAGCCCAACAGTCTTCAGACCAGAGCGAGAAGAGTAAAGATATCCAGATCTTCTGAGGAGGTTGTTGCAGCAGTACGCATGGCAAACAAACAGTTAGAATGTGTAGTAAGAAGAAAGCAGTGGTAATGTTAAGATAACATCTGAAATTCCATCAAAATTTCTGCTCTTATAAATAACGCTCGAATTAACAGTGTATTTCTTAGCTCACCTAACGCTCGAATTCACAGTTGAATTTCAGCGTAAAACTAATGTTCGAATTCCCTGAGTATTTCTGCGCTAAACTATAAACGCTTTAATTCACAGTTGATTTTCAGCGCAAAACTAACGTTAAAATTCCCTTTGTATTTCTGCGCTAAACTTATGCTCGAATTCACAGCGATTTTCTCCACTGAACTGACGCTCGGACTCCCTGTGTATTTCAGCGCTCAACTAACGCTCGAATTTACAGTTGAATTTCAGCGCAAAACTAACGCTCGAATTCACTTTGTATTTCTGCGCTCAACTAACGCTCGAATTCCATGTGTATTTCTGCGATTTATAATGCTCGAATTCACAGTGATTTTCTGCATCGAACTAACGCTCGAATTCCCTGTGTATTTCTGCGCTCAACTAACCCTCGAATTCACAGCAATTTTCTGCACTGAACTAAGGCATTCGAATTCCCTGTGTATGTTCTGCGCGGTATTAACGCTCGAATTCACAGTTGAATTTCAGCGCAAAAATTAACGCTCTCAATTCCCTATGTATTTCTGCGCTCAACTAACGCTCGAATTAACAATGGCTTTCTGCACTGAACTAACGCTCGAGTTCCCTATGTATTTCTGCTCTCAACTAACGCCCGAATTCACAGCAATTTTCAGCACTGAACTAACGCTCGAATTCCTCTTGGCGCTCAACTAACGCTCGAATTCACTGTTGAATTTCAGCGCAGAACAAAATGCTCATTCTCTGTGTATTTCTGCGCTCAACTAACGATCGAATTTACGGTGGTTTTCTGCGCAAAACTAATGCTCGAAATCAATGATTTTCTTGCGCAAGATACGTGCTGAAATTCCATGTATATTAATGATATCACAAAATGCAATTAATGATATTACTAAATGTATTTTCTTGATATAAAGAATGTGAATTCGTGATATCTCGAATTGACTTTGTGATATCATGAATTGAATTTGTGATATCAATAATTCGTTTTCGTGATATCAAAAATTGGTTGTACGTGATAAACCAATGGTTATTTGTGATATCACAAATTGAATTTGTGATATCAGGAATTCGATTTTTTTATATCACGAAATGGAATGCGTGATATCAGAAAATCTTTTTAAAAAGCAAAATGGCTTGCCATACGTCCATATCTGCATGAAGAGAAACTCATGAAATGTGGTATAATAAAGTATGGGTGTGAAATAATCATGAAAAACCGGAAAGTGAGCCTTCCAGATTCGCGTGATCCTATGGTGAATATTGCGAATATATATTATCGATATTGAAACCTGAACGTTTGTGCACAGCATAATAATGATAAGCCTAGGTCTAATTTACCCAGGGTAGCCTCTTCAGTGTTAGAACTGCTCTACCATGGGCCCTGTCATTATATTACGCCAGCGTTACCTGGTACCCATTTATACATCTGTGTCGAGACGGATATTGTGGGTAAAAATATCTTGTCCAAGGACGTGAGAACTGGGAGGGAATCGAACTCGGGTCCTCCGATTGGGAGTCGGGAGTCATATCCACTATGCCACAGGCACAGCACCAGATAGTGCTAACGATTGTCATGATACCTCTGTCACGTTGTCTCTGACATTGATTAGGCCAAAAGATGACATTTATGCCTCTGACAATTTAACCTTGACATATTTTCTACTTCTGACATTATACCTCTTACCTTTTTTTTTTTTTTTTTTTTTTTTACTCCTGACATATTTTACCGCTGATTTTTTTACCTCAGACAGTTAACCTCAGACATTTTTGCCCCTGATATTCTTCGTTTGATATTTAACTCTTTTTACATATTGCAATGATAGCGAATGTTATCATGTTCGAATTGCATGCTTTGTATTTTGTTTTTCACTGTTGGCCCTATTTCTGCATTCAATTTCAGATAGTGTAATAACTTATGATTTGTAGCACGTCCGAGTAACATTTTTTAAACATTTTGTAAGGTGTGGGGGGGGGGGGGGGAGTGCAAATTATGAATTTTAACATAATGTAAAAATTAATAACTCATAATTCAAATCATATTCGAATGACACGTTTTGTACTTTTTAGTCAGCGTTTAGCTGTCTCTATGACATTTCTTTGTATTCTAATTCAATTCAATTCAATTCAATTCAAAGTTTATTTCATTTTTTCTACAAAACATATCTTACACTTCTTTTGACAACAGAGAATAAGGTAAACAGAACATAATGCAATGAAAAGACTGTACAATAATTGAGGACCTTATAGTAATTATACATTGTAGTAAAAACGAAACAGTAGTGGTCGAAATGAAGTATAACCTTGCTTAAAGTGCGAGAAATGGAGAGACCCATGTAAGACAGAGCTTGTAGAATGTGGGCCCCTCTGGAAAAAAAAAAAACAAACATCGATGGGAAGATTAATTAGAGCATTATAAATACAAAAGGAAAGAAGGAAGAAGAGGAAGAAATCTGGAAGCCTGGAAGTCTGGAAGAATTAGATTTACAGATAAATACACTTACTTTAATAGACGCGAACAAACATGAAACAAGACTAGACAAAGCAACTGCTGAAGAAAAGGCTGCACGGGACAAAACGGGATGGACAAGACTAACAAACGCGAACAATCATGAAACAAGACTAGTCAACAAAACAACTACTGAAGAAAAGGCTGTTTGCTTTTATTAGATGTAAGGTAAATGATTGTTTTATCAGTAAACTTCTATTTACTGTTTTTTTTTTTTGTGTAGCATATTCTGACTTTGTACTTTTTTATTTTAGATAAGATACGTTAAATTTTCCCAATTGGGTTGAAAAATAAAGTAAAACTTAATTAATATCCAATACAATACCATTGTAGTCTAAACCTTATAATAGCTGGAAGGGTGATGGTTCCCGGCTGCTGCTGCTGAGGAAGTAACTAAAAAACGTTTTCTTTTCAATTGCTTCTACACGGACAACGAATCGTACAGATAATATAATAATAAATAATTGGCGTACAATATGATTAACCTGTATTCGTTAATTGGATTTAAAAACAAAAAAAAAAAACTAACATTCGAGAAAGACACGCAGTGACGTCTTAGAAATTAATACACTCGTAATGAGCAGGTACGCTTAGAGATTGTCACAAATATATACTAACAATGGTATTTTTCTCTTTCCTTTCTCTTTCTTTTCTCTTACTTCGTCTGTCCTTTATGCCTTTCCTATTTTAGCTTTCATAGTTTTGTCACTACTGCTTTGTGTGCTATCTCCATTACAAAGTAAATATACATTCACATTTTTTTTTCTGGAACCCGCGGCTACAAGCTTTCCTTTTGCAGATTCTTCACATTTCACATGTTGTAGAGAATATTCTATTATGTACATTATGCTAACACACTTTAAAGTCATGACCCACTTTCTATTATATTTTGTATCTTGTTTGTTTGTTTGTTTGTCTTTATTTAGTGTATGTTTAGGTGTCAAGGGAAGTGTTAAAATAACAGTGCTAGAACTGTTCATTGTGTCTCGGATGTAAGACCAGTGCAGTTTCACTTTCATGAATTCAATTTTTACTAGAAAAGCCTGCAGTTATTATAATGATATCAATTAAGGAGAGTCAAATTCGACTCACTGTGTTTGTGGCTATCGTTTGCTTGCGGATGCAAAAGTGTAGCAGCCGCATGAATACAGACTGTCCCAAAATATACCATGACATTACACGTACAATGGTACTAATATGAAATATGAGCGACAGAAATAAGTGTAAGTGTAAAAAAAAAAAAAAAAACTTACTCCGGAGAATCCGTGCCAAAAGACTATAGTAGGAAAGTTCAGGTCGATAAACTAGACGTGAGCACGCAGATCTTTACCACCTCTCCAACAATCCCAGAAGTTCAATGGATTATACCAAGCAGTATGTAACAGCTCTTTTATTGTTCGACGGTTTATACAATTACTTATATGGTACCCATGGTATATAGAGTGTCATTAACATATCAAATCATAACCTTTGCTAAACAATCGTTCTCACTCCGTGCATACGTAGGTTGGAAATTAGTGGTTGGGAAAAAAAAAAGAAGAAGTTATGTTCAGCGGGCGATAGGGGATCGTTAACGAATAATCGGGACTTATCGCTACTGATGTCTGAGAGAATTAGGGAAAACCCCTAAAGTTTTTGATGTAGTGTTTAATGATTAATCTTTGACGAAATGTTGTCAAATGTTGCCCTGGGAAGCTATAGAGTATACTGCAGACGTCATGTATAACATGAACACTGTTATCAAGGCTTATTGTTTGGTTTATTTGTTTTGTTTCGATATAGCTTGCGTTATAAAGTCCAGTTAGATTAGTTTAATATTCAAACTTACAATAAGATTTACCTGTTAATCATTCATAGAGAAAAATACAAACGCCTGCATGAAGTTAGGATGAAAATGTGTAGTAATCTAATGAATAATGTTGATTAAAATGAAATTAAAACGAACTGAATCAAACAATTCAATTCAATTCATTTCAAAATGATTTTATTTCCAGAGCCATAACCAAAAAGTAAAGCTAAAAAAACGATTGCCTACAATTTCTTGCATCTGAACTAAATGATACAATTTCTAGTCCTTGCAGATGTTTTTAATTGATTATTTGTCTTCGTCCATCCGCTACGCAAGGTGACATTCCTCAAAATGAGGTTAAAATATGTTTTTACACGTAATACTCTTTAAAGGTTACTGGCACACAAAACTGTCCATCTGAACCATGGTGAAAAAAAAAATAAAAACGTGCCACAGTATGCTAAACTGTAATCCAGATGATGTATTATGTGAAAAAATAGGCAAACCTCCTTTTTAAAGCAGTCAAGCCTCTCTTTCCTTCTCTTCTTTCTTCTAAGATCGTAGTCACTCTTCTCTATCTTTTAATGTATTGTATATTATCATGTAGGACTTTAAGCAACTCAAGCTACGCTTCAAAGCTACGCTTCACTGCAGCCCTTCCATATTACTTCTTTTGTACAATATCAAATTTTTGTTAACATTGCAAACGATATATGTATCTCTGGATATTATGATACATATCATGTTTTCAATAATGTGTGTACATGTACAATTACAATGCAGAAACCCATCAACAGATCAGGGCCCCTTTATAATGATATTAATCATAATCATTTTCATCGCATTAGAATACAAAAAAAAAATAAAAATAAATTTCACACAATTCTATATCTTTGAATAAATGAACTAAATAACAACATATCAACATACTCAACCAATAACATTTATGTTTAAGTTTAACAACTTAAAAAAAAAAGAAGATAATATAGCATACAAACATTCACGACTTGGGCCTGGTCGATTCCGTCACACAAACATGTTGCACTTTATATACACACTGTTTCAAGTTCAAGTTCAAATATATTTCCGTATTTTAGACAGTAACATGATATGGATCCCACTTTCTTCATTGACAAAATGGATGCATGTTTAATCGTAAAGAGTAAACTACAATAATTGAGACCGTGAGTACAGTAACGATAGAAAGTAATGGGTGCTGAGGAAAGTGAATAATATCAATATATCGATATCAATATGCACTGTGTGGAAAATTATCATCACATTATCAAGATTCCCCTTATAGGTCCAACTTATTCAAGTGGTGTGTCCCCCCCCCCCCCCCTCCTCACATGGTAGGGAGATTTTTTTTTTTTTCATCGTCCGATTTCATGCATATTTTTGGTAGATTTTTAGATAATTTTGTGACTCTGAATAATTCTGGAAAATGGAATGGAAATATTGTTTTACTTGAGGAATGTGAAATATGAATGCAGTAGAATTATATAAACATAGTTTCTGCGCTCATTAAATAAATGACTGATTGATTGATTGATTGCTTGATTGATTAATTGATGAGGATGATGATAATTAATATGTACCTATGCATAATCCCAAAATTGCATTAATTATAGATTATTAATTGTGATCATGCTCTTCACTATACAAAATTAGATTATACGCGCGAGGGAGCGTATAGCGAGCGCTCTAGAATACACATATCTATAATTTCAGAAAAAGTTATCCTTCTAATAACCCAGGACGTTTAGCTCTATAATCTCTTATTGCAGGCTATAACTGCTGGCATTGCTGATAATTTATTGCGAATACCTCATAACAATACCCTCTAAAGTCATTCCATACATCCAGAATCATTATTTACTTCACTTTAATATTTGTGTGTGTGAGCGAGCGAAAGCGAGCCAGCGCCTGAAGAAACATGTTCTTTTCATGTGTCTTGAATACACATGTAAACATTTGTACCCAACATCTTTCAAAAAAATATAAGTTTCCAGGTGCAAAAAATCCTATCTTTCTTGTCTTGTCATGTCTTGAAACGACAAATTACTGGCAGCAACATCATGAGAATTGGTTAACAATTAAATGCAAGCGAGCGGAGCGAGCGAGCTTGAAATTTTTGACATTTTACAGTTCAAAAATTGCCGCTTGTAGCTATATATTTTTTCGCTTTGGAAATTAAAGGGGGAGGAAGCCCGGTGCGCCCCCCCCCCCCCCCGGATCTGCCACTGGTAGTCAATGGTGTCGGTTCATGTTCATGATTGGGGGAGGTATTACCAGCGAGGGGGCGTCGAAGTGACCAAGCGGGGAAAGGTTGTTCAAAATCTGCACTTTAGAGCATCCCCCAATTGTTTGTGTTTGTTTGTTTGTGTGTGTGTGTGTGTGTGTGTGTGTGTGATTAAATGTTGTGATATCGCCCTCCCACACCAGTGACTTATTTTTTTTAAAAAAATCTGTGTTTAAAAATACTTCCTTTTTAAAAGTGAAGCCACCCTCAAAATGACAGTTTCCTGCGTGATTAAAGGCACCACACCATTTCGAAGTTCACATCCTAAATGTAATGTGCTGCTCAAGCCCCAATGGAAATTTCAGGGCGAAGACTTTCCTCCTTTCTGCTATTCTGCGTGTTGTGTTTGCGATTGAATTGTACAAACATCACAGGGGCGCAGAATCAGTGGAAATAGTCATTAGTCAAGAGTGAATTTGGGAATTGCATGCAGTAGGAGATTGGCTGATTTAATGATTATCAAAATGTTTGTCTGTTATAGTTGTAATTCCTATAATATTTGTCGTGCTATCAACATGGGTATACTACACACATTTGGACTATGAACGGAGGTCTTTCTTAACTTTGATCCCATTATCAATGTCGTCACCGGAATACGTGCGTCTTGATGAGTTATACATTCAGATGTTTGTCAATGACGAGTGTGTAATCTTGCTCCTCACTAAAACAAGAACCGTAATTCTCATTCTGGACTTATTTGGCTGAGGTGCCTATTCAGACCCAACTGCCCTTGGAAAAAAAAAAAGAAAACATCAACGATGGGGATCAACAAATCTCAGAACATGACACATTTTAAGTGTATGACGTAGACGCTTGTGAACTCTGATGAAACGTTGTGTATAATGGCATTACACATACTACCATCTCATGTCAATGTCCATGTTAGGCTACTCTCCAAAAAACAAAAACAAAATGAGAAAATAGAAGACAATACATTACATATCGCATTCATCATACCAAAATATCAACTCTCGCTTGTATAACATGAGTAAAGTACGTACATTACGCAAACGAAATTATTTGACCGTTGATTCCACGCAACACTACGGTATATGTAATTTAAATTCAACAATACATTCTTGTAGATGTCCGGATTGGACACGTTCAGTCTTTAAATGACATGATGGGGGGGGGGGGGGGGAGGGGGAGGGGGAGGGGGAGGGGCGCAAAGAAGTCTCCCACTCCCCAGACTATACAGTTTCACAATGACCCAGACTATAGGGTTCAGACACATAACTTAAAAGCTTTAAGACAGCGGTCGTCCCTGCCTAAATGATACAAGTAGCTTGCTTCCCATTATACTAGTCCCCTTACGTTTTGGTATGAAATCTTGCAAATACCTGCCAGACGAAAATTTCACTCAAGACTCTATACTCAATACGATCGGGATGATGCGCACTACAATAACGAAATGAAAGCAACAAAATTTTAATACTAACGATATCAAACTTAACTGATGACAAAATCCTAAAACTGCCAGAGTCTTTTCCTCATTATTCCAAGGATTATAATCAAGTTATCAAAGGGATATAAGCATTAGGCCTACTTGGATTATTCAAGAGGTTAGTTCATGGGAAATAAGCCAGTTCGTAATTAGTTCATGCGCACGTTGGTACAAAAATGACCTTTCTTTTTTCCCAATTGGCTGGGCACTTCACTCGTTTTCAAAACGGCATAATGCATAAGCTTGTTCGACGTAATAATATATGGAATTCATGTTCAAACAAAGAATGACCTTGCCTTTAGAGCAGGTGATCAGAACACTCCATCAGTTGACAATTTAGCAGCAGGCATCCATTTCATTGTTTTGTATTGAATGCAATAACAGCCTATTTTTCTTGCTGTCAGGTGGATGTGCTGGCAAGCACCATTTAGATAAGGATCACATGAACAATCATCGCTTCACAAATGCTTATCTCAGTAAATTTACAAACCGAAATGTCTGTTTGTACAAATGACCTTTTTCTGCTCGTGCGCAAAGTGGAATCACGTCTATTACGGACAAGGACATACCAAATCTGGACGCAAAAAATAAGTTTATTCTCCTTTTGTCAACAGCGGACCAAGACAAACATTCAAGACTGAAACACAACTGCTGGACAGACTGATATAGGCCTAAATGGGTACTAACCGTGGGGATTAATCTAAAGAATTATGCTCTCGTGTCCTCATGATAATCATCTTGTCATTGGTGTAATGTACAGCGATTTTTTGAACAAGTCAAAACAAAAACACAAAAACAGTTGTGTCAGAATAAATCATAGTCTAGCATATTATGCAATAGAATTGCATAATAACATCAGATGTTGATAGTCAGGGGTAGTTAAATAAGAAAATATCATACTTGGTGACTTTGGTAGAAACGGTTTAGCGTTTTGCGACTTTCATTCGTGGTTCTTGGGTTGCCACAGTAATATTTTGTGTTAAATATTTAAGATGGTCAGGATTGTATATCCTATTTACTTATTAAAAAAAAAAAATCAGTCCATGCAAGTGATGTTGGTGTTTGTGTTCTCATTATTGTCTTGTTTTCACTTTTGTTTCTAGCTTGAAAAATATCATTTTGAAAGGCGTGCTTTTCAAAGCCTTGTTAGATTAGTCCTGAGGACTTCATCACGAAACAAACCTGAAACAAAATAATAAATACATATAATAATTTGGCACATTAAGATGTTTTTTGTATGTATTAGGCCTATATTATACTTTCAACGACTCTATCTGAAGATATCATTGATATATATATATATATATATATATATATATATATATATATGTATATATATATATAAGTGTGTGTGTGAGTGTGAGTGTGTGTGTGTGTGTGCCTAAAGCCTGCTTGTTGATACAAGCGTGAAGCATAACGCTCTTCAATTCCGAAATATGTCGCGTGCATAAGATAAACCCTTTATTTTTATGCCTCTCGAGCAGGACTACAAATCAAAAGGGCATAGGGTAAAGTTTCTACTGGTAGTTTGAAGTTGGATGCAATTGAGGTTAAAACTCAATGTTTCATTTTGTGTGCCATAAAAAAAAAAGCTTGAGAAATCTGTACATGATTTGCTGATAATGTCTCACTGTGGAGATAAGATATGATCTCAGAATATGATAAACTTCATTGATATTGTATTTGTATTGTTAACAACTACACTCTGCGTCTACTGATAAGCTGAAACGGTATTCTACTTTTTAGAACCTGACTTGCGTGAACATGTTCATTCACGCTTTCGCTATTATTTTATGATGTTGAAGTGGTAAAATGATAAACTGTTCATTCATATAAACACATACGAAGACACACACAATGACTGCCGTAAATTTCAAGGAAACATTAAATCCCACAGCTGAACGGCTACAATCTTATACACTGGATACTACCGTTTTTACTCATTCTCCAATTTATTTAAAAAAAAAGGCTTGATCAAAATATAGCAAAAATGAACCAAAACCTGTAAAACCTTTCACTTTACTGTTACACTCAACCCCGCACAAGTCGAAAAAGTGGCTTTGCCAAAAAGATATTCTAAGAAAACGATGTAAGACTAGCAATTACAAAAGATTAAAATATATACAACCGAGTATTACAACCAGATGTAGAAATTTTATTCAAGGGTATATTTAAGAAAATGATAGTAAAATGTGCACACTTACAATATTTGCACTTAGGTGTTCGGATTTTCTTTTTCTTTTTTTTGACAGACCAGATATATATATATATATATATATATATATATATATATATATATATATATGAAGAGTTTGTTCGCAAAAACCGATAAGTCCATTTTTGAAGACTTTGAAGTACGGTCTCTGTCATAAAGTACAAAATAATACCTTTTGAATGATATATTGTTCACTACATTATACAGGTACATTTTTGAAGTTATGGTCAAAGGAAGCAAACATTTTCTTATTATTCTCTCTTTTTTTTTACCTTTAATCGCAAATATCTCCATTTGGGAAATATGGACTTATCGGTTTTTGCAAACAAACTCTTCATATATATTTTTTTTTTACGGAAAATGAACAAAGTTCAATAAGAGATGTTTTGTAATTGATTTGAAAATTAGTTTTTAGAAAATTGTTTGCACTGCGTAAAATACCATTACTATACTACGATTATCTTCTTATGGGGTGCATATTGTGCTGGGGTGCCCCAGCATGATAAGAAACACAAAATATTGTTTATGAATCTGATAATGTTGAATCTTAACAGTACTGCCACATTTTAACTACGTCAAGATTCTATACAGTGGTTGAAAAATGTTTCACTACAATCTCCATTGATATTTTAATCTCAACTAAATGATGAAATAAAATTGTTCTTCAAATAATCACATAAAATACAATCAAAATAAATGGAGTGTTGTTAGTGTTAGAATAGGTAGATCTTAGTTAGAACCCTACCCTTACACATTGGCGACTATTTTCTGAAACATGTTGAAAATATAAAATGCTTGTTACAAATACGTTCAGTGGAGTTTGAAATGGGATAGACATGGCATAAATTATTTTAAAAAAATAGAATTTAAATTGAAATATGGAGATTATTATGAAAATACACATTTAGAACGGTAAGAAGTTAGACAAAATGAGTATGTATTGATTTTGCTATGTCTTGATGAGATATCTCATCATGTTAATATTGGTTACCGAAAAGAAATGAAATCGACTCTTTTTTATATTTCTTTAAGACATGTACCAGATTTTAAAAGACAACTAAGTATGTAAAACGGTTGGATTTTTTAAAAGAAAAGTGCAATACATTAATGCAAATATTTTTGACCCACTCGATTCCCAGGATTTTCTTTTTCATTTTTAGTTCAATCAAAAAAAATAAATAAATAAATAATCATAAATATAATATATATAATATATATATATATATATATATATATATATATATATATATATATATATAAAGAAATGGAAAAGTAATGTGTAGAAATTACAAATGTTTCAGCCTTGGTTCCAGTTACACTTTCAGTCCATTCTTTATATTAGCCATTGTACTCATGGTTTCTATTTACCTGATTTGATATTTATATCGTCACTTTAATTGCAGAGCATAATAAAATCATTAATAATGACTATATGTGTGTCCTACAATGTATTACACGGCAAACATGATAATTTCAGCCCTTTGGGTGCTGATCATGTATTGTCAGTTTTATATGACAAGAAAAAAAAAAACAATACCTGACTTTACTTTAAAAAATTCAATCGAAGGTTTTACCATCGCTTGACGATGGAATCATGTCCGCCTCGTTGTGAATGAATTCATACATTTTCCTTCACTTCTCCAAATGGATGTTCTTTGTGGTTGCAAAGTAAGGGCAGTGTTAAAAAAAAAACAACGATATACAGTGAGACATGTAACATATAAGAAAAGTGTGGTTTGCCACATTTCCTTTCAACAAATTCAATTGTGTAAGAAAGTGTGTGTCTATATACACTTACGCACATTGTAATACACCAGTCTAGGTACTCACTACTGGATCCCCTTTAGATTACCCCTCGATCCAACTGAGGGTGCGTTTACGCTCAACTCTTTTGGGCCAGAATCAGCGTTTTGAAACCTAGTCAGAGCAAATCACGGTTGCGCCTAATCAGGTTGATATAATAAACAACGTTACAAAACACTGATACGAATTTGTGCGTTTATGATCAGCGCTTAGCGCTAATGGCAATACAGGGGAAGCATAAACGTAAACATGGTATAGTGGCGTCATCTCAACACCTTTCAGGTTCACGTGCAGTAGATATGCATGCTGAAGAGTTTGTTATGTAATATACAGTCTAGGTATTTACAGTAGGCCATTTCAATAGTGTGTAGACATGTCTGTGGTATCGACTCTTTCATGAGCAATAATAAAAAAAAAGATGAGCATGAACATCACCCCAATGGTGTTTTGAATCAGCGTTTGGAATCAGCGAGTCAAAATTCATATTGGGCATAAACGCACCCTACGGAGCTACACGACCGGAAATCGTCAGCACAAGAACTGTGCAGCGTTTCACGCCATGTCGAGGCAGTATGCCCTCATATGTGTCAGCGCTTAGCGAGCTCTGTCGGCATACGTTGCCCCTCACTTGCTGCCTCCACCTTTTCGTTTTTCTTTCTTTCTGCCTTGTTCAGTTTTTACCACTGTGAGTTTGGTGGCTGAGAGATCCTCCTCTGCGTCCTCCACGACCTCCTTTATAGATACCTTTCAATATGATGAAGCTTAAAGTGACGCCAAGCTTGATGTAACTCCCTTGTGTCCCTTGTGTCCCTCGGGATGTTTGAGAGAAACAATCAGGTATGTTCATGAAGGGATCACTGTATGGGGAGATTGAAGAGGCATTTGTAATCAATGTCTTCCAAAACACACACACACACACACACACACACACAAAAAAAAACAACAACAACAACAACAACAACAACATAATGTAGTCCACTGCTTTGCTAGTAACAATGCAATAAGTTTAAGGGTCATTTTCTTTCGGAGTTTATGCACACGCTGGTTACCGTGCTTATGCTACTTACACAGGAGAGGAATTCGAGCTTCAAAGTTTTTCAAAACAATTATTTTGTAACATTGATTTTAAAGCTTTACAACTGCTGATTTAAAAAAAAAATACAGCTACTGATTTTTTTTTTAAAGTTCACATTGCAGGTAAGCAGGCTGGATACCACCGAGACTGGTGAAGCCGAACACAGTAAACCTATATGTTTCTTGTAAATGCCATTAATTCTTCGCCGTGGCGAAAACAAAACTAGACGGAGGGTTGGAAATCAAAAGGCGTACAAACACAACAAACCAAAACTGCGTTGCGTCGTTTCCTCACCTGAAACTGTGTTTCTTGTTTTGGTGTTTGTTTTGTTTGTTTGTTTTTTGTTTGCTTGTTTGTTTGTTTGATTTTTTATTTTTGCAAAGTTTTGGATGACCAATTCTGTGCCAAATTGGATATTTTCGTGAAAAGATTCTTGATTCATTTGACGGATCTGCATGATAAAATTGATATTGAGAATAGTTTATCTTACGAATTCACTGCTATCTTTGATATTGCTACCAATCAAATCATAATATGATTTGAATGGTAACAATATCAAAGATTCGTTATACCATGAGCATGATTGTTCATTCTGGCCCTGGGCTAAAAAAAAAATAAATAAATAAATAAAAATTAAAAACATTTTTTTGAGGTGAATTCACTTGGATTGGGAAATCTTATGTATATATATATATATATATATATATATATATATATATATGAAGAGTTTGTTTGCAAAAACCGATAAGTCCATTTTTGAAGATTTTGAATTACGGTCTCTGTCATAACGTACAAAATAATACCTTTTAAATGATATATTGGTCACTACATATAAAGGTACATTCTTGAAGTTATGGTCAAAAGAAGCAGAAATTTTCTTATTATTCTCTTTATTTTTCTTGACCTTTAATCGCAAATATCTCCATTTGGCAAATATGGACTTATCGGTTTTTGCAAACAAACTCTTCATATATATATATATATATATATATATTATATTATATAATATCTATATACATAATATATTTATACATATGTCATGTCAATACAGTTATCGCAATCAATATTTCATTCCGTCTTTAACACGTTTATTTCGATGTGGGTCACAACGCAGTGGATTCTAAATTGCTGTCTGAGAGAGAGAGAGATGGAGAGAGAGAGAGCGATAAAAGTAGTAGG
This sequence comes from Diadema setosum, assembly GCA_033980235.1. Lineage (NCBI taxonomy): Eukaryota > Metazoa > Echinodermata > Echinoidea > Diadematoida > Diadematidae > Diadema > Diadema setosum. Next base: position 16,058,421 of record CM067065.1, read on the forward strand.
AGGTTCTAAAGTTCAATGATTATATAAAAGTATTGATAAGAGAAAAAAAATGTAATACTGCAGTAAACAAATATAGGAAGTATTTTTTCAGACAAATTTAGTTCGAAGCTATAACATGCCTCGTCTTGCCATGTTCGCAGTAGACTTTTCCGCCTCACACACATTGTATATAAGAAAAATGAAAGAATGGCCTGTAGATGGGTGAGGTAAGAGTTGAGGTACAAAAGATTCATGAAAAAAATAGAAATACAGGAGAGACGATCGACTCTAAAAAAGAAAGGAAGAACACATCCTAGTTTACGGGTGCTTTGAGACATATACATATAGATAATAATTAAAGTTTGCTGATTAAAGATGGCTGAGGGTAGCAAAGAAGTAAAAAGAAGCGAATTGTTACTTGTGAGGACGATCAGGGAAAAAACGATCCAGCTTTAAAAAAAAATAAATAAAATTTTATACTGGAAACAACTTACCTTTCCAGGTTGTCTCTCTCGTACTATATATCAGCCGACAGTGGCGAGTCTGAATAGATCCTGGTTAGAGAAAAGGATGAAATACATGTATCCACCGTCTGAAAGATTTTAAAGAATAATGATAATAAAAAAACGTCCTTCTTCCACTGACTGTCGCCCTGTCTTATGGCTGATTTTGTAAGAAATGTTCGTGTTTGTCAGATTTGTCAGTTGGGATATTTTTGCCGTCAGTGACAAACGTAAGCCAACTTTACTCTATCGTGGTCTTGCTTTCCACCAGTTTTATCTCTTGAACTTCCCTTCTTTGTTCTTGATATTGATTAAAATGAATTGGAGTGAATTTACTTTGCATATTTCACAACTTTATAGTGACAACAACAAAAAAAAATTGTATCGGTACCGCACAAAAGAATATTACAGTTATACAACACATACGGATATACGTCCTTTAATGTATAGCGTGTAATTGATTAAAACCGAGACCAAGAACGTAGCAAAAAGTTATATCATGGTACATACAAAACCGAAATACTCAAATAATGTCTGTGGCATTTATTTCTTTAGTGTACATACATTTCTTCTTAAGCTTTCATTTTAGTTGTGAATAAGCATTGGTGCAGACCAAGTCTCGTAAACTATAAAGCAAGGCATGGACAATATGATGACTGGAATGTCTATGCTATGTTTAAATGTGATTGTTGTCAAAGTGTGGAGGCTGAACGGATAAACTGCAAACGGGGCTGTCAGAGTAGTAATGCAAAATATTCCCTACTCTTTCCCCGAAGTAAGATTTCCGATATCAGGACTTACGAACTTTTCCGCCTAGGTTGGCCAAGTTGGCCTTCTTCAGGATATTAGCCAAGGTTCTTGGTTGGTCTACGGTATTGCTCTGCCTCCGTTGCCATGCCAACAGCACCTTCAGCTGTGCCTCTGTGATGTTATTTGGGCAATCGACTCGCTTTTTCATTATTTCGGTAAACCGCAGTCCCAGAAGTAGCCCGACGGGAATGAATTTGTCTGGCGGTATAGCGGCTGCGATATCCATGAGCTCCTGTTCAGTGAGCATGCGAGCCGTGGGTGACTTTGCAATCAAGTGTGATGACCGACCGGATGTTTCTAAGTTGGGTGCACATGCAAGAAAAAAAAAATATGATCAATTCCTTGAATTGCACTCACGCGTGAATACTTTCCTTAATGTAGTAATACTTTTGTCGAATACGAAGAAATGGTATTCATTTATTTATTTATTTATTCATGTTTTCTTCAAAAAAAAAAAAGGTAGGCACATTCAGTTTGCTAAGTGCTTTACAATGGCTCCCTGTATATACACAAAATAAAACAACAAATACATTTGTAGTAACATGATTCACACAATTACAGATCAATGACATAAACAAACAAAAGCAATACACTTAACTACACTTCTGTAACATATTGTACACATCAAAAGTAGGGCCTTAACATCAAAGTAGAACCTTAACATTACAAGTATAGGGCCTGATTAGACTGTTAAGAAATGGTATTTAAGAAAGACATTTGTATGGGACTTTTTGTGATCTCCCGAGCGTCCCCCCCCCCACCCAAATGTCTCTCTCTCTCTCTCTCTCCCTTCCACTATCTGTTTCCTTCTCCTTTTTTCTTTCTCTCCCTCTCTTTTTTTTTTTTACACCAGGTTGTATCTCTATTTTCTCCGTGAAATTTGCCTCTACCCTCCTATACGTGGCTAATGACGTTTTTATTTTTGTTTTGATATGACATCAATATAATTATTGGATTACAATATGATTACGAAAGTTTTCCTGTCACCTAAAGGCATTTGACGTTCAGGTCTACTTGTGTCAGCATGCAACAGGATTACAATAGAACAATAGACCGAAGCAGAGAGGTGCCACCTCCGTGATCGTAGCAGCATAAACGTATCAGGGTTAATTACCCTTGGATAAAATTAAGGATTAGGATTAGGGTTACGGTCAAAGGAAGGGTTTGGGGTAATTTTCCAGGGGTAGTTGCCCCAGAAACCCCCAAAAGATAAGTTTCGAATTACCACGAAGTGAACAGTGCTCCTGTGGTAAGCCGCAGATGCGTAGGATCGTCGAGAGGCGCATGTTTCGGCTTCGACTGCTCCTCAAGTCGCCCGCTGGTTGGTCGTCAAACCACGCACGTAACATCCGGAACGTGGCTTCAGTGAAGAAGGCTTGATCTATGCGAAACGACTCGAGTTTTGACGACTGGAACCCAAGTCTCAAGCCAATGGCGTAATAGAGGTCTGGCGGTATCGCCTCGCTTATAGTCCATAAATCTACCTCCGGTGTAACACATGTATCTACAATAATCAGAACAGATATGCTTGTTTGTTTCAAGGTGATATATATCTATATCTATCTATCTATCTATATATATATATATCTATATATATATATATATATATATATATATATATATATATATATAATATTATATATGCATATATATACATATATACATATATATATATAATATTATATATGCATATATATATATATATATATATTCGCTACCAATGTCACATTTCTGTATTTAAAGTTTTATCCGATAGACTTTAGAAGGACAAATCTTCCCTTTTCACTTTTAAGACAGAAGGAGAAAAAAAAATAGCTTGTAAAAGATCAACTTCGAGGTTAGGGAGGCAATCAGGTGTGGATGAGATCAGCAGTAACGCTTAATTTAACACACCACAGTACTTTGAAAACCACAAGTTGTGAATTTCAAAGAACCGGTTATTCCTGGACACATGGAATTCTATTTTTTTCTTTGAAGTTCGCTTAACAGACCTCTGGTTTTTAATCAAAACGCAAAATTCATATAATATATGTGCTCCAGCATATAGCATGGCAACCAGCGATATGCAACTAGTATCACCACATTCTTTGGAATATCATGTGTATCATTATTTTCTCCTTGCATTTCATGTTGAAATGCCAAAATTCTAATGATGATTAGAAATAAAAATACGTGTGGGTATTATTCAAATATTTCTCGACTCTTACACCCGCTATGTTAATATCAGTGTTGGTTACCAGAATGCGGACGTACGGTATGGCAATCCCCAGATGGTTAGTTACTTAGTTTATATGCTTCTGTTGGGTTCAGGTTCGGGCTAATCTGACATTCAATTGGCCCTGGTATGGTGGGCCTAAATTACGTAAGAACAAAGCTTATTAAAAAAAATTTGTTCGTCCTCTGTGACAGACGGAAATGGACAGACAATAACGACAACGAAAGTCTTTAGGAAACAAAACTGGGTAGACGATAAATAAAAAAATGTGGTTATGTTGTAGTAATATGCATATTAAAACGCCAGCATTTTGCATAACCACTAAGACATTGATGTATAATCCAACTTTAACATTCACCATTGACTTATAAAAATGATTAATTCATTATACATTCGTTGATATCATATCCGTTTGTTAGAGAGTATGGCAAATCAATTACAATTACGACTGATGTTTGTACGGTTGTGTAGGGCCTCTAGTTTTATAGAATTTATAGAATTTAAATATATTTCTTGGATTTTCACAAAGAACCATGCATGGGAAAGATAGAAAGATAATATTTGATGATGTCAGTCAAAAAAAAAAAACCCATAAAATGAAAGAGCTACAATATAGACCTTCCACGTTAAACTGAATTAAAACGTACTTCTCCAGTAACGAGAATTTGAGATGACGCTTTTGTCCAACTCAATGTCCTCCACCTCATCTGCAGTATTGGAGAAGATTGAATTTCGGGGACTAGGTGTAACGTCGACCATGGTGAGATCAGAGTTGTCATTTTGGTCCAAAGAACTAGAGAAAGATGGTCATTTACAAATAATACGTAAGACACAATTCTTCTTTTCTTTCTTTTTTTTTTTTTGGTCATGCAATTCCTCAAATTGTTTGTCTAACTGAAAACTATTAGACTGGTGTTAGGAAATGTATTTCATATTGTCATGTTCCTTATCTTTATCTTTCACTACTTTTTCAATAAGTAGGCCTACTTCTCTGGACTGAGTTTTTTTTTTTTCAAGCATTATTTCATTAATATGCAAAGCATCTATAGACCTACATAAAGATTGTTTTCATCCAAATAATACATCTTCAATCTGGAAAATAATCCTCTTAAGAGGAATGTCTGTTCTGCATTTCTCTCAGAAGCTTTGCGAGCAATATCACCATTACGGAACAAACTCCCCTCACAATTTTAGCTTAAATAATTCACATTTTTGTTAAAAACATTTTTTTTTTTTTTTGCTAACATTGCTGACTTTGTTGGTGAAAATTACTCTAAACATTTATCTAAAATATATATATATACAGTCAAACCTGCCTTAGCGGCCACCTCTCTATAGCGGCCACCTGTCTATAGCGGCCACTGAAAAATCCCCCCGAGAGAAAAGCCATGTTAAAGACCCTGTTTACAGCGGCCACCTGTCTAACGCGGCCAGCGGCCACAAATTTTGTTTCCCGCGGTAGATTTTAACCTGTCTATAGCGGCCAAAAACCCGATGGAGCCGTAGCCGAGCTGATAATTCAGGGTGTTTTTCTGCTTTTTAGCCGTGCCAGTCATTTCTGGGCAACATTCAGTGATCGCCACCGTTGCATTCATCACTTATTCAGTCACAATAATGCACTAATTCATGACTGTGCACATGCTACATCTAGTGTACTGTGCAACAATTTTTTAAACACCGGCATTGTTCTATGCATGATACACACGTGTGTATACGTACACACATAAATGTACATGTATATACAACGATGATACATGTACATGTAGGCAATGCACACAAAGTTGGATTACCTGTCTATAGCGGCCACCTGTCTATAACGGCCACTTTTTCCGTATCCCTTGGGTGGCCGATATAGACAGGTTTGACTGTATTTGCATATTCTACCATAGAGACTCAAATTATGGTATTGTACGATTCTAGAAACCGAATATCATCACTACCATCATTTACTAGTTTTGTCGTCTTTCGATGATAAATTAGCCATTTCATCTTCACCAATAAAATTGAGAATCACTATTGAAATCATTGTAGACAATTAGTGTTAAGCTAAGATCAGAGTAGAAGGCAACGTTATGTTCGCTATGTTTAGCTTCAAATGATGACCAAAATCATTCTGCATTTTCAAAAAAACAACAACAAAACAAATGCATTTTCTTTTGCTTTTATACTTCAGTAGTTCCCAAGAGTCATCAGGCTTTGTTGGTCTACGCATTTTCTCAGTCTCGTTGTCATAGAACACGTGCAGGTGTTCTCCAACTTGCACCACTTTGCTCCCTGCAGTAGTCAACGCACTTCGAATCGGGGAATCTTCGGCTGAGTTTGACGTCACATGTGCGCTGCAAATTTCGTCATGGTTCTCGTCGAAAACTGTCGATAGGGTGACCAGAATCAGTAAGGAATAAAAGTAAAATGGAAATAGTGTATAAAGCCTACACCTTTTGGATGCAACCTGGGAATAGAATTCAAGTCAATTCAAATAATTCAAATCAGTTTATTCACCATCACTTCAGAAATACAATGAATAGACAGCACAACGCAATTACATACACATTGTAGTCCTATACAAAGTGAACTTAGCACAGTAAAATTGGCACAAAGCAAAAAGAGTGTTGTACTTGATAGTGAGAACCCCATGGCCAAGAGGGCTTGTGCCGAAAGGGTGGGTTGGGTGGTGGCGCGTCGCGTTAATGGGAACCACAGAACTCTTACACATAGAAGAAGGGTCTAGGACGGGATTATTATTATTATTATTATTATTATTATTATTATTATTATTATTATTATTATTATCATTATTATTATTATCATCATCATTTGAATGAACATCACGATTGCTTAAGAAGTTTTAACAAAAAAGTAATTGATAAGAGCTCAATTTGACACCTAAAATAGGCTTTATGAATATTTCTGGTAATTTTCCCTTTCTTTGCTAGTAAGTGTTAAAAAAAGCAGCTTTCGCTAATGAGAGAACTCTGCTCTAGAGTGTGACCAATTAATAAACTGCACAGCTGCATAAAGTATACCATCTACTGGGGTTTCTCTTTTATTATAGGAATGGGGGTGACTTGTTGGAGAGACTGAAATTTGAAATAGTCGCGGGCGCATTACCAAAAGAGAGGTTTATCACCCCTGAAATGTCATAATCATGGCACTAAACGTAAAACATTTAATCTACATCTTATTTTGAATAACAACCCTAAATCCAGCACATCTTAAATGTCTTTACCCTAGATCTAATATTACTGGGCAAAGATTTAGTAGGGAAAGACTAAGATCGTCATTATTGATGATTTCTTTTCTTTGTTTTTTTTTGTTATCTATTATAGACTCGGACATATATATGTAAACCTGGACTCCATTATTTTAGCTGTTCATGTTTGCACTATTATTTATCAGTTTTGTTATTGTTATAACATCATAACATCACAAATAATGTTGTTGCTTTCTTTACTGATGAAAAGCCAGGATCATAAGGTCTGTTTATTCCATTTCCCCATTTCACTATTAGCATGTAATTTTTTTGCAATCTCATTAAATGCGTACATAATTATCATATCACGGAGGTTGTCTCACCGGGGTCATCCCAATAGACCGACACCCACGAGTCATACAGCCCACGACTTCGACATTGAAAACAGGTCCATGAGTCATACAGCTCACGAGTCATACAGTCCATGAGTTCGACACTAGGCAAATAAAGCCCATGAGTTCGACACTAGATAAAAACAGCCCACGAGTTCGACAGATACAACACGGCGCGTAATGTGTCGGTCTCGTGGGCCTTGTTGGCTTAGTGTCGAACTCATGGGCTGTATGACTTGTGAGCTGTATTACTCATGGGCTGTATAACTTGTGAGCTGTATGAATCGTGGGCTGTATGAATCGTGGGTGTCGGTCTCGTGACGTGCACCCGTCTCACCTCCCCAGTCGTCAGACCTACGTTATTTCCAGCGGCAAACAGCGAAACATAATCTATCTTACAATGCACCGGCTCGGGTGAGACATTCCCGCAGATCGGCAAGCACTGCGCATGCGCACTGAGTGTTATGTAATCTCATGAAAAGGGCGGTTGGTTTAAAGTCTTTCACCAGGGATGGTTAAAACGTGGAGCATGGAGCTCCAAGGTTCAAACTTCAACTTAGGATGACGGTCCCTGTAGTTCTATCAATATGTCCTTTGATCATGAATACGCATACAGTACATATGCCTTATATTTGTTTTAGAGATGATGTTGTTTCGAAATTGACAATAAATATTCTGTGTTTCTTTACATGTTTTGCTCTGTCTCTCTGTCTCTCTCTCTCTCTCTCTCTCTCTCTCTCATTTGGTTTTGATTTGACATCGTACTGGGAGAAAGAAGCAGAAATAAAACCAAATGAAACAAAACAAAATCTAATGACACTATCCCAGTATTTGCTCCTGCTTGTTTAACTTCCTGATGGCATAATGCCCTTCTTGAACCCAATTTTCATGTAGATATCTTGAGAAGGATTATTTTTATGTATTACATGTTAAATGAACATGAAATTTTACTGCAGGTCCTACGTGTATTACCTTTTAGCACAAGAGCGTTGTGATTCTCATTGCAGGTCACATAATACATTCCATTCGATCCCTTGACATATGATATCAATTTTCCAGGCATTTTGTTTTGCAAAGTCGACAGTCCGTAATACGTGCAAGATGAGACAGCCAGTCGTTTTTGTGATTGCACCATCAGCGACCTTGAGGATAGTGTCCCAAAGTTCTTGACCTCTAAGGAAACGTAAAAGGTGCCAGCTGATTTTCCGGTCCGTTCATTGAGGACGTGTACAGTTTTCCCATCGCGCACGAAAATTTTCCCAGCCTCTGCGGCAATCATGGACGACATGTTCTCCTCCTGAAATCGGATATTTCGCACGAGTCTCCCAGACAAGTCGTACACTACAAGTTTGCGAAACATAGACGAGGGTACCTCCGATACAATACAAACTAGGGAGTTATCCGTAAGTAAAGCGCAGTCATGGATGAACATGCTGCCGGGCTGGAGGAACGTCACTGTTTCCTCGGTGAGCAAGTCCAACTTGTGATAGCAGTAACTCCCCCTCTCACCGCACTGGACTAGAACCGTATCGCCACTTAGCCCAGAGAGAAGGGTCCCCTCCACCCGCAGCACTTTGTGTTGCCAGTTAGGAACCCCCATTATTGGCTTTGACCGAAACCCGTATATAGGGCAGGACTTCTGTAGAAAAATGTAAACGAAACTTCAGAGTTCACAGGGTTATTTTTTACACCTCAAAAAGACAAACTGTTACAGTATATCAATGATCATCGGAACTGAGTTTTGTGTGTTTTTTATTTTAGCAAACACGATGTATATAGAAATGAATTAAGATTAAAGCAAATGAAATTATAATCACCAAGTTAATTTTGAAATCATACGCATTTCGACAATTGCAATGTCTGCAGTAAAATAAATGAATACAATTGCATATTTTTCAGTTTAAGTTGAGAAAGTCTTAAAATGTCTGTTGACACTATTGCCAACACAGCAGGAGCGGAATTAAAGGTCACTGTCTATGAAAATCTGGGATTTTCCAACTTGGACAACCAAAGATTCCCACCTCCCTGCATGATACAACAGGAATTACAAATGTAGATCATTGTCATGTCTCTTCATACGCCTTCATACGCCTAGCAGCCTTCATACGCCAACAGATAGAAGTGTACAATATCATAAGCATTATATGCAATACACGTACACTGCAAAAAGTCCGGTGTTAAATATGAAACACCGAGCTGGTGTTAAATTTCCGGTGCTCATTCATGGTGTTAGATTAACACTTCCGGGTGTCATTTCAAAATTAAAAATTGTTTTTTTGAATAGTTTCTTACTTACTGCACTTCTTGTTAATTTTGAACTTCAACAAGACGATAAAGAATTTTCCGATAAAGTACTTGATTTTTGAAAAAATGTGTAAACACATTGACACCGCAGTAACACCAGTTGATGTGGTCCCCTATTGAAGCTGGACGAGTGTTATACTATTGAAATTAACACCACAAATATCAAATCAACACCATAGGGTGTCATTATCGAATTAACTCTAGCGCAGTGTCAAAAATATCACCAGCCACAGTGTCAAATTAACACCACGAAGTGCAAGGCGAACACTTTTTAACACCGTCACAATACATTTTCTATACCTGTGGGTGTGGTCCTCTTTTGAAGTTTGATCGGTGTTAGATTTAACACCCATCTTGTTAAATCTAACACCGATGTTTTTACAGTGTATCTTCTTACTTTGTAGTATACACCAATACTGTGCTGCATATTATAGAACCTTTGTTTACTATAAACGTAATCTAAACATAAAGTTTTATGGATTTCCATTTCTACTTGTCAAATTCATATATATATACTAATTTACTTAAGCAGATTATAGGTAGTATTTTGTCTCCCTTAGTCCATATTTTTAATCTATCTCTTTCTTCTGGTATTTTTCCAAGTTCCTTCAAAATTGCTAAAGTAATACCGATTTATAAAAAAGATGATCCCACGTGTGTAACTAATTACCGTCCCATTTCCATTCTCTCTAGTTTCTCCAAAATACTCGAGAGAATTGTATATAATAGGTTGTATGGATTTTTGTGTCAGAATGATTTCTTCAATCCTGATCAATTCGGTTTCCGAACCAATCATTCTACTGATCACGCGCTAATGCAGTTATTTGATAGAGTATCGAGTGCCTTGGCAGATCGCAAACATGTAATTGGTATATTTATGGATCTGAGCAAAGGCATTCGATACTCTTGACCACAAAATATTATTATATAAGCTACGACATTACGGGGTTCGGGGTATTGCACTTACATGGTTTGAAAACTATTTGTCATGTAGAAAACAATTTGTTTCCTTTGATTCAGTATCCTCCAATACATTACCTGTAACATGTGGAGTTCCCCAGGGTTCAATCTTAGGACCGTTATTGTTTTTAATCTACATTAATGATATTTCAAACGCATCATCTATATTGCAGTATATATTATTTGCTGATGATACAAATGTGTTTTACTCACATACTGACCTAAACCAGGTAGTTGCTACTTTGCACAATGAATTACCGAAATTATCTACATGGTTTAAAAGTAATATACTGGCACTTAATTTAAGCAAAACTAATTTCATTCATTTTAAATGTAATAAAGCTGATCTCCCAGAATATGAATTGTATATTGATGGTATATCTCTTGAAAGGAAAATATCTAATAAATTTCTCGGTGTGTATATAAATGAAAACCTAAAATGGGATGATCATGTAAAACACATCATTTTGCCTATATCCCGAAACGTTGGCCTGCTAACTAAGCTTCAGTATTTTTTATCAACTCGTGTATTGTTTACCCTATATAATGCCTTAATCTTACCATATATATCGTATTGCAACATTATCTGGGCAACCCACAAATGTAACACAGACCGTATACTTCTTCTACAGAAAAAAGCAATTCGAGTGTGCAGTCGAGCACGCTCTCGAGATCACACCGACCCATTGTTTTTCCAGCTTAAATCCCTTAAGATAAATGACATAAATTTTCTCCAAAAAGCTGTATTTATGTTTTGTCTCAAGTCAAACCTCTTGCCTCCAATATTCAACAGAATATTTCGGTCAAATTCAGAGATTCACTCTTATCCAACTAGACAATCCACAAATTTACATTTATTTAACCCCAAAACCGCACTCGCGCATCATTCTATCAGACACTCCGGCCCTGACACTTGGAATTCCCTTCCCATCGAAATTAAAAACATGACCACTATGTATTCATTTAAGAAGGCTGTAAAACTTCACCTCCTTAAGCAGTATTCCCCAGGATAACATTCTGATTCCTTTATTGTATTATAATCAAATGTATATGAAAATGTACGTGGTACATGATGCATGTATGTGTGCATACATAATATCGATTTATTTATCTGTCCATATTATGAATATGAATATATATGTATGTATAGGATAGGTACATCATGTATATTATATGAGCATGTATATGTATGTGTACGATGTGCCTTACCATTACTGCGTACATAAAATAAGCACGATATATTTCATTTCATATCAGATAACAATATGTATAGGATACTTTGTATTCACACATTATTATTTTCATAGTGCATATTCGGTCATTACTCCGGCAAAGGCAACTGAACGTGTAAACTTTAATATCATTATCATATTGTATTTATCATAATTACTATTATTGTAAAGTAGTTGGAGTGGTACACATACACTCTGTAACTTTCCCTCTTCCCCCTACCCTTCCCTATTTCTCTCTTTCTCTATTCCCTATCCTATCCAGAGTAGGTAAGCATATATAGTCTCCATACCGTCAAGCCTCGGCTTATTTTGGAGACCGTTCTGTTTAAGTTCCATAAGCTGTTTGTATTTGTCTTGTATAATTGTACTAAAAACTATGTATCGATATACTGTTTGTCATAAATGACATGTACATAATCATATCTGATGTAACGGAATTAAGCAGAAATAAATCAAATCAAATCAAATCAAATATATATATATATATATATATATGTATATATATACATTTTTTTTTTTTTTTTGGGGGGGGGGGAGCAAAATCAATAGTGCAATATGGCCGGTTACTTTAAGGAAAACATCATGCCCACTGTTGAAGCTTTCTGTGAGAGATTGTGCATATATACTCTCGAAACGCACGTAAAATTTTCATGTGTCTTGTTATCATTCAATTTCGAGGCCAATTTCTGAATTCTTGTCACTCAAACCTAAAATGGTGCCATTCAAATGTCTTATATAAAAGGCACTCCAACTTCTAGGAGCGGTATTTAAAGTTTCGAGACACGAGAATGCGATCGCGCTGTGCCACTCCTCCAGCATTTAAATTCGATTCTGAGGTTTCTATTTAACATTTCGAACAATCAAACTTTAGCACGTTAGTATTCTTGTCTTATCAATAATCACGTTTTTTTTTTTATGTACAGGCATAAATTTTGCACACATAATTGTCATAATTGCATAACCTATTTTCGGGTTGTTTTTTTTTTTCATACTCTGAAATTTGCCGTCTTGAAAATCAATCAAAACTCTTCATGCTTCTTTATATTTTAAAGCAGTTTTGAAATTGCTCAGCGTAACATTTTCTCCATCTATAACGAAAACATTTCTCAAAATATTCTTATATCTAACTTAAGAATATTTAGTAGAAACACGTGGAAACGTTTTTTTTTATATAGTAACTATTGTTTCTGTTCATACATTTCGACAAAGACTTATTTCACGATGACTGCCTTATTATTCAATTTCTTTAAAATATCTCATCAAAAGCAGTCATCATAAACGGCGTTATTTGGCACGACAAAAAAAAAAACAACGATTTATCTTGATTTAGAACAACATTCCAATCCACAGACCATAACTCAGCTTTAAACAAAACTATATCTACATGTTTATAATCATTTTTATTCCTAAACTGTTCACTTACTGATTGATCAAAAAATTACAGCGTTTTAAATACATGTGAAAAGTATCGGTTTCACAATGTACGTCACAATATTTGGAAACAAAAATATTAACGATGAAAGTAAAAAGAAAAGTGATCATTCCGTCTTGTCGGTTTTGTAACAAACGGGAGCAAAGAATGAGTGGACTCTAAAGGTCTCAAAATTCATGAACTGAATTGTTGTCCCAGTACAAAAGATTGACGTCAAAATTTCCAAAATATTTATTTTTTTTTAATTGAAGTTCTGCACATTATAAAACAAGACAGTGCGTAAGGAATGAGGAGGTTTGTAGTCCTCTCCTATTATTATATTTTTGCTCATTAGGAACAATAATTTCGACGAATGTAGCTTATAAAGAATGTATGATCATATCTAAATAAATTGTACATTTATATTGATATTGATATTTTGAGAGAAATAAAAGGAAAACTCATATCCTTTCATTTTATTTTTATTATTTGAAGTAAAATCAAACTCGGCTATGAATCGTATTATCATAAAAAAAGCGAAACGTGAGTATTACAAAGGTATGTTTCGGTTAAACTAATTACTGGGCAATGAAATTTGCATTTCTCCAGAAATGGTGACAATACATCATTTATTCTTTTCTTTTTTTGCCAAAATATTTTTTTTTTTGTGTTTGTTTCTGATTTTTTCGGGGGGGGGGGTTGGGTAGTGGCACAAAAATCACAACATAAATCGTAAGATATGCAGACCTTCAGAGTACAAGTCAACCATGACACGCTAGCAGAATACAGTGCATAAATCAATCAAATTGGACAAATCATGTATTCAGTCTGCATGATGACGAATTGGAAAATGTACACATCGTACACTATTTCAAGGCATATTTCGTTTATAAAATGAATGTAAATTGTCATTATATGTAACGATGTATCATAACATAGGCTAACAATCTGGAATATGCGCAATAGCAATAAGTGTCAGATATAAGAAAACTTACCGTGCTAAACACTATGGCAAAGAGCGCACTACCTACCAGAGCTGTGCACGCAGATGCTGAACATGCATAAATCAGTTTCGAAGATAAATGGTCTATACCATATACCGTGTCGCAGTAGCTTTATAGTTCCACGATGTTAACCATATGTAACATTATGGCCCCGGTAGAGAGTTCATCCACCTATCAAACCGTTACCTTTACCAGACAATATTTTTCTTTTCCTGTATATAGATAAGTTATAGTTTATAGTATCAGAAAAACAAATGTTATGTTGAGTGGGTGGAGAATCGTAAGCGAACTGTCGGAACATAGCGCACCAAAATTCTGGCAGTTATTAAAAGGGAAATCCCCTGATTTTCCAATGCTGTGGTTTTTATCTTATATTTTTACGTCCTTGGGTGTTTGTTATGCAATCTTTGTTTGTATTGTTGCCCAAGAAAATACATAGAATAATAAAACGTCGCGCATACAATCACAAACACCATTTATCGGGGCTTTGTGATTATGTTATGTTTTATTTTGATACAACATGCCATAAAATGTCTTGTTAGAGTTGTCGCGGAAACTTTAAAGTCTGGTTAGATCGGGCACGAAGAGTTCATCTGGAATCAACTTTACTTTAATATCATTCTTCTGCATGAAATAGTGTCAATGACTTTGTGGTTACTGTGAACCATGCTTCTCTTAAATGAATGTTTACACAATGGATCTATTGGATCAAACAGAACTGCTTTAAACAAATAGTGAAGATGTTACTTGCAGTTTGCAATTGTACTTCAATTTCAATTTCAATTTCAACTTTATTTTCACCTCCATCAAAATGAACAAAGAAATTTATGTACATTGCATATACACGGGATATTTGTGATACCGAACAAAATTTGAAAAGGTACATAAGAAAATTATGAAAATGAAAAGTAGATGTGATTACATCTTTGTTAAATACATAAAGCGTATAATACAAGTCAACTAAGGATGAGGATGGAAGTGGAGGGTCCCACTAAGAAGCAAAGCTTGTACGATATGGGACCCTCAGAAAAATACACAAAACATCAATATAAAACACAATAATAAACGAACCGATGTCAACTGACATCAAAATGATTGGGAAGAGGAAAAAGAGAGAAAAGGAAAGGAAAAAAAAAGAGGAAAAAAAGAGAGAAAAAAAGGGAGAAAAAAGAGGGAACTACAGCATGTGCCATCGTGGACGCAAGCAATCTGGATTTCATAATGTAAAATAAGTGATAAAATACAAGCTGGATTGAATGTAATGCAAAACATTTTTATACGTAGTTATGTTGGCAAGAATGCAGGAGAAAAAAAAAACACATCGTTATATTTAGAACACAGACAGGGACATAGTTTAATAGAAGGACTTATGTAAAAAAGAATGATGACTTGACTGAGATGATAAAGGGAAACTAACTCTGTTGGATGTTGTAAAGTTTCAATAAAAATGATTTTAATTTATTCTTAAAGGAATTCAGAGATTGAGCTGCAGTAATGTTACTGGGAAGTGAATTCCAGTACTTTGGCCCGTCGTAAATAAATGTGTTTTGAGCCAACAAAGTTCTCAGAAATGGCAAATGGAAATCATTTGATCGCCGTGTTGGATAATTATGAATGGATTGATTTCTTTGAAACATTGTTTCAAATATATTTGGGAGATTATTTTTATTATAATTATACATAAATTGTCCTAGATTAAACAAATACAAATCATTAATTTTCAATATTTTATGCTCATAAAATAGTGGGTCAGTATGGGACAAAAATGCAGTATGACATATAACACGGAGTGATTTCTTTTGCAATAAAAGTAATTTATCTAAGAATGTTTTATATGTATTTCCCCACGCGAGAATACCGTAACTTAAATATGGCAATATTAAGGATGAATATAATACGAGCAGGGACGACAAAGGAAAACAAAACTTAAGCTTATTAATTATACCAATATTACGTGAAATAATTTTACATATACTGTCAATATGAAATTTCCAGGACAGCTTATTGTCAACTGTTACTCCAAGAAATTTTATATGGGAAACATTTTCGAGTGGAGTACCATCTAAAACAATATCAACAGGTAATGCCTCAGTAGAATTACTAAAGAGCATATATTTAGTTTTTTGAAGATTAAGAGATAGCTTATTTGCTTTTATCCACTGGGCAACATTTTCTAATTCTAAATTTATTGTATTAACAAGGGTAAAAAGATTGTTGTGTGAAAAAAATAGATTTGAGTCGTCTGCAAAAAGAATAAAAGAAAGAACATCTGATGATCTACAAAAATCATTTATGTAAACAGTAAACAACAGTGGACCTAATAAACTTCCCTGTGGCACCCCACATTTAATATTTAATATTTGTGAATTACAACCATTTAAGGAAACATATTGTTTCCTGTTCATGAGGTAGCTCCTGAACCACTCCAAGGCCTTCCCACGCACTCCATAATGGTGTAATTTGTTAAGTAAAATATCATGATTGATGGTGTCGAAGGCCTTGGAGAAGTCCAGGAACAAACCTATCAAATGAGAAGATTTATCGATAGCATGTGCCACTTTTTCTATAAAACTCAATAATGCATGTGTGGTGCTATGTTTCTCCCTAAATCCAAACTGAGAATTCGTAAATATATTATTAAATTTAAAGAAATTAATAGTTCTTTTATAAATAATTTTTTCAAGAATTTTTGACAATGCACTTAACAAAGAAATTGGTCGGTAATTATTTACATCTAATTTGTCACCTTTTTTAAACAAGGGGATGACTTTTGCTATTTTCATACTTTCGGGGAAGGTGCCATTAAAAAGGGATAGATTAAATATATGAGCTAAGGGATCCGCAATTGACGATATTACCCCCTTTAAAAGAAAATTGCTGATGTCATCGTGCCCAGCACTTTTTTTGGAACTGAAATCAGAGACAATATTAATTATCTCCTGAGTGTATGTTGGATTAAAAAATATTGAACTAGAATTTGGGGGACCCAAAAATTCGGAAAAATGTTTTGTGGAGGGAGGAATATTACTTGCCAGGCTTTCCCCAATTGAAGAAAAATGGTTATTCAAAATATCACAAATTTGTTGAGAATCTTCAACAATTTCACCATCAAATCTAATTTTTGTAATATTTGACTTAACATTTGATATATTCATGGCTTGCTTTAAAACTTTCCATGTATTTTGCATATCATGCCTGTAAAATTGTAACTGATTAGTATAATATTTTTTCTTTTCTATTCGTATAATTTTCGTCAAAGTATTTTTGTAACTAGTGTATTTCAACTTTGATTGCTCAGTACGTTTCATTTTAAATCTGTAATATAAATTATTCTTTCTATTTATTGAACGCAGGAGCGATTTTGAAATCCATGGGAGCCTGGGTATTTTTTTGTAATTAGCTGATTTTTCTCTACGTTTTGGAATACAAATGTCCAAATGTTGGATAAAAATCTTCATAAAATATTCATAAGACAAATTAACATCATCTGTATCAAAGATACAGGACCAGTCTGCGGTGTCTAAGCTAGCACCTAGCCTAGCTATACTTTCATGAGTAATTCTTCGTTTAAATATATTGTTGTTTTTATTATTAACTGTTTCATTTAAAGAAAAACCAGTCGAGATGGGGAAATGATCGGTGATATCTGAGAGTACTACAAAAGAATCAGGAGGAGGAAGAATGTTACAAAAAATGTTATCAATTAAAGAAACAGATTCATTAACTATACGTGTGGGTTTAGATATTAAGGGTAAAAAAGAGGCAGACAAAAATATTTCCAAAAAATCTTGCGACATATTATTCTGTTTTAGTAAATCTATATTGAAATCACCCATTATAAAACAATTTTTATGGATAAAAAGTGGGTGTTTAACCAGATCCGAAAAATAATCTAAAAATGATTTAGTATTCGCGTTTGGTGGTCTATATACTACACCTATGATTATATTTTTGCTGCCTGGAACTGTGATTTCAATAAATAAAGACTCAAACAAATCAGTCATACTGGTGAACTCATCGCGGACTACATAATCATAATTTTGTTTAACATATATGGCAACGCCTCCACCTACCCTATTTTGTCTGTTATTAACCACTAAATCGTACCCGTCGAGAGCGAAGGGAAGACTGGAGTCATGAGAGAGCCAGGTTTCGGTTAAACCTACCGCCGAGATATTATGCATGATGGGACTATTTAAAAATAACCTCAATTCTTCAAAATGCTTATTGATACTTCTAATATTAAAATGTAAAAGAGAAAAAGTAGTACTATCATATTCCTTGACAACATTGGTAAATTGGGATTGAGTAAGATATTCAGAAGACGGACTTTGCAATTGGTTCTCTGTGTCAAAATCATAATCTAATTCTTGCGGCGATGAATTAAAACTGTCAGAAACATAATTATCAAAAAAATTGTCATTTTGATTGATATTTGATTCGTTTTGTTCAAAAGAAGGTCCTGCCAAATCAAAAAAGTCATCATCATTAATTGAATTGAATTCTGTGTCTATAGAATTGCGTATTAAAGGGTGAGCGTGTTGTCCGTTGCTTGAGTCCACGAGGGCACCTGTAGAGGGCAGTAGAGAACAATTTGACTGTGGAGATTGTTGCAATATTGCAGTTACACATTTTATCGTTGTCTCTTAATATAACGTTGTCTACAAAGGAAAATAGGATCGTCCTATACATAACATTAATACGATCTAAGTAGGCACAAACATAAAGAGAACAGTTTGTCATAAGCATGAATACTAATATTCAAAATAAGTTATAATAAAACTCCGGTAATTGTTCTTTATCCGATCAATAGAAGGAACACATGTATGTAATACGTATTGTGTTATGACAGAAGAGAAGACATCTCAAGTCTCATAGGGACCGCCAACCGCCACTATATAGGGCAAATACTAGGTTGCCAAGGGCAACTCTAGGAAGGAAATCCTTACCCGAAGAATCAATTTTACAAGAAATGAGAAAAAAAAATAACCGTTTTTATCATTAATTCTATACGGATTTCTCCTCTCCCATAACTGCAGCGCAAAAGCTCACCCATCCCTATGCCCCAAAAAGACCAACACGCTGGGACCGCCGACGGCCAGTATATTATATAGGGCAAATACATGGTTGCCAAGGGCGACTCTGTAGCGAACAAGGCACACACCAATTTCGAGCAAGTTACAAGTTGACATAATATATTGTGATGAACTGTATTAAACTGTGCAGCCGGTCCACAGTACTGCGTGAGTGGAGAAGAATACAATACTCGGCTGATACTGTCAGTTCTAATGGCACCCGTTGGCAGATGCCATCCTGGACAAAAAGAACACGTAGGGCAAGTACACGGTTGCCAAGGGCAACTCTATAGCGAACAAAGCACACACCAAATTCGAACAAATTACAAATTGACATAGTATGTTGTAATAAATTGTATTAAACTGTGCAGCCGGTCCACTGCGTGAGTGGAGAAGAATACAATACTCGGCTGATACTGTCGGCACCCGTTGGCAGATGCCACCCTGAACAAGAAGAACAAACTCAACAATTCACCCTGGATAACTACACAACCTGTATAAGATGCTTAAGCGTGTTTCAATAATGATAATGAAATTTAGCTTGTGTACGTTGACTGCTAAAAGGTTGAGTAATTTGGGAGCATACCTAGATATTCAAAACATCAGCTGATTGAGTTCTGAATTGGTGTGCCAATTAATCAGAAAAATATTTCGACCAAAAGAGAGTGAGAGAGAAAAAAACACCCAAACACATTTTATTAACTTATTGTCGTTATCGTAAAGGGTATATCAACAACAACAACAAAGTATTAATTGCAGTCAGTTTTAGTCAATATTGAAATTTTTTTTTTGCATAGGTTATGGCATAGACGTGGATTTAGTTGCGATGGATCATAACCCCGTGCAGGCTCTAAACGCAATAAAATGCCGAAAATCATAACAACATATTTATCACATGGATTATGATACAAACATAGATTTGGTTACAACGAACCCTTACCCCGTGCAGGCTCTAGATTAGAATAAAGTGACCTGACAACCATCATGCCTGCCGGGTACAGATCTCAAACAGCTACAATCTAAAGGAGCCCATGCCCGAGGAATCCATTTGGAGAGAACAGGGGAGAGAACCAGCAATGGGCTTGAAAACAAGGAATGTCTACGAATAAACCGTATTTATCATTCATTCTTATACAGATTTCTCCTCTCCCACAGCTGCAAAGCAATAGATCTCCTCATCCCTATGCCGAAACAAGATCCACACGCTGGGACCGCCAACCATTGTATTATATAGGACAAGTAACAGTTGCAAAGCGCAAGGCACACATCGAATTCGAACAAGAGACAGGTTAACATAATCATTGTACTGTAATACACTGTATATATGGCCGGTCCACTGCGTGAGTGGAGAAGAGTATAACATTCGGCTGTTACTGTATGCAGTTCAGATGGCACCCGTATAGATGCCATCCTGAACAAAAAAATAAATAAAAAAAAAGGAACAGACTGTACAATTCACCCTGGGTAACCATACACTACCTGCATCAAATGCTTAAGCGTGTTGCATTAATGATAATGAAATGTAACTTGCATACGTTTACTAATAAATAAATTTGAGTAATTTGGGAGCATACCTCTCATTTAAAAAAAAAAAAAAAACATCAGTTGTTGGAGTTCTGACTGAGAATGCTAATTAATCTGAAAAAATATATCGACCAAAAGAGAGAGAGAAAAAAAAAATCCCAAAACTCATTTTTTATTTATTATTATTACATCATGAAGGTATTTATCAACAACAACAACAAAACATTCATTGCTGGTAGGTTTAGTAAATATTTAGAATCATAACATCTCGCATGTATTGTGATGTGAACGTGGATTTGGTTGCATGGACCATAACCCCTTGCAGACTCAAATCACAATAAAATACTGAAAATCATAACAGCGTATTTATCACATAAATTATGGTATGAACACAGATTTGGTTACAATAAACCATTACCCTGTGCAGGCTCTTGATTACAGAAAGTGACCTGACAATCATCATGCCTGCCGGGTACAGATCTCAAACAGCTACAGTCTAAGGGAGCCCATGCCCGAAGAATCAATTCGGAGAGAACCAGCAATGGGCTTGAACACAAGGGATATCTATAAATAAACCATTTTTATCATTTATTATTTTAAGGATTTCTCTTCTCCCATAGCTGCAGGGCAAAAGATCACCCCGTCCCTAGTATGCCCCAACAAGATCCACACGCTGGGACCGCCAATAGTTACTACATAGGGCAAGTACACGGTTGCCAAGGGCAACTCTAAAGCGCAAGGCACACGCCAAATTCGAAAGAAATGCAGGTTAACAGAATTATATAGGGCCTATTGTCACACCAATTGTATTATAATACACTGTGCAGCCTGTCCACTGCGTGAGTGGAGAAAAATATAGCATTCGGCTGATGTCAATTAATCAGAAAAAAAAAAATATATATATCTCAACAAAAGGATATAACTTACTATCATTATATCATAAGGGTATTTATCAACAACAAAAAAAAAAACTGTAATTGCAGGTGGGTTTGATGAATATTGAGAATCATAACAGATATCTCTCACATGGATAATGCGGTAGGCGTGGATTTGGTTGTCACGGACCATATCCCGTGCTGGATCTAATCGCAATAAAATTCCGGCAATCATATCAATATATTTATCACATACACTATGATATAACCATAAATTTAACTACAATGAATCCTAATCCCGTGCAGGATCTAGATTACAATAAATTGATCTGACAACCATCATGCCTGCAGGGTACAGATCTCAGGCAGCTACAGCGTAAGGGAATCCTTGCCCGAGGAATCAATTTGGAAGGAACCAGCAACGGGCTTGTTCACAAGGAACATCTATGAATAAACCGTTTTTATCATTTATACGGATTTCTCCTGTTCCATAACTACGGAGCAAAAGATCACCCCATCCCTATGCCCCAAGAAGACCAACACCCTGGGACCGCCAACCATCACTATATGGTGCAAGTACACGGTTGCCAAGGAAAACTCTATAGCGAACAAAGCACACACCAAATTCCAACATAATGCAGGTTAACATATTATAAATACATTGTACAGACAGCCGGTCCACTGCATGAGTGGAGAAGAATATAACACTCGGCTGAGACTAAACAATCTGCATAAAATGCTTAAGCGTTTTGCATTAATGATAATGAAGTGTGTATAGCTTGCGTACGTTGACTGCTAAAAGGTTGGGTAATTTGGGAGCATACTAATAGCTCTATTTTCAAATCATCGGCTGTTAAGGTTCTGAATTGAGCTACCAATTGATTGAAATATAATAGGTGTATACATATATATATATGTATTTATCACTTCATACATTTAGATTTGGTTGGGATGGATCATGACATCGTGCAGACTCTAATCACAATGAAGTGACTTGACAACCGTCATGTCGGCCAGGTAAAACTCCTACAGCCTAAAAGGAAACCTATACTTGAGGAATCCATTTGGAGGAAACCAGTAATGGACTTGTTTACCAGGAACATCTATAAGTAAACCGGGTTTTTTTATCATTCATTCAATACGGATTTCTCCTCTCCCACAGTTGGAGAGCAAAACATCACCCAATCCCTATGCGCCAACAAGACTAACACTGAGGAACTCTTTACATGATTTCGGATAAGAACAAGGTTGCCAGGGGCAACACTAGTAACCAAGACACACCAAATTTGAGCAAGTTACACCTGCTGTAATACACTGTGCATACAGCCGATTCATTGCGTGAGCGGAGAAAAATGTGATACTCGGCTGATACTGAATTCAGTTCAGATGGCACCCATTTGCAGATGCCATACTGAACAAAAAGATCCGACTGTATAATTCACCCTGGGCAACTATACAAACTGAATAGTCATGCTTAAGCGTGTTTCATTAATGATAGTGAAATGTAGCTTGCGTACGTTAACTGCTGAAGGGTTGTAATACACTGTGCAGCTGGTTCAAGACACAAACCAAATTTGAGCAAGTCACACCTGCTGTAATACACTGTGCAGCCGGTTCATTGCATAAGTAAAGAAAAATATAATACTCGGCTGATATTGTATTCAGTTCGGATGGTACCCATTTGCAGATGCCATTCTGAACAAAAGGAGAAAAAAAAGAAAAATACAGTATCTTGATATACATTTGGCACTGCAAGTTGACAGCAATTCTAGTAAATTTTGGATTCATTGTCTTCTACCATTTCGCTTTAGTATCTTAATATACATTTGGCACTGTACGTTGACAACAATTCTAGTAAACTTTGGATTCATTTACTTCTACCACTTCAATTTAGTGTAATGAAAAACCGGAATATTTGTAATCATGCAAAACCAGTGTGTTTTTATAAGGAAACCAGTGCGCATATTTTAACCAAACCAACTTCATTGAATTTTTGAGCGCAATAGGTATACCTAATGAAAAACCAATACGCACATTTTAATTAAACCAACATCATTGAATTTTTGAGTGCAATAGATATACCTAAAATATAATTTCTGAGTTGCTCATGCAGGACAATAGGTATCTATCATATCATAATCATGTACAACTGGGCCAATGTTACTGATCTTCTCTGTAGGGTACACAAAACTTCAGTTGAAGTTATAAGAAATGTATATAGGAGATGACTACTCACTCGAAATTAAAGGGAGCGCCTCCGGTTTGGCGCCATTTTCCGGCATAGAATCTCAACTTGGTACCTTTGCTGTACATTTCTTGGACTTGTTTCTTCCATTTCTGTTTTTCTTCCAGGTCAGTCTGCGTCAAGTCGTCGATCATGAAATATCGCTCGTCCTTTAGGATTTCCCTGGCACGACGGATGACATCTACTTTTTCTCTGTATGAGAGAAACTTTATCAAGATGTGCCTGGGACGACCTTCCACTTTGCGACCATCACGATGAGCTCGCTCCACCTTTGTGGTCATCTTGAATTTGGACCGCAGGATGTCTTCGACGATGTGGGCGCAGTCTTCCCTCTGGTCATTTGGTGTTTCAGGGATTCCCACGATGCGGATGTTATTCCTCCTGGATATTCTTTCGGTTTTGTTTGTTTCCGCTTTGTTCTTCAATACTTCGGAGCGGAGTTCGGCAATTTCTTTTTCCATTCTTTTCATTCTACCTTCCATTTCCTTTTGTTTGACTTCGAGATCATCGACCCGTTTGCTCTCAAATTGGATAGAAGCTTCAATGTTGGCCTCAAGATCGCTCAACTTCCCAAGGAACTTGTCGACAGCATCTTGGATCATTTTATTGAATCCGCTGGTAGCTTCCTTGAAATATGCGTCCAAGCTTCCAGGGGTTTGCACATTGGGAGGTGCAGAGGCCAGTGCTTCCTTATCGGCGGGCATAGTGGTGCCTCGATCTGGGTGCGTTGGGTTGGTTACCGTCGTGGAGGCGACAGCCATATTTGTGACGTCATCAGGCACCAGTTCAACAGATTCCGCATCGCTGGCTGTTTGGCCTTCCAACGACTCTCGCTGGGAAGCGGCCGGAGTCATGGGCGCAGGGTTAGTGACCTTCGGGTTCGGACTTGACGGGCTGTTTGCACGTACCTGGGTTGCGGGTTTTCTCACAGAAGGACCATAGTTTTTTGCCTTTGTAGCGGCTAACCGTTGCGGCCGAGCAGATTTTTGTTGGTCCATCCTCAGGCGATGTTTCTAACTTTGTCGTTTTGTTAGAATGTGAGACCCGAAAAAATGAAGTAGACGTCCCAATTTGGTGAAATTTTGTTACTTTTGCGAGACAAACGAAATTGCCGCGTGCGTCTCAGTCCATAGCGCCCTCTATCCATCTTAATACTTAATCTTAATCTTAATACTTAATCCATCTTAATACTTAATCTATAGAATAACGGCAATTCCCGATCATTGCAGATGTCGTTGATTACTTTAGCGATGAAAATAAATGATTCAAAATGTCCTTTAATTCAAAGATAACTTAATTTTTATGAAGCTTATATAACAGAGATTTGTGTCTAATAATCTGTGAGTGTTATAATCACGCGGGCGGTTGACTTTTATTTCTTATTGTTGGGGATTGGATATATTTTGAAATGTGATAAAATTGAAGTAAAATTTTGATATGTATTGTAATCACCTCATACTGCACCAAGTTGATACAGACCAACAACAATCAAATAAACTACATAACACATGCTAACACATGAGATATGCCACTTTCTGATTTGATCATGCAGACATTTTGTACTTAAAGGTCCTATTTACATTTGGGAAAAGTGATTTTAAAAATTTAAATGTATCACTTTTGGTGCATATGTGTAGGTCATTTGAAGCACAAAACATCCTGCTGTATAAATTTTTGTAATAAAGCCTAAGATATATTGAGATATCACTATTTTTTTCTCTTTAAACCTTAACTGTAGACGGTTTAGTCCCGAATCACTTTTATCATAACTATTGTTCACATTTTGTAAATTAAACAATACTTCACAAATTTTTACATTGGTTGTTTCTAACACTATTAAAGTCACGTTTTAAAGCTATTTTGAAGCACTAACGCTGGGTTTTTGTTTCATCTGCAAATATTAAATTATGCCTTTAAGATTCAGTTAAGGACGCGTTTCACGTCGAAATAATGCTGACTTGACTGAAAATACCCTCGAGGATTTAAACGTATGCATAATACATTTCAAAATATTAATATTCCTCCGTCATACATACGCAAATGGAGACGCAATACACTGACACTGGACATAGAAATAAACAGTGAACAACAACCAGATGTAAAGCATAATTGAGTGCGAGTGTGTGCTTGTAAACAAAGGATAGGACGGTATTTTTGCCAAGAAAAAAAAAATCCACTTATATAGAGGAGATGTACAAAATAGAACGCTCTCCAGGCTTTATTTTTGGTGTTTGGTATAATTAAGGAAATTCAAATCAGAAAAGCAGCTGTTTTATAGTCAGTATATAAGTCGATATTAATGTGGGTCGAACATTGTTGAAGGATTTTCTGCGCCTTTTTTGGATCACACTTTGATCAGAGAGGTTGAGTGTCTTTGACACTGACGTATATGACATTTACATATATTTCTTTTCTCCTGTGAGTGTATATGAGAAGAATCTTTTAGACCATCGAAAATTCATGTTCTTTTCTTCTTTTGTTCTGTTGTATACTATATCCGTAATCTTTACCTTTGATATTTTTCTCACAAGACTTTTGTTGGAACTCAGGAACACCACGTTACACCAAACGCCACTTTCACGTGGTATTACACTGGTCCACAAACTTCCTTAAAAAAGAAAGAAAAAAAGATAAGACAGCACGCAGTAGTCGGAAAATTGTATGTCACCGTAATTAACTCGGAATATAATGATTTTTTTTTTTTAATGAGCAAACCAGCGACTGTTAAAAACTTGCACGTCATTGATGAAATGTGCTGCAATCTTTTTGCTGATTTGGCACGTTATGTAATGTCAATAGTAAAAGACTATTGGTAATTCTATGACTGAATATGGTGTGTGCAAACATATCCGCGGGCACAAAGCCAGCGGAAGCAGTCAAATTGAATTGTGGACTTGTTTGCAGTAAGCCAGTAAAATAGTGATTAGTTGATTCGATTTTTATTCTTGATTTATGGATGTTATTGAAGTTCATAGTTGTTGTTGTTGTTGTTGTCGTTTCTTTTACATATTAGCAATATTTTCATTGATCATTCACTTCAATAATATAGTATGCCCCCCCTCAAAAAAAAAAAAGATCACAATCGAACTTTCTGCAACAATAGCTAGTGAGCTAGTGAATCAATCAAAATACAATTTCAAGGTATACAACTATAACTTATTGCCTACACATTACACAACACCCCATCCAATATGCTTCAGTGGTCAAAGAGAAATGAAGATCTGTGTAGAGCATGTCAAGTATCCCTTCCCTCCAAGTTGTGTCCATTGCATCCACATAGTGCACCTTAGTGCACATTTCCAAGATCGTTCAAGAGCTGTTGGATCAACAACAACTTGGAAAAAACGGATCGATGACATGCTTTAAAACGATCCACAATTATCTGTGACCATTTAACCAAGTTGAATGGGGGTCGCTGGAAAATGTTGGTAAAACGTTATAGTTTCACACCCTAAGATAAAATTCTTATTTGTTTCATAATTTTGAAAGTTATTGTGGGGGGGGGGGGGAGGACACACTGAACAATATTCTTTAAATTAGGGTTTCACTATATGAAGTAATGTAAACATATAGATGTAGAACTGAAGAAATCTTATTCAAATTCATGAAATTCTTCCGTCGAGATGTTTTCATTGCAACTGATTGACAAATTGCCCAACATCGACGTATATAAGCACTGAATTAATCAGTGATTTAGTAGTAGCCATGATAAAAAAATCATGGGCGTACATACTCGAGCAGGATTCGAACCTACGACCTCCTGATCACCGGACAGGCGTCATTTCCACTAGACCATCGAGCTTTCGCCCGACAGCAAGTGTTGGTTCTAATCCTTACAGCATGCAGCGGATGCAGCCTAATTATTCAAATTCATGAAATTCTTCCCTCGAGATGTTTTCATGGCAACTGATTGACAAATTGTCATACATCGATGTAAATAAGCACTGAATTGATCAGTGTTTTAGTTTTAGAACCAACACTTGCTGTCGGGCGAAAGCTAGGTGGTCTAGTGGAAATGATGCCTGTCCGGTGATCAAGAGGTCGTAGGTTCGAATCCTGCCCGAGTATGTACGCCCATGATTTTTTTTTTTTTTTTTTTACTACTTAAACACTGATCAAATCAGTCCGGTCTACTGATCACCGGACAGGCATCATTTCCACTAGACCACCGAACTTTCGCCCGATAGCGAGTGTTGGTTTACCACGCTTCAGTATGAAATGGAGCCGAGATCCCGTTTGCTTTAAATTAATCCTTATAGCATGCAGCGGGCACCACGTAACGCCAAACGCAATGTCACTTGCACGTGGTATTACACTGGTCCAGAAACCAAGACTCCAACACCAGCAATAACAACGACAACAGCAACAAAAACTCTTTAATATTAAAGAATGTGTCATATACAGAAATGAAACTGGCATACACTCTAGATGTTATGTTATCGTATTTTATTTTATCACGAGCACACGAGCGACTATAAAAAATCGCACACCATAAAGGTGATATGCTGCCATATTTTTATTTTTTTTTTAAACCATATATCCCCGGCTATTTATATTTCATGTCATCTTTTTTTATGTTATTGTCGAATATAGGACACTCTTTCATTGATATTTATACCAATTATACTAACGTATACTCATAATACAGTTTACAATTTTATATAATGACAAAGAGGAACAAAAGATTTAAGAAAACGTGAAGTCCGTGTTTTCAATGACCTGTAACATTTTCCTGATCACATTAAAGTCTATCATCGATAAAGAGAGTGATTAAAGTCGGACGATCGTCACCCCTAATGGTACGTTATTAGTTACGTTCAGACGGAAGGCCCTAACCTCGAGGTTAGGAAACCTCGAGGTTTAGCTCTTGCCCCCTAAATACGACGTGTGTCCACACGACGAATCTTAACCTCGAGGTTACGAAACCTCGAGGTTAAGCTTCTGCCCCCCCCCCCCCCCCGTAACTACGAGTGGGTCCTACTCGATGTTAAAACCACAAAAGCGGAAGTTTCAGCCCACACTGCTAACAAGGCGTCTATTTATTCTTTAATCCAACCCTGTCGGACTCGCTTACAGGTACTCTTTTTCTCTGTCATGATATGCAGAGATAGCACTGCACTGATGACTTTATGCCTTTATGAAGATATTCGTCGAAAACATTTTTTTTTTTTTTTTTTTTTTTTTTTTTTTAGCGTCGGAGAAGAATATAGAATACAGTAGCGAGTTCGACGTGTTCAGTTTCAGAGATCAAGCGTATGGGAAGAAAAGATGATGTTGTTGTGTCGTGCGTCATAGGTTTTTCACGTGTAGTGTATTTGTGGTGTACGTTTGGGAGGTTGACCCGGAAGCAGAGGGAAATTGTGGGGGCTGGAGTTTACGGCAAGGTCACTCTTAACTTCGAGTTCGTTGTTTTTTGTGTCCACACGGTGCTTAACTACGAGTGGGGACCCCCCCCCCCCCCCCCCCCGCGGCTCGTGGTTAGAGCGGTAACCATAAGATTTCTCGTGGCTCGAAACATCGAGCAAACCTCGAGGTTTGCCAACTACGAGTGCGTCTTCACGGTCCCTAACTACAAGCTCTAACCTCGAAGTTTCCTAACTTCGAGGTTAAGGGCTCCCGTCTGAACGTAAACCTGTAATGCCACACTGCAGTGCTATCCATAAACGTGTGACAGTGCTGCCACTGAGACACGTGTGTGTTTGTGTGTGTGTGTGTGTGTGTGTGTACGCAACATAAACAAACATTGTGACCGCGAGCTGCTGTGATTGGAGGAGAGAGGCCAGAAGACGCGTGGCTGTTTTGGCCTCTCTTCATGCGCATGCGCACTGAGAGTGTGCGTCCATTCGGCACTTACCGGAAGCTCTCGTGGCTCGTCAGCTACTTTTGGTCACAGAACTCTTACACATAGAAGAATCATTAGCCACCCGTTCTGTCGCCGTCGCTCGACTGGTTGTCACGTGACGTCCGCCATTTTGCTTAGCAACACTTTTTTGTGTGGAAGGCCGTCCGTAGCGCCATTCATTGACCGTGCTTTTCTGACATTTTGAACTGAGCCAGGCACTAAAATGCCTTATTGTGCGGCTATAAACTACACAAATCGTTTGGCAGGAGGATGTTGAAAGACTTTTCACAGGTGAGTTTGACACTGGTAATAAGCCATGATGAGAATGACAAGTGAATTAATGCCCCAAATTACGTTATACATTCAGGCGGATCGTATATCTGGCTTACTTGAGCTCAATCATTCCGTAGTCCCAAACACTCGATTTTGTGTTTGGCGTGTATGCTGTCTGTTTATCTCTGTTAAAAAAATTGAAGTATGGCCTGGTCTACGTTGTGTGGAAGGGCAAACAATATTGTAAATTACATGTAAACGTACTCATGTAAATCTGATTTAAGATGTACATGTAGATTTGTTTTATAGACTAAAAATAAAATATGTTAAGGATATGGGCTAAAATTTTGTTAAACTTTACCTCTGAATTGGCCAGATCCCACCCCAAGGTTGTGAGTCTCTTCCGAATACAACAAAGTTAGGGGTAGGCACCTAATGATAATTTATTATGATTAATATATTGTACAACCAGGGAGGTGGTCTCTCTGGGTGCGCGTGCATGTTATCAATACTGTGAAGTTTGTATGATTCAGCTACACACACCACGCTGCAGTAATAGCTGCACCATCCAGAATTCACCTGCTACAGCTGTACATGTGCGATGTAGAAACCTATCTGCTTTTGTGCTCAGTTGAACCTTATCCTTGGCATGTGCAAGGGTGCCGATATGTAAAGCTAAATTCATCTTTAATCCTAAGACTCCTATTCTAGGGGTTAGTACTATTTCATCATGTACCAACTTATTCTTGGCTGTTTAATAGTTTTAGCTACACAGTAGTACACTGTACCTTATGGGTACTGGTACATAATTCTATAGAAAACTTGCATGTTTTTAATCTTATCAGGAGCATTCACATGCAATCATCTTGTGTATCAAGTTTTAATATTGTAGTTGCACATGTTTAACAGGTCTTGCAATTCTGATATGGTAGTAATTTTCACGTGTACACATGTTCTCTCTGTGTTAAAAATCCTAGATTTCCAAAAAGTGATGTTGCTCTTCACCAAAGATGGACTGAACATGAGAAGAGACCACTGGACTCCAAAGCCCTACTCCACCTATCTGTAGTGTTCCCACCACTTCAAAGAAAACACTTCGATTACTCAGGCCAGACAACAAGGCTGCAGCCAGTGTCCATTATTCATGGACTTTGGGTTGTTGCCATGTATTGCATCTTAGTTCATTACTGTATACATGGTACATGCATTTGAATTGGTGATATGTAATAGTTGTCATATTTGTGATATTTTTCTTGCCTACATATTGTTACCACATTATTTTCTCATACCATGAGGTAGCATGTTTTCATAGGCCTTCACAAGGATTTCATTTTGAATCACCCTTGAAGCTAACAAGAGCAAGTGAAAATCTATATGGATGTACTGCCTTTGATATTGTTGCCAAGAATGCCTTTGATGTTCTTGCTGGACAATGTCCATTGTTCATGGATTTTATGTTGATTTTCATGATTATAATAGTTGTCAGAAATTTGCGATACTGGTTGTCTCACCTACATTATGTGTATAAGCCAGTTCAGGGTTAGCTCACTGTCACATTGGTACAAATGACCATTCTTCTTTCTCAGTTGATTAGGCACTCCATGAGTTTTCAAACGAGAGAAGGTATTTCAGCTTATCCGTCGTAAAAATTTATGGAATTCATCAGTCAGGTTCAAACAGAGAATGAACTGACATAGACCAGGTGACCAGGATGATCCATTAATTAGCACTTTGGAAATCATCCATTTCATTATTTTGCATCGTATTAACAATCTTTTTCTTTTGATACTGTCAACTACTAGTACACTGTACCACTTTTGCTGTCAGGTGGATGTGCTGGCAAGCACCACTCATAATGATCACTTAATCATTACATCACAGACGCTTATCTTAGTGAATAAAAACACCAACATCGAACATGCTCTGCCGGTACAGAGCTATTACCTTTTTCTGCTCATGCTCACAGCGGAACCCCGAACTGGCTTATTATTGGCATGCTTCCAAGGCATGTATTGCCTGTGATTATAGTCATCGTACAGTGTGTTATGTATAATAATGGTACTTCTGGCAAATTAGTAGTACACTTGTTGTATGTCACTGTTCTGTGGTTGATTCTCAGCAATCAACATTGACCTTGATAATTGTAAAATACATTAAAAAAAAATCAGTAAAACTAACTGTTTATCTTTGCTTTCTGTTTTATATGGGAAAAAAAAAATCTTAAAAGGAGTTCATGGTTGTGTGTGTGTCTGTGTGTGTGTGCATGTGAATATACATTGCATTCATTATACATGTATATATAGGCCTATATATATATGTACATGTGCTCCATACATATACATTATGTATATATATATATATATATATATATATATATATATATATATATACATATATAAACTATACAGTATATTAACATATATATATATATACATATATATATATATATATATATTGAGTAGGTAGTCCACATGTTAACATGATGATCAAAAACAAAAAC
The DNA here is from genome assembly GCA_033980235.1 of Diadema setosum. Lineage (NCBI taxonomy): Eukaryota > Metazoa > Echinodermata > Echinoidea > Diadematoida > Diadematidae > Diadema > Diadema setosum. The sequence goes on from CM067065.1 coordinate 16,090,755, forward strand.
AAAACTGGAAGAAAGTTCATGCTGTATTCATCAGCAGTTTATTTCTCCACAAATTTTCAAACGATTCACTCTTTCTGTAGAAAGTACAATGTATCAACATTTGAGAAAGAGCGAATCGCTCAAAAATTTTTGTGCAGAGATAAACATGGTGAATAAAGTATGAACTTTGTTCCAGTTTTGTTTTTGCTTTATCATAAATGCAAAGAGTTTGTTTACTATACCTATATATATGTATATATATATATATATATATATATATATATATATATATATATATATAATATACATGTATATTAAGAGTAAAATCAGTTGTATAAACACCGCAGGAGCCAAAAAAAAATTGGAATGACATTTTGGTCAAAGACCTTTATCAAAGTCTTTGATAAAGGTCTTTGACCGAAAACATCAGTCTAATTTTTTGGCTCCTGTGGTGTTTATACGACTGATTTTACTCTTGATATCTATTTACTACACACCGACGCAGAACTTTCATATTTTGATTTATAAATACACACACAGTATAAGTAGTCCACATGTCGGTGCAATAATATGATATCAATATCATGACCAAAAAAAAAAAAAAAAAAAAAACTAGTCCATGCTCATCCCCAACAATTTGTTTTGGCACACAAATTTTGCTCTTTCTCAAGTGTTCTTGCGAATTACTTGAAAATTTGTGTGCTGAAATAAATTGGTGTTGGTCAGCAAGAACTTGGTTTCTGGTTTATTTCATACAGATACACATGTATGCCTATATTGCTTCCTGTGTGTTGTGCATTCATGTTGACTACATATACATGTACAGTACAGTACTACTACTAATGATAAAAATGATAATACAATGTACATGTAACAAGAATATAGGTAATCACATAGTGTTGTCATCCAAATACGTAATATGCTGAGTATAATCATTTATGTCAGATTGGGAAGATGTATTGCACTTATCATATCCACAAATCATTTATTTATTTATTTTTTTGATTTTTTTTTTTAACGGGACTGACTGGAAAATTTTATTTGACTTGTTTATGGGAGAAAAATAAATAATAGCATAAACACACACCTTCTTACCATATCATTGGGGGGAAACAACATAGAGCAAGACATGGGATTGGGAGGGGATGGGAAAAAGGGCAGAACAAGCAGCTTGAATTTTATACCAAAGCAGATCACATCTCCGAAGTCAAATAGATCTATCCGAAAGGGGAAAAAAAACAACTCTTTCAATACAGACTACTTTCAGGGAAGAGTGTGAAATAAAAAACATAAATGAGTACATGAAGCTGAGGTCAACGCTGGATTGGGAAGTACGAGTTTGACAGTTTACAAGTTCAAGTAAATATCAAGGGCTAGGGGCTGCCATACTGTCCGATCAGTGAGTTGACCGTACCGTACTCGCGAGGAGCTGCGGAGGTTTTGCTAAGCAACATGGCGGCGTGTGCACTGAGGCGTCATATCCGGGGTGCGCAGTGGCGACACCGAGCTCAGCGGGCTGTGAATGGGTGTGATTCTTCTATGTGTAAGAGTTCTGTGCTTTTGGTCTGGTGATTTAGACTCCAGCGTGTGTTTGCTGACCCATTGAGCCAGCGCTATTCTCATTCGGTGTCACAACATTTAATACAGAATGGGGGGAGGCAGCGTGTTGCGTTCGTCTCCGTGCCGCACAAACCACTCGCCACGATTGTAAGGCTTTAACATTCCTTACATTGCCGTATACAGGTTGGTTAGGCCTATGGGTATTAGTGAGTATTAAGCTGAAAGATATTCTGTGTTTTCGTGCCTTGGTAATTAACCTTTTATTGGTGTTGTGTATACACATTTTGCTGCTTGGATATCACATGACGAAAAACATAACAGAAATAAAAAATGGTGTGAGAGTGAAACAGAATGTATAGGGTATGAAATACACTGCATGCGTGAGATTCTGAAAGTAAAATTTATATAACAAAAAGATCCTTATCCCTAGCGTTCCTTGTGACTATAGATTAAAGGGTGTAGTATGTTGTGACTTTCATCAGTGGTTTCTAAGTTGCCACTGTAATATTTTCTATCAGTAACAAAAGACGGTCAGCCATGTTGGCTCTAGTTTTTACTGCAAAGAAAATCGTTGATGCTAGTGTGTCTGTGTGTGTTCGTTTCGTTTTGCATTTGCATTTGCCTTTCCAGCAATTAAAAAAAGGGAAATCTTATGAAAGGCATGTGTTTAATGTCTGGTTAGATTATTCATGAAGACGTCATCGGGATATGTATCTGATAATGATTATCATTCAACTGCAAGATAGCTATATATAAATATATATATAATTATATATATATATATATATATATATATCATAAATATATATTTACATATATATATATATATATTATATACATAATATATTAAAAATATCATATATATAATATATGTAAACAATGTATACTTGCAGCGAATATTGCATGTTATATATTATCGATGGTATGCATACACGAACGTAATACTTGCTCATATGAAGACTGACGCTCTGAAATTATTAAATGTGTTGCGTGCATGAGATGGACAATAAACAGAGCTAGCCTATATGTTATAGAGGTCTGACAGTGAAGCTTTTGCTTACAGCTTAAAGCTGGATTCACTTGTGATTCATAAATCTAGTCTCTACAGTTGTGTCTAAACAAGAGTTAACAAACTAAAACATTACTCGCTTAAATTATTATTTGTTCACTGTGCAGGATAGGATATTATGATCTCTGTGTATAATATAGTTTATTGATATATATTTGAAGAGTTTGTTTGCAAAAACCTATAAGTCCATTTTTGAAGATTTTGAAGTACGGTCTCTGTCATAAAGTACAAAATAATACCTTTTAAATGATATATTGGTCACTACATATAAAGGTATATTTTTGAAGTTATGGTCAAAAGAAGCAAAAATTTTCTTATTATTCTCTTTATTTTTCTTGACCTTTAATCGCAAATATCTCCATTTGGCAAATATGGACTTATCGGTTTTTGCAAACAAACTCTTCATTTGTTCTGTAAACACCTCCTGTACCCTGTGCCAACTGATAAGCTAAAACAGTATTCTACAAATGTTCAGACTCTGATTTATCAAAATGTGTTCATTCCCCATCATCCTAACCATTATTTTATTCATAATTTGAAACACGCACACACACATACACTCACACAGGGCGCACACATACAATCAAAGATTCACACAGCTCAACACCATACACCAAACTTTACCATTTCTGATGCATTATTAGATTTTTCCTTTTTAATCAAACTAAAGAATGAATAAATATAAAAAAGGATGCAAAGTGCCACTTTACAGTTAAAGTCAATTTTACCTAAATGATTTGCCCTCGCACAAGTCCAATGGCACGGTATTTTACAAAGAGTCTACAATAATTGTTTAACAGCGATTTTACTACATGCTGCTGAGTATTACAATCATGTCTACGCAATATATTCACAAGCACATGAGAAACTGTCAGAAAAAAAAAAGTTGGAATACACATATTGAGGGCATTTTAAAAAAAGATGCAAGTGAAAACTGTATAATATGTTTAGAGGGTGAATAAGTATTACTTTCCTATCTTACACAAAATTCATTCATGTTGGTTATATTCTCCTAATTTTGGAATATTGTGAATCAAATTTCATGATGGAATTGTCTATAAACTTCTTATACGATGTGAATTAGAATCTTTAGAAACTGGACAAAAGAAAAAAAATAATTTGCGTTTGCTAGATTTTAATCAAATAATTCAGAATGTAAGGATTGGTTCCCTAAAAACGAACATTTGAGTTGTTAATAAAAGAATGTGAACATTTTTACACGATAACTTTGCAAAACTGATCGATTCAAGTGTAATACCATTATTCATATCTAAATCCACTCGATTCTCAGTCATTTTTGTGACTTTTTAAAAAAACTACAGAAATTGCATTAATATTGTTTTAATCATCTTTTAAGTTCGATTTTCTATACGTTTCTTATGTTTCCACTGATAATCAATGTTTGCATATATTTTTTATATCTCACTCATATTGCAAAGCGCAGTAAGTTTAATATCAACACTGATTACTTTTTTGCTAACCAACTTTTAGATTGCCAACATGATAATTTCAGTCGTTGGAATGGACATCGTACATTGTTCTTTTTCATAGGAAATAAACTATCACTTGACTTTACTTGAGAATATGTATTTTCAATCTAAGATTTTACCAACGCTTGACAATGAAACCCTGTCTGCCTTGTGGTCAATAAATTCATTCACTTTCTTCTTTTCTTCTCAAAACGGATGTCCTTTGCGCGTGCGTAGTGAAGGCAGTATTAATTCCAAATAGAGTGAAAGGTGCCCTTTTCCTCTCTTTTACGCCTAATCTTTTCAAAGAAACTGTGTTGTTTGTACACTAATCCTGACGTCGCATGGACTCTCCATACATTACGTTGGTACTCCTCGACCTATGTACCTCCATTAGGGAGTTTTCGCAAGCACGACGCGGCCGGGGGTTGAGCTTGCCGTGTGCAAAATTTGCTTCTGCGCATGATCAAATCCGAGAAACGTCCCGTCCTGGGATGGGGAAAACTAGTACGGTACTCCGCCAAAATAGCGTTCGGTCCCGATGCTGGGCAGGAGTGAGCCAGCCAGCCAGCCAGCCATCCAATCAGCGATCTTGTCCATACGCCTCCGTCCTGTACAGGAAAGCGAAACGACTAATAGATATGGGGACGGGAGTCCGAGTACGGGGACTGTCACAGCTGATTGCTTCCGCTTGTCTTCCCGTCGTGTAGCGAAAACGTGTAATCGTCAATTCGAACCCAAGAACTGCGTCGCAAGTCTTGTCAAGTGCGCCCTCACGAGTGCTTCACGAAGCTGTCGGCGCACGTTGCCCCTCACTTGCTGCCTCCACTTTTTTAGCACTGTCAGGGTGGCGGCTGCAAAGTCTTGTTCTGCGTCCTCTACGACCTCGTTCAGGTATCTTTTGGTAAAGCGTAATATGATGCCCAGTTTGAAGTAACTCCCTTTCGATGTCTCCCTCGCAATGTCGGTGAGTATACAGTCTGGTACGTTCATAAACTGTTCGCTAAAAGGGAAAGGGAGCGGGGATTGAAGACGACATCTTGTCAGTATGATTATTAAGTGATCATAATTTTATATATTGCGTGAAATAACGTAGCTAGTATTAATGGCTTACCAATAAATTATGTATTATGTATTTATGTATGTGTGGAGTTCATGCAGTCGCTGGTTACTGTGGTTGGGGATGTACGCAAGAGGGAAAGCTGTCAAGTTTTGCATTACGAGTATGTTGCAAGATTATTATATTCAGAGCTAGCCACCCAAGGATGATCGAGGCTCATAAATTATGCACTTGTCAATGTAATGACTCACCCCACTACCCCCGGACATGGGTGCGTCATTTCCTCGTTTGGTCCGTCAAATTTGTGACCCAGGTGTTCGTCATTTTACCAGCTTTGTCCGTCACATTTTTGACCGAGGGGTGCGTCAAAATCCCATCATTGTCGGTCAAAATTTTGACCGAGGGGTGCGTCATGGTACGTCACTTGGCTATGGAAAATAACACGCAATTTTGCACGCTGGATACACGTACCGCGAGTGAAATTACAGTGAGCGCTTTCCCGCGGCAAGTGAAAATCAAAGTCGGGAAGCGTTTTGGAATAAGAGGGAAAAATGCTTGCCAGAATCTGGCAAGCAAAGAATTTAAAAGCCACCCTTTCTCCTTACATTTTCCCTCCAACAAACCCATGAAATCATGCATACTCAATCTCAAACCAGGGACTGTTCAGCGATGTAACAACTTAGTTCAATCTTTCCTGTCGAAACGGCAGCAGAGGAATTGCGTGCTGCATGCCATTTTCTGCTCGCGGGATGGCCCGACCAGCTGGCCAGACGCGCGCGCGACGTTAGATGTGCGAATCTCTACGTACAGCGACTACTAGTAGTAGGCTGTAGTTACGCAGTACTCGAGCGGGAATATGAATGCCGTGGCGTGGTGTGTACCTACCTGCGCTGCAGCAGTATGCATCCACCGCACTAGCAATGGCCGCGCACACACAGCGCAAATTCTGCACACATGTTATTGTGATTGTCATGTATGGATTGCATGCACAGAATACATACCGGTACTACTATACGGAATACTATTATCGTAGCAGCAGCGTGATGTACCGTGAATGACAATACGGTGCTTACATGGTAAGGAAAACTTGCCGAAACTTTTACAAATTATGTGTACGAACCAAAAGAAAATGAAATTGCTTGAATAAAACGTATGCAAAAATCGTTTCAGTATTTACAGGGGTGCGTCACATGTACCAAGGATGTCCGTCACAAAAGTGACCGAGGTGTGCGTCACTTTCAACGTGTTGTCCGTCAAAAAAGTGACTGTGGTGTTCGTCACTTGCAGCGTTATGTCCGTCAAAAAAGTGACTGTGGTGTCCGTCAAAAACCCCGTGTGGTCAGTCAAAAAATGACCATGACGCACCCATGTCCGGGGGTAGTGGGGTGCGTCATTACATTGACAAGTGCATTATTAAAGATAATGCTGGTACAAACTGGATAATACTTAGAGTTGAGATGCATAGGGCAATGATCTTATATTTCTTTTGTATGCTCGTACCTTTCCCTTGACAAAACGATAGATAATTCAAGGCCAAAAGTCTAAAGCACAACAGATACAAATTGATTAATTTTGCTTTGTTTCTCTCCCTTTGAATTGTGGAGTATGTCTGAGGCAATTTTCATTTCATTTCATTTCATTTATTTGTTTCCATATCCAAATGATACAAAATAATCGCAAAGTAGCATGAACAGTTATAGCAAGTAGCATAATAATCAATTATGTACAATTCTGGGAAGATATTGGGTTTAATAACAAGTGAAATGATTATGACGAATGTACCAAAAGAATTGAAGTGGTCCTTAAAATCGTCTTCATTGAGAGGAGTTTATGTTTCTATGGAAACCACTTACTCTTCCACGTCTTCCCACTCATCGTCGACGTCAGCTGAATGGTGGTAGAGTGTCTGAATAGATCCTGGTAAAAGAAGAGGGTAAAGTAGCAACTATTTAAAGAATAATTAGAAAAATACTCGATGAAAATAATCCCCCTCTTCCAGAGTCTTCATGGCTAATGTTGAACAAAAAACAAAACAAAACAAAACAAAACAAAACAAAACAAAATAAAAAACAAAACAAAACAAAACAAAACAAAAATAAAAACAAAAACTCTGTTTGTGTCGTCACAATTGTAATTTTTGCCCCCAAACTTCACTTTATCATGGTCTTCGTATTGGTCAGTCGTCTCATTTGGAGAACTTTCCGTAATATTCTTGATGTGAATCGAATTACATTATTTTTCCCTCTTTTGTATTTCGCACAAAGATACAATACAGGGAGAAAAGTAGAGACAGTGATGCATTGATAGGTTAATTACACAATGCCCATTTTTAAACGAATGGTTAAACCAAAGCCTCGGTATATAATACATCTACAGAAGAGGTGAAAGTTGACGCATGAAGAATTCCAAAAGCAATGTTTTTAAGTGCGAATAACTAAAACAAAACTGGAAAATTAAAGATTAAAGCCGTTTAATTACTCATAGGTCATCAGAAAATGCATGGAAGTGATGCTGCTTTCGTTACACAACACGAAATAGTTTGTTCTTAAGATATTATTAGAATTTTGACAAATATTCCAATCATTTCTTTGTCATTTAGCATGAATCTCAAGTATCTCGAATTGATTCAAATTGATAAATCTTTTTTTAGATAGAAATACTTTGTATCACTGGCAGTTGGTTTCTATGGTGGAGTGTGTCTTTAACGTTCATGATAAGAAGAAAACTTAGAACTAAAACAAACAGAAACAATACCTCAGAGATGTATCATAATTATGTTGGCTTACATGCATTTGTTTTAAGTTTTAAGTTTACCTTCTACCACTTCCACTAGTCATAAACAAGGCTGTCAAAATTCTTGTTATCGATTTTGTCGAGACGTCTTAAGAAATGCCGCACTTACGAACTTTCCCTGCAAGGTTGGTCAGCCGCGCGTCCTCCAAGATGTTAGCCAGGGTGCTTGGCTGGTCCACGAACTCACTCTGCCTCCGTTGCCATGCCAACAACACCTTCCGCTGGGCCTCGCTGATGTTCCTCCGGCAGTTGTGGCGCTCTACCTCGATTTCGGTGAATCGCAACCCGAGGCGAAGCCCTACGGGAACGAATTTGTCGGTCGGGATAGCTTCGGCGATCTCGATGATCTGAGAGCCGGTGAGCTCGCGAGCCGTGAGGGACCTCATAGTTAAGTGTGAAAACCCGACGGACGTTTCTGAGTTGAGTCAAGATCCAGGAAAGAAAAGAGGCAACACTACAACATCACGGGTGAATATCTTACACAATAGTCACTTTTTGGCGTCGCTGTGTACCAGTCAACTATCCCTGGTTCTTATTGCATATCACCAAGATAAAGTAATGAAAGTGAGTAGTGTTTTTGCGAGCCTCTAGCCTTTTTCTCACCCTGCTCATATTATTTATTCCTCTCCCTCTTTCTTTACATCTATCTTTCACGCATTCTTTCCCTTTCTTTCTCCATACCTCTGTTCTTAGTCTCTCTCACAACTCTTTTTGTTTTCTTTCGTATAATAACATCTGATACTTTTATTCTCCGAAAGAAATATTTAAGTGTACATCAAATAATTTGTGATGTGCAATTTGTGAAAATTAAGGATTACGACCATAAATGTTTTGATGTCATTCAACGGAAATGCCATGCTGGCTGAGTTGTGTATTAAAGCATTTCTCCAAAGGGGTCAAAGCTCCGTTTTAACAGAGCCTTTCAAACTAGAGTTACCGCGACAGCGTCCGCACCTCGCCTGTTAAAACTGTTGTTGCTTGGACGTTGTCGCGTTCCTTTTTTTCAGTACTTTTGTAACCTCCTGCCGTTTTAATGTCTAAGGAGTAGAGGCATTGTGTTCTCCGGACGTTGTCGCGGTAAGGTCTGTTAAAACAGGGCTTAAAGGGGCCCTGAGATCCAAATGCACGTTGATTTGTGTTGATTTATGATATCCTCAACATCACTTAATTTTGCGGTGAAACGAATATCTAGAAGCATTCCATATATTTCTAACGATTTTTTCTTCTATTTTTTCTTCAGATTACTTGGGAACGCCAACAAAAAAAACCTTCCAAACCAATCAATATTAATATTCTTGAGATGACCTCATCTGTCAATCATTGCTAAAGTACTGAAATGTTTAAGAAAAGACATTGGAATGCACCTTCCCCTCGACTCAGCATAAATCGCAATGTTCCCTCGCCATGTCTTTTGTTAGTCACATTAATATGACAGCAACATGCAAGTTATGCTGAGTCGAGAGGAAGGTGCATTCCAATGTCTTTTGTTAAACATTTCGATACTTTAGCAATGATTGACAGATGAGGTCATCTCAAGAATATTAATATTGATTGGTTTGGAAGGATTTTTTTTGTGGGCGTTCCCAAGTAATCTGAAGAAAAATAGAAGAAAAAATCGTTAAAAAATATGAAATGTTTCTAGATATTTGTTTTACGGCTAAAGTGATGTTGAGGGAATCATAAATCAACACTAATCAACATGCATTTGGATCTCAGGGCCCCTTTACGATATGATAGGAAGGACAGAAGCGGGGGAATTTGAAACACATTTTATACCGGGAAGCGAACAGCGGTTTTCTCGAACACCACACTCGCGAAGGATCGCCGACAGCTGCATGCCTCGATCGCCCCGCCCACAGCCCGAAGGTTGCTCGTCAAACCAGCTACGTAACATCCGGAATGTGGCCTCCGTGCAGTAGGCGTGGTCTTCGCGAAACGAATCGAGTGTTGGTGACTGGAACCCAAGTCTCTGACCAATGACGTTGTAGAGGCGGGGCGGTATCGCCTCGCTAATGTGCCATAAGTCTACCTCGGGTGTCACACACGTATCTATCCACAATGAAATATGAAGAGAATTTGTTAGTTTTGCTTCGTTTGTTTCAATTTCCATTCGTGTTTTATTTTCTTTTTGTGAAACGTTATCAATCTTTGATTTAAAAAAAAAAAAAAAAAAACACTCTTAAAAATATCACCAAAATGTAGCTACTTAATTATAGTAAATATTTGTCACTAAACCTTTCAAAAATTTCATAAATTGGCGCACCTTTCGTTTGAAAACGCCACTGGAGAGTTTTCAATCTGTATATGATCGGCTTGAAGTACGCGACCAATCGTTGAAGATTGTAACTATTTCCTTAATTGTTTTGTTCTCTTTTACTTACCGTAATCGATTAAAGTCGACAAGTTGCGAATTTCAAACTGTTCTAGAGCATTGGAATTCAAATAGGTAGCTAGTATGAAAAAAAAAATCAATATTGAATAGAAAGTCTAGATTATTAACATAAATGTTAGCCCAGTCAACGCACATTGTATTTTCTAATACTTTTCAGCTTTAGGATTACATGTTATCAGGGCTGAGTGTTGATGCGTCACAAAAATGATTGTCCGTATAGTTTGATTCATTCATTAATTCAGTAATTCATTCTTCCGCTTTATGACATCACTATTGCAATTACTTTATTTTCGGTTGTATCATCAAACATTGGAAAAATATACATGCGTATAACTATGATATGGAATTCTTTGTCAGTTACAAGAATGCAGATATGGCAACTACCTCTGATAAATCATGTAAGGACGAGGCTAATCTAAAATACTTCGCCTTCCGTAATGAACTGAAATTGGGTGAGTCTACCTGTGAGGACGACAGTAGAGTAAACAAAACTGGGAGATTATAAATCGAAACGCGGTGTGAAGATAGTTGCAGTCGGTGTGATGTGCAGCAGTGAGGTTCATCACAAAGACAATGTTTCATAAATCTTGAATTCATGGAATTACAAAGTGACTTTCCTCACGATTTTCGTTGATTCCGGTGAGAAATATGATAAAAATGAGCGTACTTCTACAAAATTGAATGTGTCTGTTCTTGTCCAATCGAGTTAAAATGTATTTTTGCAAGCCTGAGCATTGGCACAAATGGCAAAATTAAATCAACTGATCATAAACGAAAGCAACTTTGAATGTTGATAATATTTGATCACTCAAATTGATGAATTCCTGAGTAGTTTTCATTGCAACTGATTGACAAATTGCCCTGCATCGTGGTAGATAAACACAGATATTTTGGATTTGAACCAATGAACTCCTAATTACCGTAGTATACACTGGCATGACTGGACCACCGAGCTTTCGCCCAACAGCCAATGCTGGTTCTAATCCTCGTAACATTTTTGTCATCATAGTCTTCGGTCGACGTGGGGCAATGTGTCAGTTGCCATATTCTATAACTTCAGTAAGGAGTGTGGTAAAAAATCCACGATACGACTTCATGTTTCGTAAATTGAAACTTACTTCTGTGTTTGTGAGACTTTGAGACGACGCCCTTGTCCAACTCGATGTCTTCCACTTCGTCTACGATGTCCGAGGAGATCGAACTACGGGGACCGGGCTCCAGGTCGACCATGGAGGGGTCTACATTGTCATTTTCGTCTACAGACCTAGTGGGGTGTTGCAAGAAAGTTGAAATCAATTGCAAATAATTGCTAATTTTGAAACAACCATTCTGATTGGCTCAGTGTCTGCCCTATTAAGAAGACATGCATGCAACAATGATTTTGATTGGCCAGTGACAATCAGTTGCAAGTTGCAATTGATTGCAACTTTCTTGCAAAGACTTACTAGAGTGGGAGATGAACATCAACAAATACTTTGTTTGTTTGTCTGTTTGTTGGTTTTTTGGTTTCTCATTTCAGTCTGTATAGGATCGTTAATGCATTTGAACGCGTTTTAGAAAGTTGTAATAAGAAAAGTAAAATAACTTTTAATTCGCTTTTTTTAAAGAAATTATGCACTAGATTTCAATTTTCTTGAGTAAATGGATAACAATAACATTGTTATATGTCTATATTACAGACATTTTCGATTTACCTAGATATGACATGTCAGATCTATATAGAATAATAAGGGCGGTATCTTTATAGAATTCCAGGTTGAATGTTCAGCTCTAGAAGAATAAAAATCCCTAAAGTATTGTCTTTCTATTGTCATATCTATTTTCTTACAGCTACACATCGGTGTCTTTAAAATTTGAATATTTCAGCTTCATCATGAATTATTTTGGAAATAATTACAGAAATCAGTTTGAACAGGTGATAAAAAAACAACACTTGCCTTACCTTTTATCGGTGTCTTTTATTAAGTCAGAGTCTGATAAAAATTTGAATATTTCAGCTTCATCATGAATTATTTTGGAAATAATTACAGAAATCAGTTTGATGCCTGATCAGAGGGAAAGGTTAGATTTTGTCCATTATAAGCTTCAAATCTCGACCAAAGTCGGTCCGAGTTCAAAAAATACCAATTTACGCGTTTTCTCACTCCAGTAAGCCAGCGGTGTCGTCAGGCTTTGTCGGTCTACGTATTTCCGGTGTCTTCTTCTCCTCAAAGAACACGTGCAGGTGTTTACCAACTTGCACGACCAGGTTCCCTGCTGGGGTGAGCGCACTTCGGATCAGCGAAACTTCGGTCGAGTATGATGTCACGTGCGTGCTATAAAGTTCCGAGAGATTCTCGTCGAAAACTGTTGTATGGGTGGAGGAGAGTAGGGAAAGAAAAACAAACAATATTTGAAATACTGGTAGTCATTTTGTGGATGGTAATTGTACGCTCTGTTGTTACGGCAAATTTGTAAACAAGTGTTAAACAGACACGCAGAAATTGATTCTTCTCGATTGAAACGTAGCTTCTATTATAATCAGTTCTGCATGGTATACATTCATTATTGAATTATTTTCCATCATTTCAAAAGCTACCCTGGGGGTGCCCTGGGACGGGGAGTGCCCTGGTAGTGCCCTAGAATGCCCTCTAAGTTAAAATCATGGTACCCTCTTCTGTATGTGTCTTCAATGTTTTTTCTACCTTCAAAATGAAAGTGAAACTTTTGGAGACTGTTATGTGCAACTATTAATGTACAAGAGGATATAAGGGAGAATACATTGTTTGTTTTTTCCGTGAATTTTTATAGCAGTTTATTCTATAAACATTCTTGAACATTGAACTGAAAGCAAGTTCCGCTAATTTTAACGAAACTGTTCTAAACTGTCAATACGAAAATCAAACAGTGAATTGATGAGTCACCTCCTCACAACATTTGTCATACAGAATATACACAAAGTTATCAATTTTCCATTAAGTTGTTTTCATGACATGAAATTACGACCGAGTCTGAGATCATGACAATCATATCTGACTGCACGATTTTTGAAGCTATTTAACCAGGAATAGCATTGGGTTTTACACTTTACGACATTTTCTCGCATTTTTTTCCCTGATCATTAGCTCACTAATTTCCTTATTTACATCTAGTGTTAAAAATCTGTGGTACAAAGATTATCAAATCTTTTAAATTTCATTACTTCCCCGTTTTTAATCTGGTTTTAATAGTATTTTCACCGTTTTGTTTGCCATATTCAACTTTTTTTTTTCCAGAGTATTTTTTTTTACTCGTCTGGAGTTCCTCTTTGAGTTGGTCGTGAAATATCTGTGGTCTTTAAGACTATCTTTATGCCAGTGATCAACAACATAGCTAAGTCCACGAGCAATTATCAGGTTTCACCTTTAAGCACAAGAGAGTTGCTATTCTCTACGCAGGTTACGTAGATTCTCCCGTCCGATCCCTGCACACAGGTCCGCAAAGCTCGAATCACTTTCCTTCGCTGCTTGGTCACTCCGCTCGCAGAAACAGATACGACTACCAGCCGTTCTCTTGCCTGCAGGAGCAAGGCCCCCGTGGACATTGCACCGACGTACATGACCCGGAAGCCAATAGTGGCGGTGCGTTCTACGCTTCCGGTGTGTGCATCAAGGAGGTGCATGTCTCCCTGATTACACGTAACGAACTTTTCCTCGCTTGCAGCAATTACCGACGCCGATTTTCCCGGCGGAAGATTGATGTTTCGCATGTGTTTTCCGGACGAGTGGTACACGACCAGCTTGCGATACATCGATGAGTTTTTCTCCGATACGATGCAAACCAGAGAGTTGTCCGACAACAGAGCGCAGCCATGTATGTGCGTCTTGCATCGCGGAAGAAACTCCGTGCTTTTCTCGGTGAGCACGTGTAATTTCTGATAGGAGTACTTCCCCCTCTCTATACGTCGGATTAGCACAGAATTATCGCTGATACCCACAAGGAGGGTACCCCTCGTTCTGAGTTTTTTGCGTTGCACGTTAGTCAGATCCATCACACGTTGGTATCATGGATACTCGAATCATCTCGACCGGTGTCCGAATATTTTTGTCCCCTGTTGAAGTACAGATCATGAAATCATCGATCACTAGATATTTTTGAGATTTCATTTCCAAAGCATCAAAAATGTGCGTGCAACATCAATACAAATAGGCTATTATATATATATATATATATATATATATATATATATATATATATTTCTATTACTTCATTATTTTCTTGCAGTTCTACTTTCGTTTCTGGCTTTGCTTTCGTTTATTTCAGTTTTTGTGTTTTCGATTATCGCTCTTTTTCTTAGTGATATTCGCCATTCTTATTAATCGTTATGTTTCGTATCTGTATTTTGTATGAAGAAATAGGAATCTAACATGATAGTCCTTCCTGTAAAAGACAATTCAAGAAACGGCGAGCAATAATTATCATAGCTTATTTATACCAATACACAGTAGTCTACATAGATTTGAGATGCATTTGTGCGTACAAATATTGCTCAATAGGCCTATAACAAGCCGGAGTATATTCGCAGCTCTTGTCGACAAAGTAAACTAAAGGTAAAATGGAATTGGAATACTCACCGGCTACAAGCTTCGCACTACAGTGCAGAACATAATAACTGAACAAATAGTGCTATGATGAAATGCAAGACCCCTTTAAAATTGCACCCCTATTTCTCCGTTCGCATGACGAAATAATATACCTAACGTACGTACAGTCGGTCTCAATATTAGACTACCGGAGTAATAATTTCTACATGTCTATGGTCCTCATGGACCCTCTGTTTCTTCAAGCATGTTTCCAAATAAAGTTATTTAATATCAACCAGATAACAATCCCATGAAAGTATGGTCCGACAGTGAAAACTTACCACTGATGTCAGAACGTGTGTAAGATGGCGAAGCGTATGGTAGGGTCTAAATGCCATGGATGCGACGGTATAAGGAAGACACACACAATCATGCATCAAACAATGCCTAAGTTCTTTAAGCTGTCTATTGCAACATTTTCTTCCCTGTAACCTTATCTTCCAAACTTATTTTAAAAGTTTCCTCCTCAAAGATTTTTAATAACCAAAATAGAGGACCGGGAGGACTTAAAGAGGGCTTAAAGAATCGTTCGCACTTAAATCCCACTTACTCGCACAGTTGTGCAAAGAGAATATACCGTTCAAACTTGTTCATGGAGATGTCAAAGTTAAGATAAAACTGGAAATACTTTTCCAACGTCCGGACATGACGACTACGTAGTTCAAAAGACCCCGGCCGATCGATTGATGGGTGATCGATACAAGCTACTGCTACATGTATACTCTTTTGGATCTCCAGACCGACATAATACTAAATACTTGGCCCGTGAACGCACTAGGTCGCTATACGTACAACAGAAGCAAGATTTATTATTGTCATTGTAACCATCATGTTGGGCCTACTTCGGTAGAAATGCGCTGTCAGATTCACATACTGGGTTGAAGTACGCAGTACCCTTACAAATGTAATGTAATTACCATAAGACCAATTTCAGTACTCCCTGCAAGTTTGGCGCTAAAATGAATAAAAAGTTCACTGAGAAGAGGAGAACTAAATCATGTAAAGGGCAAGTGCAGAACATCCCGCATGATTTTTCTTTTCTAGCCATGAATTTTTGCACGGCTGTAATGGTCGACTACAAAGATTTTTTTTTTTCCTTTTAAGAAAGAAAAAAAAAATACAGCAAACATTTTCACAAGAGCGGTAATTATGCAAAATCAATAAAGATATTTGGGAATTACAGAAAATTAGGTTTTCTGTTTGGTGATAAAAAAAAAAATCATGTAATACATAAAAACATACCAACATTTACTTGTACATTGATCGTATACAGTACACTGTATGTACATTATATACACATAAGCATATAGGCCTTAAAAATAGACAAATA
Organism: Diadema setosum; assembly: GCA_033980235.1. Taxonomy (NCBI): domain Eukaryota; kingdom Metazoa; phylum Echinodermata; class Echinoidea; order Diadematoida; family Diadematidae; genus Diadema; species Diadema setosum. The sequence goes on from CM067065.1 coordinate 16,107,008, forward strand.
ATACAGGCACATAGATGCACATACATTATATAGATTTCCTCATACATGCACACATACACAGTGATGGCACTCACACATCAGCAATGATACAAAATCAGCGCAGTTGACGAGTTTGACTTCTGTCTCACAACTTATTCCACCTCTTTTATCGCATCTTCTTCATTGAGAAAGAGTGTCACCTCTAAACCGTTTTTTTTTCTCTCTCTCTCCCTCTCTCACCATCGGCCAGTAGAATATACAGACTTTCAACCTATACGCTGTCGTAGACTACGTTCGCTGGAAATAAAAAAAAAAAAAGTGAGCTTTAGATTTTCGCGATGTGGACGTTAAAAGGGGAAAAACCCTGTTCTGAGCATGCGCAAGAATCGCTTATCAACATCAATCCATCAATGTCTCGCGTCGTCTTGAGTTTTCACAACGCCTTCTGGACTTATTTTTACGTCCTCTCAGTTCACGACGCAGAGAGCTTCTTGAAGCACCAATTATATGGGAGCGCCATTTTATTTTTAAAGGTTGCGTCCTAGCGTAATCTGAAGCTACTTGTCAACACGACGCAGGGAGAGGGGAGAACGTCCAAAGCAGTTGTCGTATACTCACTAAATATTGAGTTATACAATGCCTACTCTGGAGAAAAAGATTATTCATGCAGTGGGAATCGTAGGATGTGCAGGGACAGATTTTTGTTGAAATAACAAACACACAGTAATATTGTGTGTTTGTCATTCTAAGATCGCTTCTCTTGATCTATAACAGCGAGCTTCAGATCTGCAACGCGAACGCTCTAAAGCTACAAATAGTGTTCTGCACAAGCGCGAAGCAGCTGTTTCCATTGTCTAACCTGGGAGGTAGCGTCGTCTTAGCGTTCGCGTCGCAGATCTAAAGTTGCTGTTTCTAACAACGCACATGTCGGAGAAATGAAAACAAAAAGTAAAACTAAACTGAAAACTTTTGGTATGAAACACTCGTGTTAACTGAATTTAGAGATCAGCAGTGGCGATCTTAAGATAACAAGGGCTTGGGGGGGATATGCTACAGCAGATGCAAAACTTGCTCAGTAACACACACGGAATACTTTCGTAAGTAAAGACATATTGAGCAGTGCAAATCTACTTCCAATTTGGTGAATCACTTGACAATATTTTATTAACAGTTACTAGCAAATTATAATACAGTGTATTTGGTCGCCCTGTGGTACAAGCCACTTGCACATAATTTTATATTAAAATCTCAGTATGACAAGTCTTACGATAAAATTAGAGACACGCATGACATGTTGCAGAAATTGTTCCTGTATTAACTTACTATATCCAACACATTAAAGGATTCCCCAAAACGTGCCACACAGCACTTACATGCTTCCAAGTCATCAGAAATACTACTTTATCCTTTTACTTCCAATGCTGGTAAGCTTCTCATACACATAGTTCATTTGTTACAATTACCATTCTATTCCTTTAAATATCATAATCAAATAATCAATGGCACAAGTGTACATTTACAGAATAATCATCCCTGCTAGTTATCGATATACTTGGTTTTACACCTGCATTTATAATCTTTCAACTTTAGATTCACACAAATAGCACGCAATGATTTTGGGAGTTTCACACACTTGACAACATATTTCTACAACAGGCATCATGTATTTCACGCATTTACAATGAAAACGAAGGTCATGTTTGGTATCAAGTCCTAAGTCTTTAATTCACAATATCACGCAAGATAAAACTCTGTTATTTTTTGTGCTCAATCTGTGAAGGTTAAATCACCCTGTGAGAATAAAACTGCAGCTTCCATATATTCAATGGTAATGACGTGCCATTACATCCTATTTCAAGAGGAATGTATTTTTTCTCACAAATGGAGAAAGTTTGACAGTAAAGATGACCACAGTTTCACTGAAGTTTAACAAAGTACCGAAGTACGAGAAGATCCTGAGATCTCAAGTTTGTTGTGGTTTTACTCTATTCATTAAAAGCTACTGTACCATGAGTATAGCGCTGAATCGAACATGGATTTCTACAGCTCAAAACATGTGTCATATTTCATCATGGAAACACAAAACACATACATACAGACAGACAGACAGACACACACACACACACACACACACACAAACAAACACATCCCTACCAATTCCTTAATTGATCTTCTGAGAAAGGCATGTAGCATAAATCATGGTTTTGAATCTGTTCACATAAGAGAGCCATAACATTATGTTGAATGGAGTTCTAACCAGTAATGTGTCATGCTTTCTATACAACACCCTCAGTCTTCAAACCTGTAACATTCCTATCCAATACAACTCATCTTAACCCTATAAAGCCCAAGGGGGGGGGGGCACATTGTGCCCCCCTCCCCCCCTACTGTATTTTCGTTTGCCACTCCTACACCCTTTACCCGATTTCAACCAAATTTGGTGACTTTTCCTAAAATCTTATTGCAAACAGTTTGGTATATAATTTAGCTATGTTTGATATTGCTGGTTGCCATGGCAGCCATAAACTGACAACCATGTTCGTCAGATTTTGCATGTTTTTCTGTTCCAATTTCAATCAACAATATAATAATGGATGAAAAGTGGGTTTTCTTGGCTGTAATTTGCTGAAGAACCAAAATGTGGAGTAATTATGGTTGTGAATTACCCTGAAATGGTTTTCTTATTATTTTCTTTATTTCTAGATGATGTAGGCATCAAACAATACATATAATAGAAAGAATAAAAAAAATACAGCATTTTCCAAAGACTACCCGTTTCTTTTGTGTTATTTTCACACAAGCTTTACCTGTAATATCATTTGTTGATCATATTATCAATATGCAAACTCAAATTTTTAATATTATGGAAATATTAAATGTGATACAAATATATGTACCTATTCCGAGCAATGCATCAGAGGTTCAATATATTTCTATATATTGTAATGAATAGCGCCCCCATATGCTGACCTTGAGAAATTTCAACCATAACAAATAGTGAATGTTGACTTGCTCTTCCTTTGTGGCAAATATGAAATATATTTTGGTAAATAGCGCCCTCAATAGGTGACCTTGAGAAATTTCAAATGTTGGGTCATGTAGAGTATGAGTTGCTCTATCCATGTGCTAAATATGACGGTAATATATCATATAATAAAAAAGTTATATAGGGAGGCACAATGTGCCCCTCCCCCTTGGGCATGGAAGGGGTCAAAATAGCTTGGGCTTTATAGGGTTAATACTAGGAGAATATCAAGTTTATTGCGTGTATGTGTGTGTGTGTGTGTGTGCGTGTGTGTGTGTGTTTCTAAAGACATGTACTTCATTTTTGCTGGCTCTTCATCAAAATTAGCTTTATACTGTTGATGCAATCAAGCCTTCGCTTAGATCATGCATGCTAACGTCCAAGGTGTTTTATAAAACAAATGGTGAATGGTTCTTCTGGGAGAAATAGACAAAAATTAATGTGTCATGAAGGAGAAGGTACTCTGATAAAGACAAACTGTATACCACGTACGATTTTCCATTTCATGAGCAATCTAGTATCATGGCCCGCGTAACCAGTCAAGCAGCGATACAATTGTAGTGTGTCTTAATTTCTTCTTTTTTGTGTATCTGTGTGTGGGTGTACACATTGTATCTCTACCCTATCTAGTCAGATGAAGCCCAACTGATAGTGACTTGAACAAAGAACAAATCCTATTGATAACAGAACAAAGAAAGACTAGCTTTTGCATTTTAGTCTTCATTAAGCCCCTTATCATTATTTGTTAAGGGGAAAGGGAAAGAGAAGTAGACTGGTGCAAGGAAACACAAAACATATAAAACAAATGATGCAAAGTCTATTTCACCATGCACATATTTTCTTTTTTTAAATGACACAGAACACAGTGAACCTTAGCGGAGGAATCACTGAACACAATCAAATCTCAGTTATTCCATCTCATAGAAGCTGTCTATTCACATCATGACGATCAGTCAGCAGAAATATGCAAAATACTGCAAATATTTGAGGAGCATTCAAACGTCAACAACATCCCGCCAGTTCTCATTGTTTTGTTGAAAATCTATTCTTCCATGCTAACCCACCAAATCCTGTGATATAAACAATGTTATTGTTGTCTCTTAAGTCACTGCATAGTTAAACAAATATCACTCCCTGCTTTTAATGTTACTAGAACTTCCAATTTAAAAGTAAACACAATCAAAATCCCATCGCTTGATATCCAACATCAAACATGAACATCCATGCAGCAAGAGCTTCGCCACGCACACACATAGTATTGCACTGGTCATATTCCTGAGCTCTGCTGCTACAAAATGTTGTGACAATCATAACTACTGACTTTCCCCGTTAACTTAGAATACTGGTTATAAACCATTCAGTGTTTCTGTCCAAGAGAGAACAAGGAGTGGCTCGCTTCACAAATACATCGCCTGCCATGATACTGCAACACCTCAAGAAAGTTACCCTATAAAAACTTCGACTCATTGAGCCTCTCAATTCAATGTGCTCCAATCAGTACCACTGGCCCATCTGCCTTCATACACAGTCAAAGGAATTTAAAGGCACACAAAACCCGGACTCCAGAGGGCGCTGTTGGCATGATGACCACTGCCATCTTAATTATGAAGATCATTGTAAAGCTCGTTAAACTGTCATTTTATCCGATGACTATTTATTATAGATGTATTATCCATTTTTTTATTCCAGCTAGACAGCAAGCAAACTCTGTCTACGAAGGATATAATGTATAGACAGAACCAGCCGGGAAAAATGGCCAAATCAAGATCAACAAAAATTTTGACCACTTCCGCTATACTCCTCAAGCGAATCGTTTTATTCAGACACAGCACCCTCTCGAATCGTGGGTCGGTTTCCCTTTAAGATGTTGCTGTTACCTCACCTGTGTTACAAGTTACCTTTTGCCATGGAATGTGCTACCAAACCCTTAACTGCCATGAAAGTAGTGAGCTGTTTTTAGTGCTCGCTTAATTGTTATGACTGTCCACGAAAAAAAAAAACAAAAAAAAACAAAAAAAAACAAAAAAAAAAAAACACACACACACACACACACACACAAATCATCTTATTTGGCCCAGCATGATTGATTAATTTTTACCACAAAAATTTTCAATGTAACAGTAAACTTTAAAGAATGTCAGGGATAAATACCGATTGTGTATTTTAAAAATATGCACACACTAATCCCATGATGAAACAATGGATTAGTCATAACATAAGTAGGAAGTACAGTCTGACTTTGATTATACAGCCATCACATAGGCCTATCCAGACTTCTCTATCATCTTGACGTGTTAACACAGCACAGTGAAGACAAAAACAAAGTGATTTCAAACTCAATTAAAGCTTACTGGCCAATAACATTCCTTACAAACACATGCTACAAATCTTACACTAAAATGCTTCAATTTCTTTAAAAAATAAAAAATAAATGAAGTACAACTGTATAATCAATATGCTGACATATACAATGTATTGATATCACTGTTGCTGTGTACATTACCTACTCAGGTAGGTACCATGCACGTGCCTCTGAATTGGGAGCTGCATGTACATGCATATCAACATTGTTTCTCCTATTTCCAGCCAGACCACTTAACCTGTTGAAGAATAGTCCTGATTATAGTTTGGCAGGTGTCTATGGGAAATGTGTGTCGTAGCAAAATCAGCCTGTCATCAACGGATTAACCTGAAGTGTGCCGGTCCCGACATAGCCAGATAACAGAGGTCAGACAGTACATGGAAGTGGAATGTGTTGCCCTGATGTTATAATACTGGTTGAAAGTTCATTTTGTCACAATCAGTTGCAAATGTAATACCTTTGCTTGATGAGACTTTTGCCTACTGGATCTGTGCGCTTCTTCAGATTAAACGCTGAGAGAGAAACTTCCCACTAGCCGACCGATTGTGACAAAATGAACTTTCAACCAGTTGATATTCCAATCAGATGAATCTTTTCAGCGGCGTGATGTTATAATATCTTGTACAGGTGTGCCCTCCAGCAACACGCTTACTCCTACAAAGTTTCATACACTTTGCATCACACTGGTTTCTTTGATTTTTAGTGCACTGAAGCTCAAAAATGAACACACACAAACACACACACTGGCAGACAAAGTAAGCTGGCCGGCAAACAAACAAACAAACAAGCAAATAAACAAACAAAACAAAAAGTGATGATGGTTGGCCCTGGACCAACACGGCCAGCTTGCCATCAGACCGATATGGATCCGTTCCTGAAGTCGGTCCTGCCGATGAGGCAGTTGACCAGGACCGACTTGCCGCTCTGACTCAACTTCTGGGCTTCTCGGAGCTTGGCTTGGATCCCTTCTTTGCTCTCCTCACTTAGCTTCATCCCGACTCCACCGATGCCTTCCACGGCTGAGTGGTAGTCACAAAACTACAGAGAAAGACAAAACAAGGAGAAAATGAAGAAATGAAAAGGGGATGAGAAAGAGATAAATGACCTTTCACTATACTGGGCTGTTTCCACCTTTGTATATAATCACTTCATATATCATGTACAGGTAGATTAATGAAATATCTGTGTTCATATATATCACAAACAAAGAAAAGAATATAACAACTCAGGAAAAACTTACTGCTAGTTCACAGCTAACCCTTGACCCCAGGAGTGGTTCCTGTTCGCGGGCTATCTGGGTCCAGCAAGCATCGTTTCCGATGACGGCGATGACTGGTGTGTTGTGTCGTGTGTAGGTGTCAAACTCCATGAAGCTGTAGCCTAGTGAGCCGTCACCGTACACAATCCAGACATTAGCATCTGGGCAGCAGAGTTTGGCCCCCAGGGCGAAGCCGCCTCCAACGCCGAGGGTACCAAAGGCACCAGGATCCAGCCACTTGAGTGGGCCTCTTGGTCTTCGAGAGGGTGAAGGAGAAATAAATTGGATCAGACAACCAGCTCAAACATATTTGAAAATTGACAAAACAGAGTTACCTACCACAGGGCTTGCCATTTGCCAGTAAACATTTGGATATACATCATCCTATCTATTTATAAATTCATTCATTTGTTTTGTTTAATTTGTACAGGGTGGCCCCATCAGTTACAGAGTACTGTTTTCTTTCTTTATTTATATATCAATTCATTCATTTAATTTGTTTTATTTGTACAGGGTGGCCCCATCAGTTATAGAGTACTGTTTTCCAGAGGGCCCTGAGGGCCAGAGGGCCCATCATCATTAAAGATGCTGTTTTACCAAGTCAAAAATATACCAACATTTCACGACATCTATGCAAATGCACAGCTAACCCCACCTCAGGATATAGGATGCGCTCCCAACAAAGTCTCCTCCGTCGGCAACGATGATGCTGTTCTCTTCCATCACCTCCTCCACCTGGTAGAGAACGCTCAATGGATTAAGGTAGCGGTCCGCCTTCTCCTCAGCTTTTACACTGTGTGGTAGTAATGATAGGAACCAATCACAAATGAGACATACTTCAGAGATTATCATCTTCTTCAGAAGCATCTCCATCGTAACTGCTCTCACATAAAAAAGAAATTTACCCCAGTCATATGTACTGGTATGCAGAAATACACGTGGAAGAAATCAGTGAAGTTTGATGAAAATAAATAATCTTCCTCTAACTTCTTGTTTTTTCTTCGTGCTCAGCCAACTCTATCTTCTTCATTTTCTTCGTGCTCAGCCAACTCTATCTTCTTCATTTTCTTCGTGCTCAGCCAACTCTATCTTCTTCATTTTCTTCCTCTTTTTCTTCTTATTCCTCCTCCTCTTCTTTTTCTCCTTCTTCTTCTTTTCCATCTTCCTCTTCCCCCTCCTCTTCCTCTTCTTCATCATCACCATCACTACCTTCATCGCTCCTGTGATTACATCGCCATAGCAACACTTACATGTTTGCTGCCTCTTTCTCGTCATCCCGCGCCCTCAGTGTCTTAAGCCACTCCTCATCACACTTGTAGCCCTGCAGTCCTTTCTGGAGCTCCACAAGAAAGCTTGCCGGGTCGCCCTCTACTGCCAGCGTGGGCTTCCAAAACATGTCTGAGTTCTACAAGACGGTTGTTGATCGTAATAGATAAGAACAGAATGTAAGCTCATGACAACATGTCACAGCAAAGACCACATGCCAAAGCAGAAAAGAAAGAGTAGTTGCAAATTGGCATCGCAATGTAAAATATTCTGCTAGACAAGTTTAAAGAGTGAAATACATCCATACCGACTTCCATCGAAGAGTCAGAGTCATACGATATCAAAAAAGCAAGTTTGAAAGGTTTCATCAGTCTCCTGGGAGTGAGACAATTTAGGTATTACAACATGTCATGTTTTAACATATCGGTCAATATAGGTCTAAATCCCATGTGCATATTGGACGCTACAGTGACGATGACATTACCTCACAACTTCCCTTGTTGCCTAATACACAACAGACCTATCCTCAAAATTTAAGCAAAATATATTTGTGACTTTTGAGAAATGTTGCAAAGAGACATCCCACAGTAAAAAATGAAAAAATGAAAAAATGAAAAAATAAAATATTAAATAAATAAAATCATGAGTTTAGTAACATTGAAATACAAACTGTTTACACAATTTCTGCACTTGGAAAGGACTCAGGAAATTTAATAGTGCATACATAAACTGTTTTTGTGACTTCTTATGAAATTTGAGAGAAGAGGCATTTAGTATTAAAAGAAGAAAATCATCTCGTATCTTTTATAGATTTCAAATGACATAAAGAGCCCCGGCACAAAATATACTACTCTCACCTTGTAGAGTTGGCTTGGATTGCGATTCACTGCGATGATCTTTGACCTTCTGCTCAGGGAGCGACCGTAATTGAGACGGAAGTCACACACCGCGCCTGCAATATAGAATAACGAAGAACAAACTAGCAAATTCCTCCAAACTTATTGCTTGGCTGCTTTTCCTGACGAACTTAAACTCGATGCACACTAAATGTGGTTACCCTGGAACATCATTATACTAAACTGCCTCTGCACATAACACTGTGCAAAACTTTATAATTATACCTCATCACAGCACATCTTACTAATATAAATATAAATGCACAAAGAAAATACTGACGAATTCATGAGCATTGCCTTGAAAGGTCCTGTTTACCTTTGGGAGCAGTGATTTTAAAAATGTTCAAGATATCACATTTGATGCATATGTGTAGGTCAGTTGTATTACAAAACATCCTACCATATAAAATTTTTGCAATAAAGCCTATAAAAGGAGATATCAGTGTTTCTCAACAAACCGTAACTGTATATGGTTTAATCTGGAAACATTTTCATTATAACTATTGTACACATTTTGTGTATTTAACAACACTTAACATCGAGTATATGGATTGAAATTTTTACATTGGTTGTTTCTATCGCCAACTCATATTTTAGAACTATTTTAAAGCATTAATGCTGGGTTTTTGTTTCATCTGCAAATGGTATATTATGCCTTTAATATTTAAGCCCATTGTGCGGACAACATATACCTCTCAATAACTCTTCATTTCAAAACCTATACAGGTGGTCTTGACCATAAAAAAAAAGAAAAAAATAATACAATCTGGCCATTGGTCTTAGATAATAAGGAAGATATAAAAAGCTCACATATAACGGACGGAAGATGGATAAGAGAATATGTCAGCTTGTGAGATTGTTTGTTTTAGGGGAGCTAAAAATAGGACACGTGCAAAGGAATGCATGCATCATGACAGCGATGACAAACCCACCTGCCAGAATGACCACGTCTGCTTCCTTGAGGGCGTCCCGTCTCCTCTGTCGGATGTGCAGCGGACTCTTCCTACCAAGAAGGCCTCTGGCCATGCCGCCGAGGAAGCATGGTACCCCTATCGCCTAGCAACATGGAAATAAAAATTATGACGACAATCATGAAGATGAAACAGTAGAAGTAGAAGTAGTAGACATAATGATAAAGGTAAAACAATTTGTACTACAGTATCCATCGCATAATCGGGCATCTGATAATCGGGAACCTCGCTTAAATGACATACGCTTCCCAGAAACATTTCCAATGCATGTTATTTTCACTGGATAATCGGGCAGGGACCCTTGATAAACGGGACAATTTTTCTTCAAGCGATCTTTGATTTTGTTGATATTTTACACAAAAAATCTATCAAAATACCACAACAATACTTAAAAGATTCCCTATCAGTTGTCGTTTACATCAAACTTACAAAGCAAGCTTCGGTCTGGTTTGTTTTGACCTCCGTCCATCCAGTACACGTTCACTGCCCGCCTTCGCTTTTCTGTACATGTGTATATATGGCGAGCTAGATCGCTACATATTGACAACACATGTACAGTGCAGTGATCGCGGCAAGTAAACAATCAAGCTGTGATGATTGAATGATTGAAGGACTTTTCATTGACATTCCCACATCAGTTTTGGGTAATCATTTCCCATGGTTGTGGATGTGTATTTATACGGAACGCCCTACGTGTCCACGAATTCTACGAATGTTTAAGAAAGTGCTAGCTTTTAATCCACATATTTTGTGTTCGAAGAGAGGTGACAGAAGAAGAACCCGGTTGCGATTACTCTACATCACTGCGAGAATGGGAGAGCTACAGGGTCGCGCCGAGGGGTAGCGTGGTTGTGTATTCATGTACATGTACAGTACGTCAGTATGCATGTGTGCGTGTGTGTGTGTGTGTGTGTGTGCACTACATGTCGTATGGTAAGTGCTCGTCGCCAAATCGGGCACCCCGCTTAAGGGGGCCGTGTTTGCAACTCCCAACCCGTCCCGATTATGCGATGAATACTGTACTAATTACTATCATTACTTCCAATAATCAGTATCATTATAATTCCTATGGTGTGACAATTTTAGCAGACAAAAAATACGGAAAAAAACAATAAACAACAACAACAACAACTAAAACTTATGAAAAAACAGTACGTCTGAAGTGAACTAAACTGTCCACATTTTAATGCATTTGAATTGCCCAAAAGTTTGAAAAGTGGATTTCGGAAATCAATTGAGTAGTTGTAAATAAGAATCTGAAGTCTGATTAAACTCTCATAAACCTATATTTATGATGATGATGATCTTGTTTTTTGCTAATATTATCATCAAGATCGTTATCGTCAACAACAATATAATAATTATGACAAAATTAACTAGTTCTTTTACGACAATTATTCGGCACATCACATCACTTCTGGAACATCATAACCTTGGTCACTGGAATCACACACACTTGCACACACAATATTATTGATTGTTGGTGGGCGTGGCCATAACGAGGTGCATGGTATTACCTCTAGAGACTCCCTAAGCTTCTGTGCAGGAACAGGTGGCAAGGTGGCTTGGCTTCCCAGGAGGATGACTGGCTTCTTTGCCCGGCTCAAGAGCTCTACACCCTGCTGGACTGAAAAAGAAGAAACAAAGAAAACAAACCACAGAAAATGAATCAATTGTTTAACCATTAGTCAGGTTCCTCATGTAAATTTACCAGATTCTTTTGGAGACTATCAAAATTATACCTTTTTTTTTGGAAAGCTGGGAATAAAAGGGTTGAAGAAACTGTCCTGCCAAATAAAAGGGTATACACTGAGCTGGAAATAAAAGGGTTATAGAAACTGTCCTGTCAAATGAAAGGGTCTACACTGACCTGGGAATAAAAGGGATATAGAAACTGTCCTGCCAAATGAAAGGATCTACACTGAGCTGGGAATAAAAGGGTTATAGAAACAGCCCTGCAAAATGAAAGGGTCTACACTGAGCTGGGAATAAAAGGGTTATAGAAACTGTCCTGTCAAATGAAAGGGTCTACACTTTGCTGGGAATAAAAGGGTTATAGAAACTGTCCTGTCAAATGAAAGGGTCTACACTGAGCTGGGAATAAAAGGGTTATAGAAACTGTCCTGCCTAATGAAAGGGTCTACACTGAGCTGAGAATAAAAGGGTTATAGAAACTGTCCTGCCAAATGAAAGGGTCTCTACTGAGCTGGGAATAAAGGGGTTATAGAAACTGTCCTGCCAAATGAAAGGGTCAGAACTGAGTTGGGAATAAAAGGGTTATAGAAACTGCCCTGCAAAATGAAAGGATCTACACTTAGCTGGGAATAAAATCATGGTTACAGAAACTGTCCTGAATGAGGAGACTACTACCAGGTTATGACATATGCATGGACAACAATAAAAAAAAAAAAAAAAAAAATATATATATATATATATATATATATATATATATATAAAGGGAATTCCACATAAATTCACTTTTCTAGCATAATGAAAGAGCATTTGACTAACTGCTTTCAATAAGCAGGGGGAATAATTGCAGAGCATATGTCAGTATCAAGTTGATGGATTGAGTAATTTTCATGAAAAATGAATTTTTGTGGAATTCCCTTTATATTTTGTTGTCCACTCATATGTCATAACCTCTAGTAGTCCCCTCATCCAGCAGTTCCAACACCAGAACTTTGAAAATTCATAACCTTTGCATTTATTGTCCAATTTTCCTCAAACTTTCAGAGATGTGTTCTACTGATGTTGCTGCTCTCACTTAATCCACATTGCTCTATGGGTTTGGGTTCCCTTTAAAGGCAAAAGTTTGACAGCACGAAAGTGCCTTTTGGCACACTCCAGTGTAACAATGAAACCATTCCAACACTTTGGAGAAACTGAAGGGATTGTTACAGGACAGTAACATGACTGCAATTTTTAATGGTAGTTTTATCCCTCGGGCAAACTTCACAAATTCTACATGGTTTTAATAACTACAGATTATTTTTAACTCCAATCATTGTGTATGAAATCTTATGGTATTATCTCAGACTTTACTTTTTTTGTTTGGAAAGAAATGACAAACTACACCCATGTCACACAAGAATATGTTCCCCTTTTGTACCGAGAATAATGGTTACAATTTTTTCATAATTTGCATAAATTTCATTGGAAACTATGTGTCTTTTATTTCCTCGTCCATCATAAAGAATTTCCAATTCTCACATTCCACGAAGGCCCTTTCACACTGCCCAAAAGTTGCGTAAACGCATGAATCACGCAAGAAATTTGGTTGTGCGTGCTTGTCCATCGAGAATTTTCGCTGATTTACCCGATGAAAATCACCGATGAAATGCGCAAGAACTACGGAAGGCTCGCGCAAAAATCACTAAAAAACCACACACTTTCAGCGCATAGGCATGCAAATGCCCCAAATAGGGCGAATTCGTGGTTGTGCGCGACGACTGAGGTCCACGGAAAACCACGCATAATCTGCGCATCATCAATAATGAACTGCGTATGAATCGCGCATTATTCGCGCATGAACACGATAGCGGCAACATTTTTGCGAAAGATTACTGAACCAGATATTCCACGCATATTTCGCGCATTGTTCGCGTAAGAACTATGCAAACTATGCAAAAATTATGTAAAACAGAGCAATACTGCCTAAACTTCTACGCAAAGCCAAGTTTTGAGCTGCTCAAAACCTGGATTCGCGTAGACAACGGCAGACAACTACCAAGGTTTCACGTCAGACAAACTCATTAATTATGCGCAAATCACGCATGTTTCACGTAAGGCTCGAATTTCTTAAGCGATTCATACGTTTACACGACTTTTGGGCAGTGTGACCAGGCCTAAGGAAAGGTTCATAATTACCTGTAAACCTGTAACAACATACCAGCTTATGATAGGAATCTAATTTTCTGGGTTACAAAAGGGATGCACAAACTTTAGAAGCAACAAAAAGACTAGTGAAAGGCCTTATATTACAAACTGTACCTTGAACTTTGGTGGCAAGAGGTTGCTGGACTGGCAGAGGGGTCACATCTCTCTTCTCAAATGCTCCAGAGAAGATGTTATTCATGAAAGTCATGATGTACCTGCACAGGCAGATGACAAGGACAAAAAACATTATCATCACTGCCATACATGTGTCCACTTTAATACTTTGGGTGGCTTCATTTATATTGGAAAGGGGGAAATTCCCTTGTACATGTGAGGTAATTGTCATGTTCTCTTAGGTGAGATGAAATTGGCTTGTTCTTTATTTCACCGACAGTCACAACAATTGAGTGAGCTTTTCGAGAAAACTACAAATAACAAACTAGAAATGTCGCTTTGGCGACTGGTATGCCTCCGCCATAATGCATGATTTTCCCAATAGGTCTAGATAGTACATGTGGACACTGTGTGATTACATTTTCACAAATTGGCAAAATATTGGAATGACAAGTTTGTCACAAATGTGTTGAATGTTCACCTTCCTTGACGTAGGTTTAATTGGATGAATAGGAGAGCATGTATCTAGGGATTTAAGGACTTTAACTTGACTTTGACCCATTCATACATTTAGGCATTGAGTAATTTTCAAGGTACAGGTGTGGAGAAAAAGTTCAATTTCTGAATTGAATAGTAAATTGTTACCATTTTCATCTGGCCCTTGACCCTAAAATTCATAAGATAATTACTTTCAGGTAGAACATGCATAATATGTACTAAGTTTCAAGGTAACTTGAGCCACTTCCGAGATATGGAGGAAAAAGTTAGTTCAGCACTTTCACTTATCTTTGACCTTTTGACCTTTGAGGCAAAAAGAGAAAAAAAAAACTTTCCAGAGAATTTCTATTAGGTTACACACGCATACACCAAGTGTAAAAAAATAACCCTGCTGGCATTGCATAAATATGAGGGTAATAGTAACATTTTGAAGTCTTGCACTTGACCTTTGACCCCTGACCTTTGACCCCATGAACCCTACATTCTCTAGATAATCACTTCCAGTCAGTACATGTATATACTATGTTCCATGAAGATACCTTGAACAATTTTCCAAGGTACGGAGAAAAAAAAAGAAGTTTTAATATTTTTACTTGACCTTTTGACCTTTGACCTTTGACCTCATGACCCAAACTGTCACCAGAGAATCTTAATTGGGTAATACATGTATACACTAAGTTTCAAGAAAATCTCTTCAGGCATTCAATAGATATGGTGGAAATAGTGAAATTTTATGTATTTGACCCTGACCTTTTGACCTTTGACCTTTGACCTCATGACCCAAACTTTCACCAGAGAATCTTAATTAGGTAAAACATGTATACACTAAGTTTCAATAAAATATCTTCAGGCATTCAATAGATATGGTGGAAATAGTGAAATTTTATGTATTTGACCTTGACCTTTTGACCTTTGACCTTGAGCATGTGCACCCAAAAGTTGATAGGCACAACTTCACCCCCTAATACACATACATGCCAAGTTTCATTAGGATACCTCAACAGGTTTCGATAGTTACCTTGTCCACAAAATTCATTACGGACGGACGGAAGGACGGACGGACGGACGGAAGGACGGACGGACGGACGGAAGGACGGACGGACGGACGGACGGACGGACGGACGGACGGAAGGACGGACGGACGGACGGACGGACGGACAACCCGAAAACATAATGCCTCCGGCACCACTTCGTGGCGGAGGCATAAAAATATATATGCCTACAAATATACCTACCTTGAGATAAAAAATATAATCAATATTAAAACAAGCAGAAAAAAAAAGTTTCACGTGAAATGTTTAAAAAACTAGAAATGTCGCTATGGCGACTGGTACAAAAACTGTATGCCTCCACCATAATGCATGATTCTCCTTATAGTTTTATAGTACATGTGGAGAATGTCTGATGACAGTTTCACATAATTGGCAAAATATTAAAATGACATGTTTGTCACAAATGTGTTGAATGTTCACCTTCCTTGACCTACAATGTAGGTTTAATTGGATGAATGAGAGAGCATGTATTTGAGGATTTGAGGACTTCTACTTGACTTTGACCCTACATTATGTATATTAAAGTTTATGCTTGAGTAATTTTTAAGGTCTGGAGAAAAAGTGCAAGTTCTGTATTGAATAGTAAATTGTTACTATTTTCACATGGCCCTTGACCCTTGACCTTTGACCATAAGACCCTAAAATTCATAAGAAAGTCACTGTCAGGCAGAATATGCATAAAGATGTACTAAGTTGCAAGACAACTTGAGCTACTTCCGAGATATCGAGGAAGAAGAAAAGT
Organism: Diadema setosum; assembly: GCA_033980235.1. Taxonomy (NCBI): domain Eukaryota; kingdom Metazoa; phylum Echinodermata; class Echinoidea; order Diadematoida; family Diadematidae; genus Diadema; species Diadema setosum. The sequence continues at coordinate 16,123,050 of CM067065.1, forward strand.
TCAGCGCTTTCACTTGATCTTTGACCTTTGACCTTTTTGGCAAAAAGACTTCCCAGAGAATCTCTATTGGGTAATACATGTATACACCAAATAAAAAAGAAAAAAAAATCCTGCAGGTATTGCATAAATATGAGGGGAATAGTCAAATTTGGAAGAGTTGATCTTGACCTTTGACCCCCTGACCTTTAACCTAATGACCCCCAAATTCCCTGTATAATCACTGCCAGTCAGTACATGCATATATACATTATGTTCCATGAAGATACCTTGAACAATTTCCAAGATATGGAGGAAAAAAGTAAAATTTCAACATTTTCACTTGACCTTTGACCTTTGATCTCATGACCTGAAACTCTCCCCAGGGAATCTTAATTGGGTAGTACATACACAAACTAAGTTTCAAGAACATATCTTCAGGCATTGCACAGATATGGGGGAAATAGTGAAACTTTGAACATTTGACCTTGACCTTTTGACCTTTGACCTTGAGCATGTAAGCCCAAAAGTTGACAGGCACAACTTCACTCCATTATACACATGCATGCCAAGTTTCATTAGGATACCTCAAAAAGTTTTTTAGTTACGCTGTCCACAAAATTGATTACAGACAGACGGAAGGACGGAAGCACGGAAGGACGGACGGACTGAAGCACAGACGGATGGAAGGACGGACAGACGGACGGACAACCCCAAAACATAATGCCTCGGCACCACTACGTGGTGGAGGCATTAAAAAAAAAAACACTCTTAGAGTAGTCAGTTTTTTTAATAAAACTTTGTCGCATACAAAAAATATTCACAGTGCTGAATAGTAAGAGAAGAATTGAGTAACAATATCATTCTTTGAACATAAATTGCAGCACATGGAAACCAAAATCAACATATTCACATTAACCATTACTCTGCCAGCTCAGGTATATAAAGAGTATAATGATTGGAATGATAATTATAATCTTCATACAGGGATTCCTATCAGCCTTGGCACTGCTCATTTTTAAATAGCCACATTTGTCTGTGCAGCTCCCAAACTCTGGAATGATCTACATGTACCATCAGAAGTCCGGAAATCCCCAACAGTAGCAGTCTTTAAATCACGACTTAAAACACATCTTTTCATTTAACTGTTCGTTATTATCAAGCACATCAGAAGCTTTTGCAGCGCAGAAGAATATATGTCTATAGGTTTTGCGCTTTATAAATTGATATATTATTATTATATTACTTTTGTATACATCATAAATGTATATTTTATGAATACAATTTATTCATCTTGTAGGACAATTTCCCTATTGTAGAAATAGATGAAATAAAAATCCCTTTTCAATTGTTTTTATTCTTTTTTTGCAGATACTTTCTACATTTATTTCAAAATAAATGTTCACAATACATAAATGTCAAAATAATCCAGAGATAAACTAACAGATTAGGCAGTGTACATGCTTCATATTCTATACAAAACCTTGCTCGATATACTCAATACAATTTATTTTTTATTTTTCAAAATTAATACATTAAACAAAAAACATTTTTGTTGACACTCAACAAGAGTCGGACTGGTCCCACCTACCAGTTAACAATCTTGGCGACGAGTCCTCCTTTCCCACCTGTTGTCCCCACCAAACTCTTCATGACCAGCTCATAGCTGTACATGGCGTCTATTGGCAGCTCAACAAATACTGGACCTGTGGGGGAAAAAAGAAGAAGAAGAAAGATTGAAGAAAAGTTTAGACAAGAAAAGATTTGTACAGATTCCTTTATTTGGGGAAATACAAATTGAAGTGCCCAGTTACGCAACTTGAGATCCTATCCCCCTAGAAACACTACCCAACAAGTTTGGTGAAAATCCATCATGGAGTTTTCAAGATGAAGCTGAAAATGTATAAAAAAAGTTCACGCACGACGGATGACATACAATGTGATGGATGCCCCGGGATGACAGATCACAATGGTTCACTTGAGCCTTTTGCTTGGGTGAGCCAAAAACAGGATGAATATGATCCTCCCTTTACAGGCCAGACCTTTGAGATACAAATATGTGTATCATAGCTCATCTTCATCTTCTTTATCATCTTTACATCATCAAATATCACTTTTTGGTTGTTTTTTTTTTAATACTTTGATGTCACATCCCCCTATTTACATCACCAGTGCCAGTTATCAACATCTACCACTGGTAGTCACTAATTTACCCCTACCCTTGCAATCATCACCAAAATTACATCCTCTTCATTATCAACATTTTATTTCCATCATTAGTGTTGATTTAATAATCATCACTTCATTCTTGTTTTTAACCTACAGTGTGTAAGTGTAAATCATCATCATTATTGTTCCTTTATTGCATGGATATCAGTGACACTCACTTTAAATCCTTTCAACATCATCATCTTCATTATCCTCCCTCGTCCCTCTCCCATCCTCCTCCTCCTTCCTCTCCTCCTCCTCCTCATAATCAATCTGTGGCATAGCTGATAAGACTCCAGACTCCCGATTGGAGGACCCAAGTGTATGTCCTTGGACAAGATGTTTTTACCCACTATGTCCCTCTTGACCCAGGTGTATAAATGGGTACCTGGCAATGTTAGGGTAATAATAATAGCAGGGCCCTTTGGTAGAGCAGTAGCAACACTGAAGAGGCTACCCTGGGTAAATAAGACCTTATTATTATCATGATACCATCACCACGCCTAGAGAATGTCCTCTCCAATACTCACCTGGAGTACCAGACTGGGCCACAGCCAGAGCCCTTTGGAGGGAAGGGACGATGTCGCGTATCTTGGTAACAGAGATGCAAATTTTGCAGAGAGGTTTAAAGAGGACCATTTGGTCAATATCCTGCAGTGCTCCCCTGCCCTGTAAAGACACAAGATGAAAGCATAATAAACAGTTAGAAATGAAAACACAAGCAGCAAAGGTTGGCACTGGTGCACTTTCTCCTTTATACAGACATACAAAACAAAGAACATCAGTCCCAAAATTGACTTGCAATGAGAGGGCATCATTATAGAAAGATTTGATGCAGAAGGAGAAGAAAGACAATTGTGTAGTACACATACTAGTAGTACCTTAGTAACTCAGTAGTAGTAGTAGTAATAGTAGTCGTACAGTAGTAGTAGTTGTAGTTGTAGTTGTAGTAGTAGTTAGTAGTAGCAGTAGTAGTAGTTAGGTAGTAGTAGTAGTAGTAGTAGTAGTAGTAGTAGTAGTAGTAGTAGTTACAGTAGTAGTAGTAGTAGTAGTAGTAGTATATGTAGATGATTTAGAATTTCCATACAGTGGTAAACTCTTCAGGTAACAATTCTATTCATCAGTAGCAGCCTGTAGTTCTGCTGGTATCAAAATGTGATTATGATTACCAACAGAGGGCTACTTGGAGTATAAGTTTTGAATGTTATGAAAAGGAGTAGCCCACAAGGCAAAATAATGTGGTAATTGTATGACACAGTTTGGATGCAAAACCCTGTAGGTAGGGCAATGATCAGGCAATGATCAAATCATATTCTGAGCACAAAAACTCAACATCGTGCTCTGCAAAACCTTCTGGCCACTACAGTTGTATGTTTAAGAAAAACCTTATTTTGGGAATGAAAAAGGTTATTTTTGTTGATGATATCCTGTTCAGTGATTGGTCTACATAGCATCATGTGACAAAGCATACTACATTGTACGTGTAATTGCCATGATGTCGAAGACAAAATGCTAGTGGAGAATAATATGCTTTACAGTGAGGTATTTAAATATTCATGGTAGATTTTGTATAGTGCACTAATCCAAGAAAACTAAGTCATTACGTGTTTACATGCATACATATTCTACGCAATCAATCAATGTTCATCTATTGTGTGTGTGAAGTGCTACTGGTATAGACTGTCGTAGACCACTGTGTAAACCACATCCATTCTGACGTACATTATTTTAAGATACGTTGGAGGGACACAATGCATTGTTTCCAGCTATTTGTGAAAATATGGACTCCTTGATGAAAAAAGTAAAACAATTTTCTTCAGGGCTGGCTCCCTCAGAAAATAAAGCTATTCACACCACCGCAGAATCCATACTTTCAAATGGAGCCTCAGATTACATAGTACATTTTTTTTTTCCTCTATCGGTAATACTAGCAGTTAGCAGAGGAACAATGGTCTCACAGCTGGAAATTTTGCTGGTACCGGAAGCTGACTCTGGTTTAATCAGGGCTGCAGGAACATCCATCACCAGTCATGTGACTTACATATGGTGCAAACTTTTGTAGGTCAATGAACTATATATGCAATGTATAATCCACACTCCTGCATTGTCCGGACTAAAATCTGGAGACATAATGGGCATATATAGCACTATGAATGAATGGCAATGAATGCTGGCTGAGTCAACTACACCCTCTAGCATGGTTTTACTGAGGGACTGAAACTAAACAGTGAATAGTGGTAGAAGTGCACAGCATTGAATACAATGTATTAATGTCACCATTCCATGTATTAAAAGCTCAGCTGCACATCAAAGATTTCAAGAATACAGAACAGCATCTTAACTGAAAGATTTCACAGTGTGGAAAGTTACACAAAAGTTTGTGCTCCACAGACTACTGTAAAGTTGTATTGCAAAAATACTAGAGCAGAGATACAGGATTGCACCACTTTATGTTCCTCAAATATCTGAATGGTGAGCAAAAAATAATTTCATCTGCAAATCTAATATCTAAAAGGTCACTTAGAATTGCCCAGCATACCAATAAATTGCCAAAGTTCAGCTTTCACAAATAAGAAATTATCAATTGTGAGTCATGCGCATATTCCAACAAGCACACATTACAACAATACACAGCCTATTTAAATGTGTTTTTAATGACCTCTGCCAAGGAGGTGTGTTTTGCAGGCCTTGGTTTGTTTGTCTGTTTGTTTGTAATATTTAATAACTTTAAAAATTATGAACAGATAAGGGTGAAATTTTAAGGAAAAGTCGATAACAACACAAGGAACACAGCATAATTTCAGAAATTTGGTTGTGACCTAGATCAATATAATTTGGATCCAGGATTTTTTATTATTTTTTTATTTTTTTATCTATTTATTTATGTTTTTTTTTTTTTTTTTTGGGGGGGGGGGAGGAGGTGGAAATCAAAATATGGATGGAAATGAGCTGCTGGGGTGCAGACCTAGTTTGATCTAAAGTTATCTTTTTAAGGGGGCTGTTTGTTTATTAAATGGAAAATTGATAATCACGCAATTTGTATTATTTGTTCAATGGAGGAAAAAAAAAGAGCTCCTGATAAAATACACCTTGTACATGGCTTCTGTCAGTGGGTGTCTGTTAATCAGTGCTGACTCAATAAAATCTTATAAATTTTTCTTGTCTTCTTGTCTACTGATATCATGTTTGCATCATACACAAGTGTAGCAGAAAACACAGAGTTTGCACTTTACAAGGTTTGAAGGATATACTTGAACTTTGTCTACTTTTATTTGGACATTTTCAAGTCCCGAGTGTTATTGAATTTCTTGTTTGCACATTTTGATAACCAAGCAGGAGAACTACTGGGTTTAATGGTCTATTATTAGAGCAATATTCTCATTTACACATTAATTGAATACACATCACGCTCAACAATAACAGCGAGAGGTTTTATCATGATTACAACCATACCTGATTTCATTTTGATTACCGGTATTTCAGCTCTATATGCCTCCATAGAGATGCAATGATAGAAATCAGTGATACAAACCATTGTATTCAAATTAATTTGAAAAAAAAAATAAGATGCAGTACAACAAATTCTTTGTTGTGACTTACCAAATCCATCTCAGTATGGGGGGACTACAAAATACACTAAACTGCTTTTGTACATCGACACATGACTCACACGCAAAGTACAATGTACATTGCATTCATTATTATTATGACAAATTATTAATTCATTTATATCCTTTTTATTATTATCATTATTATCATCAACATCATTTGTACATTGTGTGTGACTATTTGAAAGTGGTTGCAAGCAAAATTCCCCCCAAATCCTTTCTCTAATAAAATCTGTACAATCCAGACTGCGGTGCATTTAAATTACACTGTTGGAAGTGAAATTATGTGACCTACCTTCTTAAAATTAATTACTTCAAAAATTTTCCTGAGATCTGTTTTCATTTTCATTTGCTGATATCATCTTCGGCAGTTGCTTTTTCATAAGATTCAGATCCCAAATTTTTTCCCCTCTTTCCCATCCCTATTTGCACATAATGCGAATGGCTCATTCCAAAAGTTTTCAACACACCTTCAGTAGTGTTCCAGCAGCACCTCCCATTAGTAGAACAGGGGACTCTGCCATCTGTGCGTTCTTGACTGCCGTGATGGTGTTGGTAAGGCCTGGACCAGCTGTGACGATGGCAGCCCCGACCACGCCTGAGAGGCGGGCCACAGCATCAGCTGCAAACACCGCTGTGGCCTTTGAGGGACAGAAACAACAACAACATGATAATAATAATAATAATAATAATAATAATAATAATCAAACAATAACCATTGACCTCTGTTTATAACAACAAGAACATAATAATACTATTAAATCAAAGCAACAACCTTTCATCTTGGTTTTTATGACTCTTCTCTCTCAGTTGACATCTTTATGTACAAGATCTGTTGAATAGTACACCATGCGGTGCACATATACAGTGATGTACAGTTGTACAGTACCGGAGTACTGCCACCTTCATTCTCATTGAGTTAAAGAGCCATAATACCAAGAGTTTGGCAAGAAAGTAATCGCACAACAGACCGCTTCCTCCAAGTATCTCACATCAACATGTAGCAGACAACACGCTGTATGTACAGCACTACCGTACATGTACACTGTATGCATTGGTACAATCTTCATGAGAAAGTTCATAGCATCTTGAGACATTCATACATATTTTGATAGAAGCATCCATCATACACCTCAGCCTTTTAATAGGCATACAACAAATGCACTTTTTATAAAAAAAAAATAACAAAAAATCCTTCCTTTTAACTTGAGTCCTGGAGCACACTTGCATTGTCCTGTATGTGTACATTGTATAGCTTCACTTCCCTGAGCATACTAATTTGATCCCTCTATATTGTATTAGACTGTTTCATGCCTTTGACAACTATACGTACAATTTACTGCAAAATGCACAGCTGCACAATACAGTGTACGTAAACCTCATGCTCAGGATTTGAACGCTTTGCCATGTACTGAGTACACTGTAAAAGCACTGTAATAATGGTCAATTAGCTGCACGAGAGCCAAGGACAGTGTAATACACACATTCACAATAGGTCTGTGAGTGTTTTCCCCTATCGGAAACATCACAACTATGTGTACAGGGGGGCATTTCATGAAGGAGCTTGTCGGATAAAATGTCCGACAAGTCAATTATATCCGACAAGTTCAGAGAAATCAGCCAATCAGACTAAAGAATTTCTCAAAACTTGTCGGATATAATTGACTTGTCAGATATTTTATCCGACAAGTTCCTTCATGAAATGCCCCCCAGATGTAACATACAGAAGTTTGTACATTATCAGCTTTATTTATTCTGTTTGAGCAAAACACTTTCCTAGCGCTATTAAAATGAGAGAACTTGCCCACACACGGAATGCATCTGAGAGACTGAGAGTACATTTCTCTACTGGGTATTAGTGTTCTGTTTGGCATAGTATTCAAGTTTGAGCAAGCAAATGCAATGTTGTGTGAAATGTTGATGGTTGATTACATTTCATGTTCCCAGAGAAATCACTCCAATCAAGGGTTTCATTGATGTGTATAAATCCTACACTTTGTATAACTCCTGTGGAATGTTGTGTATTTCTTTCTCTTTTGTATTCCATCAATGGTAAGTACGTGTAACCTTTTACCTTAACGGTGAATGTGATTTTATGTAAAGCTGCCTACAACATTTTACTGTTTTACATAAGATTCTTCTTTCATCTTTAAAAAAAGGCTTGGTATTACCAAGCCTTCTAGAAATAGGCCTATAACTGACATTCACCTTTGGTATAATACACTGGAATACTTTGACTTGAGCTGATCTGAAAGAGGGTGGAAAAAAAATAGTTTGCAGGGAAAATTAAAATATGCAACCAATAAGATTTACACTGAGTGAATAATCTGCATTCGTATCTTTCAAACCACAACAACAACATGGCTTGCACATCTACCATAAGGCAGGAACTGCACATACTTGTACGTACATACAGCTGTAGGCCTATGTGTAAATGTGACGGGTACAGACCGGTTTTTCATCTACAAGCCATGAAACATCTTCGGCATTCACTATCCAATTTTTACAATCAACCCACTAATAACAAAAAAACAAACAAACAAACAAACCACACCCCCCCCCCCCAAAAAAAAAAACACAAACACAAACAAACAAACAGACAAACAAGCAAAAAAAAAAAACACTGCAGATACTGTACCTCATGCCTGGTGTCCACAACACGGATGCCCAATTTGTCGGCAGCAACGTTGACAGGGGAAATGTGTCCACCACATAGCGTGAATAGGAATTTGATGCCATGTGACTTCAGTACTTCTGCGACCAACTCTCCGCCATTCCGTTTGCTGTCCTTGTCAGCCTGTTAGGAGACAATTCAATAGCAGGCCTCTATGAAATTGTGCAGTAATGTGCGCCATGATGTGGCAAAAATACAGACTGAGTGAGTAATTTTGGGTAGTTGCTACTGCATCATTCTTATCCAGATTGAAGCCCTGATTTAGCAGACCTTACCCCCAACAACATTCATCAGGACAATGTCTGGAGAACAAAATTTCTTGCCTCAGACAACAAAACCACAGGAGAGAGGGAGGGGCACCATTTTAAGAGACATGACCTATGCCAAAAACTGTCCCTCAGGTACATGTAGTACTGTATGTAGGCTTCCATGAAGGGAGTGTGCCCACTGTACCCTACCCACCAGCCAGCGCTGTCTATTGTTCTAGTTTGTGCACGTCTACTGGTACATGTAGGTAGGGAATCCTGTTAGTATTATTTAGTAAACAAAACATTTACCAATATAAAAATCATTGATCTCAACAATCCATGCACATGATTAGCATGCGGTATGTCAATCATACTCATACAATCATACAATGCTACAGGTGTACGCTTGTGCGTTGAGCATATCAAAAGAATGTATTAGATCGCAGTTGTATTCTAATACATTGTACCCGGTAGGTTGTTTGGGGAGTGTTGAGGTAATGTCAGGGCAATTACCTACAGTATGTACAAATGTATTACATGTGTAAGTACAGCTGTAGCTGGCTGGCTAGGACACAATCCATTTGGCAAAAGTTAATGCGACAAAGTCCAAGCCTCATATTGAGGGGACCGTTTTAACAGGCAGGTAAGGGGGAAAAAAAAAGAAAAAAAAAGATTACTAGGATGCTTCCTGGAAGGTTGTTCCACAGTTAAACCATGGAGCTACCGTAGCTCCATGGTTAAACTCTATACAGTGTAGAGTGTAGTTTCAAATGCTCTGTTAAAGGGATGGTATAATTCTGGTTTTGAAAGGGGGAATTTATATATTAAAAGTTGAAGGGATGGTATAATTTTGGTTGAAAAGGGGGAATTTATATTTTGATTTTTTGCAAGATGATTAATAACCACTTTTCGAAATGTACATTTTGTAGTTAACATTGTAAAAGAGCACACAATTCTAAGATCCAAATTCAAAGTTTATCTACTGAAAATCAGGTTTGAAATCGCAGAGATATCCACAGACAACGTAAAACAAAGTGTCTAATAAAAGGTGGGTCTACCCTTTTATTCTTTGTCTTAAAAAACAACAACAACAACAAAAAAAGAATAATAAATACATTGTAACAAGAGACCCGCGGGTCTAGCGCTCACCTGAGAATCGCAAGTTCACCTTTCACGCAGTCACTAATCTAAATTATTCACAGCTCTACAAAAATTTGACCAGGCATTCTCAGGTAGAAGACGAAAATGTACAATAAGGGCACACATTTTTTAAGATTCCTTAATTTTGGGGGATTGGGCCCCCCTGGGTGGGGCATGGTGCCCATTTTAACAATTTGAGATCCTAACCCCCTAGGGATGCTACCTACCAAGTTTGGTGAAAATGGGTCATGGGGTTCTCAAGAAGAAGATGAAAATGTACAATTTAGGCCCCATTAAGACCCCTCCCCACCCCCCTCTCCTGGGTCCCAAGGGGGGCACCCCTGATTCTGCCACCGTGAACAAACTTGAAACTACAGTCATCAATGTATTAACTCATGGTATTAACTTAGCTCTATCACTTCTGGTTCTAGAAAGATTTTTACAGATTCCTTAATTTTGGGGGGTTTAGGCCCCCCCCCCCCCCCCCCCCCCGGGGGCCCCCCGGGTGGGACATGGTGCCCATTTCAACAAATTGAGCTCCTAACCCCCTAGGGATGCTACCTGCCATGTTTGATGAAAATCGGTCATGGGGTTTTCAAGAAGATGATGAAAATGTAAAAAGTTTACGCACGACGGCTGACACACGACAGACGCTGGATGAAGGGCGATCGCAATAGCTCACTTGAGCCTTTGGCTCAGGTGAGCTAAAAATGATTGGAATCTAGTGACTTTGCCAGAGCTTGTCATCCAAATTCGATGACCTCAAAGCCCAATACCCATTATAAACTTCTCCTAACACAATTCATCATAAAATCAAAAATATCAAAATCCTTTGACTACAAGACTAGTACAATTTGTGAATCAGTTGACTGCACAAGCAGTTAGTTATCAAACTGTGCATGTAAATAGCGTATGGTGGTACTCAGTTCCCTAGTCCACTATTAAAAACTAGCATTGTTGAAAGAAATCTTTTCATCATGCCCTCGGCCTCTTCAAATCTGGAATCCCTCGGTTATTTTGGGGTCTTGAGAGATCAAATCTGAATCAACACCAGTTGACAATCAGAGGTAGGTCTCAAAGTCCACTCCTGATTTCTACCATGGGATTTATCAGTGGAGGTCAAACCTTCTGTATCAACAGTTCTAATTGTGATCACAAAAATTCTTCTGGGCCTGCAATTAGTGTGACACGTACATACTGCACTATTGGGGCTGTTATCCCTTGTGTCAAGAAAATAAATGTATCTAGGGTAAGAGTCTGAATCTGATTCTGAAGCTGGAGTACTGTACTAACAAGATTGTACAAGTGTACAAATGTACATGTAGGCCTACTGTACAAGGAAAGTATAAAATCTACTTTACAATGTACAGCTGCACTGCTAATACAACTGGTGAACAACACAATTTTTTCATTTGTTTTTAAGTTCTTCACTGTTTTTTTAACCCCAGTTGTAGCGAGCCTAGCCAGGCAAACATTATGGAATGGATTATTCATCAACGAAGAAAAATAGTTTACATAAGCCTGTAACAGGGAGCCAATACAAGGGAAAGTTTGTGTGGCAACTATGCATTTATTAATTGTACATTTTTCAGATAGAACTCAACCTACACTTGTAAAACGTCAATTGCATTGATATAGGGTATTCAAATATTTGCATAGACTGTTGATAACATACCGGGTAATCAATCATGATGATAAATCCTTGACAATAGCCACAATCACACCGACAAAAGATTACGAAGTTTAAGATCGCAATCTGACAGATCTCAAAGTTTTGTCAGTATGACCGCAAACTTTTCATAGAACATCTCACAAAACTTCCCATTCAAGCTGCAACCAATCTTCTCAACCTTTGGGCAATGTGAATGCTAGCAACTTTGCAAAATTTTGTCACATGCTGACCAATCCAACATCTGTTTGCAAACGGCGCCCTCGAAGCTCTGGGTTATTGTGATCATGCAAGTGCACTACAATCACAATCACTAGTTGTCTGATTCAATGACTTCTTTTTTTGCACATTACAATGTGATGCACACCACTGACCCAAACTTTGAGAACTTCAAGATTAAAAAGTTTGGCTGCCAGTGTGGATGGACAAGCAAACTTCATGAAGACTTTGCGACAACTTTGCGACAATGGCCATCGTTCTCTGACACAAAACTGTGATATAGTATATAAGGCCCTATCAATATTGATTGCGTTGCAAAAGCTCAGAGTGCTGTACAAGTGTGCTCGATAATAACAAATTTATAAAGAAAGAGAAAACATATATGTAAGTTTATTCTTTATCTTAGTCTTACTTTTGTTGTTTTTTTTTTTCTTTTCTTTGTATAGCATGCACTGTAATTTCTTCATACATCATAATTGGCACAAATGTCTGGAAACTGAGGGCTTGCAAACTCCACAACTACAGAGCAAGTTTGGTTGGATATTATCAAAACTGAATGCTGCTAAAACAGAGCTGCAGCAAGTTGAGCTGAGCATAGAAATACATACCTGTTGTACTTCAAAGTGCATCTATAGCAAGTCAATAAAGTTGCTGTTGCACTACTTCCGTACTTGAAATGCAAATTGATAAGCTACTATCTGGACATTGTACAGTGTATCTTCCTCTGTATGGTATACAACACATAGGCCTACTGCAGGGCCTGCATTCATTTGACTTCACAATGTGTACAATTCAAATGTGACCCTGCATCACAAAAACCAACAAAAAGTCGCCAGACATGGATTTTTGGTTAAGGACAGATTCTGAAAGAGCAGACTCTAAGCTTTAAAATGATATATAGCTCAATTGAAATGGACTCTCCTAACCTATTTAAATATTGGAAAAGAAAGTGCACACTCTGGAAAAGTGTGAACCGAGAAAAGAGGCTCTGAAGTACAGCACAGGGTCTATCTTACCAAACCACGCTGGCTGTGTGATGAATGGGACAATAAAACAGGATGTACACCACTGGAGTAACAACAATGAAGGGATTATCAGATTGAGTTCAAATTGAGCATGCTCTATTAACACATTCTGTCCATGATTAAATGCCAACTTTCAAAGCAGTAGCATTAACCCTTCAAAAGTTATCACACTGGAAAGTAAAGAGTGTGCAAAGGGTTATCAAGGAATTAAAAGGGGCCTCTCTAAATACATACCTGATCTCACTACTCTTCAAATAAGGGTTGTAGAAAAACTGCTGAAAATGCACTTTCCCATTCATTTTCTGATCCCAAACTGAAGAAAAATGTAGAAGGGTAGATCTAGGTCTTTCAGAAAATATGAAAAACTTAATATTAATTAAGTTGACCCGTTTCACCTTTTTTGAGTCCTCACGTAAAATCAAGGGGTGCGACTTTTTGTTCGTTTTGTGATGCACGGTCACAAATACAGCCTACCATGCCTACAGGTGACTGTAACAACACGTTTTAATAATATGTAGGGGTCTAGGACCTATTCGGTATTCCTGCTCTGAAATCATGCTACCTATCCTGCTTAGAACTCACAGGTTTAGAATAGCATGATATAGAAAGTCTAGATAAACAAATTAGTACAATGTATTGCAGATCCACATCCTGGCAGATGTGTATGGTTGGGCCTAGGCCGCTCATATAGGCCTACTAACGTTACTTTTACTTTACTACTCATCGACCGCCTTCTGATTAATTTTGTTTATGGCCTAGGTTAGAATAGAATAGGAGGTCTATTTTCATTATTCCTGGGCCAGTGTCAGTGACCATGGTGACTGTAAGTGTAACACTTGACCGAAAGATCGGTCTGTATCTGTCCGTCGGGGAATGTTCCGCGGAGACTGCGTCTGGCTTCACGGATCCCCTCCGTATACAGACCGAAGTCAATGATGCCAGCTCCTGTGTGGCAGTAGCGCACAGATCAAACGTTACGATAAACCAACATTCAGGCAGCTTTTTTACATTCAAACAAGTTCGACATGACATGACACATTATGCAGCAATATTTGGGGTTAATTTCTCACATTGTGCAATCGAAATACTCACAGTAACTCGGTTATAACGCACAGTGGGTCAGTGCAGGATGCTGCAGGACCACCGACATTTTACCGACACGGTGACATGGCTTGAGCGAGGAACCTCCGGGCTACAGAATAGGAGACGACCTACCTCGCTCGCGAATGTGTCAAGTACAAATTGTACAGCTACAGCTCTGTATTTACGTAATAGGAAGTAGGGCCTAGACTAGAAGGTCTACTGATTTGCAATGCACGAAAGCAAAGCACAAAGAAAACGCCGACAACTTACCGGGTGTAAGTACTGATAGATTAGATTATACTTCCATGCGATGAACAGAATAGCTGCAACGAGAACTGACAGAAATATACCACCAACAACCCACACGGCAAGCAGTATAGAAGCCATTTTAGAAGCTATTACAGTCTTCTGGATAGAACAATCACATTCGAAGCACCCAGCTAGCCGGTTGTCTTAAAGTTTGACCGCATCGCATCGTAATGCATGCACTATACGTTTATTGCGAGATATAGGGATCGAGATAAGTCAGCCGAGTACCCTATGGAGGCTATGGGGCGCCAAGTGTCGCGTGGTCTATTTCGTTACGAAATTTGTCATTTCGTCAATGAACCCACACCCAAAGAGCAATCATATTGATTTAAGTGAAAGCAACAACATTATTAAAACATATCAGTGAAAGTTTAGGAAAATCGGACAATCGACGCAAAAGTTATTAATTTTTAAAGTTTTGGTGTTGGAACCGCAGGATGAGAAGACTACTAGAGGTTATGACGTATGTATGGACAACAATATAAAGAAAACATAAAAGAGCGCTTGATTAACCGCTTTCAGAAAGTTTAATGTTCATTTCGTAATGGAAGAAAAATCATTTTGTAATGAAAATGATCACATAAAGTCATTTCACCAAAAATCCTGGGAGTTTTAGATCCAATTCCTACCATTTTAGTGAAAGATTATGCCACAGTTTTTGCACCTATAATGGCCAGCATTGTTGATTTGACTGAGTCTTCAGTAGGCATCAGTCCCAGCCTCGTTGAAGCTAGCATACATCCACCTTTTGCTGAAGAAACCATCCCTCGATTCTGAGGCCCTGCATAATAACTGGCCTGTATCAAATCTTCCATTTCTTTCCAAGATCTTTGCGCGGGGTGCATTGTCTCTTCAACACTATAAGACTACCTGGCGAAGAATAATCTCTTGGATAACCATCAGTCAGCATATCGGATGCATAGTGTTGAGACCTTACTATAACTTATCCAATGATATTTTGAGAGATATGAATGATGGGAGTAGCTGCTACTCCTTGATTTATCCTCAGTATACTGCTAATCATTATTCTGCATGGTGAATACTCTGAAGTCTTCGACTAGGTGTTGATGATTAAAGGACAAGTTCACCTTGAGAGAATGTAGCAATGTAGAACACATCATTGAAAGTTTGAGGAAAATCGGACAATCCGTTCAAAAGTTATGAATTTTTGAAGTTTTTGTGCAGTCACCGCTGGATGAGAAGACTACTGCAGTGTATGATGTCACATGCGGACAACAATGTAATTATAAGGAAAATATAAAGAGAATTTCACAAAATTTCATCTTTTGAAAAAAGTACACAATATCCCTTGACTCGTTACTAACATATGTTATGGGTAATATTATTCCAATTGCCTCAGAAAGAGGCAAGTCAAGTGCTCTTTTATTATGTGAAAAAAAAAGTGAAAATATGTTGAATTTTCTTTATATTTTCTTTATACTGTTGTACTCATATGACATCACGAGCCTTAATAGTCTCCTCATCCAGCGGTTCCAACACAAAAATTTTTAAAATTCATAACTTTTGCATCGATTGTCCAATAAATTATTTTCCTCAAACTTTCACTAATGTGTTCTGCTAATATTGCTGCATTCTCTCAATCCTTATGTTTATGAAGGTGAACTTGTCCTTTAAGCTCTTGAGTAGTTTAAGTCATAATCATTTATCGAAAAGGTTTCAGTCTTTTTTTTTTGTGTGTGTGTGTATTAATCAAGCAAGATCCTGCTACATTAGAATGTGGTATCCCACAAGGATGTGTGGGGCCCTACCCTTTTCTCAATTTATCTGACTGGTTTGAAAGATATTTTACATTGTCACTCTTTTAACTAACAAACCAATGCCATTGATATCATTCTGAAACCGGAGGCCTGTATCCATGATGTCAAAAGTGGATGAGCTCTCATTCGTTGAAGTAAAATCAAGAAAATTCACAATTGTAATTTATTGGCTCTAGAGTTCTCCTTGACAAGGTCAGTCTTCCTCCTCTTACGATTGACAATGATGTGGTTATCATTCCCATGGCTGGCGGAAGTGGGGGGGGGGGGAGGGGGCAGGGAGGCTCGCCCCCTCCCCCACTTTTTGTGCACCATACAAAGGAATACATAAGGTGTGATCACTCTGCGCCCCCCCCCCCCACTTTTTTAACCAAGAAGTTATACGTAAGTGGGACCAAAAAGAAACACTAGTAGATAGAAGTCTTGAAGTGTGAGCACGGTAAGGTTATGTTTTCCGTTGAAAACCTTTTTATTATTATTATTATCATTATTATTATTATTATTATTATTATTATTATTATTATTATTATGATTATTGCTTGGCAGCTGAAGAAACCCGAAAGTGGAAGGAGAAAGATGAGCTGAAGACCTTTTTTTTTTTTTTCTTCTTCTTCTTGTCAGCTGAATTAGAAACCCGAAAGTGGAAGGGGAAAGATGAGCTGAGGACCTTTTTTTTTCTTTTCTTTTTTTCTTTTTTGGCTCATGAAACCCAGAAGTGGGCCCCCACTTTTGAAAACGCTCCGCCGGCCCCGATTCCATCTAAATCGTAAAAATAAGTCTTGGAGTATTTTGATTTCACAATGCCCTTGTCTGTTCAGATCTTTGCTGTTTGTAAATCCGTGAGGTATCAGTTACGCAATTCAAGCATTATTGGTAGTATTTAACTTGTTCAGCTACAGAAAAAAAAAAAACAGTTCATGCCCTTAGCTCATTCTGACTTGACTTTGGTAATGGACTACCACAATCTCAACTTTCACGGTCACAAACATTGCAAATTTTGGCAGCTCGCATTGTTACCCTTACCAGGAGAAATATTCACATTACTCCTGTTTATCCCCACTGTATTGGTTACTCATCGAATTTCGCACTGTATTTAAATCATTACTGTTTGTTTTTCATTGCATACACGGGTCTGCCCCGGAGTACACTGTGAATTTGCTGACACTTAATAATCCCCCACATGTTTAAGATTATACCCAATTATAGATTATTCGCTCCAAAATGAAGAAATCATTGGGGATCGGTCATTTGGACGTGCTGGACCTTTCCTGTTTAGTTGCCTCAAGCTATCCGTTTATACATTTCGAATGTTGACATGCAGCTTTAAAGTTGCACTCAAGACTCATTTGTTTGTAACTGCTTTCCATAATTGAACATTACATAACTTCTTATTTTTCATCTTTATTATTCCATTTACTTTCATGTGTATGTGTGTGTAATGATTTTTGTATTTCATAATTCACTTTTTGTCACTGCATGCGCCTTGGGCACATAAGTCATGTGAAATTGGCGCATAAGTACCCTTTATTATTATTATCACATCATCATCATCATTATTATAACTTCTTTATAATTCCATAACGAAATTATCATTTCGTTACAATATATAGTTATATCGTCAACAAAATGTACATTTGGTTACGATAATAATTATATAGTCATTTGTTGTGAAATGATCATTTCGTTATGAAAAAGATTTTCTTTCATTAGCCCTTACGAAATTTTCGTCGATGAATGTTCATTTCGTTATGAAATGACTATATTTCGTTTAAAAAAAATCAATCACTTCGTCGACAAAATGTTCATTCCGTAATGAAATATAGCCATTTTGTTACAAAATGAACATTTCTTTGACGAAACAATCACTAATATTCCAAAATAAAATGTAGCCATTTCGTTGTGAAATTAACATTTCGTCGAAGAAAAAAATCATTTCGTAATAAAAAAAAAGTCATATCATAATATAGTTATTTCGTAACGAAATAAACATTTAGTTGACGAAATGACTATACATTTAACGTAACAAAATGAACACTTTGTTGACGGAAATACCGTCATTATTTTCGTAACGAAATAACTAATTTCGTAACAAAATGTGACACTTGGCGGCCCATACAAGTCTGCCGCGGCGGCTTGCTGTGTGGATCCAGGGAGGTGCTCCCTGCTGTGTCGCACTACACCCACCGAACTATTTTAGTTAATTCGGTGACTACACCATAGAATTATTTACAGAGTGACGCTCAAGGAGTCTGTTGCTTCGTTCACCTCCCTGACCCTGTTCACACAAGAATAAGCATTCATGAGTGTTTACTGGGCAGTGACTGAGTCGACTCATAGTCAGTGGTCTAACCGCCAGTCCTATTGTTTAACAGTCAAGAACGTTTGTGAGTAGTCAACACAAGGTCAGATAGTTCAACAGCGGAATCTGCGGTGAACCGATGTGGGAGTCGGTCGGGGTCCCAGTTTACAGCGGAATTTACAGAACTGATGTAGAGGGCTCACATGGGTAAATATTTCTCCTTAGAGACGTGTGTTAAAATTCAAAATTTAATAAATTCTGTGAAACAGCTGGGAGAAATATGAGGTGTTTCTTCTTCACTAACCTGAAAAAAAAGTGTGATACATCGATCCTTTCTTCCATCAAATTTCTAAGGGGGGTTCTAGCTCAGTGACACTGTCCAAGGGTTTGCAAAGCCAGACTACGAGTTCTTTTTACTTAAAAAAAAAAATAAAATAAAAAAAATAATATATATATATATATATATATATATATATATATATATTCTGCGGTAGGCCCTATGCACCCGATTAAATATAGTTCCTTCAAATTCCAACCCAAATGCAGTTTGTAGAGAAATTTATACTCAATATCTGCAGCTATTCAGTTGTTGTTGCTGTTGTTTTGTTTTTGTTTTTTTGCCAAATCTGCATTTCTGATGTTAGATTATTTTTTTTCTTCATTTATTTCAGTATCTTTTTATTTACAGGTGTGAGCCCAATATCTAGAAGATGAAGATCGAAGAAGAGGTTGTATATAAGAGGAAACAAAAGATGGCGCTCGAGTTGTAATGTCACAGTGCACACCGGTGCACGCTTCTTCTCGGTCCCTAGCCTGTCATAAGGCAGTATCTTTTCTCCTCTTTTATTTTCTTTTATTTATGGGGGGGGGGGGGGGAGAAATATAAACAAACAAGTTTTCTCTTTCCCAGAAAACTCCTCATCAAGTCCTTCACTCTCAAGCCACAATAATGTGTCAACCTCCCAAGAGATTTTCAAATAATTATGATGAATATTGATCGGGGCAAGACCACAGAACTCTTAGTTCTGTGGGCAAGACATTGCTCTCGCCTTCACAGGATGCGAAACTCAGCGTCAACGAAAGATCGTGTGAAATTAATGACTTCTTAGGTTTAATTTGAAGAGCGCCTGCTGTAGTCTTCGTCCCAAATTCGTTTTGTTCCGGATGCTATTCCTGAAATCAGGTACTTTAATAATCTCTTCAAACTCTTCAAATAAAAGAGGAGCCTTTGCACCCTGCATGCGTGGATGTATAGGAAAAACCTCATTGATTGTAAGCTTGAAATTAATGTCCAATCTCCATACACATATACTTCACACAAGGAGGTAGGGAAAGACTATAAATCCATCTTCCTACTCCAAAGTAGCAGTCAACAGGAAGTCGTGATAATAACGGAACCATTTCATTAGCTGCTGATCCTATCTGGGTTGACTTGGACAATCAGGGCATAATTAAAGGGACTGTTTACCATTGGGAGGAGTGATTTTTTTTTTTTTTTTAAGTTCATGTTATCATATTTGATGCAAAGTCAGTTCTGTCCAACACACACACACACACACACACACACACACACATAAGCATTTCGCAATAAACGGATAAAGCCTAAAATATAAGTAGATATCACTATTTTTCCTCAATAAGCCATTACTGTAAACGGTTTATTCTAGAAACAATTTTATTATAACAGTTACTGTTGTTCACATTTATTATAGGTCCCCTATCTAACAATACTTAACACTGTTCTGTTTTTACTGATTCATTCTACATTCGTTGTTTCTATCCCTAACTCACATTTTAGAACTATTATGAAACACTAAACCTGGGTTTTTTATTCATCTGCAAATGGCAGATAATGCCTTTAAGGCAACGAAAAAGAGAAACACAGATTTGGCACTCGCTCGTCACTTTTCTGGCAGAGGAATGGCCTGCGGTCATTTTGGCCGTTTCGGCTGTCTACATGGCCCGTCATCGCCCCGCTTGGCTGGCTAGGGGTCCTCGAGCTGCAGCTGCTGTTGTCAAAACGGGTCCTATGCTAAAGACATGCAGCACGACGTGTCGTCAACCTCTCTCGTCCTAAGCGCCAAGCTATTCCGAGTGCCATTAAAAGGGAATGATGCCGATCACATTAGACTACGTTTGTTTAGTTTCTCCGACATTACTAAGATTAGTAAGAACTGATTATGGTTTAACATACTCGGCCTGTGTATGACCAGGGAGGCGAGTGTCTCAACTCCCTGGTATAACGCTTAGATATTACTTTATGCCTGGAATAAGGAATGCTATTCAGTCTGTCTAAATATCAAAAGATGATGACCTACCTACACATCTCTAAGAATCATGGGTTACGATGATTACCACAACATGAGAGACTTGTGTGTATTTCTTATGAAAGTAATTTTAGTAAAAATGTTTATTTATCAAATGCCTTCCATGGCTACTATCAAGTAACGTCAGGAAATGTTGTGCGGTTTCCATGGAGAGAGGACAGTACATGGAAAGGTGTAAAATTCATAGATATAGAAGATATCTAATTTTTTAAATTTGTTTCCATTAAATTCAATTTACTTCAATATATCTACATTAAACAAAGTAATAGATAGGATCCGATTATACAAGGTATGATTTTTTTTTATTCATATTGTTAAAACAATAATTTTGCAAAAATGAAAATATAAGGGGTTAGTCATGAAATATAATGCAAGAGGGCTCAATAATGTACGGGCAATTATGAAAAAAAAATATAATGCATACTTTGAAATAAGAGTAATCTACTAAAAAGCTAAGCCTGTGAAGCGCACATCACTCAAAAGAACAATAAAGCAAGACAGTGTGTAATTCTAACAAAGTGAAAGTAACTTTCACACCTCAGCTATATGGTGTGCCTGTTGGCTATAAAACGAAGAAAGGTAATCGCTATAAAGCGAAGAAAGGGATCCGCACGGATAGATCTGTGTTAATTCACTCATAAAAATATGTGCTGCCTATAAAGCCGAAATTCACGTACGTCAAGGAATATCTCCGGTCCCTTTCGATTCGATTTAGGAGAGCTAGAATTCCTCAGGACTGTATTTGCTTTTCGATAACGAAGGCTGCAGATCCCTTCAAACAAAGCTAATAGAAATCGATTGACTGATTTCTTTAGCGAATTGTCCATTTTTCGAATTTCAATCAAGTATTTTGCTAATATTTTATGTATTACATCTGCTGAATTCAGTGCATTAACTTTGGGGGACAAATGTTGGTGCAATAACAAAACTCTGGAAGAAAAAAGAAAAGCGAGCAAATTTTAGAGAAAATGGGCTACTGTGAAATGTCTAATTGCTCTTAGCTGTATAGTGTCTTTCAATAAGCTTGCTCACATCGCAAGCTGTATTCCGAAAGTCGTGTAAACATGAATATCCAATATTATAGTCTCTTTCTCTTCGACTCGGCATAATTATTATGATATTCTGTTGTTGGCTCTGAATTAATTTCTTTCCCCGAGATGTTTGATTGATTTGTGCAAACAGCAAACTATCTTAAAGAAAGGTGAGGAGCAAGATTATAAACATAAGAACAAAGCATACCATAGGCCCCAGAGAGACTCCGAACTTTGCTGACACTTTTTTTTTCCCCGTTCGTAAGTGTTTTAGCCCACGCACTCCTCAGCACAGAGCGACCACTATCCCAAAACTCTATGGTCCGAATTCACGAAGGTGGTACAATAATAATTGAAACCATGGTTTAAACCATGGACAATTTGTATCGAGCGCCAAGTGTCGCTTCATCATTTCGTCGACGAAATGTTGTCATTTCGTGGCGAAATGGCTGATTTCGTAACGAAATAGGCCATGCGACTCTTGGCGCTCCACACAAATTGTCCATGGTTTAAACCATGGTTTCAGTTTGTACCACCTTCGTGAATTCGGGCCCCTATGTTTGTTTGTTTTCTTTTTTTTTCCATTTTCTTTTTAATCAAACTTAACTGTTACGTGCATACCACAAACCTCATCTTATCATTTTTACGTAGAGATGAGAACACAGTATTATAGGTTTCAGTTTGACTCACAGACTTGCCGCTCATATCCTGGTACGATACATGTGTACTGGCCTTGGCTACAGTCAGGGCCTGGTACATCTGCCAATCCTTAGGATTTGTGCATCGCCGGGCTTAGCCTGAGTTCCAGATTTCTGAACTTTTAACCTACTATATGATCGTAGAGGGGACGCAGAGGATGGACCATTAATTTTTGCTTACAAAATAGATCGAGATTTCAATCACATACGAGATGTGGGTGGTTTTCTCCCATGGCTATATAACCAAAAGGTATATAAGTGACACCCTCACACACCGTGATAACCTTACATTTACACCCATCTACACACACATTTTAAGATGATTTTCAAATCTGCTGAATAATGTCTGATCAATTTCTGGATGCATCTTGACTTTCATCACGCATATTATGTTATGCCTCGCTTCGATTTCGCGTTTTACTGTCACTACTCACACCGATGTCCTTTTTTTTCTACTCACGAATTTCATCTCTTATCAACGTCACGCTCACTTGAATACAGCAGTATAGTGGTGGTATGGAGTGACTGAAACATCTTTCTCTTGAAGTTACTACATCATTCTGAATAATGCTTCCATATAGGCATAGGAACTAAATATCTAATAGTCTGCTTTGTGGATTTATCTTTGACCTTGAACTTAAATATATTATTACAATAACTATTTCAACCAAAGTATAATGTCCAGATTAAGCGGGCATATAATGGCAGGGCTCGTCATTAACTGTGGCGCGGTGGAGCAGAGCCATTAAAAATAATGTCGGGCTACCAATACATTTCCATTCGAACAGAGGCTACATATCTTTAAGTGGCCCGATCGGGCACTTACGATAAAAGAAAAAAAAATGGTTGTTATATTTTCTTTTCTCGGACAACAAAAATTATAATTTAAAGATTATAGTGACCCGAACAGGCCACCAGAGGAAAACAGGGTCAGCCATGTTAATTGAAAGAAAGAAAGAAAGAAAGAAAGAAAGAAAGAAAGAAAGAAAGAGAGAAAGAAAGATAGATGGATAGGTAGATAGATAGGCACATACATACGTACATATATATATACATACAGACATAATTATATATACCATAAATAGATAGAAAGGGAGAGAGAAAGAGAGAGAGAGAGGGAGAGAGAGAGAATATATAATTGCAAGTTCAGTTCAATTCAGTTCAGTTTATTTCAAATTTCCACTTTCTCAATGAAATTACAAAATGATTGACAGTAGTACAACATGTAAGAATACAGAATATACAACGATGTCTTTTGATTGAAGAAAAAAAAAAACATACTCTACACAAATGCATGGTCATATCTTGATACAAAGGTGTCACAAGGAAATAAGAGAAATATGATGGGGCCTACATTAAGAATATAACCCTTGTAAAACTGTAGGTCCCCCAAATCATAGGCTTGGAGTTATACGGAGAACGGATATGTTTATCTTGACAAATTAATATTCCAGTACAAAAATCAATACAAAGAATGAACTAATAGACCATGTATATTGCTCCGACCAGACTGTACAGATTTCGCCACGATTGAAAAAAAAAAGTGTTTTATGTTAGACCGTTACCATTAAATAACTTAATGCTTATGATGAATTAAAAAAAACCAAACAAACAACAACCTAAAACTAGGAGTATCAAAAGAAAGTTGCTAAAAGCCTGGCAGGGTGTATCCACTACGTAATACGCTAGGGAGAATATTCTTATGTGTATGGTTGTGGTTTTTGTGCAAAGTTTGTAATAGATGTTAAGTTTTATCTCAACGGACTGTCCTGGATTGCTTTGATCTGGTTTCAGAACGTGCAGGAAGCAAGTTTCCACAACATGATTTAGGCGCGGTCAATACCGATGACGTCATAAAATGACTCCCATGGCAACCAAAACGATTGCAAGCTTTTATCCACCTTAATCTGAGATTGATAGTGTAGGGATCATTCAAGAGTTTATTGTTTGTAAGTCTGCTAGACGAATAAAAAAAAAAGAAGTAAGATTCTCTCCTTTGGCAAACATGCATTCTAAGCAAGTGCAAAATCAGGTAGGCTGATAGACAGAAGTCTATTAGTATGATTATTGAAAAGTTGCTCTGATATTGCCAACTTTGTTTTGCAATGAAAAGGTGACAAACGTATTACTTCATTAAACATAAATGATATGAGACAATTGATTGATAGATGGATAGATTGCTTGTTTGCTTGCTTGCTTACTTGCTTGCTTGATTGCTTGATTGATTGATTAATTGATTGATGGTTTGATTGATTGATTGATTGATTGATTGATTGATCGATTGATTGATTACTTTATATTGAGCACAAATTCTCTGTACACGGATATCACAACAAAATAAACATCATACATCACAGGTACACCACACACATATCGCAGAATGCGACTGAAACTAACTCATAACATACAGTATCACATACACCATAGCAACGTGCATTTAGATACATTAACCCGACTTTTACAACGATACAAAAACTATCAACATATCTCACTTTTATACAATGATTCAACTCATTACATGTATCCATTGATATTCTTTCCTGCATCATCATTATACACCAAACAATATCTCACCTATTATTATATCCCAAGTTATAATGATATTTTCCAGTATATGAAATGAATTATCCTCATAATCTAAGTTATCAATGAGCAATAACGGTCTTCAGTGGAAAGATGTTGCAACTATACTGTCTGAAATACCAT
This sequence comes from Diadema setosum, assembly GCA_033980235.1. NCBI lineage: Eukaryota > Metazoa > Echinodermata > Echinoidea > Diadematoida > Diadematidae > Diadema > Diadema setosum. The sequence goes on from CM067065.1 coordinate 16,148,045, forward strand.
AACTTCTCATTTCTTTTTATTTTTTACGATAATTAGTTAGCCGAAAATGAGTTGAAGTTTCACTTTAAAGGACAAGTTCACCTTCATAAACATAAGGATTGAGAGAATGTAGCAATATTAGCAGAACACATCATTGAAAGTTTGAGGAAAATCGGACAATCCGTTCAAAAGTTATGAATTTTTGAAGTTTTAATGCAGTAACCACTGGATGAGAAGACTACTGCATTGTATGAATAACTTAAATGTCACATGCGTACAACAATATAAGGAAAATACAAAGAGAATGTCACAAAATTTCATCTTTTGAAAAAAGTACACATTCCCTTGACTCGTTACCGACATATGTTAGGGGTAATATCATTCCCCCTGCCTTTAGAAAGAGGCAAGTCAAGTGCTCTTTTATTATGCGAAAAAAAGTGAAAATATGTTGAATTTTCTTTACATTTTCTTTAAACTGTTGTACGCATATGACTCACAAGCTGTAGTAGTCTCCTCATCCAGCGGTTCCAACACAAAAATTTTAAAAATTCATAACTTTTGCATCGATTGTCCAATTTTCCTCAAACTTTCACTGATGTGTTCTACTAATATTGCTGCATTCTCTCAATCCTTATGTTTATGAAGGTGAACTTGTCCTTTAAGTGAGGAAACGCAATGGTACGTGTATGACATGAATGTCGTCTGCGCTGTCGCGGTTCAATTGACCTTTTTTTTTTTTTTTTTTTTTTTTTCTTGTGGTGTGTTTTCTTTCTTTCTTTTTTTTTTTAATAAAAAAGAGAGACAACAGGACGAAGCATCCATGGTTCGCCCGCCAAGCAGGAAGCAAGTTAGCATCTGTGTTTGCGATTTCGATATCTGTGTGGGGTCACGTGATCACAATATTAGTCACAAGGCTGAGTAGACGATAACTCCCGAAACAAAAGTTGATTTCTCTGTAAATCCCGGGCGTTCACAATTAACATATAGTACACTTCAGTCTACCCTTGTAGAGATAATATGTGAGTGTCTTGAGTCTAATATTTTCTTCGTTTTTGTAAACGATTTGATAATATCCGACACTATCTTTTTTACGACGACACGCTCATTACGGTAATGCTAAATTCTAGGGCTTCATGACATAATGTTTTCATGAGAACTAAGATTAAAAACCTAAAACTAAAACCACAAACAAATAAATAGTGATAGAAAAAATAATACTATAAGAGGAAAGAAGTCGCTCAATATTGGATCGTCGTCACGTGGTGGCGTACCTTACTCCATGGTACCACACAAATAACTGAACTTCAAGGCATAATATACCATTATATTTGTAGCCCGCAGGTGAAACAAAAACCCAGCATTTATACAGTTCCCAAATGTGAGTTTGGGATAGAAACAACCACTGTAAAAATGAACAGTCAATGTTTAGTATTGTTAAATGGACAAAATGTGAACAATTAGTACAATAAAAATATTGCCAGACTATTAAACCGTATTGTATAGTCATGGTTTAACGAGAAATATACTGTTGTCTCCTTTTATTTTAGACTATATTGCGAAAATTTTATATGGTAGGATGTTTTATGATACAACTTACAGACCTACACATATGCATCAAAATAATGTGATATCTTGAACATATATTATATATATATATATATATATATATATATATATATATATATATATATATATATATATTAATCACTGTTCTTAAAGGTAAATAGGACCTTTAAAGTCAAAGTGATTTTGCAACTTCGCTTAATATAGGGGCATACGATATGTTGCAGGAGATGTTTTGCAAAGTTGGCAACTGCTATGTCTAAAGATTAGATGTCAATAAGCTAAAGCATCGACACCACCTCTTCATCCCGAATAATATGTCATTTTAATCCTGTTCTTGCCTCTACCATTAGTTATATCCCCCGTGTAGGGGAATCTCTTTATAAAGAACCCTGATAAATAAAGACAACTTACAAACATACAAAAATATCAAAATAAAAATGCCTTGTTTTCAAAATAAAAGGAAGCATACCAAAGTGCGCGCATTATCTGGATCATAAGTCTGCTGGGTCAAGTTATGAACAAATCTATGCTTTGACATGTTGTCGAGGGTCCAAAAAGTGAGCCAACACATGCCCTTGTGGTAAACACCGAGAAATCCACTAATGATCAAAGCAGCTGCATTCTCGATTGATACCAAATTTCTGTACAGAGCCTTTCATACAAATTATCACACTCATCGGTCACATTTTAGACTGCTCCCGCTATAACCATAGCCTTTTATTCCAGCCGTTCCTTTTGACATTGTCCTACTATTGAGAGTAAAATAACATGAACTCCTCATTATTATAATCAACAGAGACATCAAACACTGTTTGCATGTTAAGGTTCGAACAAGTCATATGGAGCCACATTACATAATTGTTGGCAGAGATGAATGTGGAAGACTAAGTACTAGAGTACTCTTATCCCCAGCTGTTCTTACACCTGGCTATGCCTGGTAGTCACAGGGCGACCAGTTCAGCACAATCGCTGTGGACAGCGCCCCCAATGCCGATGCCAATCAGGCCCATAACAGTGTTCAGAGCACTGAGAGTAAAGAGGGTGGCTACGAACCTGTCTTCTGGTGTACATACAACAACGGACTGTGAGTGTTCCCAGACTCCAGGAACCTGCCTGCGATATTAATACATTTTCGATGGTGCTGCGCTGCAAAAAGCTTCTTCAGGTAAGCACTATTATCCTGAGGTAGGCGTTGACATGCCAATCTTATGATTACCAATTACAACCGCATGATTATTGGAATACCATTTTGAGATGTTGTTTCTCAAAGGTTTAAAGTGGAATTGTTACATCGTTGTATTTTCTTGAAATGATGATATGGGTCACGTCATCCAGTATGCAAATTAGATGAGAAGCACTAACTTCATCTCACAATTTTCCCGCTTTATGTGTTTGCCGTGACGTAAAAAAAAAACAAAAATGTGGTATGGTGATATTCAGTTAGCAGCTACTCCAACATTGGTGTCACAGAATTGTTTTTGTCCTCTTCTTCTTTCTTTCTGTGAAATAATGTAATTAATTAGAACTGCGTTTAACAGATATTTACGACCGGGGGGGGGGGGGGAAGGAGGCATTAGATTTTCAAAATAGAAACACTTCTTTAGTTAACGTTCTGCACGCACCCTTTGGAATATTCCTAGATTTGGGTCATGAGCAGTTCGATACACACCACACAAAAGCTTGAACACATTCACGTTCCTTTAACTGAAGAAAGAAAGAATCCCTAAAATTTCATCAAATTTACGGTCCGTGATTTTTCGAATTATAATCACTGAGAGGCAAACAAAACAGAATATGAAATATAACAAACGTCAGCGGTCACATGGCCTCTTTTGAGGTCACGCTCCTTGACAGTCAAGAGTTGCAAAAGATAACTTTCATCCTCTGCATGCGTGGTTAATCTCCTGTCCACAGGCATGCATGTGAAATTTGTGCACGTTTGACTCACTGGCACAATAAGGGTTAACAATGAAACAACACGTTTGAAACTTCTTGACATCAAGAGCAAGAAAAATAAGACTAAATTAAGGACACTACTTGTGATCACAATCATAAATGGGTTTTCTCTGATCGGCCGGCAAAACCAGTATTGAGATGTATTTAGGCGAAATGCAGCTAAAACACCGCCCTCGGCCAAGAGGCGTGGTTATCACAGACAAATTCAGGTCCATGTGTAGGCTACCTACAGTATGAGAGAGAAGAATATTTTCCCCTGTCTTTGAGCGGTCAACTGAAGTTCGTGGATGTGGAATCTCTATTAACCACAATACTTAAATGCCGTAAGTGCTGTGTACAAAAATACGAGGGGCATGGTGCATATGGGTCTCAATATACAAGTGTGTGATTATGTGCGTGTGATTGTGTGTATATGTTCGTCTGTGTGTGTGTGTGTGTGGGGGGGGGGGGGTTAGTCAGCGAACATATGTCACATCTGGCTATGTTATGAAGCACATTCCGCAAGTAATCAACTCATCTCGTGATTAGAAGAGCCGAACGCCGTCGGGACCGGGTCGCAATGCCATCTACACATCCTCTCCTCATCTTTTCCGTATACCACCAACGCAAAAGCAGGTCTACTTTACCTCGGCCCGTCACTTTTTCCCTCCCTCTAGATCTACTTCCTATAAATTTAACCCACTGACTTTAATGATACGATAATCAATGCTCAGAAATCCACTGCAGAGAACATCCGGTTTCCAGCAAAACAAGCCGTCATCGTGAGGTTGAATAATTTTCATCCTCACATCTCCCTTTAAACAATGGACCTCTCTGACGTCAAGTGATGATAACAACAATAATGGAAATATAATTGAGGTAGTAGTAGTAGTAGTGGTAGTAGTAGTAGTGGTAGTAGTAGTAGCATGGGCGTACTGAAAATAGAAATAATAATGATAATGACAAGAGTAATAATGATAATAAACTAAACATAATCATAATAAGTACGAGCGGAGACAACAACAAGAAGAACAACAACGAAATAACAATCATGGAAAAAAAAAAACAAATGGTGAAAGTGTGTTTGAGGTACCAACATGCCGCGGTGTCCTGAGGTTATGTCTGTTCCGATATCCAAAGAATATATCGCTCATCAATTGAATCACTCGATAATGAAAATACCCACCTAAAACAACAGCAACAACAAACAAACAAACAAGTAAATAAAGGAGACGAGCAAACTTGTTGTAAAGGAGACATAATAGATAATGTACATGAAGACACTGCCATTATTGTCTTCGAGGACTCGAGTACAACGAGCGCTGTACAACTCACGATTTTTTTTTTTTTTTTTTAATCTAGACAACTTTTTAAAAATACTAACTGGCTAACAGGTAACAACCAGCTTATGGTCAAACAACGCGTAGAGTACAAATAACAAAGAGAAAACAAACTACTCTAGTATAACAACACAACTTCAGTCATGCAATGACAGCATATAGGTTTGATCAAAGCTGTAATATGGATATTATGTATGTTTATATACATGGTTCAAATTTCCTGAAAAGTCAATGTTGTTTTCCATCCATATCACAATGATTGATTGGTTAATTAATTTTATTTCTGCATTTCTATTAAAAAAAAACCAAACTAATTTAGTACAATATCATTTGAATCTAACATTTGATGCAGGTATGGTGATTACTTAAAGTACATGTACTTCATCTGAATCTGCATTTTTCTCTTATTTAATCCTCATTTTTATTTCATTACAATCATGATTGATCTGGGGTTACTTCTTAAAGAGAGAGAGGAAAAAAAAAAGAGGAGGAGGGGAGAGACTCAACTTCGCTGTATAATAGTAAATGGTTGTGTTTCTTTTTTCGGGAGTCGAACTCTGACCAGACATTATTATAGTCAACCTCATCACGGACCATGCCCACAATCAAAGTGATGGTGTATAGCTTTGTATAGTCTCAGTGAATCATATTGCCTCAGGAAATGCCCTGCAGAAATTGCCTTTTCGTTCTAAATACCATCATGTTTATGATCGAGGGCATTGAATATCTGGTGGACGGGCACAATGGAAAAGCGATTTAGGTGCACTGATTCTTGTGCATTTCAGACATGACCTCTCCTTACCGGGGTCAAATCTACCTGCCGTTTCCGGTAACGTTTCCTGTTAACTGATCCTGTATTCACAGGGTGAAGCATTCGAGAACAATGGGTACATATAACAGTAGCAGTGATGGTAATATTTGGTAGAGAAATATACTAATATACATAAAACGATCACAATCATACTTTTTATTAAAAGAGTTTCGAGAAAAAAACAGTCAACCTTCTTGTTCAACTTTTACGACTTATCCCCCCCCCCCCCTTCCCGGAAGGGAAAAGATAACGAAGAGATGAAAGCCTATAGCAACGTATGCTCTATAAGGCAAAACTATGACATCCCAAGTTCCAAGAAAGTACCTCCCTTCTCCATTCTATGTTTTAGTTGAATTGGACTCGGAATCCTTATATGGTATTTTTCCTTTTATTTTTCTCTCTCTTGCTACTTACTTATCTCTTTGAGGGTGAGGTCATTGGGGTTTGTGAGGATCCATCATGATTTTGTTTTGTTTGTATAAGGCGGTAACAGTCCTTCCCAGTTCATGATAGCCCTATCTGACGTCAAGGTTTAACTGCTGATATAGGATTGTCCCGCAAGCTTTAACGTCAATGCCAAGCCTTTTGTATGGAAAGTTCTTCAAACAAGGAGCGGCCAACCAACGACTATTAGGCCCTAATTTTGTGTCAAGGTTGTTGTGCTGTAGCCATAACGGCGGTAAAAATAAATGTTGACAACAAGCATGATTCTGTTGGTAGATGCAAGCAATGCCGTCACTCTTACTACTACAGAAAATATTGCTTGAAAATGATTTGAAATAATAGCTATATAAATATTCTGGATGTAACGTCTACAGTTATAATTATATGGATATTGGATTTTGAAACTGAAGTCTTATAAGAATTTTTTGGTAAAGTCACATAATGATACCGTGGTAATTTGGATCATTATGAACAGCTACAACGCCTTTACCCAGGCCTCATTACAATTAACTCATAACTGTTGCGCTACTTCACATCCACGTTTCCCTCTTTGTAGCTTGGATATCTTCCTGTAAGATGTATGGTCATCATTCTCGTTTCTAAACCACTGTCCGCTAACTTTGATAGTATAACTAATAGTGTCAATTCAATTGTGCTTTCTGTCCAAAAACAAAGGTAATGCTCATGCAAAGTATAGGTATTTGATAAATCATAGTTAAAGGGGAAATCCAGTCTAAATCTAAGTTATTCTGATAAGAAAGAGTAAAATATTACGAGTTCAACGGTATAATTTTGATCGAAATTGGGTGAAAAGAAAGGAAGTTATGAGATCTATAAGTTTCACAAATTTTTCTGGAAGCAGCTCTTGAACGGTTGATATGAATATGCAAATAGCAAAGTGAGCATGTCATCCCCTCATAACTTGCCATATAGTTTGTACATAAAATTGTGAAAGTTCCAGATTTTCATTCAAACTTAATTATGCCCAAGGCTCAAATCGTGGTATATCTAATTGATCACAATTCTTAAGTTATTCAACCAGGAATAACATCATGTTTCAGACTTCAATGACAGAAACATTGAATTTTCATCATTTTTTTGTACACGATCTATGGAAAATTGTGAGGTTATGACATGGTTAGCTCACTCATTTGCATATTCATATCCACTGCACAAGAACTGTTTTACAGAAAATAACAAAACTTCAAAATGTCTTAACTTCCTTATTTTTCATCCCATTTCAGTCAAATTTCTACCGTAGAACTCGTAAGATTGTATTCTTTTTTATCAGACTAACTTTTATTAGGACTGGATTTCCCCTTTAATGGGGAAGGCTAGTAACTGATCAGTGGGAATCAGTGGAAATTCTGGGAGATGATTGTGGCAATCCTTATGGGATTCATTCAAGAGTTCATTGTATATCTATTGTTGCGTGAAAATGATTTGCTTCAGAACGGTCTCATATTCAAGTAATGTGCAGATTAATGCTCCGTCACTGACAGGGACGCTAACCTGGAAGCATTAAACTGCACATTATACTTGAATATGAGACCATTCTGAAGCAAATCATTTTCACATAACAATAGATATACAATGAACTCTTAAATGAATCCCATAAGGATTGCCACAATCATCTCCCAGCATTTCCACTGATTCCCACTGATCAGTTACTAGCCTTCCCCTTTAACAGTTTGTAAGAAATAAGAATCATAATGTTGAAAACATTATAAACGAATAATAGAAACAGTGAATATTTGCAATGGTGACAAAATCTAAATAAATCGAGGGGAAGGGTGATTTACTGAATAGCAGAGATAGTAAAACGTGCATGTATCAGTCAAAAACACCTCAAAGAAGTATTTACAATTAGAACTTTTTATTACTGATATTATGCTGCAGTTGATATCAAAATATTAAAGATAGCACTTATTTTAAAGCATAAAACATAGAGAATATACCAACTTGAAATGAGGTAAATGTTACGCCACACTTCAGTTTTTGTCTAAATGTAATGTGAACTTTTATCTAAGCTGTTTCAGAATCTGGGTCCAGTTTAAACATATGCGTTTTGGGTATGTACTGTATTCATTAGTTAAGGGGAGATGGACTCATTGGATCATCGCGTGGATCTTCTTGCGTGTACCACATTTTTCTCGATGAAATAAACCGTGAAATATTTTGAGTAAATTATTGCAGCTATACTTAGACATAATTATTTTATGTCCTAATAGGTATACTGGCTATTCTCCAAGAGAATCTAGAAAGATTGAGCGGATGTTAATAAGTTATGAATGTGTCTATTTCGATGAGGTAAATCGTGAAATATTTTAGGTAAATTATTGTAGCTATAATAAAACACAATGTGTCTCAATACACCAATGTAGTACTGGCTATTCTCCAAGAGAATCTAAGAATATGGAGAGGATGTTCATAAGTCAAAATGTTCTGCGGTCTTTTATGGACGAAGAGAGATCAAAATTGTAATTAAGAATATTCGTTTACATTAGCCTGACTAGGGAACATCCAAAATAATTTCCAGCAGTCTTTACAAGCATAAAATTTGTATGACTTAATACTGAAGATATCGAATGATTTCTCCATGTACAGACTAGCACAAACCTCGTTAAACATAACTCTCCAAATATGAAATTTTATATATAAATTTGGAGAACAAAACGTAAATACATTGGTTCAATTGCCGATGAATGAAATTATTTTTCGATTGTCAATCTAATGACGGAGAGATACCTGAGCGTATTATACTAGCTTATTTCGGTGCATTGGAATAAAGAAGCTATGAAAGGGGGCTGAAAGACTATGTCGTGTTTTGAGAATGCTTTGAAATTGAAAAGTAAGGAGTTTTGCCTACGTTTGTTTCCTTTTCCATCAAGTTATCCATGATAGGTGACAGTTTGTTAATTCATTGTGACGTCAATTTGACGTTCAATGAGCAAAAACAAAACCAGACACACATACAAACCTTGACCTGCGGTCGGTGCCGATACAGATTGCATGGAAATTCGCAAGACTGGCTCCAGACATTTGCATAAGTTTATATAGGAACCACACACACCCGGCACAGACACCCCGGGCAGCTCAAAAACGTAACACACGAACGACGACAGCAACAACAAAACAAGATACAGGATTGTTTATTGCCTTCAATTTTAAACAGTTTTTGTCCTGAAGCTCTCTCGACACAGTTCCACATTTTGGAAGGAAAGTGATAATTAGGTTAGGTTATAATAGTTAGGTAAAGGAAAAGTTAAAGGGATGGTATATTGGTTGAGGTGAGGATTCAGCCTTTAACTTTTTGAAAGATATACTTGGAAGCCACTCTATGAAATGTTAAAGAGTGGAAAATGAGCGAAGAAAATGGGATTCTATCGGGATTTGAACCCGAGACCTCCGGAAGCTAGCCCGGTGCTCTATACCGACTGAGCTATAGAATGCCGTAGTTCAGGGTTCGTCCCCAAAACACTAAATTCTCAATGCTCGGATGGTCAGAAGCTATAGCAGTGTGTTTGTGTGTGACACACACGTACACACTTAGACCTGGGATAAACCCGAAGGATAGTTCAATTGGGAATAAATGCTAGGGATCACCGAAGTGATGCAGCTTTTTGAGTATGTAACATACTCAAACAGAAGAAAATTGACCAGAAATGAATATAATTTATTAGTGGAAAAATGAGCAAAGAAAATGGGATTCCATCGGGAAATGTCAAAGAGCTTACAATTCTAAAAGGAATTAACAGTTCATTTGATGAATATCGGTTTTGAAATGGCTCAGATATTCAGAAACAAAGTAAAACAAAGCAATCGTATTATACAAAGGTGGGTCCCACCTTTTATTAGGATCGCTTTGTTTTGGGTATCTCAGCAACTTCAAAACCAATTGTCATCAAATAAACTTTAAATTCTTCTTAGAATTAATTATGCTCTTACATTTCTCATAACAGATTTCTCAATGCCCCCCCCCAAAAAAAAATGATAAAAAAAAAACCGTTGCAAACCTGAAGCCCCATCTCAACCGACTGCATCCCATTTAAGTAATAGTTAAGTTAAGGAATATGAAAAATGGAACCTTGCACAGCTAACTGAGCTGTCTACAGGCTACTAATGTTCAAGAACGCGCAAATGTAAAAAACAAACACAAACACACTCACAGAAAAATGTAAAACAAAACACACACACACACACACACACACACACACACACACACAAAATACTGTTGTATGTAAATAATCAAGGTATCTATGATCAAGAATCATTACATGCTCACAGACCGACCGAAACGGCTTGTTGTAATACTATATTGTTTATAGTAAAACATTGCTATGTTTGGATCCAATGTCCGAAATTATAATTAGTTGTTGTATATCTTATGTATGTGCATTGTCCATATGCAGGGCCTCTACGAACAACAGTGTTCAACACACTGAAGGAGCCACCCTGTGAAAACAAAACGAATAAATGAATGAATAAATGAATGAATAAATGAATGAATTGAATGAATGAATGAATGAATGAATGAATGAATGAATGAATGAATAAATGAATGAATGAATAAATAAATAAACAAATAGATAGATAGATAAATAAATAAATAAATAAATCTTGATACTTATGTAAATTTCTGAATGTAGCTTCTTTGTTACTCCTTTATCACGGGTTTATACGTAGTATAAACTATTGAACAGTTTCAAATCGGAAATATTATCAATCGCAGATTTCGTCGAACAAATTTTAGTTTCATCTGTTTGCGTGCAAATAAATCCATTTGAAGAGAAATTTGCATTAGAGGTTTGAATGCAGCGTGAAAATGGTGGATTCCTGGTTTAGTCCACTATGAAAATGGTAAGCTAGTTCTCCTGAATTCATGGGACTGTTTAAAATTCAGAAGTGGTGGTGATATAATTACATACTTACATGGCAAAGAGTATAGTCACCATTATCATTGTTAAGTGAAGTGCCAACATAGGCTGTATGTTTATAATTTCCCTGATTGCAAAATGCCACCACGCCGCGAAATAGCGAAAGTGGCACCGACAATGCCATTATGCTGAGAAAATTTCAGCAAAATACCAAGTGAGAAGGGGGGAAGAAAACAACAACAACAACAACAACAAATCATCTTACAATATGATTCTGCCGTCCATACAGAGTAAAACCAAGTAAATGAAAAGATGATTTTTGTGTGTATTATAATATGCTTGTTGTTGTTGATATTGTTTTTGTCATTGTTGTTATTAATCACACAGGCCAGCTCCAAAACACATATGATAAAGAGAAATTCATCTCTGGCAAAACTTATTCCATTTCTTTGCCTATATACGTATTATATGAAAGTGTTCTGGGCGAGTATGCAGATTTTCCTTTTCGATGCCTCCCATAATCAGTTTGTTTTGTGAATCATAGCGACCGTTCTCTGTTCAATTCTTTCGCATCCCCTTACCTAATATTACGTAACGCATTCGGAATCTGAATGCTAAAATGAGCACTTATATGATATGAACTTTTCCCTAATTACATTTCGCAATTTTCTCATATGCTCTGTGTTTCGTGTGGTCATCCTTACCTGGGAAAAGAAAACGGCACCTGCAAAAGTAAATGAAAATGAAAATCGAAGATCAAATCGCACCAAAGCAACTAGGTCATTTTCCTTTACCTCGTTGTGTCTGCGCACGAGCATCCGATGCTGGTTATGTTTGGATTATAAGAAGGATTTGGTTGTCTGCAAAACAAAGCAAACAGTACTTCCGCACGATTTTAACACTGTCAATACGAAGCTAATGCTGCCATCTGAACAGAACACACATGTCTTTCTCTTCTCGGTTTTATTGCATTTTATTTAAAAAGAAAAGTGAAAGCTCATTCTCCAGATGGGAAAAATTTCCTTCCAGATTTTTTTTTCTTTTTTGTTAAGAATAAGAAAAATATTCAGCATTCTCTCACAAACAATATATGTTAAAGGCAAATACACTCCATGTTAAAATCAAACAAACAAATAATAAAATTATCATTAAGATCGGACTGGTGAAATCTTTATTTTATGGCATTTACAAATTTAACATGATTTCACGACATATATGTCGTATTTCAAAACTGTACATTTAAATCAAAATGAAGATAGAATGTTATCACCCTATGTAGTGACTTCTATTGTTTCAAACATTTTGATGTTGAAATTAAATCTGGGGGTCAAAACTTTAGCAATTGTTACTGTCTCTATCAAAAAATTACAAGGGGGTGGTTGTTATTCCCAAGGTTTGTTAGCACTCACTTTCATATTTTCGGATCAACAAACATATAGAATAACGAATCTTATTTCGTTTTCGGATTAACGAACCTTTGGAAAAACGAATCCTCGAAAATAACGAACTGCAACCGCACAGAAAACGACAGAGTTATAGTGCTGGTATTCATCACATTTTTCACGTAATATCGTGACAATGGTATCGCTCGCAGTCACGATATATTTTGCTCTCTAATATACTATTGGAGTTTGAAATGTAGTCGGAAATGGAGTTATGAATTTGAACCACTTTACTCTGCAGTTCCAATGACTTACCATATAGGTGAATTTTGAAAGGGGGAGTGACAATTGCTTAACTTTTGACCCCAAAACCTGATTCCAACATTGTAATGTACAAATAACAAAGTTACTACATGGGGTAATGACATTGCATGTTCATTCAATTCAAATGTGCAGTACTGAAATATGACATAATGATTTTATGAAATCATGTTAAATTTGTAAATGCCATAACTATGAAAAAAAAAAGCTTTAACCATGCAGTCATATCTTAATGACGATTTTATTATTCAGTTTGTGAGATTTAACATGGAGTGAATTTGACTTGGACATGTTTGTTAGAGAATGCTGAATAATGTTCTTATTCTTAAAAAAAAACAACAACAACATGCACACAGTCTGAGAAAAAAAAGTTTACCATCAGGAGGATGTAGTTTTACTTTCTTAAAATAATAGAATGTAATAAAACGGAGAAACGAAAGACATGTATGATGTAGCGAAATGATGGCAGCACTACTTTCATTTTGAAAGTGTTTAAATTCTGCAGAAGAATTGTTTTCTTTGTTTCGCACAATCCAAATTGTTTTTACACTCCAAAGACACACAGCATCAGATATTACGAGGTAAAAGAAACTGACGTAGTTGCTTCGGCGTATTGTCTTCTTGATTTTGATATATAGATATTCCAAACGTTCGTTAGATAGGCACCTTCCTTAGGATTACCATTCCTCTATTATACAACAATGAACCTTATTTTGTTTTCGGAGTAACGAACCTTAGGATTAACGAACCCTCGATTTAACCAACCTTCGGAACAACGAACCTTCGGATTAACGACACAAAATATTCGAATCAACGAAACCACTTTCATCTTCGGATAACTTCTTGGTACATGGAATTTGTGTGTTTCGGATTAAAGAACCATTGGAGTGCGGCACATCAACCTTCTGTGCGATAGTCAAGTAACCCGCTACCACTTCGTTGCATTTCAGCATCTCCACTGTTCAAAATACAGTCACTTGAACTTGAACATGTAGTGGATTTGTGCTTTAATGAACAGACATTATTATGACGCAGGAAGTCAGGTTCGGTGTATCCTTCCCATTGCTGCACAAACTGTCGATGGGTTGGCTTGCTCATCCTCGTCTATACACTACATTAGCCAACCGTGGCGGGGATGGCAGATGAGGCGCTGTAGCCTTTATCAAGCCGTTGGATAGATGCGATGATGTAGATGACTTGTTCAGAAATGCATTATAATATCGTAACAAATAACATTGTGGAATTCTGCCGAAATACTTTACTGTAATGTACTTCATCGGAAAACACACACACACACACACACACACACACACACACACACACACACACAATCAATCAATCAACAAGCATCATGTGATTTGGCATATATTGTTGTTTTATTCATTGTTCATTATTGTTTTGTGCTTTTCTATATCACATCGTGTATTGGAAGAATTCGATAAAGTCGAAGAGAATAAAAAGAGAGAGTTAGCACTGTTATTATTATTATTATTATTATTATTATTATTATTATTATTATTATTATTATTATCATCATTTTCATCATCATCATCTTCATCATTATCATTATTATTACTTTTTATCAATATCATCATCGTTTAGAGAGAGAGAGAGAAAAGAAAAAAAAAAGAGGGAGAGAATTAGGCCTATAAGCAATCATTGCGGAAAGAAGTAGGTTTCGGGGGTAAACCTTCATAACCGCATTGGATTATAGGCGCTTCCGTGACCTTCGCCAACACAATCTTATCAATTACCATTACACGTGCTCAGGAGTGACATCTCATGATTGTAAGCGGTGAAAACTGTAATGAATATAAAATTTATATACTTATATAAAAATGGTGCAATGAATATTGTGTCAAGAGCGGGCCAGCATTCTGTTAAAGGCTTGAAAGAAGCATATTAGTTGTCCAAGGAGAACAGACTAGGTAGTGAGACCTAGATAACGTCATCGGAACGACTAATGATATAATCAGATCCAATGTCTGACGCTGCTTTTGGAAGCTGTGCATGCAAATGAAAGAAGAATGAGAAGAGACAATCACTGAATCCGTGTTAGATATGAAGGGTTTGTTTGCAAAAACCGATAAGTCCATTTTTGAAGATTTTGAAGTACGATCTCTGTCAAAAAGTACAAAATAATACCTTTTAAATGATATATTGGTCACTACATATAAAGGTATATTTTTGAATTTATGGTCAAAAGAAGCACATTTTTTCTATTATTCTCTTTATTTTTCTTGAACTTTAATCGCAAATATCTCCATTTGGCAAATATGGACTTATCGGTTTTTGCAAACAAACTCTTAATATATTATATATGCATATACATTGAAATCATTGCACGTTTTCTAGAATGACAATTATACGATTTATGTAAGTAGGCCCTACTCTTAAAAAAACAAATACTTCAGATACCATGAACACATATCTATTTGTGTGCTTCTGTGTGTATGGATATTATTATTATTTTTTTAAATAAAAAACACACATTTCATGAACATTGGCTGACTTAAGTTTCTTGTTAAAACAAAGTGAGGGAAATATTATAGAGACTCAGATTAATAGAAAGCAGGGGCGGCGCAACTTTTTGTTCTTGAAGTGAGGGGGCCGACTTTATGGGAGCAGGGACGTCGATTCGTTTTTTATGATGGGGGGCATTTTGCTGCCACTAGCCTACCAAAATGAGCTGACAAAGCAAAAACAAAAACAATAACAAAACAAAACAAAGAAAGAAAAAAGAAAAAGTCTTGGTTTGTGTGACACTTCTTCTTTGCTGACATCGCCTGACAAACAGCAAAAAAAAAAAAAAAAATCTTATTTTATTCTAAATAGGGCAAACACTCCCCCCCCCCCCGCTCGCGCTAGCTCTAGATAAAATACATAAGTACATAGATATGTGGATGCACAAATACATTTATACATTGGTAGATATATATGTATATGTATATGTATATGTATGTATATATATATATATATATATATATAATATATATATAATATATGTATATATATATATATATATATATATATATATATATATATATATATATATATATATACATAGACAGAGAAACAGAGAGGGAGGGAGGGGAATAAAACAGTTGGTAAAAGGGCGAGGGGAAGTAGTTGCAGCAAGACGGTTCCACCTCCCCGGTCCCAGCAACCAAGGTTTGAGCGGTAGTTGAACCGGATTAAGTCAAATCCGAGTCTTGGTGAATAGTCGCATAGACAGTCGTTTCTTTGAGTAATTTACATCCCATTGTCACGTAATCGCATGAAGCAATCTAGATTTCCAAGTCGCTTCTTGCTTCGACGAATATTATCATCAGCTTGGTGAAATTCATCCGCCATTCATCAGTCACTCTTTTCACTGCAATCAGAGGCAATATTTTACGTCACAAAGACAAAGACAGAGCAGATAATATTTCATTTCCAATTATAGCGACACCAACGTTGGGGCCAAAAGTTCAAACTTGGACCCAATTCATCACCACTCGAGCGCGTTGGCCAGTAGACCGATACGCCCATCGAGGGACATCTGCGTATAGAAACAGGACAAGCGCAGGTCTGAGTAATAGTAAACGTTTGTATGACTGATAAATGAGGAAACCCTGGCTGGCTCTGGTTTGTTTGGCTATTTTCCTTTTAATGGACCAACGATCTTTTGATTGCATTGGCACCTGTTTTGTGTTTGCTGTTATTGCCGTTTTGTCGAAATAAAAACACATTCTACTGCCATGCTTGCGCATATATTTCATCGATGTAAACACCAGTAGTCGTGGGTGAGGGGTTTATGTTCGTACTCCCGAAAAGAATAAGGGTTGAAAAATCGTATAGTAAAGTGTACTAGTCGACAATATTGGAAACTATTTTCTTTCTTGCTTGCTTTCTTCTTTTTTTTTTCTTTTTGCTCTAGGGCAAACAGACAGAGAAATAAAAAAAAAAAAAGTAGTGAGCGACAAAGTCAACTCCTCCTGTAGGAAACAACTTCCACATCTAATCTTTTTGGATTGACACTTTTATTTCTATACGCCGCATGTATAGGTGTGCCCATGTTTTATACCAGAACCACCGGATCATCGATTATGGAAGCAAACCAAATTGTGAAGATGAGCGAAGATTGTACTGAAATGTTCTATAGAATTACGAGATATCTATTCACGACAGCATATTGTGTCTTTTTTCTCTCACACACTTCCATGTAACTGGGACAAACTTGGACTGCATCTGGAATGTTTCCGCCTTTTGTTAGAAGATCCTTTGACCCGCTTTAACGTCTGTACCACTTTGTTTTTATAGGTGTCTTTGTGTGTCTGTGTGTGAAAAGTGCTATTCGTAGGTAACGGAAGATGATTTCAGCGTCATATTGTTAGAGCTCTCTCATCATAGTTTTGTTTGGGGTGGCGAAAAAAAAATACTGCAGTCGAATATTAAAGGCATAATTCACCATTTCCAGATGAAACAAAAACCCAGCATTAGTGCTTCCAGTAAAATAGTTATAAAATGTGAGTTAGGGATAGAAACAACCACAGTAAGCATTTGAACCCGTATAATCGATGTTAAGTATTGTTAATTACACAAAATGTGAACAATAGTAATGATAAACATGTTCCCAGACTAAACCGTATACAGTTATGGTTTATTAAGAAAAATACTGACATCTCCTTACGTTTCAGGCTTTATTGCGAAAATTGTTCATGGTAGGATGTCTTGTGATACAACAGACCTACACATATGCATCAAATGTGATAGCTTGACAATCTTCTTTTTTTTTTTAATCACTGCTCCCAAAGGTAAGTAAGACCTTTAAGCTCTTCAACAACGAAGTGGAAAAGATTTGTTTGCAATGATTTATAATAACATTTGTATAGACAGGATTAAAATAATCATACATGATGTAATGTGACTTCTTCTGGGGTCACAGGGACCTCATGGCTTTGCGATTTTGTTTTCTTAAAGTGATGGGGAGACGACTGAGGTATGCTATGTCATCCAAAAGAGGATTAATGCCTTTTGATTTAGAAAGATAGGGGAACCAATCTGCGTATTTTGTAATGCCGCTTCCTCTCCCGGGGAGACGGCTCCCGTAAAAGGAAATCATTCCAGTATATTGCTGTTACATGTACACTGTACATCTTAATCTGGCGTCTGATCACAAGTTGACGAAATGGAAGTTCCTCTCCATTGTGGTTCAACATAGATTCAGCATGAAAATGGAGGTTTCTTGGGATTCATAGAAAACATACAGAAGTTTTAGAATGATATCACGTCTTTTTTTGCCACAATGATCTCAGTCACAGACATAACTGATGATGCAACCAGATACCGACGAGAGAACTTTTTTATTTCCTTTACCTAGAAGTCTACAATCAACTTACGCATTCATTTTTCACGAATTCCTTTTTTTTTTCACTGATAGATTCAGAAGGAGAAATCAATGTCCTTATCAAGCAAGTTATATCCTGTGGTTTCAATGATCTGCCAATGTCGACATTTAATGGCAGAGTTGGGATTTGTAGCCGAATAACAGGTTACATCTATTTACCTTATTTTCTGTTACTAAATGAAGTGAAACATATGTTTTTGTTGAAAAATGAAATAAACTTTGAAACTTTGAACAGGTTACATCGATTCTGTTTACCATGTGCCATCAGAAATCAAGGGACTTTACGTCGGACAATTCAAACTTTCTTGCTCTTCTCGAGTTGTCTATTCAGGAATTATGCTTTTATGACGTCTTCCAGACATCTCGTCAGTGCGTCTTGACGACAAAACAAAACAAAACGACCGGAAAGAAAAACAAAGGGGCAAAATAATAATAATGATAATCCTCGCGATATGAAAGTGCAATGCCCGGCGACGGTTGTCGGTTTTTTTTTTTTCATTTTTTTTCTTCACAACAACTTACGATAACGTTTCATTTGTGGAGCGGCACTGGAAGCGAATGTTCAGCAAGACTAGTCACCAAGGTGAATGGGAAAGCCAGAGTGGAAATGAATCATCGAAATAACAAACAAATGGAAGGTGGTAGTGGTGGTATGAAGGGGGGGGGGGGGGGGGGGGGACTGGCGGGGCACAATTCTCGGACGTGCGACTGTCATCTTACGCGTCTAGTTTTCGCTCGTCGGGTCGATAGTGGTATCTAGCAGTTCAGGACACCAGATGGCCTGAGGATATAGTCACATTCTGACATTCGTCTCTAATTGGTCCGGGAAAACCAAAAAATCCACTGCGTGACATTCAGCCTCTCTATCTATACTTTGGTCCAAACTTTGATAATTTACTCACTTTCCTACGATTGACTGGAATTACAACGAGGCTGGTGAGTATGATATTTTGGTTCGGTGTACTGGATGATGCCGCTATTCCCGTTTGTCCTCTCGTTCCCTCCTCCTTCGCAAGATATACCTGCAATGTCATGGATGTGTGCTTATTAGGGAGGGTGGAGAATGAGGAGAGGTCTCCATCCAACCAAGGAAGGAGACAGAAGCGTCACTTAATCTACCATTTCACTGGCGTTTCTTAAAGGACAAGATCAATCTGTTCAAAAGTTATGAATTTTTAAAGGTTCACAGCCGCCATCTCTGAATGAGAAGACTACAACAGTTCGTGACACCACTGCAAGATAATGGTACGAACAAAATTTCTTGCCTTTTCTTTTTGGGTGAAAAGTATACAGTACATGATACATCCCTGAGTTCCACGATCTGTTACTGACACATGTTAAGGATAGTATTGTTCCTCCTGCATTATGAAACAGGTAAGTCACGTGTCTTTCATTTCGGTAGAAACATGGAAATATTTCGAATTCTGATTATATTTATTTATGTTGTTATCCTGCAGTGACGACACACGCTGACCTTATGGGTTATAGTCTTCTCATCCAGCGATAACAACACTGAAACTTCAAACATTAGTATATTAAATTGTGGAACGGATTGTCGGATTTTCCTCAAACTTTCACTGAAGTGTTCATTTAATGTTGCATTCACTCAATCCATACTTATATGTACATAATGTGGAACCACGGATTGAGATTCCTTTTCGTCTTGCCTTGCAGTGAAATCTGTTCTGGAGATTTTCTTTTGTTTTGTTTTGATTTAAAAAAAAATATGCGAAATCTCTTTTCGGCATATTGTACCGAGGCATCTTGGTCACTCGAGCTTGTCCTCACCATGCATGATACAACACTCTGTACATTTCTGTACACTTCTGTGTGGTTATCATTTGAATGGCATCATCCAGTCACAAGTTGGCCGTAGTTACAGGTGCATGATTCCTTCCCCTTCTTCTCCTCCTCCTCCTCCTCCTCCTCCTTCTCCTCCTCCTAATCCATTTTCTTAATATTCAAAGATTCCGCTTCAATAATTGCGTTCACTGAGGGTATTGAGCGTACGTGTCCGCCACATCAAGGATTCATTCGTGAATACTTTTGTGAAGGTTGTGCCGTGTATTATTCATGTCTTTGACCTTTCATTTCGAGTACTTGCCGAATCCTGGAAAAAAAAAAAGGAAATTGAAAATTGCACTGTTATTCAGCATGATTTTGTATCTTCCTAATTTCCGCCGTATAGTCTCGTGACGTCTGATTAAGCAATAATATTGAGTACTATGTGGTTGCAGCGCAGCAGGGGATCATTTCTTCCCTCTTTGCAACACGTTTGAATTTCCACAACTCTTTTGTCCGATTTCTATAAAGAAACTTCTCGTGATGTGTTTGCCTGACTTTCCTCTACAATTATTTTAAAGCCACACGATGGATGGTGCAATTTCGTTTATGTGAGTTACTTCATCCTGTTGAGTTGGACCATCCACTTTTCAAATGCAAAAGATATCGAAGTTGAAACCCAGTTGTTGACAACCTTGTAAAAATGTCATACAAATGTTGTTACTATGCTTTTTTTTTTTTATTACAGAATTGATGATAATAATCAAAGTACTACAATTTTTAATATTCATATACCGTTGTTAATACTTCTGTTATGGCAACATAAATGCAGAAACCATTTCTGTGAAAAAAAAAAATTAATGAATGTCATTATGGAAATTTTGCTGATTTCCAAGTGATTAAACTCTTTGAGCTTCATCGTTTTGTCAGTTTGAAATATTTGTAAACAGTATAAATTATTATATAAATAACGTAGCTGCATAGGTAGCACACTTCTCTGTAGTCTGGGAGACACAGCCACTTGATGGGGCTTCTGCTTGCGCATGCGCTCTCGAGCCACGGCGGTTTCGCCTTGGCTCGGCACTCTTGGCAAATTTGGATAGGCACGTATAATGAGTGTTATCATTTATAAAACTTTGAAGTATTGTTGAACAGGAGAGGTTGCTGACCATCAACTCCATTAACCGCAATAGATACGTCATGTCACCACCCCACGCGGGGAGAAATTGGAGTGGCAGATTTATAGGTAACTGATCACAACAAGAAAGTAAAAACAATAGTAATGCCCATATTGCATTTTAAACACGCTTTCGAAATCTAGTTCAGATATTTATCTCCTCGCTATTAAATGTTTGTTGTCCGTTGAAACACTCAACGCATTGTAACCTGATGGTTAAAATTTATTCACATTTTATTGGAGAATAGACGGAGGGTTTACTCTTTACTTAATCCGCTGTATTTTTGCCGATAACCTTTGCAAATAATCGTCGCAAACTTTTCCTTCTTTTCCATACGATGCAGTAATATTTTAATTTCATAATACAAACGTTGCGCTGGCGTTAGCAAAAAAAAAAAAAACATAAACAAACAAAAACAAAAAACAAAAACAAAAAATCAAAACAAAAAATCAAAACAAAACAAAACAAAACAAGAACAAAATTTTGCATTCTGGACGTTTCACCCAAAGCGGTCTGAATGTATTGAAATTGGGTGATTGCGACTAATATTGCTTGTTTATGAAAGTGTTTGAAAAATAACCCTTCCTATGCCATGGACTTTGGACAGTGTGTACAAGGTTCGTGGGTTTTTCGTGCCAATTGGCACTCACAGTACACAGACGGTTAATGAATAGATGATATAATTTTTCTTGATCCAGGCCTTACGGCGATGGGACCTTTACCACTCTGCTGGAGTTTAACCTATCTATTAAGGTCAACTCGAATACAGTATAGTATTGCACTTTATGGATATAAGTAGATTGATAATTTTGCTCTACTCTTTTTGTGTTGAAGGGTAGGAACACCTTGCGCCGACGTGAATAAGCTGTAAAGCCATTTTTAGGAAACAGAAAGCAGCCAAAATAAACCAAATTTGTCACCGCCGGAAATTGATAAGCTGGAGTGTGTGATACTGGGAGCCGTGTGTCTCTTTTTTTTCGGGTCAGCTACTAAGAACAAACCGCGGAAATATTGTGCCGTGTTTCTGTACCGCATGACTATTGTCTCGTCTGTATCTGCATAGTCAAACCCTCTGCATGCCAGATTAATTTCCTATCCATATGTATCCAAACGTCCAGAATTTGTTCACATTCAATCATTGGCAAAGAAGGGGTTAAAGAAAGTAATTTCTTGTATGATGTTCAAGGTGACTGAAATGAATGGAGTAATAACGGAGAATTAGAAGAAGGTTTCCTTGAAACTGGGTAAAGGATGAGGAAAAATAAAAAGAGTCATGGAATGACACTTGCTAGTTAAAGGGGGTATCGATTTCCATCACATGTATGCAAATTAAACGAGGCAATATCATGACGTCACAAACCTCGCGTTTGTCTTCGTTTAATTGTTTTGAACCTAAAGTTAATTTACCAAGTGACCAAGGGTATAAGCTTGTGAAAGGTGAGGGGGTATATTTACTGCTTGCATGAAAACGACAATTTCGTGAATTTTCATACACTGATGGTACTAAAACTTTGGAAGTTATGCATGATACCATGAAATTGCCTGATGTGTGTAATCATTGTGCTGGTAGCCTATAGCGAAACATATTGAAACTTTGGTCAAGTTATTGTGAAACCATGATACTTGATGCAGATTTGAACTTTATAGGTAGAACCATTGAGGTGGAAGAGTAAACGACCTTCCACCTCCCAGGTAGAACAGTAGGATTTTATGCGCTGCTTTTTTTTTTTTCTACATTATCGTGTCATCATTAAGTTGGCGGTTTTTTTCTTTTCTTCTTCTTTTAGTAACATGCTTTGGGCATTATGAATGTTTGTCTTTCATTTATCCTGAATCTTTCAGGAAATGCGACACCATTTCATATGTCCTGGATTATTTTCTTAATTGGCGTGCAAGTTTGAATGAGGTTTAGCAGTGCTTAAGTTCTACTCAGTGTTTTTTAGTGACTCCATTAATACATCATGAAATGGTGTTGCCATATATATATATACCTTTTTTTTCAGTGTGACTTGTATCCTATGACATATAAGAGGTGGCTTAGTTGATTGATTTGGTTTCAGTCACCTGGTATGCAGAAATGAAACAAACCTAGTCGATTTCCAACTTAAAGGGACTGTACAGTACTGGTTGAGGTGGGGATTCATGTTTTGAACATTCCTAAGTGAGATGATGAAAAACCTCTTATGAAAAATGAAAGAGCATGTAATGTTAAGAAGAATTCAACGTTTATTTGATGAAAATTGGTTTTCAAATGACTGAGATATCCAAAAAAGTGATAATAATAAAAGGCGACATGCCACAACTTTATTAGGATCTCTTTGTTTCACCTTGTTTTTGGATATCTCAGCCATTTCAAAACCGATTTACATCGAATAAACTTTTGATAACCCTTAGAACTGCATGCTCTTTGACATCTCATAGAGTGGTTTCTGAATATCTCGCAAAACGTTAAAAGCTAAATCCTCACAGAATCATGATTTCTTGTCCATTTATCACACAGCTGTAGCTTCGAATCGTGCTCTAATTTGTCATACTTCTGTTTTTTTTTTTTTTTACTTACCTCCCAAGAAACATTGATGTGATTTTTTTTGGCAATATCTCTGCTTAGAAAAAGAGAAATATTCAAACTAACAGGTTGCGTATTTTCAAAGTTGGCGTACTGCAATCAAGTCGTGATTGACTCGTTATTATTTCCCGTGAAGGACAAGAAGATCCAATATGTTATCGAACTTAATGAACACAAGTGTGCCGTACGATAATTGCAGCACTTGCTAATATATCATGTTCATCATTAGTTTATTGCTTCGAAATCTACGTGTCCCAATCGGTTTGTTTTGTGTGTGTGTGTGTGTGTGTGTGAAATAGATAATATCAACAAGTCTCTATTGTCTCTTGTGTTTTCTGCAGGTAGTGGATGGTGTGTTTACAGCGTGTCTTCAGCCGGAAGATGGAGAGAATCCTACCGTATGACTGGGCAAATCCTACCTGTGTCATCTTCAATTGGCTCTGCCTTTAACTACCATTAAGAAGTTGACATTGTCGTACGATTTGGACTGCATTTTGAATAATTATTCATAACGCGCGCCACATGTGTTTAAAGTTTTGAGATGGCTGACGAGAGAAAGTCTTGAACACAACCTGCTGACCAATCACTGCGTAAAGACACTTTTAAGTCCGGTTTTTCAAAGTGTGAAAATGGCGGGAAGTACTTACAATCGCCGAACTTGCGTCTTTGTGATCCTGGCGTCGTTTGTGGCACAAGTGACAGCACAGTACTTTCTCGAAGAACCACGTGATATTGAGGTGATACAGGGGGGACTTGCGCTTTTTCGATGTACGGTGACGGATACTCGGGCAGATTTCAACGTTTATTGGCGCTTTGTAGCCGAGGGATCGCTGGTTCCCCTTTCGTTAGACAGAGACGTAAAGAAATATGCTAGTTACCATGGCGACAGAACCCGTCGGCTGTCTATTACTGGCGATGCAAACCATGGGGAATACAATCTGCGCATCAAGAATATATCCATGGTCGATCAGGGACAGTATGTCTGCACTGTTATCACACCGGACAAAGTGGCGCACGATTCTAGAAGAGCAAGCCTCATCTTGCGTCCCCGCCATCCGGTCAATACTGCTATCCCCGATCCACTCCCGGCGTGTTCGATGAGTGTCCTCGCCTCACCCTATGTGACACAGATCGGCGCAGTGATCCGCCTAACTTGCGCATCACCGGCTGGGTCTCCTAGTCGAAAATTAGTATGGAAGCGTCAACCTTCAAACGCCCCGAGCACAGAACTTGTCACCTGTCCAGGGTCACCATGCGAACACAATAGAAAACTCTTGTGGGAAGACGTCGACACGAAATTTGTCTGTGAAATTTTGCCAGAGTTTCGCGTAGGTCCAGCTCGACCTGCTCATCCCGGGTGCAGCCTCACACCCTTGGATATAAAAAACGGAGTTGTCATTGATCCAGTAGTTGCCAACGTGCTTACAGGAGAGCGAGTAGGATTCGTATGTGTGCCAATCAACTCCCGTCCCTCTGAATTGATGTTTCACTGGTACCAGGACTCGCAAATCATTCCCAACGGCACGGACATGTCCGTGCTGAATCTTATGATTGACCGAAACGATGACAACTCAACTATTTCGTGTGTTGTATCGTCACTGGACGGAGCTTTCCTAGGCATTGGTTTCTCGCAAATCAAGATTTTGCATGCCGACGATATCTTCCCTGGCATCGAAGGATCTTCTCCCACCAACTTTCCGACTGAGGAAACCACCGACACTCCGAAAGACACCAAGGTCATTGATGGTAGTGCCATATACGCTACCACCGTTTGGTCCGGCCAACATAACCTCAGCCAGCAGCCCATCGCTGAGATTACAAACGACGGTAACGGGTCGAAACATCTGTCCATATCGATTGTTGGGTATGCAATTGCTGCGGCGCTGCTCATCTGTGCAGTTGGACGGGCGGTAGTGCTTTTCGTCCGGAAGAGAAAGAGCAATGGTGATGGAAAAAGTACGGAGAGTGCGCATGAGGGCAAGGGGAGTGGGACAAGCGCTAAATTTGAAATGGATGCCATTCCGGCAAGCGGGTTATATTCTGAAACGGCCAATTACCATGAAACAAATGAGCTTAATGAACGTAATGACCCCATTCACAACTTCTGCACGGACGATAATGCCGTTTCTACGGACAAGTATTACGCAATACTCGACCCGGATGTGGAAGAAGAGTACGTCGATAGTGCATTTCTCAGAGAAGAAATCGGGAAAGGCGATTCCAACGAGGAATCTACGTCTACCATTGCAGTCCCCTGTACGCCCAACGAGTACGCAAGACCAACGAATCGCACACTCGAGTTCGACAGATGGCCAAGGCAGAACGAAGGTCAGGGCGCGGAGGAACATCTTGAACGCAACGCTTCTGATTCATCTGCTAGTGCGTATGCTGTCACAGATGTTGTTTCACAGAGGGGTCGCTTTGTCTTCAAAGGGATGACTGGACGCGATGAGGCTGATGTCGGCATTTGCAGAAATCCATCATTCGATAGGTCCGCTTCCATGTCCAAGGCACGTGATCGAAGTCGAAATGCGCCGCCACTCCCTGTGCGAACGCTTCCTAGAACCTTATCCACCCCTGGACGACCCGATGACGTAAGCGAGGCACGCAAAGAAGGGCGTGCTTCAGACTCGGTACAAGGGAAGAATGAGGTTAAATCCAAACGCGGATTTAGCTCTCGTTGGCCGTGGTCAGGGCGAAACAAAAAGGCTTCGGTGTCAACGTCAGTAAAGAACGAGAAGTTACCACAAATTCCCAACAGCCCCGAGGAATCCACTGACCAAGATCGTCGGTTATCCTTAGGGAGCGCAGGAAGCGGCGACTATGCAGAGATCAGTATCCGTAGGGGATCCAGCACTGGGCCAGTAGAGAATGGGGAATATAACCTAGTTCAGACAAACTTCCCAAAGAGGGAAAGGTTACATAGCATCCCGGAACGACTGGACATAACCAATGGAGACATTCAGCCGTACACAGTACTCCATCGAGGAAGCAGACGTCCTCGAAGTGCTGTGCAGGAGTCCTCAGACTCCGACTACGATAGACTGATGCGGCCGAGCAGGGTCCTTTCGGCCGAGCCAAAGAAGTCCGCGAAGATTCCTGTCTACGCCAAAGTGCAAAAATCGAAGAGTTTGGATCATGGACAGGGTCTTCAAAAGAAATCTCTCAGTAATTCTGAAACAACTTCCGGGTCTCCTCCAAATTCTCTTCGAAAGAGCGAAAAATCGTCCTCGACTCCCTTCACCAGGAGCATGTCAGAGGGGGCAGCACCATGTCGAGGGAAGGTGCCCTCAACGTGCGCTGGATACGAGACGGTCGAAACCATTCAAAGGACTGAAAAGCTGGACAGCATTTTGGTTCAGATTCGGAATAGCTTCCCGGGACAAACGCTGGATGAGCCGGATGAAAACGCCAACGATTCAGAATCAGTGTCAACTGGTAGTAAAGCAGGTGGACATTTTGCAAAAATAGTTTAGGGATTAATGAAAACTCTTCTCAAGAATTCTGTATGAGACTGAAGCGGCTTGCCATATATTGCCATGGAATCAAGTTTGTCAGCGTGCAATAAATTCGTGCATGGGAATGTCACTCTAATGAACAATCGACATCTGTGACATTCGTGCATGGGAATGTCACTCTAATGAATAATCGACATCTGTCAAATTACGTCTACCAGAAGCTGTATACTTTTGTTATCATTAATCTACCCACATAAAAAAAAGTCATTAATCAGTCCAATTATGTTGGCTTTAAAATCTCTCAAGTTGTAAACATTAAGGGGGAATGAGAAGTTATAAAAAAGAGATAAATGCATATAGAACGTCTTTTCAATCCTGTAGTCTGGGGGGGGGGGGGGAGGGTCCACTGAATATAAGCAGTTACACTACATTTACGATATGCCAAATCTGGAAATGGTGCAGAAAGCCAGCAGTTGCTTGAAGGAAACCCTTGGGAGGAGAGTATGCCTTTCAAACAAATTCATTACAAGTAGAGATATACATAGATATAGATACATAGAATACTAACTAGAGAGACAGAGAGAGGAAGGAGTGATCAGAAAAGAAAGAAGAAAGATGCGAGGAAATGACAATAGAGTAGAGACGGGAGGGCTTTCAGGAAAACAACTGATTGAAATAAAGTCTAGATTGGTTTCAAAAACCTATAGCGTTAGGATTCATTGGAGCGGAAAGACTCCCTGGCCCGACTCACGATTGGAGAATCCCCGTAACGAATTGTGTACAGCTTTATCATTGGTTCCAAAGATACTTGACTGGAGTTGAGCATTGCCGATGAGAGTACTCTTCGATGCACATAATTCGCTGTCCGGTGCATGCTATTCGTGGCTTTCGAATTTATCCTGGTGGACAGGGGATGAATTAGCTAGTTTACAGTTCCACTTTGCGGATGAGCAGAAAAAAGGGTCATTGGTACAATCAGGCATGTTTGTTTTTGAATTCACTGAGATAAGCATCCCTGATGTAATGATTATTCATGTACCCTTGGAAATGGTGCTTACCAGCACATCCACCTGACAGCAAGCCTGGTATTTAGCAATATTGGTAGAAAAATGGTTTGTTTTATGCACTCGAGACAAAGCAATGAATTTAATGTCTGGAGAAAAAAAAAACAACTTTTTTTTTTACAGCTGCTCTGAGCAAGTTCACTCTTTGTTTGAACGTGATTTCCTTAAATTATGGGCATGGTTACGCATCATACTGCTTTGAAAACGAGTGAAGTGCCTAACCAACTGAGAAAAAAAAGGAAAGGTCATTTATATCAATGTGTCCACGAGCTAACTATGAACTGGCTTTAGTATTGGATCACCTCTGATTCCCCACTCTACCGGGTATTTCATATAATATGACAGAGTCAACATTCCTTTTCATTCCTACATTAGTTGAAGACATGGTCGTAAAATGACATTGGTACACGTATGATTGTAGTTGCGGTTTTAAGCCTTCAACTTTTAATGAAATAGTTGTTGCAGGTTATTGTGAAACAAAACTGTTTTATGAAGGAAAATGAAAAGAAATTTGTGAAAACATGTAGAAAACTGCAAAATATTATGTGACTTTTACAACACATGTAGGAGTCCTGTACTAAAGGAATGCATCGGAATTGAAAATCTAATGTTTATGTTACGGTAAGAGAAGTCATTATCAATGTATTTACTCATTGTGAACGACCAGACTCCTCGATGCTGCTTTGTATGCCTTTATTTCTAGTCAAAACAGCAGCGTCACATAAAAAGCTCATTCATAACGGGGAGTGATATTACATGACTGTGTTGAGCACCCTATATGTTGTACGACACACGCACATTTCCCTATTTTCTATTGTAAAACCGAGACGATGCACTATGTCAATCAAATTTAATGTCAACATAATTCTTCAACGTTTATCATTATAACTATAATTGTTTCAAAGTGTTTTGTTATACATAGATTGGTTGATGGTTACTAGATACTAAAGTACAGTGGAAACTCGATATAAAAGAGATCTGATATAAGAAAAATAATACCTGATGTAACAAACTAATTTATCCGGTCAAATGATTTTATTTCATATTTTGTTTTATTTTGTTTATTGACTACTGATACAACAAAATACTTGACATTAAGAACAAATTGTCATGGTCTCAAGGATCTCGTTATACTGAGTTTCAACTGTATAGATGCATTTTAGACCTCCGTTGAAAATTACGGATGCTCCAACAATCAAATACAGAAATATATAAGTAGCATCAAATTAAAACAAAAGAATGTGCTAATGGAGCCCAAGACGCTTTTTATGAATTTTTGCAGCTGCAAACCAAGCTGCCGATCGATTTGAAGCGTACATGGCCAATGAGCTCGTTGATTATCATTTCATTAAATTGATAATCATTGTGCATTTCGCGATTTAAAACTTGATAAGACAGCAAATGACAAAACTTTCTCAAGCTATACTGTACAAAGATGTCACAATATCGCAATATTAAAACAATTGGGTCACAAAAAGAAAGAAACAGCATAGTATTGACTGTAGAATAGGTTTTTTTTTTCATGAAATGAAAACTGTAAATAAACTGTGCAAGTTACTGAAATTATTGAAATAAATCTGCCTTTTCTGGATATTCACCATTGACTCTATCCATGCACACATGCCTTTTGTTGGTCTTGCTCTGTACGTAACCTGAAATCGTATTATTAAGAGTGTTCTTGGAGATTAACTTCTTACGAGTGTTCTTATCTAGATTGAATAGCCTTGAAATTCTTTATATAACACACCCAAACATCATCAACACATACCACATGACTTTAACTCTATAATCAATACATGACAATACAATGACATCTGACTGAAGTCAGATGTCATTGTCAGTCATGTAACCCAATTTATACCGCGATCGCATGAGATCGTAGCATGAGCCAGCATTAACGAATCACGGTCGCTCCGATCGTATACCACTGTTGTAGTGAGGCATTCATACGCGTACGAATATCGCAATATGACCGGTTTGATTGTAGAAGCAGGGCGTCTCGTCGGCCTGGGAAAGTACAATAATGAAATGGCAACAACGTCGCTGAGTCGTACTATAATCGTGGCACTATCGCCTTCATCGCAGGTTAAGCGTGGAGAAATCGAATTGTAATCGCCTTCCAGGCAAAAACAAACAAACAAACAAACAACAACAACAAAACACAAAAAACGGAGATGGAGGGCGATTGTGCCACGATTTGTGAAATCTTCATAGATTGCCACGGTCACCATGATCGCATGAAATGGGGATATTAGTGATTACGATATTCAACTCATTCTAACGGTTATTTTGTTATGACCTGAAAGTGTAGTGAAGTATATTGGATTGCGTTGAAGAAAATCGTGACCGCGGATATCTACTTGTAATATCCGATACCTCATTATCACCCGCGTTCGTTATATCTAGTTTTTCTGGTTTCTACATACACATTATATGTTTAGATTACCAAAACACTAACAAAAAATAACAATAAGAACAGCCTCAAAATGATTAAAATGGTATGCTAATGCTAAAGATAAGAAGAATAACGCACAAAGGCTATGTATCTTTCCATGTTAAAAAAGCCCCTGATAAGCTTAAACAAAAGTGAACAATTATTGAATGGAAAGATGTGTTTATTCTTAATTTGAATAATGCTGCAGTTGGGGATTCCATGATTCCTAATGATATATAAATTAATCCTCAGTGTGGGTGTTTCACACAGGCCAATGCTTGGATTCTTTATGTCATTTTCTTTTCATGATGGAATTTGTAGAGCAAGAGTATCTTTAGAATCCCGCAGATTATGGTTTTGTTTGGTGTTATGATAATGACGTTACAAAAAATAAAATAATTCAATAAGTACACATGTGTATAATTATACATATATATTTATTGTATAAATTGTAAGAGCAGCTCACTGTACCAACGAGCTGTGCCATAGATATGCGTAGGAATAAAAATATACAGTAACGAACAAAGCCGTTACAGTAAAATCTCGTATGGGCGTTCGTTATAACCAGGTTCGCCTTTTAAATGAAACAAGGATAACAGACACACTTCGGTAAAGTTCTTGCACAAACTTTGATGTTGTATCTAATAGACGGAAATCCGCATCATAATCTGTTACTTCTGAGTGGAAAGATCAGGGTCTCTATACACAAGTATTGTAATGATCATAAAAAGATCATAATGATCATAAAAAGAGTAGAAGATATTTCCATGGGGAAGTTGATGTCCAAAGCGAATAGAAAACGAATTCTTGCACTATTACGCTTGAAGGGGTATAATGCACTTTACTTTACTAAGGGGACGCTACATATCATTACAGCTTATTTCCATACGTTACTCGATCTGGCCTTCTTGAGTAACGTCGAACGTTATCAAGTATAAAGAAAACAAAATTTGTAGAGTAAGAAATCATTGGCCCCTCTTAAGAGGCACAATTTTATTCAGCAGCATTTCAAAAACAATAATATTATCAACATTCAAATCATGCAGTACGCAATTGACTCCATCTTGGTAGCATGACTTTCTGTGTACTTCATTTTCACCTACATTTTAAAAAGAAAGTAAGATATATTCTTTTTAAGAAATGGCAATTTAATAAAAAAAAGTAGGTGGGTTAGTTGATAATCCATAAGACTATGTTGGGTGATAGTCTTCATACTGTAAGTATTCAATACAGAACTGAGATAAGGTCTGGCATAAACAAGGAAAACGTATTAACTTTTAACAGCCCCTACCCCACAATACAAAAAAAAAAAAAATAAAAAATGGAAACAAACACATGGAGATTAACAATGTGGATTCCACATTATTATCTATATAGACCTCTTGGCAAAAAGTATGCATGCACATTATTATTCATGATAACACGCTGTATTCACGCATTCCTTTTCATGTTTACACACGTTTAGGTAAGGAACAACTTCAAGGTGTAGCTGGAGGATACGGCTCCTACACTTTCATGACTCTAGCAATCTCAAACCAAGTGATTGAACCGTTTCTCATTTTTTTTTTCATTTCATTTCATTTCATTTTATTTTATTCTTCTCCTCTTTCCAACAGAACATAACACAGTATAAATTAGGAATCATATCACAATCGTGTACATACATCTTGCAAATGATATCAAATGATACAATAATGAAGTTACATGCATGTATACGCAAAAAAAAATACAAGGTTATGTTTCAGTTGGAAAAAAAAAGAACTGAGAGGTCCACTAAAAAGCAAGCTTGTATTTTGTGAACCCCTCAAGAAAAATCTAATGAAATACTTATTTGCATATGCTTAGCACAAGTATAAGTTTCTCTTTGCTCTCTGCTTGTTTTCCTATCGTTGAACCGGAGATCTGAGACAAATTGTAGCCTTAATCCTTGTTGAGTGTTGAATTCTCGTAATCCAAATGGATCCTTTCACTTTTCTCGCACTCCCCCCCCCCAAAAAAAAAAGAAAAGAAATCCTTTTAAAAGATATGGTCGTGGCATTACCCCCATCGAATGATGTGTCCTGTGTTGAACTTGAAGGCATGTTCAGCTGGAAACTTGACTTGTAAAAGTCCCTTATTGCGATTACGATGGAGTGAATAAATGCTCTCCCCCAAATTGCGAAAGCCAAAGGTTGGTAGAAGCTGTAACATTCTGCTCTCATCCACAACCGACGAAAGTTGATATGCAATTTCAAGGTGTCATAATCCAACCAACGACAAATCCATCACGTTGTATATATGCTGCCCTCTATAGTTCTACACTTTCCACTTCCGATGGAATTCGTGTCACTTGGGGATTCTTTTCGGAGTCAAACCTATGAGAGACAAAAAAAAAACAACAACAACAAACACAAAAGAACATACATAACTCATGTGAATGATTTGTCTGGTTCCATGACATTTGCTCTTGCTATGACCTTTACGCCCATGAAATATCTTCAGGCTTAGCCAAGCACAGAACCTATGCCTACCAATAAACATAACCCGTCAATCCTAATCCTCACATCACACTAAACCTAAAAACCTTTTCACAACCTTAACCCTATAACCCCAAGTCTTCGAAGAAAATAATACCGGAACAACTCTCGCAGAAGCAAATGTCGTGTCACCGATTTGTCAAAAGGCATTGCTTTCCTAATCTTTCTCTAACTCCAAAGGTCCCCTGCGTATGATAAGGCCCCATTTTATCATGATAAACAGCATCAACATGATTATTCCACAATCCTTGAGCATTACACAAAAACACACACTCAAAGAAAATCGGAGAGTTAACGCCATTGCGACATTCGTACTGAATAATTGGCTAAAAAATGAGAATTGATAAACTTAATAACGCCCAAAATTTCCGGGAGGTTTAACCATCATACCTCCTGGGGTGTGATGGGCATCCCCCGCCCCCTTTGCTGCCACTGTCACACAACAACATGCCATGACTGTGGGGTATCAAAGAAAATGATGACCATACAGAATAGAAGGAGAGAAAAGAGAGAAAAGAAGAGAATGCCTTTTAGCTGGTCAAGGGGATCGGAAGGGGAATTGAGGAGGTGCTTCGGACAGCTGCATAGTACCTGAACGCAGCTGAGAAACTCTGACTTACCCAGTGTCCGTCAGATCTGACAGGCTCTTACTTAAAAGAGCATCGATAGCCTTCCACTCGTGTTCATAGACTTCGTCGGTGACGGTCTCTGAAGCTCTATTGCGATCGAGGGCATAGTAAGAGGGCGACAGTAGCAAAGCGTTATCCCGGTCATCGGCGGTGTCGACGCCGTTGTCCAACTTTTGAAAGTCATCCAACTCTTCATCGTGCGCCTCATCAGTGTCTACTTCGTGCGTGAGGAGAGATGGAGGGGGTTGTGTTTGCGACATGGCCATAGGTGTGGTAAACCTGTGAGGGGAATAAAACGATATTCTCAACAGCTGGACAGAAAGATGACTAAACCAAAGTGAGAATGGGTTATACCTTCTACTCAGGATGTGATTTTATTTACATTAGTTCTGAGAAAATGAGGGGTCTTCCAACAAGCTGCGCTTGTGGACAACTCGTGAACCTGCGTAACTTACGAAACTCACGAAACTTTCCTAATGTTTTAACTGAATTATAATTTATCATCATTGTTGATAAAAATCTCTATAATGCCGTTACAATGCCCACTTGTAGAAACATGTTATGATCATACGATATGCTGGTGATGTACTTACGTTGCATCTGTACCACTAATAGCCTCTTTTCGCTGCTCCTCCTTTGTATCGGGCATGCACTCTTCTTGGGTTCTTGCCATTTCATGATAAGAGTCAGCATAGTTGGGGATTTCCCGTCTCTTTCCTTGATCTCCCATCCCATCGCTGACTCCCTCGCCCAAGTTACATTCACTCTTACTGTCAACTTCCATCGTCTCACGTTCGACGTCAAGCGGGACATCGTTCACATCCTCGTCCACCGACTTGCCCCGAGGAGGTTTTGGTGGTCCGACTTCAGCCACCATACCGGTGGGAAACCTTCGAGGGAAAAGGAGTAAGGAAATAATTTTCATCCGTCCTCTGTTGTAAAATGGCATTTCCTTTTTTATTCGTCAGTGTTCGTAGACACAAAGAATTATTTTAAGAATTTTAAAAATCAAATTGTAGTGTCTGGATTCAGAAGAGATTTCAGTACATTTATTATCAATCGATAGTGTGGCCAAATCATTAACAATTTTTAATTCGTTGTAAAATGTGGTCAGACTGATATTGACAACCGAAGTTGATTGAATCTCAATTTCCCCATGTTGCTCTTTATTAGAATAATATAGATCTAGAGAGAGAATATATGTTAATGAGTATACGGAGAACCGCTCACGAATTAGGTTTTCGTTTTTTCCCCCTATTTTTTTTTTTTTTTTTTGGGGGGGGGGGTATTCAAAGTAGTCTATGAACAACCACATTGAGTAGATTCTCAGTGACTCTATCGTTATTTTTTTTTCCAATACTGAAGGAATCATAATGTAGGAATAAGCGTATCATACAAGTACATTATGCTTAAGTGTATATGAATGTATGAATACCAACCTCAATGATAATATTTAATACACTGAGATATGGTTTTGCTATTTGGGGGTTCAATCCGAATGATAAAGGGATATTCAAATGTATGAAGAAACGCTAAAGCATACACAAGTTTTGGAAATTACGTGATCAGTATCATAGCACAAAATAATAATAATGATCGTAATAACACCATGATACTCGTAAATAGTTAGTGAAACGTTTCATCCCAACATTTTTATCTTCGGTAAAAGTAAGCATTCTTGTTCTGTTCACTTATGGAATCCTCATTATTTTTTATACCTAACCCCTTCTGTGCTAGTGTGTCTAAATGTGCACAAATTTCACACGAAGACCTGTGTGCAAAGGGAATCAATGCGGCACACAGAAGTCGCTTTCAACCGCAATCTATTTCTAAAGGCTGATTTTCAAACAACATCGGAGACAATGGGATCATGTAGGACCATGCACTTTAGTCTTTTATGTTTTGTTTTGTTTGCTCTTTACTTGAACCACTTATAATGCCCTTCAATCCAATTATTTTGAATGCATGATTATTTCAAATAAATTGTATCATTCACTCTCGTAGTTGTTCATTGCGATGTATACCAGTGGCCTCTCTCCGAATCGATCGTATTCACACGTCGTAAAGTTTTCCTGCTTACGTTTCGAAGGAGTCGTCTACAATGTCGGGCACCGAGTCACCCTCGTATTTTCGCCTTCCGTGTCCGGGCAAACGGGCAAGTGCAGCATAACGGGCCTCGGTGTCGATAGCTCCGCTCTGTTCTCCATAGTCGTTCAAGGTATCTTCAGAGTGCCCACGGTTGTCATTGAAACTGTCGTTCGTCCCGTCGTCGACGCTGTCCATGTGTAATTCGTGTCGATCATTGTATTGTGGTTCATCGGTTCTTTCCGAGGTTTCTTTTAAAGAAGTCTCGTTTGGCAGTTGCCTGACGAGAGATATGAAGAATAAAGAAGTATTGGTAAACCATCATGTAACTTGGAATAACATACCCTAATCCATATTATATTGCCCTTATTATTGTAGACACAAGGGCACCATGCTGTTCATGGTTTTGCGGCGCATCTAGCTGTGACAAACACATATTTGACAAGTTGATAAATTCACGGAAATAGAAATTGTACTTAATTCATATTCTGCCTTTGATTTTGTCATACGTCTTCTTCCTCATAGAATGATAATGATGATGATGCTGATAATGATAATAATGATAATGATAATAATAACATTCATGATGATAATAATGATAATGATAATAATAACATTCATGATGATAATAATGATAATAATGATAACATAAACATACAGAATATTTATTATGCGCAAAATCCACATGACTTGCATGCTCAAGGCGAAAGTCATTCGTAAATCGTGTCGTCACTATGTACCTTTTTTGAATTTATGATATTTCACTGATCACATAGACACTACCACGCCATATGATAATTAACACGTGGTTTCGGCCTACAGATACTACCACCAATTCCTGAAATATCAGAAAGTGCTTAAAGGACAAGTATACACCTTGATAGACATGTAGATTGAGTAAATGCTGCAATATTGGTAGAACACATAAGTGAAAGTTTGAGGAACATCTGGCAATCTGTTCAGAAGACATGCATTTGTAAAGTTTAATTGCCGCCATTGCTGGAAGAGAAGCTTCAACATGTGACTTCACAGACATATAACGATATGAATAATAAAAAAAACTTCAGCATATTTTCACTTTTCTTGCATAATAAGGAGCACTTGACTTGCTTCTATCAGAAGGCTGGCGGAAGGATGTTATTCCTATGTCAGTAACAAGTTGAAGGAATGTATCCTTTTTTGTTTTTCGTATTCAAACTTGAAATTTCCCTGCTTACTTTTCGAAGAAGCCGTCTACGATGTCGGGTACCGAGGAGCCCTCATGTTTTTGCCTTTCGGGCACCGAGTCACCCTCGTCTTTTTGCCTTCCGTGCCCAGGCAAACGGGCAAGTGCAGCATAACGGGCCTCGGTGTCGATGACTCCGCTCTGTTCTCCATAGTCGTTCAGGTCATCTTCAGAGCGCCAACGGTTACCATCGAAACTGTCGTTCGTCCCGTAGTCGTCGCTTTCCACTTGTGGTTGGTGTCTATCATCGCATTGTGGTTCATCGGTTCTTGAAGCTTTCCAGGTTTCTTTTGACGAAGTCTCATTTTGGAGTTGTCTGAGGAGAGAAAAATAATAGACACTAAAGCAGTATGCCCAAAACGTCATGTAGTTTTAAATAATATGCAATCGACATTATTTTCGCCTTTTTTGTAGACATAAAAGCACCATGCTCATCTAAGATTTCCTCGACCACCCCTCCCCATATTGCGGTCCCTTATAGATGTAACACACAAAGTGATAAATTCATTGAAATTGAAATTGTACTTATTTCTTTATTCTGCCTATGATTTTGCTATAAGTCTTCTTCTTGTCCTTATAATGATGTTGGTGATGATGATGATAATGATAATGGTAATGATAATAACAATGATAATAATAATGATAATAATATTATCATTATCATCATTACTATTATTATCATTATTACTATTACTGTTATTACTATTACTATTATTATCAATAATGCAGGGTACTTATAATGCGTCAATTCCATGTATATATGACTTGTGTGCTCAAGGTGCAAGTCATTCTTGGATTATGTTATCACTATGTAGTCGTTTCTGCAATTTCTGTAATATTTTATAGTTATGATCATGTAGACATTATCACGTCATCTAAATGTAGACGCGATTTTGCGACCCATACGGATTCTCATCGATTCCTGAAAATAGGGAGCTTTAGATTTTCGCGACGGGGACGTTGAGAGGGAAAAAAAACCAAAAAAAAAACAAACAAAAAAAAACACCTGTTCTGAGCATGCGCAGAATCGCGCGTCACGTCAATCTATTTCTTGCTTGCGTCGCCTGAGTTTTTCACTACGCATACTGGGCTATTTTTACGTCCGCACAGATTGCAACGTAGAAAACACTTCATGCACCGATCATATGGGGGCGCCATTTTATGTTTTATACGTTGCGCCCCAGCGTAATCTAAAGCTACTTTTCAGCACGACGCAGGGGAGAGGAGAACGTCCAGCACAAGCGTCATCTCAAACGTCCGCGCGTCAAAATCTAAAGCTCCCTACTATGTGAGACTCCAAAAGCGCTCAAAGGACAAGTTCACCTTGATATCCATGATGTATAATAGATTGAGTAAATGCAGCAATATTATTAGAACACATAGGTGAAATCTGTTCAGAAGACATTAATCTTTAAAGTTTCATTGCGGCCGCCATCAATATGTTAAGATCAATGATAGTAACTCTGATCCGGCTGCACTTACTTGCGGTGTCCCGCAAGGGTCTGTAGGTGGACCACTTCTATTCTCTCTATATCTTTCAAGGATTAGACAAATTTTTGAAAGACACGACATTCAGTATCACTGTTATGCAGATGATATACAAATATTTGTATCTTTTTCAACAACCAGGACTGAACTCTCTGAAGCTATAAAACGATTAGAATTATGTATTGACGATGTTAAGGCATGGATGG
The DNA here is from genome assembly GCA_033980235.1 of Diadema setosum. Lineage (NCBI taxonomy): Eukaryota > Metazoa > Echinodermata > Echinoidea > Diadematoida > Diadematidae > Diadema > Diadema setosum. Next base: position 16,186,720 of record CM067065.1, read on the forward strand.
AAAGAAAAGGTCTCAAATCTAATGTCAGTAAGTCAGAATTTATTCTGATAGGATCCAAAGAGATGTTGTCTAAAGTAAATTCTGATACATATTATGTCAGAATTGGCAAAAGTAATATCAAGCCTTCGAACAAAGTTCGTAATCTTGATGTTGTTTATGATGCAAATCTGACATTCAAAGACCACATTTCATATGTATCCCAATCTGTAAGATTTCATTTGCGTAACCTGGGCTCAATTCGGAGATATTCAACTAGATCAGCAGCAGAAAAACTGATGCATGCTCTTATTTGGTCTCGTCTAGATTTCTGCAATTCTCTGTTTTGCAGCCTTCCACAAAAAGAACTCAGTAAACTGTAACGTCATCAGAATTGTGCCGCTAGATTACTTACTTTCACGAAGAAAACCGTGCTTACTACCCAATACTTCGGTCCCTACACTGGCTTCCTGTAGAAAAACGTATTAACTTCAAGATTCTTCTTCTTGTTTACCGTACATTGCACAAATTTGCCCCTGTCTACTTTCAAAATACTCTTCATCTTCACCAACCACCACGTAATCTCCGTTCAGGTACCTCGAATCAAGCATAATTGGGGGAATCGGGCTTTTTCATTGTATGGGCCCAAAACTATGGAATGGCCTACCAAAATCTGTTAGAGAAGCATCTTCCATTGATGGTTTCAAAAAGAATCTCAAGACATACATTTTCAATTCAAACTGACCATACTTATGTGTACGTATATATTGTTTGTTGGTTTATTGTCTTATCATTTTCTGTGATACTGTTGTAACGTGACACAATAATGTACTCTGTTCTTTTTATAGCGCCTTGAGTATCTTTTTAGGTAGAAATGAGCGCTTTATAAGAGTCTCACTAAAAGGAACACTTTGATTTGCCTCTTTCAGAAGGAGGGGCCAAAGATGTAACCCTTTGGATGTCAGTAATATTATTATTATGAGAAGATACAGCTTGTGACGTCACACACGTAGAACGATATATAATTTAAGAAAATTCAGCATATTTTCACTTCTCTCGCATAATAAAGGAACACTTTGATTTGCCTCTTTCAGAAGGAGGGGCCAAAGATGTAACCCTTTGGATGTCAGTAACAAGTAGGGAATGTGTAGGTTTTTTTCCCATTTTTTAAAATTCTGTCTATAAGTATTTCCCTATATTGTTCTTCGCATGTGACATCACAAACTGTAATAGTGATTATAATGATGATGATGATAATAATAATAATAATAATAATAATAATAATAATAATAACAATATAATAAAGGCATTTATATGGCGCTTTGTACGGGTGTTTCTGAGCGCACTAGTGCTATCAAATGGCCCAAGAAAACTAGAAGAAAACTAGTTAACACGATAAACTAAGGAAAATTCGAAACCAGAATAACAGTACAGAAAAAAATGCATATGTAATGCAATGATAGATAATCAACTGTCTGCGCCTCTAGAACAAAAAACGAAAGAAACATTGATAAAACCATATCTTTTGAACGGATTGTCTCATTTTCTTCAAACTTTCACTGATCATAATGTGTTCTACTGATTTTTCTGCATTCACTCAATACTCATGTACATGAAGATGAACTTGTCCCTTTATCTTTCTATCACATGTCCAATGCTGGGGAAAAAAAATAACTGTTTTCTCCTGTTGATTTCCTTAAATCTAATTGTGTTCAAAGTCAGGCGGCTGTTCACGTCATTTACTTACACTTCGTTGGGGTTCCCCATAGTGACTTCATTGATAGGTCGCTCTGTATCAAAGATAGTCTTGGCTGGGATTCCCGCTATTGCAGCATGTCGGGCATCAAAGTCAATTGTGAGTTCCTTTTCAGCATCGCCGTACGCTGCCGCCTCCTCGATGAGCACGTTGTCGTCATCGACATAGACTGCATTCTTATCGCCAGCTATTACCACCTCGTCATCCACGACGGATTCCTCCCGAAAGTCTCGCGGGGGTTTTGGAGGCCTTTCCGAAGTCGGTGTACTCGTTGAAAATCTGTCGTTTGAATAAATATTAAGAGAATTTTAAGAAATGGGTAAACATAATGTGCGTATGTGCGTGCATGTGTATTTTTCATACCAATTTTAAGAAATGGGTAAACGTACATATATAATACGTGTGTATGTGTGTGTGTGTGTGTGTGTGTGTGTGTGTGTGTGTGTGTGTGTTTCGTATCAATTCGAGTATGATAAACAGAGAATTCGGAAAATGTGGTAGGATTCGTCGTTTCCAGTGAAAGAGACAAAAGCTTGTGCTTACGCATCTTGAGGATATCCTGCTATTTTTTCCGTCAGATGCTGTTCTTTTCCCTCATTTTCTTCAGTCGAGGTTGTTGCAGGGCCATTGCTAACATCGAGTTCGTGGGTGACATTAGGAATTCCGCCCTGATCAACGACATCGACGTCAGTCTTCACATCATCCTTTTCAGACGCCTCCTCAAATTCTTGCTCTGTTTTCTCCTCATGAAGAGGTTCAACAAGAGAATCTAGATTCGCAATATACCTGTACATGAAACAATGATATATCAAGGTGAAGTAGCATAGTGAAATACTTCGTTTCGAATAAAAAAAAAAAGAGCAAGAACAACAACCGAGTTATCCTTTTCGCCATAAATGCTAAGATGGGCCGACGGACAACGGACAACTATGTCACCAGAGAACTAAACATCATTCTTCGTGGAAGGAAGGAACGAAAATAGCTCTCTGTCAACAAGCATTTATCATTATAGGAAGCACAAGCTTTATGATAATAATAATAATTATTATTATTATAATGATAATAATGATAACAATAATGATGATTATGATAATAATAATAATGATAACAATAATAATATAATTCGATGAATAAACAAATAAGTGAATGAAATGAATAGATAGAATACAAATAACGGTAACAATATCAACATGTGTTGTCAACATTTGCCAACATTCAACATCATTCGGAATCTTGTGCGCTGAATTAGATCGAGAGAAAGTATTGATATTTACGTCAAATACTTGTATTGCCTCGATATGCAAATTAAAGCAAGGAATCTATTTTTCGCAACAATCATATTCAAGCAAAGTTTGAGTCACGATGGACAAAATAAAAAAAAAAATCCCTTGATATGCAAGTTAAAAACGGATTTGTTTGTTTGTTTGTTTTTTGCAACATTTCACAAGCAATCGTTTGAGTCACGATAGAAAACCGACAACCGTATACTCACATGTTGTTGTTAATCTCAGCAGTCTCTCCATCGTGGTTGTGTTGAACGTCCATTCCTTCCATCGTCGGAGGCTCATCATTCTCCTCGACGCGCTCATCGACCTCCATGTTGATTCCAACCTGTTCGTCATTAAGTACGTCATTACAGACTACATCTCTTTTCTCGTGCGTTGTCATAGCCGCGTCGTCCGTCACTATGCCGGCATCAGCGGCGTCAGATGGCTCATCGTGCGTCTCGAGTAGCATAGCGCCAGCGAGAAAGCTGCCCGCCAGTGACAATAAATAAAAATAAATACGAGTATAAGTGCACGTTATTTGGAGATTGTATCTTCATTTCTTCTTCCTTTTTATGAATCGACAATATACAACCGTCGTTATCTATTTCTGAATTATGTTAATTTTCTATAAAGTCGAATCTCACACCCGACAGCAGGTGAAAAATTCAATTAAGTTACTTGTATGCTATAATGAAACATAAAATATTTTGATATACCTAATTTACTTTCAGTCAAGCAAGATTTGATAACCGCTGTAGGGCCTGCATGATAAAGAGATCTATACAGAGGTATACACGTTTTATATAAAATGTGTACATTCTATGAAGCGTACCGAGGTAGCTCTTTCATTATCAATTGTTGTATTCCTTTTGGGAGTGCATCATCAGTCACATATCTCTATAACTCCTTTATATCATGAAAAGATCTGTTTTCCTTATTTCATCAAAATCATGTGCAACAAGATAGTAATGTGCATATAAAATAATGTGTCATACAGATACACACAGACACTAGTACGCATATATAGATACATACATATATACGTACAGTTAACATAATACTATAAGGCACATTTAAGGGGCAATGGTCATACTCTACGATATCATTTTCGGAACCCCTCTGTATTTCCTCGGCAGCGTCTACTGGATGAAGCGTAACGTCCCTGTTTTCGTCATCGGTGAGGCCATTGTCATCGAGGGCGATCGCTTTCTGCGTCTCGGCCTCCATTTCGTCGATGCGCTCAACCGCGTGTTCCCCGCCGTGCTGCTGTTTCTTTTGCGCTATTTGGAAGGCTGTCAATCCGTCGTGGTTCTAGATATAAGAGAAAGGTTCAAAGATAAAGTAGCGTTAACCGACACCAGACAATGCACCTCAGTTTAATCATCATCCATCAAAGGATGTTCATCCTAATCTTAAACTACCCAAAATTTCAAACATTTTCCCTCTCATTTCTTCTTCTTTTTTTTTCTCTCTTTTTACTTCCTATAAATAATTTTCCAGAGACACTATACAGTTTACATGTTTATATTATGTTATGTCATTAAATATTGTAACTGTCTGTATTATTTGTGGATATCTATACGTTTGTATAATAATATGTGTATCTCCATGAACATTTTTTTTTTTCTAAAAAGTCTCATTGTACAAACGTGCGCTTTTATGAAGCTATTAAAGAATAACATTATAATAAAGTTTGTTTGTTTTTTTACTCAACGCTTTCGTTGAACACATTCCGCAAGAATTCTTGATATGAATCCCCTAAATAAAAATGAATAGGAAAGCGCTTGTTCACGTGTGATTTCTGTTCTACGGGGGCAGGATGAAGAGTTAGTTTTTTTTTGTTGTTTTTTTTTTGTAACCTACTATGCCAAGTACTGTAGTAATTATCATTCTCACCTTTCTTTTCACGTCTGTAGAAGGATGTTTCAGGAGCGTCTCGAAAATGTCTTCGTCTTCCCCATCGGCTGCAAAGTGCAGAGCAGTGTACCCCTCGCATTGGGCGGCATTAACATCTACGCCATTATCCAATAGGTACTTCACAATGTTCAGTTGTTTGCTATGACAAACCAAATGTAGAAAAAAATGTATTTAGGCATAAATCTAAATTTATCTTACTTTTCTAGTCTTTGTTGATTAAGTAAGACCTTCATTTCATTTTTCAGTTTCATTTCGTTATTTCATTTCCAACAACATTTTCATACACAAAATAACACAATATCAATACAATGTAGTAACAAAGAAAAATACGTGAAGTTAACAATACTACGCATCACAAAAGCAAATAAAAATTGAATTAAAACTAAAATTGAGGAGACATGCTAAAAAGCTAAGCTTGCATTTTGCAGTCTCCTCGTGACCTTAATATCACTCGAATCATTTTAGAATAACTTTGTTTTTTTTTTTTTTTAAGTGAATTCTATTTTATTTGAAATATCGAAATATTATTTCACTATTATTATCTGTTCAGTACGATAGGTCTCTGGTTTAAAATCTATCCACTCCCCAAGGGACATCTACCATTCAAGTTTGGTCACAAATGGAGTTATGGATCAAAAGTTATGACCCATAATAGAAACGCGTCATAAAAACTTAACATTTGGTCCTAAAGTTCATTGACCCCTGCCTGTGAACTTTGATCTTGGGTGACCTTCATATATGGTAAAATGTGAAACTTTGTATGACCCCTCTTCCCTCGAAGTTTGATTGCAATTGAAGCCCAGAGTAAAGAGTTATTGAAGTTTTTGTAGCGTTACGGACAGACGATGGACGGACGGACGACGGACGGACAGACGCCGCAGGCGATCCCTTAGTCTCCCCTCACCTCCGGTGGGCTCGACAAAAACAGGAAGATTGATTCAGGTTATACTTCTGTTAAACAATCCTACGTGCAAGTTGTACAATACACATACACACACACACACACACACACACATATAATACATAACGCTATTTTCTCTTATGGCTGGAAATAGCGTTATGTATTATATTATATATTATATTATATGATAGAAATTTTGGTAAAAAGCATAAATAATATTCATAAAAATGCAAATATTGCCCTTTTTTGAATTATGCTTTATACTGGCTCAAGGAAACACTGAAGAGCACAAAATGCGTCTTATACCACTAATTCTGTTTGTTCATGAGAAAATTACAATTTATTTTTTTTTTTAAGAAAAGAAATACAGATTTACCTCCATTCCCCCAATGACCCGTTTTCTACGCACATTCAATATATACAGCCATTTTTAAAATTTATTATTTTCTTTTTTGCATCGCTGACAATCTCGCCTAAATTGTATTGGTGGTAGAGTCTATAATTTACACACACTACGCCACCTGTTTCTTACTGCGAAGTAGTCCTTAATAGGCCCCTGATCACTGCTAAGGCATCGAAAAACATAATCGAAACCTGAAGGAGAATTAAAAAAAAAATCCTCTTTGGAGCGCATTCCCCCTAAAGATACCTAGTTTTCAGAGGTATATTTGTCCTATGGACCGTTTTATACATACATACATACATATATACATACATACATACATACATATATGTATACACGTATGTGTGAACTCCAATAATGATGATAAAACGGAAGGATGTTTTCGTTTTCCACATGCTCGCGCCGCAGCCCACCTGACTGTTGCGAAATGGAGTGGCGTACATCCGTCATTGTCTGGTTCACCAAGCTCTGCACCCTTGGTGTGCAGAAGTTTCACACATTCGAGATGACCCGCCCAGCATGCCTGCATTACAGGAGTGTGTTTTCTTGTGAATGTCTGCGGAGAGTCAGAAGACAATTAGTTTGTACTGATAAGATGCAAAGTTCCCGTCAAAATGAGTAGGTAATGAAAAGGCACTTGCTAGCTGTAGCTTACGCATGGACACGTGACTTGAAAGCATTTCATATTTCTTATTACAGTAACATCCGTCCAAGTGTATGTCAAAGAAAGGTATAATCTGGGTTGAGATAGGGATAATTAAAAACCGCTTATGAAATACTGAAGAACTACATATATTATGGAGGAGTTCAACATTGGTTTTTAAATTGCTAAGATATCCAAAACCCGTTTATTAGTACCACTTTGTTTAATTTTTTTTTCGAATATCTCAACTATTTCAAAACAAATTTCTATCACATGAAATGTTGAGTGCCTCTTAAAGTTGTTTAAATCTTACCATTTTGTATGCATATGTTTCTAAATATCTCGTTTAAAGTTCAAATCTGAATTCCCCATCACAACCAGAGCAATACCCACCCTTTAAAGTATTACTGGAGTATTGCTTTTATTCCATAACATTTTATTGCTTTTGTTTGGTTTTTTCTTTTGCGTGTGTGTGTGTTCTTTATTCTATTATGATTGTGTAAAAGAAAAAGTTATATACGGTTTATTCACCGTTGAATTATTTGGCATGATATCAATTGTATGTGTCTTTATCCCTGCGCTACAACACAGGAGAGCTATCAATGTGTGCAGATTCTTACCTGGCTGTCAGGATCAGCGCCAGCGTTTAGGAGAATTTCCATGACGTCATGATGTCCTTCTTGCGCGGTGAGGTGGAGAGGTGTGACGCCCTCATTGTTGGGAGCATCCACTTTTGCCTTTTTCATCTTGAGGAGATGTTGCACAATATGCGCCATATTTCTAAGATGTAACAAACATCAAATAATATTCATGATAAAATTCAATCCTTCCAGATGCCCTTGTTACAGTAATTCGGAAAAAAAAATGAAGAAACAAAACTAAGGGCCAATTATTTTGTAAGACGTATTTTAGCGGTAAAGCTCTTTACTAGACCTAATGTTCTTATTTTTGTTTCATTTCACATGAACAGAGAAAGAGAAATGTAAAACTTAACATAATGAATGACATCGTCTGCAGTCAACCGCGTAAAAGACCTGCTGGTGGTTTTCCTATGCAGTGTGTCCTTATAATGCTTATGTGCATGTGTACGTAGACTTTTTTTTTATTATCAGCGACAGATTGACAAACATTATGTTTTCATGAAACTATTCATTTTTATCACATGCATAGATCTTTGTTCTTTTTCCTCTGAAGATCGGACACTGAAGAATTGATGAGAAGGACTATCAGAATACAATGTCTTTTGTTGTGGTATGAAATACTATGAATGAGAGCAAAGGCTAGAACTCCGAAACATTATAAACCTCGAAAACAAGATAATATCAATGCAGAGGGTGAAAATATGATATGACGGATTTTGTTTTCCCTTTTTTAATCAATTGTCACCCTCAGTCACTGCCAGCAACGAGGGCGTGATTGCAGTGTCGCTTCTCGGATAGCAACACATGGCAGGTTCGATTCCCACTGGTTCCTTTTGTTTTCCAGACATGATTGTTAAGATATAGATCAACAATATATTACGATCTGACAAATACATTGTAGATAGGGTGACAACTGATTAAAAATAAAATACACGTAATAGCTTATTGGAAACCTTGTCGAAGTCAGGTTTGTATTATGAATGTTCGACAGGAAAGTAAGGAGTAACAGGTTGCTTTCTGTCTTTAATCGTATTGTTTATGAATGAAAATAGACCTGAATGCTGCGTAATGAAGTAGAGTCCACCCTTCCTTGTCTTTTATGTCATGCTTAGCCTCGGTTCCCGCCAAAAACCGAACAGCCTCCTCACGTCTGTTCTCCGCAGCGATCCGGAGCGCGGTCAGGCCAAGTTTAGTCTGCGATATAATGAGAAATCGTCGCAAAACAATAATAAGTTGTCGTGCGTACTTTTAAAGTTTCTCGAGAAATGACATCAGCACTGGTCTCTCTCATGGTTTTTTATTTCATACGCTCTCTCAAACATGCATCGAGTGTTCTCAACTTTTTTTTTTTTAACATTGAGAGGCTGTAGCTACTTTTACACTTGTTTCTTAAATACATTTTCTGCTACTTTTTTTGGAGGGGGGGGGGAGATGAATGTCGTCCTCCTAGAGTCTCAACTAGGTCTCCAGTCCTGGGTTCAATTGCAACATCAAAAATAAGAGAATGAAAGTTAACGATCTTCTCAACCTATGATAGGCTATTCGATTTGCATTCTTTTCACACTTTTTCATCCGACAGGTTGCCTGATAAGGAATCGAGCGTATCACTCATCTACAGGCAGATTATAAAAAGCCCTAACACATCAACAAAGTCATGGGAAATCAACGCTTGGATATTGACGCATAAGGGTTTAATCTTACATCCGTAACGCAGTTGTTTAAGACTTGCAGGCATATGAAGCTTAACTTTAAGAACCTGTTTTTCTTTTAATCATTGTGATTATGCAGAAAACAAACTTAAATTTATGTGATCACAGTATAATCAAACGGGATCAAATAAAATAAACGATCTTTTGTCACACTCACGAACCTAGTATCTCTGCCCCAATACCGTTAGTATACTATCGCGAGGTATACGAAGGCTTGTGAAACGTTTCGTTTGGAAACAGTCTTACTTGTTTGTTTAGATCCGCCGAGCTTTTCGCAAGAACGCGTAAGATGCGCTCATGGCCGTGCTGAGCCGCTAGGTGTAGGGGCGTGTATTGTTCCTTTCTGGTCGGTATGTCGACGGGAACATGAGTCTCCAGCAACAACTGGACGACATCCAGCTGATTTCTTTACAAGGACACAGACACACATAATAAGTTAACATATTCCCATGAATACTATTAGGCCTATACATAAATGTAGCAGGACCTGGGGCAAAGTGGACCGAAACCCCCCCCCCCCAAAAAAACAAACAAACAAACAAACAAACAAACAAACAAACAAACAAAAAAAAAAAAACAGCTGAAACAGGAATACACGCAGAGCAAACCAAGACATTTGGTTTGTAATTTTACCTCAGCATTACTTCTAACAAATGACAGCAGAATCTCTTTTCTTTTTCACAAAAAAGATCAATTTTATCACATGATATAAACTGAAAAAATAGAATTAAAATTTCATCTTAGCACGGACCTTTGGGGCAAAGTGAAATATGGATCGGGGCAAAATGAAAACCTTTTTATTCACCTAGAGCTTTTCTTCGATGTGAAAACCATGTAGGGCCTTCCCCTGCCAAATTGCTGCCCTATGGCCTTGTTCATTCTTGCATAGTTTAGAGTGTTTTGTTTCCTTTAAAGGCCTAAAATGGTTTCAAATCATAGAGAAGTATAAGGCCTTCATGATTTTTTAATCATTTTAGGTGTTAACAAAAGCGTTTAGTGAAATGATGTCTGACTTTACCTGGCCGCTGCGTAGTGAAGAGCCGTCCAACCATCACCATTGTACGTTTCACAGTTGGCTCCTTTGGATATCAACAGACGAACACATTCTACGTGTCCGCACTCTGCAGCTATCATAATGGGCGTGACCTTCTGGGGCGTCTGCAAGAAAGTCGAATTTTAACAGTGGACGTGTTATCCTTTGTTTGTGTTGGTACATGCATGGTGCCAACAGAGCGTTTGATGCTACGAAGTACCTTGGACGAAGAACATGAGGTACGGTACTGGGACAACCTTGCTCAGACACACCACATGCTTGTCATCGGAAACAGTATGTATGACTATGGGTCCAGCTTTAGGGAGACATTAATCCACTTACAAGCCTAATTAGTACATTAAGGAGACACACGACCAGGGAGATAATTTGTGTTTCCATAACGTTTTCATCTATTTCATAAATCATCCCATTTAATCGCATGCTTTACTGCTGCCACTGCGAAGTACATATTTCCAATATACAAATACATACATAATCCTATACTAACAAGATGATTTCCATCCATATTACGTAAGGAGAAGACTTCAGTTATCGATATTGGTAAACAAAAGAGCAGCGCTCTCCATGTTCGACTCGACCTTGTTGTAAAGCCAGAGTGTATCTAATGGATGGGGCGTTACTAGGAAAGTTTTGAAATTATGGCATTATTTCATGAAACAGAAATGCCAGTCCCAAAGATGTAATGATATTAATACAAAGCAGATGAATAATGTGATCCACTTACAGCCTTCCCGTATATTTGACGTACACACAGACACGCACAGAAAATCATAATAACATTAGTGTTGCAGGTCTCTAACCATGTAGATCTCGTTAGTATTCCTTTGATGTTCATCTTTACTAAGTTAACACGAGGCTACAACAATTATTTTATGTTACGATAACAGAATGGGAATAGATTCCATCTGAGAAATTGATATATGCTACGAGAGACTATAAGTCGGAGATGAAATCAGCACCTTTTGTAAAAATTTAAATCTTAAAGAGCCAATGCTTTTCATTTTTTTATGTCCAATTCCAATGGCGTGTAACCATTCAGTTTTTGTGCATTTGTTTGGTGTTACTCTTCCTTTTTTCTAACGACTGCATTAGTGCAAACCTGGCGGAAATTCTAATTCCAGCAAATCAACTTTAGGCGATTTTCTCCGGCTGCCGTCATAACGGGTCCTATAAACCATTCCTGCAGGAACGAACACACTATGGTACAGTGCGTTTACAGCGTGTTCAAGTAGTTGTCTTTGTGAACACACTGTGGTAAACCCTGAACCTTAGTTTGATTACAGAGTCAACTATGTAAACGTAGTGTGAACACACTGTTGGAAACGGTGTCCACATTGTTCAAATGTTCTAATTTGACACACTATTTCTCACTGTGTTATTTCCACCAGGGTTTCCAATGATATTTTGCTCCTGCGACAATTGCTCCAATGGAATATCTGCACGCTATTACAAGCTAAACATAAAACCTAACCACAAATACACTACTCAAAAAAAGTTAAGGACCACTTTTTAATGTGTGTATACAATTTTCAAACCGGGTGTTGTATTTCTAGAAATTTGCGGAAAATGTGGGACAAAACATCATTTTCATGGATGACAATGCCCGTGCCCACCGAGCTAGGGTGGTGACCGAGTTCCTTGAGGGCCAGGGGATTGAGCGTATGGAGTGGCCAGCGAGGTCCCCGGACTTAAACCCGATAGAGCACGTCTGGGACATGATGGGGAGGAGTATCGAGCAGCTCGAAGCCCATCCACTTGGACTGCAGCAGCTGGGTGTGGCTCTGGAGGCTGCATGGGATGCACTGGACGTCAGAGACATCAATCGCCTCATCAGCTCCATGAGACAGCGCTGTGAAGCCGTTATTGCTGCAGGAGGTGGTCACACTATAGTTACTGAACTGCCTGAAAGACACTCAGACATTCGTTTTTACCACTTCATGTCGGTAGCTGATACCCCTCGGGGCCCACTTTTCAGGATGTGCAGTGATGCGAGAGACATTGTGCAACAACTGAAACCACCCATGCGTGAAATTAATTACAGCGTGTTTAAGGACATTTAGGACAGTTGTACTGAGGTATTTCCAGAAATAAAACACCTTGTATAAAATCTTTATGTACGTTAAAAAGTGGTCCTTAACTTTTTTTTGAGTAGTATATAACCCTAACACTAATCCCAATCCTCACATCAAACTAAACCTAAAACCCTATCCAAACCCTATCCCTATAACCCTAAGTTTTTGGAGGTGAACAAGACTGGAGCAATTGTCGCAGAAGCAATCAAAGTGTCGCGTCATGCACGCAAAGTTTGTTTTGCTGTCTCGTTCAAATGGAGGCTGCACTTAATTTTCACATGCAAATTACCTGCGTGTCACTTGCGTGTTCTCCGTTCAGTAGGCACCTCAAAACGTCCAGGTTACCCCGGAGACTAGCAATGTGGAGAGCCGACCAGCCCGGTTGGGTACCGGGTGTCGTCTCCAGCAAGTACGCTACAATCTGCACGTGGTTCCTGCGAGGAAGAATTTCAGTAATAGAGACCAATTTTATGAGTGCTCTCCCGGGGTCTAACATCACAATTTCTTGAGTGACTAACTTCCGAGATGCGAACATACTCAGCAAACATGTTCTTACATCTTATATTAATGTCAAATATCAACCTTTTGCGTAGAGTCTACTCCAAAGTAAAAAAATCATCCCTAAAATCGTAGAAAGTGAAAATCATACCACAAGCAAGGGAAAGATTTAAAATGAAAACAACAAATGTGGCTCTTACATGTACACCATTCCAGGTTTCATACCGTTGTTTTGTTTTATTTTTATTTACTAAATCTCGTGACAACTTGACAATGACTTTAGATTCATGTGTCTATCATAAATAGGATGATATTATGACAAGCCAGTGCCATAAACCACCCTTGCCGTGAGGATCCTCATTACAGATGGGTCGTAAAATTATATGACGTCGTAAAAGCTTGCCTTTATCTGGTCAACGTAACTTTTAATAGTTACGTTCAGACGAAATTCTACAGGACTTGGAGCCAATGCCCATTAAAAAAAACACGCAGTTATAATAGAGGAGCCGTGCAACGCAATTAATCCCGCTGGAAAGAGTACAGTGTCCCGGAGTGTGTTCACAATGTATTATTTGCTTCACATGGTAATATTCATGTTTCAAACTGTGAAATGATGATTCACAATGTGTTCATAATGTTAAATGCTCGAATTTATCAATGTGAAAAAATTTTATACAGTATTCAAAATATGTTCACTCTGTGTTTCACATTGTGCTTTTGCATTGTGGGACACTGTTCTTTCAAGCATGGAAATACACGTTGACTCGTATTGATTCATCAAAGTATGTGCTCTATGATAATTTTATCATGGTTTTTCTAGTTTTTTCTGAGAGTAGTTGAATAAAAAAAAAAATCCTTCCAAACCAAGATCCTGGTAAAGACATCAACTGTGAGTAAGTACCATGGATTTGCATTGCAAACTCCCTTTCATCATACGCATATAGCGTGGATAAAATTAGCCGATTGAGGTAGGGTGTATATCGAGACAAATTATGCAATCTGCACTACTAGCCTATAATAACATAATAATAATAATAATTACATAATGATACAGAATCACTCAAAATTAGTTAGTTAGTTAGTTTGTTTGTTTGTTTGTTTGTTTGTTTGTTTTTTAGTTTTTTCGTTCGTCCATATATGCTGCTGCGGAGGATTCGCAAATGAAATCCTCTTCTAGATCGAATACTAGTACCTGGCAAGGCAGTTCCATTGTAGCGATTAATTCTAGTCACTCATAACAAATTGTAAACTATATCGTGTATTTACAGGTAAGAAAACTAAAACTATCACTGATTGCTGATGGTGATTAATCCCCCCGCTCCAGCAGCTCAGACTCCTACGGAAAAGAATTGAACCAGGGTTTGTCGAGTACACACACAAAGGGCATTTTGCACAAATATATCTATAGATCTTCATACAAACCAAAATTTACCTTAATGGCTTAAATGCTTCAATGTGATCGAAAAAATGTTCGGTTACCATGACAACGTTTTTTTTTCCTTATACTAACACAATGGAAAGATGGCAGCAGTGCGTTGAACCCGATTACCAAAGGCACAAATGCATCTGTGGAATTCTTTGTTTTGTTTTTTTTTTTTTTTGCGCCGCAAGAAAACTGACAGCTGTTTAAATACAGCCATAGACTCCACAATGTCAATCACTTCAATAGATTCCATAGTGTGTATGTGCGCAAACACGACAGTGTGTTCCTGTGTTTGGTTATAAGTGAAAAATTGGTTCTAAGGTCCATATTATTTTAATGAAACAGAGCGTAAAGTCAGGTAGACCAGGAAGTAATGAATTATATCCACGTTATCGTGCAGTCATGCACTGTGAACAGGTTGAAATGATTCATGGTAAACAAATCCATGAACATTGGGGATGTACGAACGCGACATGTTGCAAGACGTACATGGGGAATTCCACGCGCCTGGTTCAGAATGATTCAAAGAATTCGGTAAATTAATCACACATCGGGGGACCTCACTTGTTATCTTTGAGATAACGTGTCTAAATACCGAGGAATCTTGTTTTACCATTGCAGGTGAACACTAAGCAATGTTAAAAACTTACAATATTTTGAAATCATCATAGCACAAACCTGTTCAATGTGGGTGGTTTTTTTTTTATGTTGATGTCTATTTTACTCAAGGGGAGGGGGGAGGGGGATTCAATTGGTTGACAATAGTTGATTTATGCACTAACACAGTAAAGTACTTGAACCATTGCTGAACGCATTGAATCATTTTTTCCCTTGTTTTTTTTTTTTTCGATCCCACAACCCTAATATGGCCGCCATCAGTTGCAGTTTTAAAACCGAATATTGTATAGAGTCTTTCATGCCAGGGGTATGTGCTAGTTAAAGGGAAGGTAAACCCAAAAAGCAATGTGGATTGAGTGAAAGCAGCAACATTAGTAGAACACATCAGTGAAAGTTTGAGGAAAATCGGACAATCGATGCAAAAGTTATGAATTTTTAAAGTTTTGATGTTAAAACCGCTGGATGAGGAGACTACTAGAGGATATGACGTATGAGTGGACAACAATACAAAGAAAATATAAAGGAAATTCAACAAAAATTCACTTTTCTAGAATTATGAAAGAGCAATGGACCAACCTCTTTCAGAAAGCAGGGGGAATAATTGCTACCCCTACCATATGTCAATATCAAGTTGATGGAATTTGTAATTTTCATGAAAAATGGATTTTTGGAGAATTTTCTTTATATTTTCTTGGTATTGTTGTCCACTCATACGTCATAAACTCTAGTAGTCTCCTCGTCCAGCGGTTCCAACACCAAAACTTTAAAAATTCATAACTTTTGCATCGATTGTCCGATTTTCTTCAAACTTTCACTGATGTGTTCTACTAATGTTGCTGCTTTCACTCAATCCACATTGCTCTTGGGGTTTATCTTCCCTTTAATAGTGACATAGGGTGTAACATTTTTCTTTATTTTTGTAATTGATATTGTTTATCTATTCATTTATCTTTTTTTTTTTGTGCATTACATGCGGTCCGGAACACCATATCCTTGATGCGACATAAACATAATCACGCAGGTATTTGACACTGGAGTGTAGCACTGGAGTTTGACAAGTGTTATACGTACAACATGGCAGCCTTCATGATCGGCGTGACACCGGTGTTATCCTTGACATCAGACGACGCCCCGATCTTGACCAGACACTGGACCGTGCTTAAATCCCCTTTCTCTGCAGCGGCGTGCAAGGCCGTGTAGCCTTCGGAACATTTCATGTTGACCTGAGTACATAGCAGAAAATAGCTCAGACTGTATGTAGACCTATTCGGCTATTAAAAGTCGAATCCAAACGAATTTCGACTCTCATACACAACTGATTAAACATAATAATTATGCTCATAATCATGCGGGGTAGAATTCTTCTTCGACGTACACCTGTAATAGTAATCAGTTTTTCGACGTGTACAAAGTTGACTAAACACATCTTATTTGTATGTAGGCCTACATGTATGTATGTATCGATCAAGCTGGGGTGGCAATAACCTTCACATAATCAGAACGAACTGAATATTGATATCAAGTGGGGAGTCACAAGAGTGAACATTGAAGACAATTTCTTAAAAAAATTCAGAATAAAGTCTGAACCTTTAAACGAAAATATTTTCATGGTATGATTACATCCTTCAGTACGTTCTTTATCTTTACGTTACATAAATCAGTGTCATCTGAGACGTAACAAGGACTAACATTAATCTAGATTATAAGGTTATTCCCATTTTGAGATTAGAACTTAAGGGTGCATGTCAGGATTGTCTTTTTGTCTATGATGCCTTTTTGTCTATTCTGCCTTGAAGTGGCTGACTCGCCTACTCGCTTTATAATACAAAGCCGCATCAAAACATTATTCTGTTGGTTTTTTTTTTATTATTGCATGACGATAATGGCAATTTGCTCAAAGGTCGGTTCGAGTGTACCTGTGCTTTATTGGATACGCTGTTGTGGTATAATATGCCTGTTACGCACAGATGAACAAATTTTGAGAGATTGTTATGAGACCCTTAAAGGGGCATTCCAGATGACTTTCATAATTTCACATCATGTAGTACATAAATCGACAGCTCCATGTATAGATTTGTGGAATTTATTGTGGTCCTTGAGCAGAGACACCTTAAAAAATTACATTGAAAAATAATGATGACATAGGAGACTCACATATTATTTCAGAAATGCAGCAGTGTATTCCATTACAACACCGCTTGCTTAACAAGTTCACCTGTGTATAATCTATACCTTCTTCTTTTTTTTTTTCTGTTTTCTCGATCCCCACGTCATGCATTTTTATGGTGAGGCTGCCATGTCATCATCCTTGTTCATTGCAATTTGTTATAAATTTTGAAAGCATTCTTATTCTTCATCCCAATCACTACAAATTCTGAAACTCTGTAATCAGTATAAGTGGTTTATGCTTGTTCAAATGTAAAAGTATAAGAATAATCCGGAGGTCTCCTTTCAGTTTTATACGATATGACCTTTTAGACATCATATTCAGACTGTTGAACTTTGCACCGCCAAATAGGGGCCTATTGAGAAGAAGCGATATCGAAGAGATATAATATTAAGAAACAAGAGACCCGTGTGATATAATGTCATACAATTGGCGTTGTGCTCAAAGAGGGGCTATTGTGAAAGCAATATAGAATCCATGAGTGCATGAGGTTTCGTCAAGGCATCAAATTTAGTTTCTGGATATTAAGGTGAAGGATCGAATATAAGGGAGCATCAAAAGCAACAGTTATACATAACTATACGATTGGATATTAATTGAAACCCATATCAAACAGACAATGATCAGCAGGACTCTTCTGAAAATTGTTTTTGTTCTCTCT
Source organism: Diadema setosum (assembly GCA_033980235.1). Classification (NCBI taxonomy): domain Eukaryota; kingdom Metazoa; phylum Echinodermata; class Echinoidea; order Diadematoida; family Diadematidae; genus Diadema; species Diadema setosum. The sequence continues at coordinate 16,204,427 of CM067065.1, forward strand.
CTCTCTCTCTCTGTTTATACTCTGTGCCCATTAGGCTGCGTTCAAATAGAAGTATACTATTCGGGTATTCGGGCTCGTTTTTCGAGGGCACGCGAATAGCTTGAATCGAACGATAGGATTTCCTCACACCGGTTAACATAGGAGGGCACTATTCGAAGGTACCGAATAGCTGCGAAAAGTATAGCAAAGTGGGAATCGAGCTTGTTCGATTTTTTTTTTTCCAGCGTATACCGTCTCTCGTTTATGAAATAATGACACTTTTGGTCTGGATTTGCCCTTTAGCAAAAATAAGTATGTAGACTGATAATTTGATGCAGTTTAGAAATTGTTAATAAGATTTGCTGGGATGTAGGAGGAAGAAATCCTCACTGCATGGGATGGTGAGTTGACAGTGCGGGTGATGGTGTATTCGGTGCCCGAATACCGAATACCGAATACCGAATACTTCTATGTGAACGCAGCCTTACTTGCAATGTGTAGCAGCTGCTCTATTGTATTGCCAGGGTCCTGTGTTCACCATGCATAAACCCTATGACGATTCACCCCGTCAAGGAACCAGTGGTATAGTAAAAGGCATCCCTATAAACAAATTCATCAAATGACGCCTGTACAGAATCATTCATCATTATAACTATTTCGTTTAGACTCATTAATCGTCATGAACGCTCATTTACATCTATTCCTGTCGGTTTTGACGAGTATACCTTGCCAGTGCTTGCCCGACATAACGACAATTACTAAATCATGCATGCTCACACGGTTCAAGTACTACGAGTTTTCTGTGAAGGATTAAGTGACCTGATTGACTCGTTACTAGCTCGATCTCCGGGGAAATATCTATGCAGAACTTTGTTTATTTCAGCTAACACAAAGATAAGTAGGCCTACATGGAATAAAGTTTCATAAAATCGAACCACTTTTTTTTTTACAAACTAATGGAACTACATGTTGTTGATATGTCCTGGGTGTCTATTATACCAAGAGGTCCCCTGGGTCTCTATAGTGAACACCTGTTAATTGCTCATGCTATATCATCGCCATGACGTGGATCCAGACATGATATGGAGATGAATGTAATGGAATTGAAAGCTTCCTTTCATGGACTTGTCCCCTAACTATCTCCTGAATTTGATAAAGACACTTTTGGAATTCAAACATATCTTGCACGTAGCCATTTCCCAAAGAATAGCTCTATAATTTCTACAGTTATAGTTTATATACGTTCTTTTGAATTTTTCCTTTAATTTTATGATTTCTGCATATTCTGGTGCTGTTAAGGCGAATTGAATATGGGACAAGACCTATACATAGCAGACCAGCTACTGCAGTTGAATATCTGAGATGGAAACGAAACAAAGAAAAACCAATAACAAATCAAAGGGAGCTCTGAATGTTTGTGTCAGTGGGAGTGTGTGCGTGTTTGTTGCTTGTTGTTTTGTATCGTTTGTTTGTTTGTTGACGTTTTTGTTGGTTTGCATTTCTTACGATTTCCGGATTTTGAAGATGGATCACTTCGATCGTCGTCGCGTCGCCCCTCGACGCTGCGTTGACCATTTCACTGACGAGGATAGCAGCATCGAATGTTGGCTGGTGTCCATCCCTACATGGTGACGTCACATCCGAAGGGTTGTTTCCAGGTTGGACGGCATCTGGTATTTTCGTTTTCACATACGTATGGTGAGAAAGGGTGTGTAAATAAATGAATGAATGAATAACTGAATAAATAGATAGATAGATAGATAAATAAATAAATAAATAGATATGTTTATACATTGTCTACATATGTGTGTCTATTATGAATATGATTGTATTTAAAAATAATACTACACCGTATGATGCGTATCAATCTCGAATTCAATAATACCTAGTTAGCTGTCTGCATTTAATGCCAAATGAGCACGTAGAATTTTTGTGGCATGGTCTTATTACAGGGGGAAAAATAGTATACGTCGTGACTTTTTTTCTAAATATTTTTTTTTTTGTCCCTATCCCTTATGCGTCAAGTTGAACCCACAAGTGGAAGAGGAGATTAACCATCGTTAATCGTATCAGCAATTATTCATTTATTGTACATTTTAAGCGTGAAAATTTGTGTATTACACATGAAAGTGTTGGTACATGCATTTACTAAATTTTGAGACAGACGGAGTGACTGAATATTTATTCCAAGCTACTGTATTCTTTCATTTTCTTCTCTTTTTCTTTGTAGGAACTTTAGTAATCCCAATCCCTCGGTCTGACTCATTTCCCACTTTCCACCCCCTAGCTTTTGTCTGTCCTCTCTACCCTATGATCCCTGTGAGTTGGCTCAGTCGGTATCGCGTCTGCCTCACGATCACGCGGCGCGGGTTCGAACCCGAGTCTGGACTGAGCAATGTTGTGTGTAAACATACCGTCCCCCCTAGCAAGAGGCAAAACACTCTGTCCCTCGGATAGGACATAAAATGGAGGTCCCGTGTATGAGAGAGTTACAGCTCATGCACGTAAAAGATCCCGCTTCATTCATTCATCGCAAAGAGTAGGGTGTTTAACCGGTGAAGTGGTCCCACCCCACATCCAACTGGACCCATGGAAGACCAGCTTAGTGTAGCTGAATATGGGCTATCCAGCCATCTTCTCAGATGGAAAATGAACAACAACAACAACAACAACAACAACAACAACAACACCTCTTCACCTCAGAATCCCCGCTCTTACCATCCCTCTCTCCTGTCTGTATCCGACAGGAGTTTGTGAGAACACGAGGGAGAGGGAACTGAGACTTGCATCAAATTATATCAAATATAATGTTCGTCATTGATGAAAAATAGATTGATTGAGCTACATTCTACTTGCATTACTGTTTTCTGTCATTGTTTCGGTCATTGTTGTACCCGTGCTCCCCATCTTAATCTTTAACTCGATTTTAACTGGGACCTACGCTCAAGAAGCTCGCTTTTAAGGAGGTTCCATCATATTTCCTTAGTATTCATTCACAGATTCCAAACTTCATAGATCGACCACTATATTATGTTTTATATATTTGCAATATTCTTTGTAATGTCTCCAGCTTGATATCATGTACTTCATTTGATTTTGTTATATTTGATGTATTTTTTCATCGAGAGATATGAAAATAAAATCGAAATTAAATTACTACCATTGTCTGGGAACAAAGCAGTGAGAAATATCAAAACACTAATAACAATAAACACTCCTTGGTCCCTAAAAAAATGTAAATCGAGGCAATTTACAATAGTTTACAATATTTCCAACTAATTAACAATATTCTAAAACGTCATAATTTCACAATTTATTTAAACGTTACTGGAATATTACACAGTGTCGTTAAAAATGTACCAGAAATACCTTGACTACCGAGTGCGTCAGGCGTTTCCTTAATAGTATTCAGCTGCTGCTCAGTCCGTTTTTTACCCGCACGAAATCTCTTGAAGAAACTCATTTTGGGCGCCGCGCCTATATAGATGAAACAAGATAATATTATATCCACCGTCGTCGTCGACAACAAAAGGCAATAATGATGAATGAAGCAATATTCTAATCTTTATTTGTGGATATCCCTGTAACCAATTGATGCCCTATACATACACATAAAAAAAAAATACCTCAGCGTTCAAATCTTCTTAACAGTGTGATTGCCATTGGCTACCTACTTGTATAAAATGTCTCTTATATATTTTCAATTGTGGAAAGGAGAAGGTTTAAGAAACAGTGTAAAATCACAATGTAAAGAAAAAAATAAAAGGGCGCAAAAGTAACACCCCAACCCCCCCCCCCCCAAAAAAAAAGTCACAGGCATTAGATATTAAAAAAGAAAAGATGTGAAATATTCTCCCTTTTATGACGCAGTGACATTACCTATTACGCTCTACGCATTCTAGAAGAACTAATGACGTCATCGTGGCCCATGTTCGCTACTGAACATCACTCATGCTATCGAGTCTTCATGTGATTTTCTCTTTTTTATTTTGACATGGCATGAAAAATAAACCTATTTTTGCACAAAATGATAATTCAAAGTAAATGCACAACTTAACAATCGCATAAAACACTATCAATAGGGGGTGGGTGTAGTTTCTATACATTTCCGTGATCTTTATGATAATCAGTATATAATGGAATCAGATTTATGGCTGCAAACACTCCTTTTGTTAACAAACAAAGTGAGATCAAATTTTTTTTTTCTGCAAATAACACGATATGCAGTAAGGGTAACATAGACTTATATTCTATGCAAAAGCAAGTTTTTTTTTCCACAAATATGAATTTTCATCGCTGCAAATCGCCGCAATTACAACAGGATAACACCGAAATAGATGCAAGTATTTGTCCAATGAATTATAGTATACTCAAAGTACAAGAAGCAAAAAGAGAAATGAATACTGTAATACTCACATGCTTGACAGTCGCAGCAAATTTGGATCCAACCAAACAACAAATGCAGAAAAGTTTGTAATTATTTTGCAACAAAATCCCCGCATCAAAATCCAGAAGCGAGCGTACGATCTTGGAGAAAAATGAGGAAGCGGAGAATATTAAATACTGCTTCCCCGTAGCTGTGCGGCTCTCAGTGACGCACCTGTTACGGTGGATTCGGGATAGGATTTTACGAAGGCTTAATGCGTTTCCACTCCTGCAACATGCTTATTCGCAGCATCTGTGTATTTGGATTAACCCTTTTCTGCTCCAGGGACTTTGGACAGTGTGTACAACGCTATAGGGTTTTCTGTGTCAATCGACGCTCAGAGCACACAAAGGACATGGAGTATTAAGGAGCAACTATGGATATTACTGACATTCACACAGACAATCATACACTATACCGGTGAAGTGAGCACTCAGGGTAACAGCGGGTATATCACACACACGCGCGCACACACAATCATAGAGCCCAACTTGTAATGACAACAATAAAAAGCACTACTCTATTGTGTACACATAGTTCTAATACAATAAACCAGGTTCAAGTCCGATCTGTATCAGGAATGCGGCATGCTTGATTACCACATAGTGTTTGACGAGGAAGTGAGCTCTGCAAAATCGTACGAAACACAGACTAGCAATTTATCAGCTATAACTTTATATATGATTTTGTGCGAAGAACCTATCTCTGACGAAACCATGATTAGCGCGCGCGCTCTCTCATTATGGCTCACACACACACACACGCACACACACACACACACACACCTACACACACACACACACACACGTACACACACACACACACACACACGCACACACACACGTACACACACACACACACACACACGTACATGATTTTTCTACTAAAGAGTATTCTTGAATAAGATATGATAAATATTTTTAAGGTGAATATGAAACGTACATAATTATGCCTGACTCAAACGATGGCTCGGAAATCTTGCTGATGAGAGAACAACGCATAAATTATCTATTGTTCTCAAATAAGAACGATATTAATTACAGAGTAGTGCGGAGAAAAGATATCAAGCCGTTAAAGGCATAATTTACCATTTGCAGATGAAACAAAAACCCACAATATTTTAGTGCTTCAAATAGTTTTAAAATGTGAGTTAGGCATAGAAACAACCATTATGAAAATTTGTATCAGTATAATTAATGTTAAGTATCGTTAAATTTACAAAATATGAACAATGGATATAATAAGAATGTTTTAAGACTAGACCATCTACAGTTATGGTTTATTGAGAAAAATAGTAATATCTCCTTATATTCTAGGCTTTATCGCAAAGTTTTTACATGGTAAGATGTTTTGTGATACAACTGACTTATACGTATGCATCAAAATGTGATATCTCGAATATTTTTAAAATCACTGCTCCCAATGGTAAACAGTACCTTTAATAAGCAATTCACATCCATTACCCCGAGCCCAGCATTCAAATGCTGGAGTAAATTTCAGTGAATGAGGTTTTGAAGAGCCATAGGACCTGTACAGCCTTAAATGTAATTCAGTGTTTATGCTCCCATAGTCTGCCATTCATTTCGTTTAATGCTATGTTGACTTCTTCATGTTTACTCTTGAATAGTCTCGTCAGACATTTATGAACATTTTTAGGTTATCATATCACTATACTTTGAAATCATTGTATGAGAACTGCATATAATATAAAAGATGACGAAGTAGAGTGGTAATGCATTTCAGTCCAACAGTGCTATTTATTCAGACCAAATTTTCGATGAATACATTCCTCTTCCTTAGGGTCGACAATGACAATGATGACCCCACTCGTCATCTGGTACCAACTGGTACCAACTCGCAGACTACATGTATCATATATATATATATATATATATATATATATATATAGCAATAATAATGTCACAATGGAGGAATGCATTAAATACCAATTGCCTTGAATTTAATTCAAAATCCGAATTTTCAGGGGCCTCCCCCTTCGTCAGGGATGACAGTGCGATCATCCCTGACGAAGGGGGAGGCCCCGGAAAATTCGGATTTTGAATGAAAATCAAGGCAATTGGCATTTAATGCATTCCTCTATCGTGACATTATTATTGCTTTTTCTAGTACTGCCAATACGCGGAGCAACAACAACAATGTATATATTTGAAGTTGCCCTCAAGACTTATTTATTTGTTACCATTTTCCAGTAGAATTGTATATTATGATACTTTTTTTCTCAGTATCATTATTGTGTCATTCATTTTCATGTGCATGTTTGTGTAAGGATTTTTGTACTTCATAAGTTACTTCTACTGCGCCTTGAGCACGTTAGCTATGTGGAATTGGCGCATTATAAGCACCCTGTATTATTATTATTATTATTATTATATATATATATATATATATATAGATGTATATAAACATATATATATACATATACATATTTATTATGTATATATATAATACATATATATACATGTATATATATATATATATATATTTATAAACGGTTATAGAAAGAGTAAATGTAGAGTCTTTTGTAGGTATCCAAATTGATGAGACCTTGATGTGGAAGGATCAGATTAAATGTATCAACAAATGCATTAGGCGCAAAATTGGCTTAATCTTCAAGTTAAGATACTTTGTTCCAAGGCATGTTCTCATGCTTTTATATAAATTCTTTATACAATCACATATACTTTATGGAATTGAAGTATGGGGAAGTACCTACAGAAGCCACTTAAATTGTATATTTTTAGCGCAAAAATGCTGTGAGAGCAATTACATTTTCCCCCTTAAGAACAGGTTCTAGGCCATTATTCACCAGTCTAGGAGTGTCAGATGTTTTTGACCTGCATAAGCTTGCAGTGTCAACCTTTGTATCTGCACAAGGGACATTTACCACATACTGTAACGCAATATTATGAGCCAATGAATCATGCATAAAGGACTAGAGGCAAAGATCATTCCATGCTTAGACTCCCGAAATGTAAAACGACACATGGTACATTTTCTATATCTTTTGTCGGATCAAAGTTTTGGAATAGTTTGCCCAAAAATGTTCAAGAGGAAAGAACAAGATCTTCATTTAGAAGAAACCTAAAAAATCACTTGTTAAAAGAAGTTTAGTGAAGAAAAGAAATTTCAATGTTCAGTTTAATGTACTTCTATAGTACAGTTACTTTAAAAGAGTAGACCTTGCAATAAGTAGCTTAAATATACATGTAGCTATAATGGGAGAACCATTCTCGACTAGCACTTGTGCTAACTCATATATATATATATATATATATATATATATAGGCGTAAAAACAGTACAATTAGTATTCCAACATATTTTCGGCCAGACAAAATTACAAATGTGACACTGCCAGCGATATTTATTACATGACTTACACGTACACATTTTATACACATATTTCGATATAATAATGATATGATTATATAGAAAAGGCATACATACATTTTGCGGTGATCGAGAGGCCAATGGCGTTGCGGCCGCCGGCGAATGTGTTGTTTGATGTTGGTGTCGTATTTGGGTATAGAGGGCGTGTGTATAATAATGTGTGCAGTGTGTGTATGCAGCTGCTCTTTGATTTGCACACTCCACGATACATTGCTTTGTAGCGATGTTCTTTCACATACATTTAAGTCATGTTATAAATATCGCTGGCAGTGGCACATTTGTCATTTTGTTTGTCTGTATAGATCCTGATGAAGGCCAACACGGCCGAAAGCTCGAACGCACAATAAAGGAAATATATAGGAAGAAGAAGTTAGTCTTCCGTGGAATACTACTTATACACCTGTCTTATACGCCTATATTATAATCATGATAATGTATCCATGACGTGGAAGTTTAAACGTTGACACAACATTTCTTGCATATAATTATTAATGTCTGGTTAGTTTGAATCGACTCGTATGTGAAAGCTGTTTTATTTTTTATTTATTTATTTTTTTTTGTCCTGTCCTTTTTTGTGTCAGGTTGTTTGTCCGTCCTTAATTGATTTTTGCGAACAATGTAACCTAATAAGCGTTTTAAATCTCCAAATCAAACTTGGCACATGCATGTATGAGTGGACGAATCCGCGTTTATTAACTTGTTGGGGCACAAAATGAAGGTCAAAGGTAATAGTCATAGTGAAATTCCAATTGAAACTAAAAATTAAAAAGATAGTGTAGGCCCTACGTGTATTCTCATATAGATAATCTCTAGATAATATTTTGGGTCATGAGGTAGGAGATCAAGAGTCAAGTGAAAATGCTGAAAATCAACTTTTTCGGCGTATTTTGAAAAAAAAAAAACCCTCTTTATAGTTATCTTAATTGGCTAATTAGTACATGACGATGTTTCTCGATGTATTTTCTTAATGATTAGGTCAAAGAAAGAGTCACACATATGGTATACACACACCCGCGCACACAAACACTTGTCGTCGTACAACCAAGTCATGCAGTGATGATGTGATTTCTTGTCTCAAGGACAGTACGAACACATAAAGTCATGATTAATCTTTGAAAGAGAATTTTATCTCTTGATTATTTTATGGTCTCAGTTTTTATAAAAGTCTGATCTAGAATTATCGCACATTATGAATACAAATATGCATGACAGATAACTTTTAGGACAAAGTTCTAAAGGCTTGTTCCATTGTAAGGTCTATTTATAATAAAGGTAAAACTCTTATCAACAGTTACGGAGAAACGATAATTATATGCCAAAGAAGGAGAGCATTGCGACTTTCAAATTCACCTGATCTAATGCGCATTCACACCATTATCGAAGCAATCCAGTTAGCATCCGGAGTATATTATGACCATTGTGTGTGCCCGTGTGTGTGTGTGAGTGTGCGTCTGTCAATCATTTCTCGAAAGAAATGAAACAGACTGTGGCAGACCATTCTCAATGTTTCAATTGTAAAATGTAAAATCTCGTAAAGACATCATGATCGACACCGTAGTAAAAACAATGGTGATTATAATGATACTTATGGTAGCATGACATATCATCATTTCAGTTATTTTTGTTTTTTCAATCGGACAACTTCGGGCACATTTCATACCATAATGGTGGCACCAAACAGGTATCAAACCTTATAGTTTTCTGATTGAATTCATGTTTGATAATTATGAAAAAGTAAATAGGACCTACCACTGAGTTGCAAGCACGTTATACTGACATCCGGGTCACGTATCGTTTGTAAGCCTGTGATGAAACAATGAAACTGAGCTACAAAACTGTGATCTTTGCTTAACTCTACTGTAGGCCTAACTATTATATGAAACACCCCCTGTTTGTAATTCTATCCCTTTTAACAACCTATTATTACATAAAGTAGCGGCAGGACACGTCATAAAGAAACTAACATCTATCCTAAAGGGGTCCATAGCCGGTTTTCTTTTTATCAGAATTCATTTTCATAGTTTCGTAATGAGACAAATCTCACAGTTTAAGACCAATGTCTTCCTGGGGATCACACATGCAGTGCTTTCTATGTATTCCTCTTGTGCAATTGTGACCAATATATACAAGCACATTAATGTACATATGTTACAAAAAGTACTTAGAAATTAAAAAAAGCTCTCTCTCTCTCTCTCTCTCTCTCTCTCTCTATATATATATATATATATATATATATATTTAATATAATGCGACACTGATGAATAATTGTTAGTCAATGTAATAACATTGCAATGTCTTGTGCTAACCATATTAGTATAGTGAACTTTTGTCCTTTCTTTTCATAATAGACAGTCATCAGGGCTGTACAGAAGTATACTATACATAAGATGACACACTGGTATACATAAAGCAACATGGCTGCAGTCGTTAGCAGTATACACTCCACTTGTAAGTCTTAACTAACGTGAGTCTATAATGACCATTTATCAATGATTTCATAATAATTATAACAAAATACAGTAATAACATGAATTAATCAATTCATATTATTGGTTACGTTACATTAGAGTGTAATAATAGGCTACTGAGTATTAGACAGTTCCGTGTTATTGGTTATAAACAAAAATACAATATGAGGTTGTGTACTAAGATGAAACTATAATAAAAAATGTAGGGCTTAACTTTTTCGTACATGGTCGTATGGTAGACAATGACATAAAACATAAGTTATATGACAGCAGGGGAAGACTGGACGTTGTAAAGCATTCTACGTTTGTAAAGCATCAACCTTTAAATGCAAATTAAGACAGTATTTATTGAATAATTATATTAGTTCAGCTCATTGAAATCTGTTTTGTGCTGTACAGGACTATCCCGCTGTACTGCACTCCAGGGTTGTTGTCATGTTAAACCAGCTGTTTGTGTCCTCAAATTCTGTCACTGTGTTTATGACCTATTGTATATTCCTCCTTCTTTAAAGACAGTTGGGGCGAGGTAACAGCTGGTATTTCAATTCTCACTGCACTGTAACTGGTTGTTGAATGTCTTCTTTTTTTTTTTGATTTAAGGTGCATGTGTTCCCTTCTTAATACACGCAATGTAAATATTTCTAATACTATTTAAATCGTATCATTGTTATTATATATTGAGTCGTATTGTTATTATTGCCAGAACGGCAATGGTTCATCCGCCTACAGCATGTGGCTTATCCGACCCCAAACCTGCATTAGAGAAGAATTTGCTATATAACTCTATAATTGTACTTTTTTTTTATTTTTTTCTCTATGTTTCGGTCATTGTTGTACCCGTGCTCCCCATCATAATCTTTAACTCGACTTTAACTGGGACCTATACGCTCAACAAGCTCACTTTTAAGTAGGTTCCTTCATATTTCTTTAGCATTCATTCACAGATTCCAAACTTCATAGATCGACCACTGTATGTTTTATATATTTGCAATATTTTATGCATGTCTCCAGCTGGATATCATGTACTTCATTTAATTTTGTTATATTTGATGTACTTTTTCATCGGGAAATATGAAAATAAATACATTGAAATTGAAACAATAAACGTGTAAATGGTTATACATGACACAGTACAAAAGTAAAACATCGTCTTGTTGCTATCGCATAATTATGACATGAATGATACTAAAAACATGACAAAATCAAACGTTTGCGTATCATAAACCAAAAACAAAGCATTATAATGAGAGGTCTACCAAAATTTAACAAAGAGGAAGAATACCAACAAGGTAAACTTTTTTTATCTTTTATGTGAAGTTTACATCCCACTATGCAATTTTAAAGAGAAAATTAAACTTTTTGTTTTGTTTGATTTACTTTGAACGTTGAATGCATAAAATGCTTCCTTTAGAAGAAATAAAACACGTATACGACTGGATTTTAGAATTTAAGGTATGTCCGTATCAACATAAATATAATAGTATATACATACAATAATATTTTAAAAGTTAAGGACTTATGTTTCAATTTATATCAGAACAACTTACATCTATCAAATATTGGGACAATAAGTTATTAAAAGTATTTGATGATATATTTTGTAAAAATACCAATATTTATAAATGACCTACTCGACGTTCAAACCAATTTCAATTACCTATTGCACATTATTTTCGCACAGACTGCATTTATTACCAGGACCGAGTATTCGGAATCAACCAAGTGATGATCCAGAAATGCACCATGAATTGCTGTATATGAACAAAATAATTTATTCGATTCTTTGATACTTTTTTAGTGCATCTCTTGTGATTATAGATGTAAAGGACACTTTTTCTCAATGTAGACTATACTTTATGGATATACATTTAGTGTTTTTTATCTTTTATGTCCATATTGGCCATATTCTGTTTGCAGACCTCACTTGAATATCAGGACAAGCAAACGGAACATTTCTTTTAAGAATATGTCGTGAATGACATAACTAAAATGATAGTGTTACGACCAAAATCGCTCTGAGAATGATCGCACAAAAGAAACAATCAACTACTCTCTAAAAAAAATCGAGTGAAAATTTTCACTCTAAAAAGAGTGAATATAAAAAAGAGTGAATTTCGAGTGATATTGGAGTGAATTTTGAGTGAAAATGCTCATTTTCACTCATTTTGGAGTGACGTCAGGGATCACTCCAAAATCTTCGAGTGATCCCTGACGTCACTCCAAAATGAGTGAAAATGAGCATTTTCACTCAAAATTCACTCCAACTTCACTCGAAATTCACTCTTTTTTGTATTCACTCTTTTTAGAGTGAAAATTTTCACTCGATTTTTTTTAGAGAGTAATGCCACAGGCGGTTTATTAACAGTGATATCGTGGGTACAGACTCGAAATCGGTTTTCACATCAGTATACAATAATGATCAATAGAAACAATTATAAATCGGTAGTGGAATCACTTACACGCACCGACGAATGATTCCTCCGACGTAACTCCAAAGGCGCAGGTTACGATAGTCCACGGTATAAATCCGGGGTAAACTCCACGATATATGTCCACAGCGAAACGTGCGGAATCCAAACGTTATGACGACCACGTCCAGTCGAGGCGTTGAATGATGATTCACTTTATAATGTCCAGCAAGAAATCCAGCCCGTCACAGCTTTGCCGTAACAATGTCCGTTGACACTAAAATATGGAGTCTATCTCCAATGTAGGCAAATTAATTCTCTGCGGGCAATATGTCTCCCAGGCCTTATCTCCACAAACACAGTTTGTATAGCAGGTCAGCAGGTAACACAGGACTGACTATAACAAGTCGCTTCAGAGCCAGAAGTGACGTAACTCTCAGAGCAGAGGTGTTGGGTACTCTGCCTACCTCAGGATTTCCCCGGCTTATATACTATCCATTCACCCCTTTCTAGTACATTCTGTAATTTTCTCCAACCTGGGGTCACATACCTGAACATACTAGCAAGTCCAAATTCCAGGAATCCTGGATGACTCACTGCCTAACTATGTGCATAACATCATTGCCAAAATTAACTACCAATCACATTGGGCTACAGGGACAGTGCCTCACTCAGCCAAATATGTAAGCACTTCCCAGAATATTCTGGAATGGGTGAAATCGTTCTAGATTGAGTGAGCTATTTAATGTATTTCCTGTCACATGCATGTACTGTAGTTACATTGTATACCACCTAGAAAATATTCCACTGATCTGGTCAGCCTGTATGTACTATATCTATATCATAAAGAATGTTCTCCATTAATCTGGTCACCCTGTGTACATACACATTAAAACAATCATGCATGCAGTACATCATACATGTACATAACTACTAATGTTTTGTGACAATAGAAAAAGCTGCAATTATCAAGGTTGGAAACTTATTGTGTTACCATCTAGAAAAACTTATGTTTCATTATAGGAGCAGCTGCAGCAATGGGTTACCACAAGTATCAAATTTTGATGACGCATCTGGTAGAAATATCAATTTTAAATTTATGAAAACGTGCTGCGGACCCCAGCTATCCCTGTTGTTTGCATCACATTGACTTCTCTTTTACTGAATGTTTGAAGAATATGTACTGTTAATTGACAAATCTGAAATGAATTGAATTTAAGCAATGGAAACGCAGAAGCTTTGTTGGTCCGCTGAAATGAAGACATCGTGGGCCATTTCAGAATGATCACAAGCTAAAGGAAACTCGTCTCGTTTAGAAGTACTCTCTCCACTTCTGTGGCATTTGGCCGACGTACCTGCAGAGCATATTAGAAATAAAGACATCCTGCGTAACAAACTGTAATTTTGCAACGCTTTTCAGTTTCGTTCATTACATTTATACATACAAGTATATTTCCTTCTAAGTGTTACTGTCCCTAATAAATGTTTACCGTACAACAGCAATAACTTACAGAATCCATTTTAATGATAGTGAAACGATAATGCATGAACAGTTACCAAATTCCTCTCCTCTTTTCATTCTGTTTTCGGTGTCATCCCCTTAAAGTACCAGGCTATCTCTCTCTCTCTCTCTCTCTCTCTTCTCTTGTTTATAATTCAGATCGAGCGCGCGCTCGACTGTATACTCTTTACATTGATTTATTTCCAAGGTATAGAGAAAAGATTGTATTTCGAAAGTTTCATCCTGTCCTTTGAACCTTGACCCACGACCCCATGAGCCAAAATGCTCTTAGAGAATTATTGTCTGTTTCAAATATAAATACACAATGTACTTAGTCTTGAAGGTATCCTGGGTTATTTCTGAGATATGGAGGAAAAAAAAAGCGGCATTTTAACATTTTCATTTGACCATTCACCTTGACCCCATGGCCATAATAAGTAAAAAAAACAAAAACAAAAACAAACAAACAAACAAGCATTGCAGAGAGTCTGAAAGTATTTAAATCTTAGAATTCGACCTCGGTATATAACAACTTTCAATTGAGCCCATACATGCGTACACAAATATGATTGGCGGAAGTTTGTTCGCTCATACATGCATGATATATTAATTGTCAGTGGACTGTGTAGCAAAAATTTCAGAGAAAAATATTCTATTTTTTCTTTTATAATTGTCAGATTATTACTTTAGCCATGTCCTGTCCTAATCCTAATTGTTTCACCTCCTAAACGAAGTCATCAACTTATGTCAAAGGAAAAGCAATCCCATTTGTTATGTTGTTGTTGTTGTTTTTTTGACGCCATGTTGTTGTTGGTGGGGGTTTTTTGCCCCTGAACATTTGGTAATTTTGAGAAAAAAAAGCGATATGTCAAGCTTCATTAGATATCTCGATGTTACGTCTTAAAAACACAATTAACTACGAACGGACTAAAGGAGGGCGGGCTGACAACCCGAAAGCATTTGTCCGGCGCCACTTCGTGGCGGTATGTAGATAAACAGTTATGCGTACAAGTTTGAGTCTAATCAAATGTTTCGTGATTCAAACTGAGATTAGATTGGAGTGTCTCGGCATTAAAGAAAATAGAGCCTAAATTGCCTCTCATCGCAATTAGCCTATTATATTGAAAATGACTGAAAAATTGGTGCTACTTACGCGGGTCCTGTGACAAACTGTCCTGAGCTGTCTTTGCGTATGATGAAATAGGATCGCACTCTGTTCTCCGCAGAAGCCAGGGGGCTGCCAGAGCCTCAGCTGCTACCCGCTTTGTATACCTTGATTATGCATATTGTTCCCCTTGCGACACAGAATTTTCTCCCTTCATTTGCCGCTATTGTTGCTCGTTGTTCAATTCTTTTATCGTCATTCCACATGTAAACCACTTCAAGATTCTCATAAGTGTCGTTAGCAACCAATGTTTGCGTGATACCCATTTTTTTCAGCTCTTTCACAGTAATTGAAAGGAATCCCAGTTTATGCCCAAACGTGGTGGTGGTGGCGATGTGCTTAGCGTGCTCTGACAAAGGATGATGTTGGCTTCTACTATTCTACGAAAGTAGAGAATTCAAGGCATGTGCAGTCAAAAAAAAAAAAAAAAAAAAAAAAAAAAAAACCTCCAATGAACTCCAACCATTCCAGGAACTAAAGGATATATCAGCGAACCCACCTACCCACCTACTCCGTTCTCGGTTTTTTTTTTTATCATAAGGTCAAAGAAACAGCTACACATATACACATCCGCGCACACACACTTGTCTTGCAGTGATGTGATTTCTCGTCTCAAGGACAGTAAACACATGAAATCATTGTTAATCTTTGAAAGAGAATAAATCTACTAAGTTACTTATGACTTCAGTTTTTGTACGAATCTGATCTAGAATCATCTCATATCACGAACACAAATATGCGTGGCAGATAACTTTCAGGACAAAGTCCTAAAAGGTTGTTCCATTGTAAGGTCTATTCATAATAGATATGAAACTTAAACAGTTACGGAGAAATGATAATAATATGCCCATAATGTAACATAGCATTGTAACTATCATATTTACCTCACCCAATGCGTCGTCACACTATAATCGGAGCAATCTAGTTTGTAACCGGAGTATATTATGGCCATTTTGTGTGTCCATGCAAAGCTCGTGGGTGTCTGCGTGTGTCTGTGAATCATTTTTGTAAAAAAAAAAATAAAATGAAACAAACTGTAAAAGGAACGCATTAGCAGTTACCATTCTCAATGTTTCGTTTGTAAGATGGCACTAAAAATCAATATCGTAAAGAAAATTGGAATCATGATCGACACCGTAATAAAAATAATGCCACATGTATTTATCATCATAATTATGGTAGTAAGACAAATCATTATTTTCGTTATTTTATTTTTAAATCGGACAATTTCGTGCACATTTCTTTTTTTTATACCATAGTGGTGGCAAAAAAGAAACTTCATACTTCATTGACTGAATTCGTGTTTGATGATTATGCAAAAGTAAATAGGACATACCACTGAGCTGCAAACACGTTACTAGTAGGCCCTATAATACAGACAGCATATTCACTTATATGTGACCGGGCACCTCAAAACGAACATAAAGTCGCACACACTGATTTTACGTGAGGACTGAAAATAAGTGAAACGGGTCAACCTAGCCGAACTTGACTTTTTCATATTTTCTGAAAGAGCGGGTCTTCTTTTACATTATGCTAAAATTTGGTATCATAAATCGGGCAGGAAAGTGTGTTGTTTTAGCAGTTTTAACATTTTTGGTAGAATAGTGTGATTAGGTGTGTCTTTAGAATCCCTTTTTCATTTCTGAAAAAGCTTGTCCACACTCTTCACTTTCAACTCTAATAACTTTTGAAAGGATAGTGCTACTGCTTTGAAAGTTGGCATTAATTATGGACAGAATGTGTTAATGAGGCATGCTTAATTTCAGTTTAATCTGATAATCCCTTCATTGTTGTTACTCTGGTGGTTTACTTGCTGTTTTTTGTCCTATTCATCACACAGCCAGCACGGTTTGGTAAAGATTAAACGCTTGAATAGACACTGTACTTCAGAGCCTCTTTTCTCAGTTTACACTTTTCCTGAATTTGTGCTTTCTTTTCAATATTTAGATAGGTTAGGAGAGTCCATTTGATTTGAGTTATACATCATTTTAAAGCTTAAAGCCTGCTCTTTCAGAATATGGTCTTAACTAAAAATTCATGTCTGGCGACTTTTTGTTTGTTTTGAGGTGCAGGGTCACATATGATAGTCCGTATTCCTCTTATGAAACTGAAACTGAGCTGTATAACTGTGATCTTCGCTTAAAGGTATAATTTACCACTTGCGGATGAAACACAAACCAAGCATATAGTGGTTCACAATAGTTCTGAAATGGGAGTTATGGACAGAAACAACCAATGTAGAAATCTAAAGCAGTATAATCGATGTTAAGTATTGTTATAAAATGGGTTCAAGAATGTAGCCAATTGGAAGCGCTGAAATGAGTCACGTGTGCGTGCATTAATTTCTCACTAACATGCACGGCCTGACTCACAATGTTTACACTAGCAGTGCGCACTCAATCAGTTGTTACAAATGCGTCGCGCGCTACTATACGCGCTGTCAATCCTGTAAACAACTTCTAGTTCAGGCTGCCAGCCGGCCTTTCTTGTGGATACATGTGGCGTACGTATACTCCTATACGTACATGCTCACAGTACTTTCGATGTGCGGGATTTCCGAGTGCGACGTGCGGAATATGTTTGGAACGAACATCTTCGGACATCTTGACTTTTTGACTTGAGGTAGTGCTACATGTAGCTGACTGGTATTGACCCACAAAGGTACGTGAAAAATGTTGTTAGTTTTCGACCCATTTTATAAAACAAATGATGCACAGGATTATTTAGTGGCGTTAGTGGAGATGCAGCTCACTCTCGGGTATTTACAATGTAGTGCAACATGCACTCGGCTTCGCCTCGTGCATGTTTCACAATTGTAAATACCCTCGAGTTGGCTACATCTCCACTAACGCACTCTATCCTGTGCATCATTTGTATATTAACTATACAAAATGTGAAAAATAGCTAAAATACAAATGTTTCACCTTCATAGACATAGGGGTTGAGTGAGTGCAGCAATATTAGTAGAACACATCAATGAGAGTTCTGCATTATTACGTGCAGATTATTCCACCCCACAAAGCAACCTTATCAGTACATGTATTTTGAATTGGCAAACAGTGCAACAAAGGATTAAGTACCAACAATGTTTGATGGTTTTTATGCCTCCGCCACGAAGTGGTGCCGGACGCATTATGTTTTCGGGTTGTCCGTCCGTCCGTCCGTCCGTCCTTCCGTCCGTCCGTAATGAATGTTGTGGACAAGGTAACTATCGAAACTTGTTGAGGTATCCTAATGAAACTTGGCATGTATGTGTATTAGGGGGTGAAGTTGTGCCCATCAACTTTTGGGTGCACATGCTCAAGGTCAAAGATCAAAAGGTCAAGGTCAAATGCATAAAATTTCACTATTTCCACCATATCTATTGAATGCCTGAAGATATTTTCTTGAAACTAAGTGTATATATGTATTACCCAATTAAGATTCTCTGGTGAAAGTTTGGGTCATGAGGTCAAAGGTCAAAAGTCAAAAGGTCAGGGTCAAATACATAAAATTTCACTATTTCCACCATATCTATTCAATGCCTGAAGATATTTTCTTGAAACTTAGTGTATACATGTATTACCCAATTAAGATTCTCTGGTGAAAGTTTGGGTCATGAGGTCAAAGGTCAAAGGTCAAAAGGTCAAGTAAAAATATTAAAACTTCTTTTTTTTCTCAGTACCTTGGAAAATTGTTCAAGGTATCTTCATGGAACATAGTATATACATGTACTGACTGCAACGGCGTAAATCCGTCCTGAGGAGTGGGGGGGATGGTCACCATCACCACGATTACAAGCCCACCGGACCGGCGCAGCCTTGGGGAGGGGGGGGGGGGGGAGAAACTTGGTGCCCCCCTCACACACACACACACACACTTTATACAGGGATCGGATGTCCCACTCTTTTGCATGGAATATACACCCTGTAATGTGGGAGGAAAGTGGCAGCAAAAATATGAAGACGAAGTTCTTGTTGCCTTTTTTTTTTTTTTTTTTTTTTTGCTTATCAGATGACTTTCGGCGGAAAATCAGACCTTAAAAGTATGAAAACATTTTTTTTTTTAAATATATGTGAGAGGGAGCGGAACGACCGAACGGGGGGGAGGTTGTGTAATGTATGGGGGGTGGTAGCCTTCTCCCACACGAGGAAGATTTTGCATTTTCAGCCCTGAAATTCAGCGGTCTGGTGCACACTTTTGGTAAAAAATGTGTTTTCTTTTCTTTAAAAAAAAAACAATAAGAAAATGAAATATTCACAATATATTATTGAATGACTAAATCGTGGTATTTCAGCTCTTGCTCTGCATGTGCGACATCATTATGAAGGCCTACTAAATAGTGGGGCCTATCACCGGCGTAGACAGGATTTGATCTAAGGTTATGTGAGGGAGCGAAGCAAGCGAGGGGGGGGGGAGGGTATGGTAGGGGGGAAATTTTGACATTTTACAGTCCAAAAACTGCCATTTGTAGCTATATTCTTCGCTTTGGAAATTAAGGGAGGGGCACACCGGGCGCAACTGCTGTAAATCACTGGCAGCAACATCAGGAGAATGGCAAAGCGATTAAATGCGAGCGAGCTTGAAAATTTTGACATTTCACAGTCTAAAAACTGCCGTTTGTAGCTATACTTTTTCGCTTTGGAAATTAAAGGGGGCACACCGGGCGCAACTGCCGGCAATTACTGGCAGCAACATCAGGAGAATGGAATAATGATTTAATGCGAACGAGCCCCCAAAACTGTCCTTTATGGCTGTATATATACATATATATATATATTTTTTTAATTTATTTTTATTTATTTTTTTGCTTTGGAAATTAAGGGGGGGCGCACCGGGCGAATACTGCTGGTAATTACTGGCAGCAAAATCAATAGAATGGAATAATGATCAAATGCGAGCGTGCGAAGCGAGCGAGCTTCATCAGGAGAATGGCATAACGATTAAATGCGAGCGAGCGGAGCGAGTGAGCTTGAAAATTTTGTTATTTACAGTCCCCAAAACTGTCCTTTGTGGCTGTAGTTTTTCGCTTTGGAAATTAAGGGGGGCGCTACGGGCGAAAATTGCTGGCAATTACTGGCAGCAACATCAGGAGAATGGCATAATGATTAAATGCGAGCGAGCGAAGCGAGTGAGCTTAGAATTTTTGACATTTTACAGTCCCAAAAACTGTCGTTTGTGGCTTTTTTTTCGCTTTGGAAATTAAGGGGGCGCACAGGGCGAAAACTACTGGCAATTATTGGCAGCAAAATCAATAGAATAGAATAATGATCAAATGCGAGCGAGCGAGGCGAGCGAGCTTCAAAATTTTGACATTTTACAGTCCAAAGACTGCCGTTTGTCGCTGTATTTCTTTTTTTCGCTTTGGAAATTAAGGGGCATCAGGAGAATGGCATAATGATGAATGCGAGCGAGCGAAGCGAGCGAGCTTCAAAATTTTGACATTTTACAGTCCAAAAACTGCCGTTTGGAGCTATATTTTTCGCTTTGGAAATTAAGGGGGGCGCACCGGGCGAAAACTGCTGGCAATTATTGGCATCAAAATCAATAGAATAGAATAATGATCAAATGCGAGCGAGCGAGGCGAGCGAGCTTCAAAATTTTGACTTTTTACAGTCCAAAGACTGCCGTTTGTCGCTGTTTCTTTTTTTCGCTTTGGAAATTAAGGGGGGCACACCGGGCGCAGCTGCCGGGAATTACTGGCAGTAACATCAGGAGAATGGAATAATGATTTAATGCGAGCGAGCGAAGCGAGTGAGCTTGAAAATTTTGATATTTTGCAGCCCCCAAAACTGTCCTTTATAGCTGTATATATATATATATATTTTATTATTATTATTTTTTTTTATTCATTTTTTTTTTTTTTTTTTGCTTTGGAAATTGAGGGGGGCGCACCGGGCGAAAACTGCTGGTAATTACTGGCAGAAAAATCAATAGAATGGAATAATGATCAAATGCGAGCGAGCGAAACGAGCGAGCTTCAAAATTTTGACATTTTACAGTCCAAAGACTGCCGTCTGTCGCTGTATTTTTTTTTTTCGCTTTGGAAATTAAGGGGGGGGGGGGGGCATACCGGGCGAAAACTGCTGGCAATTACTGGCAGCAACATCAGGGGGGCGTTTCATCAACGAGTTCGTCGGAGATTTCACCGACAAATTTGCTATCAGCCAATCAGACCAAGGATTTCATTAGCTTTTAACAGTTGTCAGTGTAAATCCTTGCGTCTGATTGGCTGATAGCAAATTCGTCGGTGAAAACCTCCGACGAACTCGTTGATGAAACGCCCCCCAGGACATTGTGCGTGTTTATACAGGAGCCTCTCGCATCGGCGCGCATGAGCCGGTATTTTACCTCCCGCATGAGCGCTTATTTCTCGTGTTTATACAGAAGTCAAAATACCGGCTCATGCGAGCCGATGCGAGCGGACCTCAGCTGAACCGGACCTCTCGAATTTGGGGTCAAGCACAGGTCACGTTCGCAGTGCAGTTTATTGCATGATGGGAAAAAATGAAAAAAATCAAGATGGCACCGGCAAAGTCATCAGGACCACCAAGCTTGAAGGTCATTCTTGTAACGTTCCTCTTGACAACCACCCGGCCAAATGATCAATTGAAATCCAGTTTTTCAGTAAGAAGGAGGAGACGTGGTTCGATCATGACAGATATTAAAATACACGCTTTCCGGTTACCTCTCGAATTTCGGTTGTCTGTATAAACACACAGCAAAATACGCGAGGCTCCTCTCGCATCGGCCACCTCAAAAGGTGGCGGACGGAACCTCTCGCATGAGCCTGCATTTGGCGGCGTATGCCGGCATACGCCGTGTTTATACAGAGCAAAATTCGAGAGGTCCTCTCGCATGAGCTCGCATGAGCCGGCATGAGCCGGCATGAGCGCGTATTTTGCTTCTCTGTATAAACACGCTCAATGGCATAATGATTGAATGCGAGCGAGCGAAGCGAGTGAGCTTGAAATTTTTGACATTTTACAGTCCCCAAAACTGTCGTTTGTGGCTGTTTTTTTTTTTTTCCGCTTTGGAAATTAAGGGGGCGCACCGGGCGCAACTGCTGTCAGTCAGTGGGAGCAACATTAGGAGAACGGCATAGCGGTTAAATGCGAGCGAGCGGAGCGAGCGAGCTTTAAAATTTTTACATTTTACACTCAAAAAACTGCCGTTTGTAGCTATATTTTTCGCTTTTGTTTGTCCCACTTTTATGGGGGAACCATCCCCCCCCCCCATCGACGCCTCTGCATAATGAGGGTGCTTTTGTTAAGTGAAAGATCTGCTACACACTCTTTGATAAATTAGGGAAATATACGTCAATGTCAAAAGTGTACAAAGTTTATCGAAAGGGATCCTGTATAGCGCAACTTTTGCATGTTTATGATTGCAATGCAACGATCTGGTGCATAGTTCTGGCGATATTTGGACAATTTTCCATTTAGAAAGTTCGAGATTAAATTTTGTCCTCATCTCGGGAATTGCTTGGGGGATAAATGATTTGTCTGCTTAAACACTTCCGTAGGGGTGGGGCAAATGCCCCTTTGCCCCCCCCCCCCCCCCCCCCCCCATAGACTCGACGCCAATGATCTTCCCTGGGTATGCCCATAGATGTATCCTGACTGAGTCATCAGTCACTGTCGTTTCTCTGGAATGATTCAGGAAATGGAGGGGGTTCAATTATGGCTATATAGTTTTTGTTATTGTTTTTTTTTTTTGTTTCTTTTCGTACATATTTTGCAGATGGTCCCCAGTTACTCGCGTCATAGCATGTTTACATGTAGGCCTACACTATTTGACGTTGTCAACGTCTGGGCCACACCTTACAATGCATGTCGATTTTACTTTCTTCGCGAGCGAGCGAAGCGAGCGAGCGCTTGAGAAAATTATGCATTTTCCTACAAGATAGAATACTGTTCAGCTCTGTAACCTGTCTTAAGGCCGGCGTACAAACGTCATGCAATATGCCAAAATTGATACAATCACATTTCTGCTTCCTCCATTTTTTCCCTCAAAATTCAGGGGGGGATGATTGTACAGGCCATCCCCCCTCCTCCATTTCAGGGGGGGGGGGGGATATATCCCCCCCATCCCCCCCGGGATTTACGCCCATGACTGACTGGAAGTGATTATCTAGAGAATGTAGGGTTCATGGGGTCAAAGGTCAGGGGTCAGAGGTCAAGTGCAAGACTTCAAAATTTTACTATTACCCTCATATTTATGCAATGCCAGCAGGTTATTTTTTTTTTACACTTGGTGTATGCGTGTGTAACCTAACAGAAACTCTCTGGAAAGTTTTTTTTTTTCTTCTTTTTTTTTGCCTCAAAGGTCAAAAGGTCAAAGATGAAGTGAAAGTGCTGAACTAACTTTTTCCTCCATATCTCGGAAGTGGCTCAAGTTATCTTGAAACTTAGTACATATTATGCATGTTCTACCTGAAAGTAATTATTTTATGAATTTTAGGGTCAAGGGCCAGATGAAAATGGTAACAATTTACTATTCAATTCAGAAATTGCACTTTTTCTCCACACCTGTACCTTGAAAATTACTCAATGCCTAAATGTATGAATGTGTCAAAGTCAAGTTAAAGTCCTTAAATCCCTAGATACATGCTCTCCTATTAATCCAATTAAACCTAGGTCAAGCAAGGTGAACATTTCAACACATTTGTGACAAACTTGTCATTTCAATATTTTGCCAATTTTGTGAAAATGTAATCACACATTGTCCACATGTACTATCTAGACCTATTGGGAAAAATCATGCATTATGGCGGAGGCATACCAGTCGCCAAAGCGACATTTCTAGTTAAAATATTGAATAATGTAGCCCCAATGTATTTGAATTCATGTATTAATAAACGACCAGTATATTATTTTACGCGATATGCTATTAATAGTCCCTTATTTATTCCAAGATGTAAGACAGATTTTAAGGTTCGCACTTTAGCAGTTACCGGAGCAAAACTGTTCAACAAACTACCGTTATTCGTTCAAAACTGTAAATCTTTGCAGTGTTTTAAACAGCAACTTCGGATTTTATTATTTTTGCTTTAAGGTTCAGGGTAAGGTGACATGGAAATCACACATACCATATAGGTTATTTCTGTGACCCTGCACGGGAAGGAGTGCGGGTACCTCTTTTGTTTGTTTGTTTGTTTGTTTGTTTTGTCTATAGCGGTGCCTTGATCATTTTGTTTTACCCGTATTTGCATGTTGAAGGCGATTTCCCCATACCACTTTGTTCTATGAAGGTTTTAAGTACAGATCGTAGACGTGTGACATTTTTGTTTTGTTTTTATGCCTCCGCCACGAAGTGGTGCCGGAGGCATTATGTTTTCGGGTTGTCCGTCCGTCCGTCGTTCCGTCCGTCCGTCCGTCCGTCCGTCCTTCCGTCCGTCCGTAATGAATTTTGTGGACAAGGTAACTATCGAAACCTGTTGAGGTATCCTAATGAAACTTGGCATGTATGTGTATTAGGGGGTGAAGTTGTGCCTATCAACTTTTGGGTGCACATGCTCAAGGTCAAAGGTCAAAAGGTCAAGGTCAAATACATAAAATTTCACTATTTCCACCATATCTATTGAACGCCTGAAGATATTTTCTTGAAACTTAGTGTATACATGTATTACCCAATTAAGTTTCTCTGGTGAAAGTTTGGGTCATGAGGTCAAAGGTCAAAAGGTCAAGTAAAAATATTAAAACTTTTTTTTTTCTCCGTACCTTGGAAAATTGTTCAAGGTATCTTCATGGAACATATTATATACATGTACTGACTGGAAGTGATTATCTAGAGAATGTAGGGTTCATGGGGTAGAAGGTCAGAGGTCAAAGGTCAAGTGCAAGACTTCAAAATTTTACTATTACCCTCATATTTATGCAATGCCAGCAGGGTTATTTTTTTTTTACACTTGGTGTATAACTACATGCGTGTGTAACCTAATAGAAATTCTCTGGACAGTTTTTTTTTTTCTTCTTTTTTTTTGCCTCAAAGGTCAAAAGGTCAAAGATGAAGTGAAAGTGCTGAACTAACTTTTTCCTCCATATCTCGGAAGTGGCTCAAGTTATCTTGAAACTTAGTACATATTATGCATGTTCTACCTGAAAGTAATTATCTTATGTATTTTAGGGTCAAGGGCCAGATGAAAATGGTAACAATTTACTATTCAATTCAGAAATTGCACTTTTTCTCCACACCTGTACCTTGAAAATTACTCAATGCCTAAATGTATGAATGGGTCAAAGTCAAGTTAAAGTCCTTCAATCCCTAGATACATGCTCTCTTATTCATCCAATTAAACCTAGGTCAAGGAAGGTGAATATTCAACACATTTGTGACAAACTTGTCATTTCAATATTTTGCCAATTTTGTGAAAATGTAATCACACATTGTCCACATATATACTATCTAGACCTATTGGGAAAATCATGCATTATGGCGGAGGCATACCAGTCGCCAAAGCGACATTTCTAGTTAATCTTGCTATTTTATGCGCGCGCATGTGCGTGTGCGTGTGTGTATGTGTGCATGTGTGTGTGTGTGTACATGTGTGTGTGCGTGTGCGTGTGTGTGTATGTAAATGTGTGTGTATGTGTGTGTGTGTGTGTGTGTGTGTGTGTGTGTAACGGTATACATGTGTGCGTGCGTGCGTGCGCGGGAGTAATGCCAGGGTTAGATTTTCAGGTTGGTGCACCAACGTGTCTGCGCCAAGTGGCCTGCATTGTGTGTGCGTACGTAGGCGTGAGGGTTTGTAATTATTAGTTTTTGTTGGGGGAGGGGGGAGGGGGATGGGTTATTCCACTTTTATTCTATGTAAAGAAATATATCTATTAAGATGATTTTTGATATTATTGATATTGAGATCATTTTGATTGTCTGTATTATGATAAGTATTCATGTGTGTAGATTTTAATGTTTTACTGTTCAATAATGTACGAAGGTTAACTTTGTGTTACGATGAATGTTTATGTATTTTTATCATGGGCAGGGCTCTCTGGAAGAGCAGGACCTGCTGGTCTTGATGAGACTACCCTGTGGAAATAAAACTGAAATAATAAAAAAAAATAATAATAATAATAACAGTTATGGTTTAATGAGAAAAATAGTGATAGCTCTTTAGATTAAGGTTTTATTGCAAAAATGTTATATGATAGGATGTTTTGTGATACATCTTACATAGCCTAAACATAATATATGTAGGGCAGATGTTTCCCAATGCATAAAAAGTGATATCTTGAACATTTTTAAATCACTGCTCCCAAATGTAAACAGGACCTTTAACTCTACTGTAGGCCTAATCCTTAATATATAATAACCCCTGTTTTCATGTTATTATTTTAACCACCAAAAATAACATGAAAAATAGAGGTATGACACGTCATAACGGAACTGGCATCTTCTTAAAGGACAAGTTCACCTTCATAGACATGGGGGTTGAGTGAGTGCAGCAATATTAGTAGAACACATCAGTGAGAGTTCCAGGAAAATCGGACAATCCGTTCAAAAGTTCTGAATTTTTGAAGTTTTTGCTCAGTCATGGCTGAATGAAAAGACTACTATAGCTTGTGAAGTCACTTGTGTACAATGATATAAAGAAAGAATAACGAAAATTTAACATATTTCCAGTTTTCTCGCATAACAATAGATCACTCGACTTCTCTCTTTCAGAATGCAGGGGGAATAATATTACCCGTAACATACGTGAGTAACAAGTCGAAGAAATGTGTACTTTATTCAAAAAGTGAAGTTTTGTGAAATTCTCTTTTTATTTTCCTTATATCGTTCTACGCATGTGACATCATACACTGTGGTAGCACATTCTCAACCAGCAGTTACTGGGCAGATACTTCAAAAATTCATAACTTTTGAACGGATTGTTTGATTTTCCTCAAACTTTCACTGATGTGTTCTACTAATATTGCTGCATTCTGTCAATCCTTATGTATATGAAGGTGAACTTGTCCTTTACAAGGGGTCCATAGTGGAAGATTATTGATCAGAATTGATCTTCATAGTTTCGTAAAGAGACGCATCTGACAATTTAAGACCAATATCTTCATGGGGATCACACAATGCTTTCTATGTACTCCTCTTTTTCAATTTTGACCAATATATGCATAATTATACAAAACAATGATAAGAAAAAATGTACTTAGAAAATAAAGAAGGTTCTTATTATATACATGTTGCAAACATGCGACACTGATGAATTGTTTATTAATGTAATAACAATACTACCTAATCTCAAAACTGCTGAAATCATAAAATCATAATGATTGAATGATTCTAGACCAATATTACTCCAACCTTTCATAGCTAAGATATCTCAGAAAGCTGCCATAATTCATATACATACACAAGCACCAACAAAGACACATAGGCATAATACTCGGCAAAAACAGAAATTAGACATTTTGCAATACATGTATTTCATAAAAGATTTTGATAGAAATCATTGTGTCATATACCACATTAAAAGTTATTTAATTGGCTTTCAACCTGGTAAGGTAATCTAAAGGGAAATTTTACACATGAGCCAACACATTTATCTTTGTCCTCCAAGAAACAGAACTAAAAATTACAAAATTTGATATTTTGTCATTCATTTGCAAATACCTTTCAAGATATAGCAACGATAACAAAATATAAATTTCACAATGAGAGACATGAATGAAACAGAAAAAAAAAATCGTCCCCTTGTGTCTCTTTATATCCTCAAATTAAAATAAAGAGAGAAACCTAAGGGGGAAAATAAGAATTTTCCGTCTAATCAAACTTCAAATGCCACAGGGAGTGAGTCATAAAGGTGATAAAATGGACAGAATTTCTTAATTTCATTGTCTTAATTTAGGGATTTAAGAATACATAAGAGAATTTAAAGAACCAAATATCATTTTCTATTTTCTTGATTTGAAAGAAGATTCCAAATTTTTACCATATTTGTTAATATTGTCTATTTAATGCCATTTGAATTTGGATTTTTACATTAGATTCTTCATTCTCTCAATTATTTTTCGCCTTTCTTTATCTTTAAGGGCTACAAAGAAATTATAGAGATCATAGGATGATTTTTTTTTTCAAATCAATCTGTATTTTTTTTAATTGTGTTGACTTATCTTTTGTTCTGATTGTTATATGGCAGAGCACATATGTATGAATGACTTGTCCATTTTTGCAACTTGTACTTTTTGTGCCATTGAAGAGAAAAACGTGTTTACTCATGTGTAAAATTTCTTTTTTTATTGACCTACCAGGTTGATTTTGCCAATTAGATAGCCTTTAATATGGTTTATACAACATTATTTAGCCACTTATTCTATGAGAAATATAAACTATATATATATATATATATATATATATATATATATATATACACCGGGTGTAAAAAAAAAAAAAAAAAGCGGAACAGTGGATTTCCAGTATCTTGCGTTCTAAAAGTGATATATTTTTTGACATCATTAGAAAAAGCATCCTCCGCAGAAGACAATGATACCAAAATCATTAAATTTGGTTCAGTACTTTTTATTCTACTCTAATTTCTGTAAATGCAGTCACTTTTGAATTTCACTCGATTTTTGCAACGTATGAGATAATAATTTGGGTGCGACACGCGTTCCATACGGTGAAGGTAAGCTCGTTGATCCATGTCAACAAAAGATACAGCTTTCACATTGGGCGCGCACACACACTGTTTTTTCCTCACACATTGTTTTTTCTTGCGCTTAAAAAAAATGAAATGAAATGAAATAACATAAAATAAACTAAAACAAAACAAAACAAAACAAGATAAAATAAAACACACTGGTTACGGGAGGTGTACCTGTTGTGTGTGGTGTCAGTGGAGTGAGTGAGAGGGGTTCGCAAGCGTAATATGGGGGTGGTGAAGTGTGTGAGTGTGTAAATTGCAGTATTTGAGGCGCTGATGGCGCGAAGAACCCCTTCAGGGCCTTAACATAATAGGATTAATTATTATACTCATCTTCTTTCTCACATTTTACTCATGATCAGTGAATGTGTGCGTGCAGTAAAGACGCACACAAACATTTTAAACAATATGATGGGTGTGTGTTTGTGCATAGGTAAGCATGTGCATTCACACATGGGCATACACATGCACACGCACACTCGCACACATGCTCAATTGCCCACGCGCACTCAAATATACACACGTGTTACTATAAACATTGTTATGGATAAATACATTATTAATGTGCTTATATACAGGAGCAAGTATCCATACATGAATATTTATTTATAAGTACATAACTACATACATACAACCCTTGCCTCGAACCTGAAAGTAATATAATATACATCATTTCATTTCACCCCTTCACTCTTGACATTGTCAATTAACATAAGTGAATACTCAATAGTCATCATCATAAATTTTGATATGCTGTGGGTGCTAGGCCAAAGCAGGCCTATAAGAATGAGTGGGGAGGGGGATTTATAGAGGGTTAAGGATCGACATTAGGGAGCTTTAGATTTTAGACGCGCGGACGTTCAAAGGGAAAAAAAAAACATGATCTGAGCGTGCGCAGTATAATGACCCGCGCTACTGCGCACACTCAGATCATGTTTTTTTCCCTTTGAACGTCCGCGCGTCTAAAATCTAAAGCTCCCTATTAATTCCATGATGGCGGACGGCGTGTAATTTGGATACCCAGTACGATTCTCGTTTGAGTATGATAATATGGCTTTCCTTCTTTTTGATGAGTTCGATGCCTGTGATTTGTACGTCCTAAACTGAATGATTTGGTTGCTGGAACTAGTGTACGGTGTATATAGGGAAGGATTTTGCGGCTTTGGCAGTTGTGGTTAATAATCTCAGAGCGTGTGTTGTTTAGGCGGGTGTACAGAGACGTTTGAGTTTTACCAACATACTGTAGGCCGCATTGACTGCATGTGATGAGGTATGTTACCCAAGATGATTTGCAGTTTATAGCATGGTCTGTGATGAAGTAGGTTTTCTTTGTTGATGATTAAGTGATCAATGTGTGTGTCTTGGATATGCTGGTGCAGGATGCATTTTTTTTTTTAATTGCATCGGTAGAAACCAGGCATTGACGAGGCGATATCTGTAGGCATACTATGGATCTGTGGTGGGTTTGGAGGGGATGGGTCTAGAGAAGTGTGTGAGTTGAGTGCTTGTTGTGGAGCCAGTGCTCTGTAGGGCCTATTGTGTCTTCAAGTATGGATATTGTTTGAGTTTGTGTGTGTTCTTCACGGATGGTCTGTGGCTGGAGTGAGTTTTGTGGGTGATTTGGCACTCACGAGCATGTCCCGTAACATTCTACTGCGTCGGCAGGATGTGATGGGTGTGGCCTTAGGAAGATACTTCGTAGGGTATCGCACTCGCAGATGAATAAAAAGAAAAGGGAAAACGTTTGTGAATGATGCGCGAGACGTTGACGTTATGTGATAGGGAAGTGAATGTTGTTTGATGTGGCTCGTTCCTTGCATGAGAGATTTCTCCGAGGGATATTTGATGTTCGCGCAATTTGTTGGTTTACCATTTGGGGTTGTAGTTTCTGTCCTTGAGGTGCGTTTTTAATTGTTCTAGGTGGTGAGAGGTCTTGCCAGGGTCTGATATTATCTGAGCAAATGCGCCGACTGCTTGTGGCTTGTCTGTATGTGATACTGTTGAAGACATGATTGGGATGACAGGATGAGGGCCTGAAGGGAGTGAGTAAGCATGCGTATTGGTGGGTTTGGTGTGGAGTTCTGTGTGTAAGGTGCCTTCTTCAAGATAGAGGGTGAAATCTTAGAAACTGATGTTTGTTTCAGATGAGTCAAACGTGTATTTGATGCGTTAGCGCGTTTTGGTTCATGTCATTTTGGAATCTTGACAGGCTACGTTTGGAACCGATCGTGATGAACTGAATGTCATCTATGTATCCGCCGCCATGATTTTTTTTTTTTTTTCACATGGGCGACGCCATGTTCATCATTTTGAGGATTTCCTCTTCCTTTTCTGCCATGAACATATTAGCGTAAGAGGGGGCTACTGGAGTGCCCATAGCTGTGCCCTGGATTAGAGATGATTTTTTGGTGCCCTGGAACTGAAATTTGTTGGAGAGTCAGGACCAGTTCCAGTAGGCGCACCAGTTGGGGTGTTGGCGTATGGGTTTCTCTCGACGCGAGAGGGCGTTTTGGATTGAATTTAGACCTTCAGCAAGAGGGGTTATTAGTATACAAGGAAGACACATCGGCTGTTACTAAGATTGTATGTGAGGAAAATGGGGCAGACTCGGCATTGATTTCATATATATATATATATATATATATACATGTATATATATATATATATATATATATCGCATCTGCGCAAGCAGCATAGCTGTCCAATATACTACAGATATTACGGATAATCAATTAGCATTACGTCACTCAATGGAGCCATATGCATGCAAAATCCATCATAATCTTATATCATCTTATGCAATATAAAACAATATGGCATTATATGAATAGTAAATACTCAGTTTAAACGTCACTATAACACTGTTTCGGTACTGAAATAGATGAAGCGTGGATTTTTTTTTTCTTGTTTTTGAGAGGAGGGAAGTCGTAGAAGCATCCACCTTTACTGTTCAGAAGCATAGCTTTCACTTCACCTAAAACCCTATCACAGCCCCAACCCTTATAACCCCAAGTCCTTGGAGAAAATAAGACCGGAGCAATTGTTACAGGAGCAAATGTCGTGTCAGCATTTTATAGAAGTCATAGCATTTACCAATGAATATCTGATCTGATTATTGATCGTTTGTGAAGTCATAAAGTATCTTTTTTTCTCTTTTTCCTGTCCTTGTTTCGCTCGCATTATTCACATGCTTGTCAATGTATCTCATTCACAGATCAAAGTTTACAAGTGCAAACATAATCTCGATACAGAACGAAGTTGCATATGTTTTGCATAATAAGTCCACAATGCTTATACCTGCCTAAATGGTGATGGAAAACGAAACTCAGCGGTCAACAATGATAAATGTCAATCTGTGAAGGATTAGCCATCAGGACAAAGTCCAAACGAATGTTTCCTTACAATTCCTTTTAAAGTGCTTACTATCACAGCCTGCCCGCTGTTGCACGTGCTTGGGATCTGATAACAGTCCAAAATTTGTCGCCCACCTCGGTGATTATCTGGAGGGTGATAAGAATTGGTATACATGCATACAAACAGAGTTGAATACGAGATGTAATAATTACATGCAATGAAACAAATTTAGGCTTCGAGGGTATACTGTAGCATCGCACTGAGCAAAATGTGCCATGTGTGCATGTGCTGCAGTGCTGGTGCAGTTAGAATGATCTTGACCTCGTGGTTTAATTTGGCCATTTTTTTTTTTAAGAGAGATTTTTTTTTTTTTTTGCTTCAAGAGAAGAAGAAGAAGAAGAGAGAGTATAATTAGTTCTTGATGTTCCTATCAATTATTTTGTATTTCAACAGTCAGTGCTTCTTCATAAGGGCTTACATTCAAGCGTCATTTTTTTTTCTCCATCGGACAACTTCGCACATAATAATCCACATACGTGACATAATGACTGTAGCAAACTATGCACAGACGATCCTACCAAAACATTTATACATCTGCAGCTCATCTGCTATTGACAGAATTCAGACTTGTTCCATGTCCAGAGAATGTATAGGAAATAAACGAATTATCATCGAGTAACTGCAAACTTGTTTCCATCCTCCTTGCTTGTATATACTGACAGAAAGGTTTCGTAGGGCCAACATAGTTTGTAATCCGGTATTAATAGTGTGAAATATTAAGCTACCACCACAATCTAAAACATCTGCTTCTTTCACATGAACGCCTTGAAATATATCAACCAATGTTTTCACTTTATATCATGCATGCAAACACCAAAAGAACGTACAACAGAGGATTGGTCACTAAATAAAACTAGTAACATCCTCTTAAAAAGTGTTCATTATGTAGTCAATTTCAGCTCAGAATTGATCTTCATACTGTCATAAAGAGATCAATGTAACAGTTAAGGACCAGTCACAGTATGAGAGAGGTTGATGAATCACTCAGTGCTGTGATATTTACTCCTCTCTCGTTATCACTTTTTGGCCCCTCTGGCTAAGATCATGTGTAGTAATCTTGACCAAACTGAAGAGGACGTAGATGCTTAGTTTGTCCGGTGACTTGAAGTTGTCGCAGGTCAGTTTCGTAATGATTACACGCTGAACGTCAATATTCTTTTGTTCTGAAGTACTCCTGCCATTTATATGGCATCTTGCCGAGATACCTGCAGCACATAAGAACAAAGAAATCCTGTATTCACATTTAACTTGAATTCCCAGTACCAGTAGTCCTACTCCTGTTTCATCTATTATTATGCATAGAGCTGAAGTTTCAAATAGTGATTTTTTTTTTTTTTCAATCGAGTAACACCCCTACCAGTTCCTATGCCATTATTATGATTACATACCGGAATGTGTTCGGATGTCTATTACTCACTGGTTTTTTGTTTTTTTTTTCACAAGCTTTATACATCAATTGAATTCAAATGCGCACAAAGTATAACTATATATAACCTAGTAAAAGCTGTACAACATGACTCACAGAAAGTCGACAAACAGGCTTTTTGAGTAAAGATTAAATTCAGACAGATATCAACTTGAAAATTGTACAGTAATCATCAAGTCCAAATTTCTTTATTCTTTACTCTTAACCCAGAATAATTTAATGATGGAATATTCAAAATTTGGAAGGAATGCTAAACACTTGGGGAGGGGAGGGGAGGGGGCTTTGTAGCCATGTTTATTCAAGTGCATTGGGTTACACATTGGTGTGTAGGGCCATAAAGTGGGACACAAAATTCGATTGCTTAACTGTCTGACTGTCATGGGATTATCACATTAACCTTCTAAGGCTGGGTTCGATCTCACCTTCATGGGTAAATCAACAACACTCAATTCATAATAACGTAAGTGTATCAAAGGTACCATTGTTTTTAAAGATTACTTCACGCTAACGTTCACATAGTTTGATGGGAGGAAAATGGACAAAATCAAATTGCTACAGAAAATGTATACGTTTAAAAAAGTGATACGAATTGATTTCTTTGATTGCGCGCTTACTAGTGGCAGACTTTATTGGTAAAGATCAGGAGATGATTAGAAATCAGTCGATTCAGCTTTGAGTAGGCCATATACGCAAGTATTCTTTTACGGAACATTCGTGTAAGTCTTCAGAGGGCTAGCATATCCCAGGTGCTATCAAGAAGGCAGCCATCACCTCACAAAGGAATTTCATAGCCCAAAGAATTTCAAAAGTGGGCAGAAGGTATAAATATCCGCTATTGGTGAGCTCATCTTTTCCTAGTGTGCAACAGCAGCTCACTCTGCAAGCATCGTGCATCCAGAGAGAGAGCCCGGGAGGATAAACGACTACCGGATTCGCGCCGCTGCCCATCTCGGGTAATGAGGAGGAATTTAGGCCTACCCTCTACGAGAAACCAGAAGCGAAAGAGGCGATTTAACTGCAGCGACTAAAGAAAAGATTGTGTCAATTCACTGGCGAGTCTCCCGTCGAGCATGGACACGCGCAACATGTCTCGTCGCCATAGCGGGATGATGACATCCTAAGCCTTTTTGAGGGAGACCCCAACGACCTCCACGACATCAACATTGGCCGCTGGGTTGGTTTTAGCAATGACACATGCCTAGTCGCCACCTCCGGGACAGTACGATCCGAGAGCGACTCTCAGCCTCCACCCCTTGGCCTTGGAAGCCAGGCAGGGACGGCCCTTGGACAATTTCTTGTCCGGCAAACACAGCAGGTGTAGAATTGTGCAGGCTCTCATGCGCCGAGAGTATCAGTAATGATAGATATACGGCGCATTATAAATGTACTTTATTATTATTAAAAGCGATAGACCAGAGTCTAGGCCCCAAAGTGTTTGCCGGCCTTGCTGGCCGATTGAAGCGGTCAGTCACAATATTTACCCCCATAAAGATACTAGGAAAAATAATGCAGTTATACCTCACACCAAGCAATGTGGTTGTCATTTCATGAAAGGATCATTCAATTCAAATTCCCCCAAACCGAAGTACCTAAAAGCATGGAATGTATCTACGGTCTTGAACTACATGTACACTCTTCCAGGTCCAACCACCTTTCTCTTCCCCACACACACAACCTCTGGCTGCACAATGCGCCATGTTCTACAAAGTCCACTACAATTCCTGTCAACATGTAACAACCGCCCTCCATCTCTTTATAAAGCCCCTTATATTGGCAGATAGGATCATAAACTCGCGGATACATATAATACATAACAAGACTGACCCTCTACAGAATTAATACACCTACTCACGCACCGTATGGATCTGGAATCATCTGCCATGCGCAGTTGCTGTCACTGCATCTATAGGCCTACTGGTGATACCTTCCAGACGGCTACCCTATACCATTTATGATTACAGCCTCCTATATAGGGTCCAAAATACTGTAAGCCTGACATTTTGATTTTTACTCACATGCTTGTGTCATATTATGGTGAAGTACCGACGGCCAATATCGTCATAAATCATCCCGATGAAGTTAGCTTTGTACGAGGTGCTGCAAGGACTATAGTAAAACATAAAGTCACCTCGCGCTTTTGTAGAAATGATACAAATGCAAACAATCATAATTTACGTACCCTCACCATTTTCGCGCCCATGCTCGACGGACATGCCAAAAATATAAAAACACAAACAGTATAACCAAACGTATCGCCAGCGTGTCTTGCTATTTTATCAGAACGGGTGTCTGACGTTCCTGAAATGAACTGTCATCTTCAGTCCTCTTCAGTTTTTAACAGATGAGCTCGAAGCACAAGCAGCGGCTATTTACACCGCTTACCCATTCCTGGATTTGTTTTTGTTTTTGTTTTTGTTTTGCCTTGAAATTCATTTGTGTGGTGATAGTTGCCTTGATATCACCTAGGATATACTTACCCTCTTCGACTTATACTTCATCTTTATTCTGATTACACTTCATATTATTTGCATTAAAAAAAAGGAATCTTCAAGCCTACTGAAAAAAAAAAAACCCGCTTTTGCAATATCTTGTGGATTCTGTGCGGAAGGGGCACAAATGAAAATTCGATTCAAGCAATCATATCAGGTACTGCAAAACTTCGAAAGGTAATGGAGGCCTATCAATAGGGTCCATAATGCCTATCAGCTCAGTAATCCTACCTGTAGGTACAGTAGCCTAACTAGTAACCGCTCACTTTGATACTTTATTGTGAATAGCTTTACCAAATTATCTCCTTCCCGATTCAATCATGTGAAACGTGGTTGGCGATATGGCTCTTTTTTATGTATGTCCACATACCAACATCTGTTCACGAAGTCCAAGAACGGAATAAACGCGCGACACTTCGTTGTTACATCCTGTATTATATACAGTACTGTACCTCATATATAGATTCCTCTCATCTGATTGGTTAAAAGTGGAGTCATGAAAATAGCTGTGCCCCATTTTTGATCAAAATGACGTCATGATTTACTGTGTCCGGGGCATAGAATCAACAGTGCCCTGTAAATAGATTTGGAGACAGTCGCAACCCCGTACACATAGATTGCTCATAATATGTACGCACCAATGATACGACCGCCGCGCTGTCGATCAGCGTTGATTACGATTGCTGTGAAAGAGATTAGTGGTCACAGGTCGCGATGAATTTGACCTTTCATTCACGTTCGCAGACGATCGACCTTCGCCAGTTCACGGTAGTAGCGCATTTGTTACCCACGCCGATGAAAATCGGCAGGGGGTTATGTGAAGGGTTCCGTATGTTTGTTTGTTTTTTTGTTTGGTTGTTTGTTTGTTTGTTTGTGTACAAGATAACAAGAAAACGGGTAAACGGATTTGCACGAAATGTTCAGGGGATGTTTGGATAATAAAAGGAAAGAATCGATTAGATTTTGGTGATAATCGGTTGACCCTTGCAAATTCTGTGTGACCTTGAAGTTTTGACCCCATGGTAGAGTGACCACTCCGAAAATTTCCCGTTTCTCACTTTGCGATTTTCCGCTACCATACGAAAACATAACTCCCAAACGATCCGACTTCGCTGCCCAAAATGTTCGTAAGAATTCCGAAATTTACGTTTAAGCCTATTTGAGGGACTATGTCCTTCTGGATTTATGAAAGTTCGCTCTCCGTCGTCACAAAATTTGTATTTGGTAATTTTTCAAATTAACATTGATTGGTTTTTGTTTTGTTTTGTTTTGTTTTTTTTTTTTCGTTGGAGGAGCATTTGCTCGGTCTCAGTCACACTGCACGATATGCGCGCTCAATGTCGATGCGTGTGCAAGGCCGCTGAAAATGCATCGCGCTCTATACCCTGTTGGTGCAAAATTGCATCGGGGACGTTGCGACGCTCGTTGGTGATCGAATACTGGTGCAGTAGACATTTGCATTCAACCCTTGCACTGAATAATTGCCGCAGACACTAATCATAGGGGTAATTGCCTAGGGGGTACGTAAATTTTGTTTTTCTTTTGCGCTTATGTGGATGTTCCATCAAAGATCGTACACTCATACGACCTTTGATACCATCACACTCTCGGCTTGCTATAAGCCGCTAAACATCCCACAAGAAAACGGCGTATTTCTCGATTTTTAGCGCTTTTTTGGCGACCCGTCGCGTAGACAATACTCTTAAAACTGGACTTCATTCGCGTGCGCTTGGAAAAGTTCCGATTCTGCACTTTTGACGGTGGAATTTGGGGTTTTTGATGGATTTTTGGAGGACACTACGGACTTTCCTGTTGTGGATGAGTGTTCCCGTATGTGAAATGGGGTGCTGTTCGTTATTCCGAAGGTTCGCTATTCCGAAGGTTCGTTATTCCGAAGGGGCGTCAATCCGAAACGCACAAATTCCCTATACCTAGAGGTTCATTTATCCGAAAATGAAAAAGGGTTCATTAATCCGAATATTTGTGGCGTTATTCGGAAGGTTCGTTATTCCGCAAAGATTCGTTAATCCGAAAATGAAATTCGGAAAAATGAACCTTCGGAATAACGAATCTTCGGACTAAAGAGCCTTCGTAATAACGAACCTTCGGAATAACGAGCTGTAACCTTTGAAATGATGTGATTTGCGTGTGATGTGACTGTAGAACCAAAGATCGTACACTGAAGTGTACGATCTTTGGTATAGTTAGATATTTGGTAGAACTCACTGGCTGGTGATAAAGGACACTGGTAAGTGACCGAATTCTGGTGGATGACCGAATGCACAGTATGTTTACCCCGATTCTGTACAAGGCGTGGGTCTGCCGCCTTTGACGGCCCCTCTAGTTTACATCTGTCATAATAGCGAGAACATGGCTGAAAATCCGAGATTTCACCTAGTGGATGATGAGGAACTCAATTGGCAATAATGGATGCCGCTGCTAGCAAGAGTACTAAGCAACAAATGAAGTACGCGGTGAAGGCGTTTGAAGATTACTTAAAGCTTACTGGTATGGATTTGGCAACGGTAGTTGCACTGCCGAATTCTGACCTGGATGATATCATCGGGAAATTCTATTGTAGCGTACGTCAACAGAATGGTGAATTGTACTGCAAAAAGACCACTTGGATGCAGACAATCCGTTTTGGGCTCCAACGTTTTTTCATCAGTGAAAGTAAGTCTGACATCATCCTGCATGCTGATTTTGCTGGATCATCAAGAATCTTCAAGAGCTTCTCAGCAACATTGAAACAGGAGGGAAAAGGATATGTAAAACATAAGATGGCAATAGCCGAGGAAGATATGGGCATCGGTCAAGATTCTCTGGATGTATCTGATCCATTGGGCCTTCAGAACAAGGTATTTTTGGATTTCATGTTGTACTTTTGTAACAGAGGACGAGAGAATCTGCGAGGAATGACGCGTGATAGTTTTGAGGTGAATTTGGAGTCGCGTACTGGAAAACTTTTAACGATACACTCACAAAAAAAAAAAAACAACCGAGAGGATGATCTTGAAAAGAGCCAAGGTGGTGTGATGATTGAAACAAATGATGCGAGGTGTTCAGTGGCTTCTTTCTTGTCATATGTGGAAAAGCTAAACCCAGAGTGTGAATGGTTCTGGTAGAAACCCAAGCCAAAAGTGCCAACGTCAGGTCCATGGTACTGCAACTCTCCACTTGGGAAAAATAAGCTTGGTGATAAGATGAAGGAAATTTCCCTGAAAGCTGGAACCCGCGTGTACGTATATACAAATCACTGTCTGCGTGCCACTAGCATCACGTTTCTGAGGGATGCAGGTTTTAGGGACAGGGACATAATGTCAGAGTCTGGTCACCATTCCGAATCCAATTTGAAGCACTACGCAAGAACCACTGAGAAGAAGAAGGAAGAAATGGCCCGCACCATAAGTTCAACAATTAATCCAAACCAGCAACTCCAAATCGCACGATCTGCGGGACCATTAGCTATTGACATCCCTTCAACTTCCTCGGTTGCTGATAACATTCCTGGCCATGTAAATCAGGATCTTGATCTGGAGGCAATCTTGCGTGAAATTGCTAATTCACCACGGGGCACAATGAACATCCCTGTCAATATAACCAACACCAGCAGCCAGGAGAACAAACCCACCAGTTTCAATTTTCACAACTGCGTTGTGCATTTTCATCAGAAGTAACTTCAGAAGTATGAAATCAGCCACCTGTAAATATGTTTAATTGTTCTTGACTGTGTTAAATTATTTGTGTTGGAACAGTTGGATTGATGGATTTCAAATGTTATCCGTGTTGGATTTTAACTGTTAATGACTTTTTTTGTGTGTGTGGAACTTGAATTTTCTGATTTGGATGGATCGACACAGTAGAAGAGGTCATAATTTTGGTAAGTTCTAACAATTTTATTACATCTCAAAATCAAAGCTGATGCTATAAATTTAAATAGCTTTTAGTCCTTCTTTAATTCAGGTAACCTTTTAACCAATCAGATAAGAAGAATCTATATTTTCGGTATATGAAACAAATAATGACAGCTTGATATTCGGGGCTCAGTTAAAATTATGTAGGCCCTCGGTGATGTGAAAACCTTAACTATGCCCCCAGCTTCGGGCATAGTTATGGTTTGACATCACCTTGGGCCCATAATTCTAACTGTGCCCCTCGTAGCAGTCATTATTTGTATACTAGTAGCCACTCACCCCTGACTAGTAGCCGCTCACTATAATAGATGGCGCGCGCACATTAAAAATGTAAGGCTCTGAAGGATGCACGACAGTCCCTTTCTGAGATAAACATAAATTTTCGACAGCATTAGGTGTGGTGGATATTGTAATTGTATTCAATTTCCATGTCTGAATAAGCAATCTCATATCACATTAATGTTTGGTTTGTTGTTTTTCATGTTTGTTTGTTTGTTTTTATTGTGTAAGTATGTTGCATTTTGTGTTGTATTCCGGGTGATTTGTCTCGTTATATCCGGATTCTCGTTGTATCTGAACGCTTGTGGAATGTACATTTTATATATGAATGCTTTTTTTTGTTTTTTTTTTTATTGGGTTACCTGCATTAGATAATATGACGACGTCGATATTGATGAACAGAAAACAAGAAATGCGACAGGAAAATGCGAGAGCATTCTCGCGATAATTACAATTTTTTTTGTTTTCTCGATGCATGTTATCGAATATTTCAGATTTGACAAATCATATAATCATTTTATATCGTAGATGTGGCCTGCCTTTTGATAGCCCCATGCTGATCAATCTGCACATCTGAGAAGAGAGAGAGAGAGAGAGAGATGATGCAAAATTTATGCAACTAAAGGTAAGGTAATCAACGCCGCGTTTAATCTTTCCTTCTATAACAAATTATTGATATAAACCACGAGTACTATGGTGAAAGTTTACACCACAATTTATACTCTCGTTTTTTATTTCCTCCAAGGAAACCGTGCCCAACATCCTATTTATTCTCTCACTATTACTGTACAGTGCGATGAGTGAAACGCGTGCTACTTTTACTGCAAGAGCGCCATGTGCTTAACGAGATTGACGGGTGAATGCCGTTTACGAAAACGAAAGCCAGTACCGGGTATCTGTGGATTGCACAATCGAGTGAAATAGTACTTGTACTTCGATAAGCTAGAGGTGACTTAATTAAAATTTTAGCATATATACGACCCAATCGTATTTTAATTTTGACATCTGATTCAATAATTATCTTATAATCAAAGTTACGTAAATAGGTATCTAACTGAGCGGTTAATGCTTGCGAAGACAGCGAATAATGGTAGATTCTAACTTTCGCCAGGGCTCGATGTAACAGCTGCGATCAAACTACAACCAGTTTTTTCTTATCGCAAAGGATTTTTGAACATGTTCAAAATTTCTCCCAAAACGTACAATTCGCTGTGTTCGCCGATCACAATACTTCCGTTACGTATCTTTGGAAACATTTCGGATACGTAAATACATGTACACCTTTTTTTTTTTCTTGTTTAAGCCATTAAAGAACGTTAATTCGAATTATAGCGTTTGTGATAACATTTCGGCATAAAGAGCGATGGCTATAGCTTCTAAATATTCCGATGCTGTTCCATCACGGCCCTCGGAAACGTACAATTCGCTGTGTTCGGCGATCACAATACTTCCGTTATGATACGTATCTTTGGAAACATTTCGGATACGTAAATACATGTACACCTTTTTTTTTTTCTTGTTTAAGCCATTAAAGAACGTTAATTCGAATTGTAGCGTTTGTGATAACATTTCGGCATAAAGAGCGATGGCTATAGCTTCTAAATATTCCGATGCTGTTCCATCACGGCCCTCGGAAACGTACAATTCGCTGTGTTCGGCGATCACAATACTTCCGTTATGATACGTATCTTTGGAAACATTTCGGATACGTAAATACATGTACACCTTTTTTTTTTCTTGTTTAAGCCATTAAAGAACGTTAATTCGAATTGTAGCGTTTGTGATAACATTTCGGCATAAAGAGCGATGGCTATAGCTTCTAAATATTCCGATGCTGTTCCATCACGGCCCTCGGAAAGGACTTCGACTTTATGAACTTGCGGGGCGTCCCCTTGATTGCATTCTGTTTGGCACTGGCAGATGTGAGTCTCTGCTTGCACGCAACGATACTTCACACAATTCACCGAAAATTATCCTTTTCTGGTTTTGAAAGTTTTGAAAGCGTGATTTTGCCCATTGTTTGTTTCGGTTTAAAAAAAAAAGTTGTCGTTATATCCGCACAAATTCATCTTTGTTCTTCTTTGTTTTTAGGCCTGAAAATTATCTCGCAATAATCATAACTCCATCTCCATAAGCTAACACGCAAATTTATTTGGGACCGAACGATTTATCTCGTTATAGGCGGATTCTCGTAGTATTCGATCTCTTTATAACAGGATTCCCCCGTACAAGTTATGAAATACTGTAGCCATTATTCATATGTACTGAACTGAATGATTCATGAGGTCTTTGATGTAGTATAATGAAAATATTTAAAAAAAACTAATGTAAATAAATTCATGTGCATATGCACTTCGCTGTTTTATTCTAACATTCCTTTTCTTTTTCCTTTTTCTTTTTTTCCTTCCTGTTTATTCCATTTTTTTCTTAGATCATTTCAAGTTGTACAAACGTGGCAAACAAGGAACTTTACAAAGAAATCCATTAACTTATATACATAATGTTAATGTCTCACAACTTTTCCAACAAAGCTTTCGTCATAAATATCATATTAAATGATAAATTATCACCCATCCATTAAAAGCGTACACGGCATGCTCTGTAGGGTTAGAGTACATTTCAGAACTGGCATAAAATGTTTTTAGGCTCAAGACTTTCTATAAAACAAAAAGCTTATCGGTACATCATTGTACAAAATACAGAAACATAGATTGAACAACAATAAATTTAACCTTTTACCAAAGTGTCGACTTTTATACCACCCGTTTCAAGGCCACACAACTTATACACTGCAAAAATCAGGGTGTTAAAATTCTTACACCAACTTGGTGTAAACATATTTTAACACCGTTGATAACGGCAGGATTCACTCAAAATCGTCTACCAAAGCTGAAACGTGATGTTTAAATTTAACCTATACCAAAGTGTAATAGCCTGAATGTCATGGAGGCAAACCATAAGGGCTTTTTACACTTGTAAATTTTTGCTTAGCCCCGGACCAACGGTGGGGCTAAGGGGGGGGGGGGGGGGCCTTAGCCCCACCGTTGGTACGGGACTATCCTTAGCCCACTTTCTGTTTACACTCGTTTTTGCCAAAGTGGGCTAGCCCCACCGATAGTACGGTACTATCTGGCCCTGCAAAATGGCAGGGGTTAGCACCGCAATTGCGGTGCCAAGCAAGTGAGTGTAAACAGAACGAAAAAATAATCCTGGGCTAAGCGACGGAGACGAAGTCCGACCCTCACTGACCAATCAGAAACGAGGTAATCAAGTGCTGCCGGAGCGTGTGTGTACGTGTACAGTACACAGCGTAATCATGAATATTCATGTGGTTTGGAAAGTCCGGGGCT
Organism: Diadema setosum; assembly: GCA_033980235.1. Taxonomy (NCBI): domain Eukaryota; kingdom Metazoa; phylum Echinodermata; class Echinoidea; order Diadematoida; family Diadematidae; genus Diadema; species Diadema setosum. The sequence goes on from CM067065.1 coordinate 16,248,282, forward strand.
AAGAAATACGAGTGTAAAAAGGTCAGATTTCTCCTTAGCCCCGGACAAGAGATAGTACGGGACTAATTGTCGAGTGTAAAAAGCTGAAAAAATTGGTACGGGACTAACGATAGTCCTGGATCAGAGAAAGTCCGCTGTTAAGAAACACAAGTGTAAAAAGCCCTATAGAGGATGGGGGGGGGGGGGGGTGCGTAATTAAGAAAAGAAAACAATCATGCATGCAAACAATCATTGTTTCGTAACCGCCGACAATCTCGCTCAGCGGGAGGAGAAGGGGGGGGGGGTTGCCTCGTACCTCAATGATCACACATTGATATATCTCTTGTTGATCATTCATCCTAATTTCCATGAAATTGATTATAAGCACATGAAAAAGGACTACATAATTATATAGTTCACCACACAAGCTTTTAATTCTATGAAGGGAAATTTCTCCTAGACATTCTGGTGAATTTAGGGAGTTCTGAAAAAGAATAAAAACATACCAGTTATGAGCACTGCGAAAAATGTTATTTAAAAAAAAAAGTATATCTACATACTGCCATTTTATAAACAGGCAATACTACAGCAAGGCTGGCGATCTTTTTAAACATATATACCTTCAAACATGTATTATGATAATAAATCTTACGAATGCAAGATATACCATGGAGGGAGGGTTCCCAAATTAAGCATACTTGTGCTAAAAATTTCGGTCATATTGGTAATTTTCATTGAATAATGAAGGTGCATAAAAACGAACTTCAGAGGTATCACTATAGATTATTTTTTTGGGGTATATAAACAGCAAAAATATTATGGGATATAGCCATAACAGCAATATCAATTTTGTGTCCTGTAAATACCTGTCTTTCTCAGCCGCTTGCTCATACGTATTATTTGTTTTATAATGTCGACGCACATAGTATGTGCAGTTTTCTTTAAATTTTAAAATAGCTGAAAAAGATGCAGTAAACATGTAACAGAAATATTACTTCTGAGAAAAGAAAGTCTATAGTTTACACACAACTCAACACTTTTGAATATACAGTTATTCAAAATATTATTTTGAAAATTTCATGTGAATACACATATTAACAAGATAATTTTTTTTTTCAGTGGTATGTAAGGTTATCCAAAAGGAAGAAGGGAAAAGAGAAAGAATGTGATCTTTTGCATTTCTTTTTCCAAACTCACTTCTTTCTTCTTTTGCATTCTTTCTTCCAACTTCATTTCTTCCTTCTGTTTTATTCCTTCTTTGTGGTTCCGCATTCCTCCTTTCCTCTCGTAATCCCATCTGTGTGTCTTTCTTTCTATTTCCAGTACCCAACTTCATCTCTTCTTTCTTCTTTCTCAATGTCTTTGTGCCTTCTTATTCTTTCTTTCCTTTGTTTCTTTCTCTCTCTCTCTCGTCCCTTCTTCTTTTCTTCAACTTTCCTTCATCCTTTCTTTTCTGTTTGGCTCCTCATTCTCCTGATATTGCTTCAGGTAGCTGCAATTTCCGTTTTCGACTTCCTGGAACGTGTACTTCAGGAAACTCGATGCAATGTTCAACACAGAGACGGGGAGATTTTTATTTGAAACCTTATTTCATTTTTAGATTAATGAACCTTATGAATAAGGAGTTGTAACCGTATATTATATATATATATATATATATATATATATATATACAGGGTGGCCCAAAAAGAACGGAACGTCTAAGATTTTTAATTTTAGCAACATTTTTCTTAATATGTCCTTACTTTGTATACTATTGGAAAGGCCATTCCTTTTCCGAAAAAAAAAATGACACCAAGTTCTTTAATTTTGGTTAATGCATCATGGTTTTAGGACCATTTTTGTCAACCCTTGCAATTTTCAAAATGTGATCATTTTGCACTCTCAGAGACATCGAAATCAGCGAGAATTCGGCTTGCCATAGAAGCAGTAACGTTCACAATGTGTAGAATGTGGCTGTCATTGCCCGTTACCATTGTGAATGAGACGACCTGACAACAATAACACTGTCCGCCCCACATTCCGCACATTGCGAACGCTACTGGTTCTACGGTAAGCCGAATTCTCACTGGTTTCTGTATCTCTGAGAGTGCAAAATGATCACATTTTGAAAATTGCAAGGGTTGACAAAGATGGGCCTAAAATCGTAGCGCATTAACTGAAATTAAAGAGCTTGGTGTCATTCTATTGGAAAAAGAATGGCCTTTCTAATAGTATGCAACATGATGACATATTTGCAACGATATTGCTGAAATTAACGATCTTAGGCGTTCCGTTCTTTTTTGGGCCACCCTGTATGTATGTATATATATATATATATATATATATATACTGTATATAGGACTATAAAGCAATAGAGGAATGCATTAAATGCCAATTGCCTTGATTTTAATTCAAAATCTGAATTTTCCTGGTCCTCCCCATTCGTCGGGGATCAAAGAGGGTAGTTAGCTAAGGGCGCGGCCGGGGGGGGGGGGGGGGGGGGGGGGAGTACGTGTCAATCAATGTGGTCTGAAAGCGCGCACGTAAGTAGTGAGCGGTAACTACAGTGTACTATAGTAGTCAAGTGCCATCTCTGTACGAGTTTCGAACTTTTTTTTGTTCGCGTACGCAATTTCACGTACGTACGTGTACACAATACCATCGTTCAGCCAGTCCTATTCGTACAACTTATCTCAACTTTGAGGGATTTTAACTAAAAAATCAAGGCCTACTCACTAATTTCAGTAGACGAAACCTTTCCGGCCATCAGGAATCTCCGGATGTGGCTATTTATAACTGCATTTAAACATCATGAAATAGTTGTGAATATTTTGAATATTGCATTTTTTCCTTGAGCATCGAATTCTTAGCATTGCGCATATACGCTTACTGCAGAGTGCGTGCAGTGGGTATTATAGAATTTAGGGCAGATATTCTCGGTCATCATCAAGTACGTACACTCGTGCGCTAAGGGGTGAGCGGTTACTAGTCAAGCTACTGTATTTTAGAAAACGACTTGGTATTCGGTGCTATAATGTACTTACGCGGGTCCTGTACTTATGATGAAATCTCCGGTATTGTCTTTACGTATAATGAAAAAGGATCGCACTTCGTTCTCTGCAGAAGCGAGGCAATAGGCTTGGTCTTGGAGAGCACCTTCTCTGTACACCTTGATCACGCATCGTCCACTTAATGGGACACTGAATCTTCTCCCTTCATTTACCGCTATAGTTGCCATTTGTCGAGTGTTCTCTTCATCAACCCGCATATAAAACACCACAAGATCCTCATCCGTGTCATTAGCCACCAATGATTGAGTCATGCCCATTTCTGTACTTTCAAATGAATTGCGACCCTAGTTTATTCCCATACGGTATTGATTAGCTGCGCTGCTAGGTTCGTAGCGTACTACAGAATCGAGTTTTTGCTCAGCGACGAACGCAACTCGGGAGCAATCCATAGAGCTGTATCTACTCGGTAATCATGTAGAAATGCACACCTACCGTTCGCTTCGCCGTTTGTCAATTAAATTTTGTGCAGCTATTGGAGATGCTAAATTGAACCATATCAGAGATTTTCATGGAATTATAAAGCCGAAAAGGTAAGAAAAATGAGAAATCGGAGTTGAAAAGTACGTCGGTCGCGAACATAGTCTCCGACGTAATGTAGTGCACCGCCGATTCGCAGAGAACGATGTCAACGATTGTAATCGATTCTGGTAGTCTCTAATTAGCCGCTTACTAACAATATCGAACTTGACTCGTGCAATACGTGTAGCCCCTACTTTCTTTTTCGTATTTTTTATTTCTTATGTTAGCTCACCTGAGTCGAAGGCTCAAGTGAGCTATTCTGATAGTTCTTTGTTTTCATTGCCACCATCATGATTATCACTATTCAAATTATTGATACGATTATTCATACCAGGATTAAGACATTGATCCTTTCTTATTTAAAAATTGTGGCAAGTATTGATTTTATCATGACAAAAGTTGATGATATAATAATTGATTTGAATAGTGTCGAAGGGGATAGAATGAGGTTGAAGGAAAAGTGGAAGAAAAAGGTTGGGCTATATTAGGAGGGAGAGAGAAAGAGAGAGAAAAGAAGATGAGAAGGAAGTTGAATTCAAAGGAGATTTGTTTCTAGTAATCTACATAATTTATAGGCCTTATTTAATAAATTATTGAGAATAGTATTACAAAAAGCGTATGTTATGCAATCATGTGTTAATATTGTGGACTTAATTCTCATAAAGTGCTCATTTTACATAAAAAGAAACAATATTGAAATTGAAATGGTAATACGTATGCCTTTGATTGATAGTTTAACTTTATAGTAGAAAGTAATTGTTTTAATGATAGTATTTATTTTTCCATTTAATTCTTTGTAACTATGTATACATCGCAAAAACTGCAACCCCAGTATTTGCTTTTGTTTCGTATTAAAATCCATTTTATTGTGCGATATTCATGATAAACTCCGGCGGGGTCAAATGAAACACACTTTTCCATATGGGCAATTCCGCAGTTAGGTGGACATGACATGGATAAAAGAAATGTGCCTCTTTATCTTACCCTTTGATCTAGGTATCAATTAATGCCATGGATGTTCACCAATCATTAGGGTCTTTCAAATTAAGTATTTTTCGTATTTATTGATTTTGCGAGATCTAAAACCATCATTCAAAATGTACATGTGGGACTGGGGACGCTGAAATTCACTTAAATGCAAATTACAGTGGGTTCCTTTGAAATTTTTTCCTCAAAGTTTTGATAAAGGGTAAAAGATGAATACATTTAAATACTCCAGAAGTCATGTGACATTATGTCAGTCACAAAAGGGTGAAATGACCTGCTGAATTACTCCGGACAAATGTAACGTTACTAACCGTAACGTTACTAACCATGCTTTTGGGGGTCTAGCTAAAAAAAATTATCGGTCGAACTGCTAAAAAAAGTTTGCATGAACATTTGTCATGATGCAATAATTGAAATTAATGCAACACTTTGTTTGAAGTAACTTGAATTTTTGGACACTTTTTGTTACAAGACATTGATTTTTTTGTCATGTCCTTTTTACGTAACGTTACTAACCAGCCCTTTAAGTTGCTATAGCAATTCTAATATTTCTTGGATTGTGTTCATTCTTTTCTGTATCATAAACCTGGGAAGGATGAACATGTTTTTGACATAATTTTGACTTTAAATGAATAAATGGTAATTTAGTGGTAAAAACAAATATCTAAATTTGTTCAAATGTAACGTTACTAACCGCGGAATTGCCCATATGAATAATCGCATCAATAATTTGAATAGTGATAATCATGATAGTGCATGGCAATGAAAACAAAGAACTATCACAATAGCTCACTTGAGCCTTCGACTCAGGTGAGCTAACAATAAGAAATAAAAAAAAAAGAAAGTAGGGGCTACACGTATTGCACGAGTCAAGTTCGATATTGTTAGTAAGCGGCTAATTAGAGACTACCAGAATCGATTATAATGTACTATCCCTTTCTGCTTATCAAACCCAATTGTTCGATCTTTGAACAGACCAAGTTACCCACGTTCTTTAAAAGTTTTTTTTTTTTTTTTTTTGCTTTTTTGTTTCCAGAGACCATCAGCTACTCTGCAGCCTGTCGCTGTAGCTGTAAGCTGGCTTATTTACATGAGTACATAACAAACACTTCTCGCAGCTAATGTTTTCGACGTAATTTATACCTCATCTTTGCACATCAGATATAGCTGGGCTCAGGAGCGCCTCCGGAGCGCTTCGACTTGTGCCGAGACAACGCGCGAAGTTGCTGAGAGACCGAGCGATATAAATGTCATGGTGATCTTCGGACTTCGAACATGCCGAAGGCTGTACGTGCAGTCCGCGCCGCATATTTCTTCCACAGCACTCTAAACGCTCGCGGTGATCGTTTCCACGGAGTTAATGGCGCTTCAGGAGTCATTTTATGTGTCAGCGCTATCCTGAGATTTTCTGTGCAACCTGACACACTCATAGAACTCAACGAGTTAACAACTATGGGTTTAAAGCCCGACCCCCTCTCTCAGGTGGTAATTCTGTACAGTATATACATGTTCCCGAAAGGTTTGTTTGTTTGTTTGTTTGTTTGTTTGTTTGTTTGGTTTTTTTTTTCGGGACTGGCGGGCTCAATTTGGGGAAAAACCGTAAAATCGGTAAAATGTGGGGTTTTGCATGATTTTCCAAGAAGTATTTTTAGTTACGGGTGGTTTTAAAATCTTTCCCCACAACCCTGAAATAGAGCCAGAACAGAGTTATTTTCAGACTCAATATTTTTAAATTAGGGACACGTAGTGCGGCTTTTTGGTTTTGTCTCGTTTCTTCCAGTTGTGCTTACTGCACTATGCATGTTTTACCTGCTGGAAGGAACACCGTGTCACACAATGTGTTCACACTGTATTGACATAGTCGACTATGTGAATATGCTCGAATTTAACAGTGTGAAGATTATTTCACACTGTGGTGTGGTTTTTTTCTTTACAGGGTATTCACATAGTAATGTTCTGTTTCACACTGTGAATTGATGATTCAGAATGTGTTCACAATGTTAAAATACTCGAATTTAACAGCGTGAAGATTTCACACTGTGTTCACGATCTGTTCAATCAGCGATTCACAGTGTGTTTCACATTTTGGGACACAATGTTCTTCCCAGCAGGGGTACTGCAAAACACATTCGAAAAAAATAAATAGATTAAAATAAAAGAGGAGAAATGGAAGTTGCATGAACAAATGAAGGCTAAATGATGATGAGATAAACACATTCAACGTGATTACGCCACTCTAGTATTGAATTCCAGTTAAATGCCGTATTCTGTTGCTTTGTTTTACATGAAACGAATGGTTTCGCGCATCCCGACAAGCAAAAATACTATCATATTATAAATCATATATCATAAATCATAACTAATGCAAGGCTTGGAAAGGCACAGCTACAAACATGAGGAAATCTGTAAATTAGGTAATTATAAAATCAAATGTATTCAAATCAACAAATCAAATTATTCCACCTTCTTGACCAGCAGTGTATGTATACATGTGATTATAATCATATCCCTTTGGGGTGTAATATCCTATTAGAAGTAAACTTTCTTTCCTTCAGAGTCTTGAGCAATCAGTATCCCATTACTGCAATTTCCTATTAAACACTGCAGACTATTCCTATTACACACTGCAGACTGGTCCTGTATTTTTGATACAAATGATGTTAATTTGTCTTTTGAATATCTTATGAAGATTTTTATCCAACATTTGGACATTTGTATTCCAAAACGTAGAGAAAAATCAGCTAATTATTAATATATATATATATATATCTAGGCTCCCATGGATTTCTAAATCACTTTTGCGTTCAATAAATAGAAAGAATAATTTATATTATAGATTTAAAATTAAACGTACTGAGCAATCAAAATTGAAATATACTAGTTATAAGAATACTTTGACGAAAATTGCACGCGTAGAAAAGAAAAAAAAATATTATACTAACCTGACCAATTACAACTTTACATGCATGATATGCAAAATACATGGAAAGGTTTAAAGCAAGCCATGAATATATCAAATGTCAAATCAAATCTTACAAAAATCAGATTCGATGGTGAAATTTTTGAAGATCTTTATCAAATTTGTAATATTTTGAATAATCATTTTTTTTTTCAATTGGGGAAAATCTGGCAAGTAATATTCCTCCCTCCACAAAACATCTTTTTTTTTTCCGAATTTCTTGGTCCACCAAATTCTAGTTCAATATTTTTTAGTCCAACATAGAATCAGGAGATAATGAATATTGTTTCTGATTTAGTTCCAAAAAAGTGCTGGACAAGATGACATCAGCAATTTTCTTTTAAAGGGCGTAATGTCGTCAATTGCGGATCCTTTAGCTCATATATTTGATTTATCCCTTTTTAACGGCACCGTCCCCGAAAGTATGAAAACAGCAAAAGTCATCCCTTTGTTTAAAAAAGGTGACAAATTAGACGTAAATAAATACCGACCAATTTCTTTGTAAAGCACATTGTCAAAAATTCTTGAAAAAATTATTTATAAAAGAACTATTAATTTCCTTAAATCCAATAATATATTGTCAAATTTTCAGTTGGATTCAGGGAGAAACATAGCACTACACATGCATTATTGAGTTTTATAGAAAAAGTGGCACATGCTATCGACAAATCTTCACATCTGATAGGTTTGTTCCTGGACTTCTCCAAGGCCTTCGACACCATTAATCATGATATTTTACTTAACAAATTACATCATTGTGGAGTGCATGGGAAGGCCTTGGAGTGGTTCAGTACCTACCTCATGAACAGGAAGCAATATGTTTTTTTAAAATGCTGTCATTCACAAATGTTGAATATTAAATGTGGGGTTATGTAGGGAAGTTTCTTAGGTCCACTTTTGTTTAATGTTTACATAAATGATTTTTTTTTTAGATCATCAGATGTTCTTTCTTTTATTCTCTTTGCAGATGACTCAAATTTATTTTTTCGCACAATTATCCTCTTAGCCTTGTAAATACAATAAATTCAGAATTAGAAAATGTTGCCCAGTGGAAATAAGTTATCTCTTAATCAAAAAAAGCAAAAGATATGCTTTTTTGCAATTCTACTGAGGAATTACCTGTTGACATTGTTTTAGATGGTACTCCACTTGAAAATGTTTCTCATGTAAAATTTCTTGGAATAACAGTTGATAATAAGCTTTCATGGAAATTTCATATTGACAGTATATGTAACATTATTTCACGTAATATTGGTACAATTAATAAGCTTAAATTTTGTTTTCCTTTATCGTTCCTGCTTACATTATATTCATCCTTAATATTGCCATATTTGAATTACGATATTCTCGCGTGGGGAAATACATATAAAACACTTTAGATAAATTGCTTTTATTACAAAAGAAATCTATCCGTATTATATGTCATACTGCATTTTTGTCCCATACTGACCCGCTATTTTTTTTAGCATAAAATATTGAAAATTAATGATTTGTATTTGTTAAATTTAGGACAATTTATTTATAACTATAATAAAAAAAAAATCTTCCAAATATATTAGAAACAATGTTTCAAAGAAATCAATCTGTTCACAATTATCCATCAAGGCGATGGAATGATTTCCATTTGCTTATTCTGAGAACTTTGTTGGATCAGAACACATTCATCTACGATGGGCCAAAGTACTGAAATTCACTTCATAACAATATTACAACAGCTCAATCTTTGAACTCCTTCAAGAATGAATTAAAACTATTTCTATTGAAATCTTACAATATCCAACCGAGTTAGGTTCGTTTTACCATCTTTCAAGTCATCATTTCTTTGAACATTATACAATTATGATTTTTTTTTTTAAAACGCAAGTCCTCCTTACATGTTCCTGTTAGTGTTCTTGTTAGTGTTTAGCTTTATCCCCCAAATTTGTCACATTTAAATACAAATAAAGACAGAATAAACTGACCAAAAAGAATATAAATTATTAGTGGAAAAGTGAGCAAAGAAAATGGGATTCCATCGGGATTCGAACCCGAGACCTCCGGATTGCTAGACCGGTGCTCTACCGACTGAGCTATAGAAAGCCCTAGTTTGTGTGTGACACACACGCACACACTTGAACCTGGCATAAACCCGAAGGATAATTCAATACCTACTCTCTACTTATAATTCCAGATAATTCAAATTGCTTTATTGCATGCTTGAGCTTTCACCTGTCCTGGGGGCATTTCATGAAGGAACTTGTCGGATAAAATATCTGACAAGTCAATTATATCCGACAAGTTTTGAGAAATTCTTTAGTCTGATTGGCTGATTTCTCTGAACTTGTCGGATATAATTGACTTGTCGGACATTTTATCCGACAAGTTCCTTCAAGTAGAAATGCCCCCCTGATGTCGCAGCACTCGGCGTGTTCAGTATGCAGACCTCTCTTCTTTCTTCTCTCCTCTTCCTTTCCTGTCTTTGCTCTACGTAGACTTGTATTGTTATCGTCTTCTCTCTTCTCGGTACTGTCTCGCGTCTTATATGTGTGTGGGTAATTGAATGTGTGTACGGGTGTGTTGTCCTTGTCATATTTTCCCGGTACACGCGGTTCAATGAACAGTGTCTAGGCATTAGCATTGATACTTTACATTTATTTTTTTATTTTTTCCCGACCTGCGTATCTCAGAATAACTACATATATATCTTTACAAATGACTTAAATAATCTATATTACATACAATAGCTATATAAAAAAAAGAATAATATATTGTGTATTCATTATTTATCTAGTGATCCCCGTCCTACAAGCTTCGCTTTTTAGTGGATCACTATTTTCCATAATCGAATTTGATTTCCGCACGCCCACGAAGTGCATTGTTCCTCCTAATTATTGTACATATGTTATATAATTTATTTCGTATACTACATGAATCTTTTGCAAATGTTTGAACAATATCATTTCATGACAAGTATACTTTGTACTGTTTTGATTTTCGTTGACTGGAAATAAACTATGATTGAATTGAATTGAATTAAATTCCGTATATACCGATGTGTTTATTCTCTCCTTCTCCTGCATTCTTACCGGTATATTTATGTATATTTTTTTTTTTTATTATATTCAATCCAGATTGTATTTTATCACTAATTTTACATCACGGAATCCAGCTTGCTTGCGTCCACGATGGCACGTGCTGTAGTTCTTGTTTTTTTTCCCCTTTTTTTTTCTTTTTTCTTTCTTTTTCATCTTCCCAATTATTTTGATTTCATGTCAGTTGACATCGGTCCGTTTTATTTTGTTTTGTATTGCTGTCTTGTGTATTTTCTGAGGGTCTCATATCGTACCAGATTTGCTTCTTAGTGGGACCCTCGATTTCCATCCCCATCCTTAGTTAACTTGTATTATACGCTTTATGTATATATTAACAAAGATATGATCGGTTTCTTTTTCATCTGCTACTCATTTTCATATGTACTTTGTTAAATCACATTCTGCAATCATTACAAATATCCTGTACATATGCATTGTACATGTATATAATTTCTTTGTTTATTTGATGGAAGTGAAAATAAATTTGAATCTTGAATCTTGAATCTCTTGACTTAATTGCAAGGATTTATACAATTTATGTCCAACACTGGTAGTAGCGGTGGCTTGGGGTAATAATATCAAAGGTGAAAATAGGAATTTCTGCAATGAAGAGGGATACTCTGTTACGAATACCAACTTTCCTTGTATCCTATAATGCAAAACACTTATATTTTTCACTTCAAGTTCATAGTTCAGATTTATTCCGTTTTCCTACAAGAAAATAATTTCTAAATATAAATCTCACCCTCTTCAGTGACAGAAAGAATGTATTTGAATTTGTTCAGAGAAAACAATGATAATTAGAAACTTAAAGTGGCGTTACATTGCAATAGCTGCTGAGTAACGAAAGTGAAATATTTGTCAGTATTCACTGTGTGAAAAAAAAAAAACCTGGAAGGACCCACTGAGAAGACAATACTTGTAGAGTGTGGACCCCTCATGTATACCAAAAAAATAAAATAAATAATTAAATCGATGCAAAAGTTGCTTGAAAACAGGCAGTAAACGGCAATAAAGGGCGCAAAAAGTTTGACAGTCCACTATGAGACAGAAGGACAAACAGTTACACACAAGACAACGCCAAACAAACTAATAAGCATGAGGCAAGGCTGGGACCGCAACAAGACTGCTTGTAGGGAAAAAAAAAAAGAAATGACTTGACAACACGACAAGAATCAGGAGAGCGTGACAAAACAGGTTGCAAAACAGAAAGCAATATGCAACAGAGACAACGATCCTCGAAGATTTGAGGAAGAAGAGAAATAAGAAATACCACAAATCATTCAACTGCTGCTGCTGACTGATCATAGCATTTGGTAAGGCATTAGTAGCTATGATGACAAAAAAAAAAAGAAGAAGAAATAAACACCCCACCTTTCCTATTAAACATCAACAATGAGCGAACATATGAGGAATATACCAAATATAAGTAAGCTTCGTTGTAATGTTAAACATAACTAAAAATCAGAACCATATTGAAAACTTTCGCCCTAATTCACGCAGAAAATCGGAGGTAGCAGACGATGGAGAAAGTGAATGCGTGTTGGGCGAGTGGCTAGTCGACACGTTAATGGGGTGGCCTGCAGCACCGTGCGTGGAGGGACATCATGTTCACATAATGTTTCACGCGTAGTGTGTTGTGTGTGTAGGCTGCAGAAATCGGGTTTATAAATCTACAGTTGAGATATAGTCTAGGACCTTATCATTCCTTTACAACATTATTTCAGTTCATTACCTGTGTACAACACGTGTATATAAGCACCCGCGATTGCAGACAGCAGGTGGCAAGCGACCGTTGCAACTACTTACATTATTACCACCTCCAAAGAAAATGCACCAGTCCGACTAGAGCCATCGTCGAAAAATGAGACGGAATGTGAAATATATTTGATTGTTTTTGCTCCAAACTTAACAGTTATGTTGCTCATAAGGCTGCTACGTATCTAGATAATGTCTCACATACAACTGTATCTTGATATTGCATTTGAAAATGATATTTGGCGAGAAACAAAAGCTTGAAATCACAGGAATTCACACTGCTGGCGACGGCAGACAGTGAAGGTCAACGGCTCAATTTGCGTTGGTAGTCTCGTCACGTGACAGTTCTGTGTGGATTGTACACGTTCCCTATGACAGCAATTGTGACTGGGTAGTCTAGCTTTACTGCTTATTTGCGTCAGGACTGCTCAACTAATGAACAAGATTCTTATATCACAAGAATGGGCAGAATCTCTTCTTTCTGAAACCGTGCGCCCCAAGTTCGTGCGACTTTCCGTTCTCGAGATATCCCGTGTGGAAGAATTGCAAGATGGCAAAATATGCTCAAATTCGTCAAATTTGGACTGTTCGCCATAGACAAATCTACTCATAAGGTACTTTTCTGATCAAATTTGCGTCACTGCTACAAATGTTACAATAATAATATATACACATAAATAATCCCTAAAGTGTCCACTTTCAGAATCCGGGCGCCCCAAGTTTGCTTCTCAAATAGATTAAAAGTTATGGCAGATTTTGTGGAAAAATGCGTTGATTTTTTACCCGTTTTACGTGTTGTAGCGTTCGCGCGGAAGCGCGGCTTAGCAGATGACCGAAAGTTTTCAATATGTACAATAACACTTAAACACATACGCACTAAGACACACACAAACACAGAGGACAGTTTAGATAGAATGTAAGAAAAAAGCAAGGTGAAACGAGAGAATCGTAGACAATTTGAGACTCATAGACAGAAGTGGGTCCTATCAACCTTTTCTATGCAGATGAGTAAAGATGAGTACAGATGATTAAAAGAATGTTTACCTTTTTGGCTGAGATGGGGGTTCATAATTTAACCTTTTGAGAGATAATTAGAAACCAGTTTTTATATATTTAGTATATTCAGCAACATAAAATAAAAAGAAAATAATGGTTTCAAAAAGACTTAGTTATGCAAACAAAAAAGTAAAACAAAGTAGTCCAAATAAAAGGTGCGTCCGGCCTTCCATTAGATACTCTTTTGTTTTTGGATATCTAACCCAATTCAAAACCACTTTAATTTCTAGTAATCAAACTTTGAACTGCCTTGTTGTGCTAAAATACGGCATGGAATATGGGTTTTTCGTAAAAAAAAAAAAAGGGACACACACAAGCAAATCGAACGTCGGAGGTCCAGTATGTCAGTATGCTCAAGTAATTAGTACTCAAACTTAGTCTTTATCCGTGCTCGGTGAAATCAGCCTTTTTTCAGTCTGGGTACCGTCCCTTTCTCATCGGTACACTATTTTCAACATGCCGAGAGATGGTGCATATTCTTTGACCATGAGACGGGGATCCCGTTCAGTCTCAACCGACATGGTCGAATCCTGTTTCGTCTACAAGGAGTTCGTCTTATGGCCACTTAGTTTAGTCGCCACATTGCCTCATTACCATTTCGCCTATAGGCTATACCTTTTTTTATCGAAGATCAACGGTATATTACACGAAATGGGGAGGGGGATCCAAGCAGACGAAATTGCAATATGATCGTTAGGTCATCATACGAAACAATAATTAACCAAACTGGGGAATAGACCAAATGAAGATTGGACCAAATGGACAAAATAGATAGTACAAGATTAGTAGACCAAAGGAGTTAATAGCCGTAGTGTTGTAAGACGTACTGGAAAGTAGACCATCTGATATTAGACCATAAGTAGCAATAAACCTTCCACACCAGTTGAAAGTTAGTCTGATAAGAAACAGTACACATTAGATGAAAATTTAGGAGGATATTAAATTGGGAGTCTATGCAAATTTTTTACACAAAGCTTCTTAAAAAGTCAATATAAATATGCAAGGAGTAAGTTAATAACATCATTGCCGAACAACTTTCCATATAGTTTGCAAACGAAAACTTTAAATTTTCTGTTTTGTCACTCAAGCGATTTTGAGGTTTCGTAAGCTTTCGCAATCAAATTCGTTTAAGAGTTGCAATCAAATTCGGAAATAGTTTTCATTGTCGCAAAGTTTCTCTACGACAAATTGTGACATGAAAAATGTTTGCGACAATGAAAAGTGTTTGCCAGTTTGATTGCAACTGTTTACGGATTTCGTTGCAACTATTTTGGAACCCTGACGAAAACTTATTCGCTAAAATTATCTACGTTCGCAAATATTCGTCGCTTAACCCTATAAAGCCAAAGCTTTTTTACCCCTTCCAGGCCCAAGGGGGCACATTGTGCCCCCCTTATATAACTTTTTTATTATGTGATGTATGACCTTCATATTTGGCACATGGGTAGAGCAACTCATACTCTACATGACCCAACATTTGAAATTTCTAAAAGTTATCCAATGAGGACGCTATCTACCAAAATATAAAGGAATACATAGGAAATTATTATGCTAAAATCATTTTCTTTCTTTTTATTCCTTTATCCCCGGCATATAAAAATGTCTTTATTTCATATCAATCATTTTCGTATTTACCAAAAAGGAAAAGCAACTCAGTCTTCACTCTTTGTTATGGTTTAAACTTCTCAAGGTCAACATATGAGGCGCTATTCATAACAATATAAAGAAATATATGAAACCTGTGATGTAGTGCATGAAATGGATACGCATATTGATATCACATTTCATATTTCCAAAATATAAAAGTTTTGAGTTTGCAGATTCATAATATGATATACAAATGATATAACAAATAAATTTAATAGAAGATGATAATATAAGAAATAAAAGGGAAGTCTTTGGAAAATGTATTTTCGATTATTTCTATTATATCTATTGTTTGATGCCTATGTCATATAAAACATAAAGGAAATAATAAAAAAGACCATTTCAGAGTAATTCACAACCATAATTGCTTCTGCATTTGGTTCTTAGGCAAATTACTGCCAGAAAACTCCCATTTCAATCATTATTATCTGTTAACTGAAATTGGAACAGAAAATCATGCAAAATCTGACAAACATGCTTGTCTGTCTACGGTTGCCATGGCAACCAGCAATATTGGACGTAGCTAAACTTTACATAAAAATGTTCACAATAAGATTTTAGGAAAAGTCACCAAATTTGGTTGGGTAAAGGGTGTAGGAGTGGCAAACAAAAATATGGAAGGGGCACAATGTGCCCCCCCCCCCCCCTTGGGCTTCATTGGGTTAAGGAAATACCTCCTGAACTTTCGTTATAACATGTACAAGGTTCGGTATTTGGCAGGTTCATTACACCCAAAATTAAATAAAACTTGTTATGATTCGGAAATAAAACAAAAGCAGAGAGTTATGATCAACGACTGAAAAGCACGAGGCCGTTGACAGTGAAAAAAAAAATTAAAGCAAAGTAGTTAGATTGTTATGTTTTAACATACATATTATACAACTTTTCCAATCTGAACGGTAAGGTGATAAACAAATGTCTCATGACCTCGAATCAATGTACACATCATTGTCAATCATGTTAATGTTTTCATCCATCATCTAATTTTTCCTCTTCTGCTGCATGCACATTAGGCTGTTTATATAGATCCTGCTGAATAGGAATCAAAACTACAGCTGTATTTGTTTGTATGATATCGCAATTAATCATGGAAGAATTAATCAACTAGATTGATTAACTATTGATCGCAATGAGTTACAACGTATCTTTCTGTGTCAGTTCTTCTTCTCCCTGTCTTTGTCTCCCTGTCATTATTCCTTATCAAAACCATCTCACACTCACATGAACAGATTGTCATATTTCGCAAAGAATTGAAAGTATTAGCTAAATTGTTATTTTTAAATATGTAAAGCGATGAAACTTGTCTTTTCAAAGGGGAAGTGGACGGGACAACTCAACAATGAACAATGAATGGTTTATCCGAAAAAGAGTAACAAGGATATTATCTATAGTTTTAAAGACTGATTAAAAAAGTAATATCTTACATCATGCAGATTAATTTGTAATAATAATAATAATAATAATAATAATAATTGCAATTCATATCACGCCATTTCCATTAATGAAATGATCAAGAAGCACTGCGTAGATAAAAGCATCATGATGAAAAGAAATGAAGAAGGTACAAATACCATGAAACAAAAGTCTTCAATTTTCAATGGTCTTAAATTGCTTCGTGGATGACGCACTTGCGTGAGATGACATTAAATTCCAGAGATAACCCAGCACGTGCAAAGACGCGCTTCCCAAAGAGTAACTTTTGTACGTGCAGGGACCACAAGTAAACCTGGGTCCGGTGACCGTAGTACTTACAATCGATCGATGGAATTAAGACGAATGATAAGTCATTAATTAGAACAAAGTTTAAGCGACTATTTCGTTGTACAGCAAGGGCGAATCCAGGAATTCCAAGGGGGGGGGGGGTATGAGTATGTTCTTCCCTTCCAACGGGAGGGAGATTGAGTATATATATATATATATATATATATATATAAACTGTTGAAAATACACCATGAACTTTGTTTCAGTTTTGGTTTAGATAATATCATCACGCCAAAACGTGAACAACTATATATATATATATATATATATATATATATATATATATATATATGACATCATGCGATTTCATGTATATACATGTATATATTTCATGGTACACTCCTTCAGTCCTTTTTTTTAATGATTTTATAATTCTTTATAATTCTGGAAATATTAAAAAAGAGAAAAAAAAAATGAAGGGGGGGGGGGGCGCCCGGTGCGCCCTTCCCCTACATCCACCAATGTATAGGCCTACGTGTCAGCTATTATCAGAGCCTGCTAGCTCTGTATACATTGGTTCTGATAAAAGCTCTTATCCACATTAGATTAATAGCCGATTCTCAGGAGGTACGCTGAAAATCGAACAATTGAGGGTTGAATATGGAATGTAATATTTACATGCAGTGAACCAAAAGTGGGGTTCTAACAAACATCAGCAAGTAGGGCCTACTAAGTAATGGTAATGTTATCACCATTATCACGCTATCGCTATGAAATCCGGGCCTGTCCATGTGCTTTTTCGCCTTGCGATCACATTTTTACCTCACCTAACATAACATTAATCTGTATTACAGAGCAGTTATTCTGTACATCGATGAAAAGACCCCCCACGAAAAAAAAAAATAATAAAACAGGCAACATCTGGAATAAGACAGATTAATGAACCACACTCAAAGTGCATCAATCGATACTTCATGGTCTTCGCACCAAATTGTTAACAATATCTTTCAAATTAATGAAGGTAAGTATGCAACCTTGAAACACTCCATTTAAAAGAATAAGGTATGAAAAAAAAATGCTTTAGCTGGGAAATACCAACGTCCTAAAGACGTAACACATGACATCATGATGTCATCCAAGTATTTAACTGACTCCAAGCATTATGCCTGATGGGACATCACATGCTGGCATGAAACATCACGGATCTGTATCCGTCAAGCAAATCTTGCTAAATACTTTCTAGATTTTACGAATATCTATAAAATGTCGTCAACTCATAAAATGCCATTTTGAATTCTAATAATTTTACAATATAAAAAACAACAACACTATCTGAAGATGATAATGAGGTGGAAATGGACAAACATCTTCAAGAGTATAAACTCACCTGATCAACAGACACTGTGCCTATGTAAAAGAAAAAAACAGACCTCTAATTTAAACGTAGTGCACATATTATTTTCCCAGTCCACCATTATTTTGAGGACAAAAGATCCATTTTCTCTTTTAGTTATTAGCCATGGATGCTTGCGTTTGACAACTCCTTTCACATTTGTGTTGTAAAATAATATTATGAATAACTATCTGTTATTTACATTATCTTACCTTCCCAACGGACCATATTATAGGAGGAAAAAGGGATACTAATTTCAATCAAGCAATTTTGAAAGTGAACAGCTAATACTTTGATATCTGTTTGTCAGTCTGTTAGGTTGCTGTTTTTCATATTAATATGTTATGTATGAGCTGGTCAAACGTGTAACTTCCGTGAAGATGGACGGGATATATTTCTTCTTGTAGTATCGAAGTCTGTTCAGATAGAGTTGAGTGAATGATAAATCATTAATAAGAACAATGGTTAAATGATTTTTCGTCGTAAAACTTAATTGTTTGTTATCAGAATCTATGTATTCTCTATACATGGGTTATGATTAAGATTACTGGTGGTTGGCACCAGATTAATAGCAGATTGTTTGGAAGGTAAGAGTTCAAAACGGACTGTGTAATAATTACCTGCGAACGCATGATGGCGAAGGACTAATTTAAGGATTCTAGGCCACTGCTGACACTGACGTAAACCTGCCCCCCCCCCACCGGGAAATGATATCTTGTACCAGCTTTAAGCTTTATTTTCTCAGTTGTACTATAATTAGTACTGTGCCTGCGGTTGCTGACCTAGGGTTTCCAGCGAGGATGAAAATATTCGGGGTTTTTTTGGTGAATTTTGCTGATGATTGGGATTTAGTCTTTTCTGGCAGAGCTATACCCTCCTTCGATCTGACTTCGAAGTTTGAGATGATAAAGTTAAGACTACGACAAAGGGCCAATAAAAGTAAGGTGAAACAATTTAGTATCTAATACGTCTGATACGACCTGAAAGAAAGTACAAAAAAAATTAGACAATAAGCTGAGCCTAGACGCTTGAGACCAGGGATGAAATATTATTTTTATCATCATTTTTCTTTTTTTTTTCCTTTTTTAAGACCTATTTTCCTACACAGTCAATGTGGATAATGACGATATGCTGGAACTACAATGGAAATTTATTCATTGATACTTTATGGTCCCGTGTGGTAACGTTAATATCTTGGTACATGTTCAAGATAAGATAACAGATAACACAAATGACGGTAGATTAATTGCTGCAAATTCGAGTAAATTGACAAGGATGTATTTTAGAGTTAAGACGTGAATAGTATACCGCGAGGGAAGGAGCACAGCTGGATAAGTAGACTTAAAGGAGACCTCCGGATGATTTTCAGATTTTTACATTTGAACAACTATAAATTATTTATGCTGAGGACAGACTTTCAGAATTTGTGATAATCGGGATGAAGAATAAGAATATTTTCAAAATTTAGAACAAATTGCACTGAACAAGGATGATGACATGGCAGAGTCACCATAAGAATGCATGAGTTGGGGCTCAAGGAAGCAGAACAAAAGAAGAAGGCATGCATAGATTATACACAGGTGAACTCGCAAGCAAGCGGTATTGTACTGGAATTACACTGCTACATTTCTGAAATATGTGAACCTCCTGTGCCATCATCCTTGTTCAGTGTAATTTATTTAAGGTTTTTAAAAGTATTGTTTCTCTGCTCAAGAACCACAATAAATTCCACAAATCTAAACATGGAGTTGTCGATTTATGTACTACATGATGTGAAATTATGAAAATCGTCTGGAATGTCCCTTTAATGCCTCTGAAAATAATAACCATTGGTAATTGGAAATGTACTACAGTAAATTCATGTGCCCATTTTCAAAATGACATTACAAAAACAATAGGTCTGGGACATGCTTGCATGGCAAGTGAAAATGGGCACAGGAATTTACTGTATGCCCTTTGCAGAAACTTAAATATTTAGAATTTTATTAGATTCTTCCTGAATTCTTACGAACATTTATCAGTTATGACCTGATAAAGTCTTGCCAAACGCACTTCTATCAGTTCTATCAATTTCATTATATAAAAAAATGTAATCTTTCCAGGTAAGGATGATAAATGTATACATACACCAATAATATTTTGAAAATGAGAAGGATGTCATGATCATCAGAAGCGGTTCCTTATATAGAGAGAGAATAGAATCGGACCTCTGAGTAAGTGCACCTAAGACAGAACATCCGTATCTTTCTTTACACAAATTAAAATATGTATATATTCAATTCAATTCGTTTCCATGAAAAAAAAAGTGATACAAATTACGAATTCATAAAATCTATATTGAACAATTTTAGAAAAAAAAACAAGTCATGAATACAAAATATATGTACGAACAAAAGCAATGTACACATTGCAACAGAAACAAAGAAAAAATGGGAAAGAGTGATCTACTGAGAAACAAAACTTGTAAAACGTAGATCACTGAAAAAAAAAAGCCGCGTCTAATTTCTCCATTTACCTCTGTGTTGAAATCTACAGCCTCGAATAACTATGAATTGTTCAAATTCATTTTATCTTTTCCACAAACCTTTGAAATAAATAATATATTTATTTCAATCAAATAATGTTGAAAGGGAAGAATTGATTTAATGATATAGGCCATGATCATGGAGCGTCATGTGTATTCTGTCAGGTTATAGTTTACCAATGTTTATGTGTTTTGAATAAACGTGGAAAGAGTATATTTTAACTTGTGTATAGGTGAAGAAGATAAGTCAACAACTAACCGTTAACCACTGCTTACTGTCAGACTTAAATAGAGCAAAAAAATGAATGTGTGTATAAACTCATAATCTGTCAAAGTCAAAGTATAATAAAAAAAAAAAATCTAATGTCACTCAGACAAATTGGTGCGAAGAATAAATCATTTATCATTACAAAGTTTTAAAGCTTGTTTCTTTGAAAGGTTTACTTGTAAAAGGTAAAAGTCCAATCGGTGTCCACAAAACATTAACAGCAGATTATGGAGGTCTACAGAGATATCTCTAATCGGTATATTTAGATTCAAGTATGCATCAAGACACCATTGTGACAATTACATGTAACTTTAGAAGTAATTGATATGGGTCGAGAGGGTGGGAGGGACGTTTAGCACGCAATGCAATAGTTGTTCCACTCTCGTGTAATCCTGGTCAGAATAAAGAAGGGCTGAAGGTTTGTTTGTCTTGTGACCTGAAATCATCGCAGACCATTTCATTCCGATGAACTGAAGTGTTCCCAGGTTCTTCGGAATGATTAAACGCTACATATGTCCCTCGATCTGAAGTAGTCCTTCCATTTCTGTGGCATCCTGACGTACCGCACGTAATTATTAGAAACAAAGACACGACAACCTTCAATTTTACTGCTATCCAGCAGCACGGAGGCAATAGCTGCTGTGTCAGTCAATGACATGCATCTTTGATAGGTGGAGTTTTAATTGTAATGTGTGCCTATCCATTTGAAAATGTCAATGCACAGAAGGGTGACATGTAAAAAAAAAAAAAGTTTGATATCTCTATATCAAACCTTTTGATTAGAATCCAGAAAAAAATGTTCGGACTCACTTTTATTTTTAATGATCTCTTTTCAGTTAGATTCAAAAGCTATAGCGAAAACGAGAACCAAATACGACGTACATATGCTATGGATGGAAACAGTGGCGTTACACTAGTTTCTTAATGCCCGGGGAAGGGAGGGGGTGCTGCATTCACGTCGTAATATTGGTGTGGCTAATAAGGGCTGTTGGACAGTTGCAATTACCTCTACACAAAGATGATAGATATGAATAAATGTATGCCTGGTTTATATAATGATTAATGTAAATAGCGTTTTCACCCACTTTTATGTGCGCGTACTAATTTTTATCATGATGCTAGGACAATAGAAATGTATTTATCCATGCGTGCTAAAACGCACGTCCACCCCACAACATCTATCTCTATACGTGTATGCCTTTCGAAAAGGTCAGAATTTCTACTGTCTCCTCCACTCACATCCCTCTATCTCCCTATCTCTCTATCTCTCCCTGTGCGAAATACTTTACTCTCCAAATCCAGAATCTAGAATCCAAAATAAAATAACTATTCACACTACCAAATAGTCGGGTGGTTGCAATGTGTGTTTGAAAATACAGTACATTTTATGAATGAAGAGACCTGGGGACCTCGCGCTTACCTGTACATTGCAAGTTCACTTTCCACGCATTCTTCCAGGCTTCTTATTATGCAGTTTTATACCTCTTACAAATTGTTACCATGAAATGTCTAAAATACACTTTTTATTATGTACTTAGTAATTTATTATGTACTTAGTAAGTACATGATAAAAAGTGTATTTTAGACAAAGTTACTTTTATTCAATGGAAACAAGGAAAAGTAGAAATTACGCGGTGCGTAATATATGTCCCCGCCGGAAGTAGCATTTTGTAACAAAATGTGCAATATAGGTAAAAAATCAAGGTCAAAGGTCAAAATTCTGTGTAGAAGTTTTGAAGCCCTCACCTAGTGCCATCACATAAAGCAAATGGAATCGAAATTGGGTTAGAAATGGCGAAGGAGTAGCATTTTGTAGCCAATGTACAATATAGGTAAAAAATCAAGGTCAAAGGTCAAAGAAGACAAAGGTCAAAATTCTGTGTAGAAATTTTGAAGCCCTCACCTAGTGCTATCACATAAAGCAAACGGAATCGAAATCGGGTTAGAAATGGCGAAGGAGTAGCATTTTGTAGCAAAATGCACAATATAGGTCAAAAATCAAGGTCAAAGGTCAAAGAAGTCAAAGGTCAAAATTCTGTGTAGAAGCTTTGAAGCCCTCACCTAGTGCCATCACATAAAGCAAACGGAATCGAAATCGGGTTAGAAATGGCGAAGGAGTAGCATTTTGTAGCAAAATGTACAATATAGGTCAAAGGTCAAGGTCAAAGGTCACAACTGAAATTCTGTGTAGAAGTTTTAAAGCTCCCATGTAGTGCTATCATATAAAGCAAACAGAATCAAAATTGGCTCATAAATGACAGAGAAGTAGCAAATTGAACATTTTGATCACACACGGACGCACACACGGACGGACGGACGGACGCACGGACGGACGCACGGACGGACGCACGGACACACACACGTACGGAGCCCGTTTCATAGTCCCCTGCTCGAACTCGTTCGGCGGGGACAATAAAGTACAATTTCATTGAACTAAATTGAATTGAAATGAAGTGAACTATCACCTAAGAACATGGAAACCTTGGGAGAGGGGACATTTTTTAAAACTCTTTTGTTCCCCTCTCCTCTAATCGCATATTTCCGCCATGCTTGGTCAATATCCTATTCCACAATGAGCAAATTTAGAGAGATTGATAAAAATATTTCAATATCTCCATTCCGATGTGTTGTACTTTTTGTAGCTGTTTGTTCAATGTTAACTGCAAAGTAGTCCCAAAGCATCAATACAAGTAGAGCAGCAAAAAGAGCTGACATCGAAACAGACATCTTTAAAAAAAAAAAAAAAAAAAAAAAAAAAGAAGCATCATTCAAACTGCTATCATGTTCATAGCTTTTTCAGAATCCAAGTGAGTATGTGATGACCTTGATTCTTCAACGATAATCATATTGATAATTTCGTTCCTTTTCGTCTTTTACAGCCACTTAACGGTGACCACTATTTGTTTGTATAAACGTGTAAAGCGATAAAACTTGTCCAATGGGAACCGTACAAGACAACAGATCTGTCAACAATTAACGGTCGATAATGATACATCAGAAAAACAAACACGTTCCGCTGTCCTTGTCTTGACAGACTGAAACGATATGGTGATGCGCGTTGATGCTTTTTTTTTTCATTTGCGCACGCCTTCGTAAACAAGCACTACTTAAAAGGAATAGTACCCCTAAAAGCCAATATCAGTATCTGTCGAAAGTCTTTGTCAAAGCAAGCTACGGACGTAGTAAGAGCAGGATCATCACTTGTGGGTATACACTGGTATTCCTTGCTATTACTGCGAAAGTGCAGAAATGGGTAATGTAACATTGGTTTGTAATGAAACTGACGAAGCTCTTTTCGTGAGATACGTACCGCATGACAGTAAGCATGTTGAGCAGACCAAATATCTTGAACCCGATGAAGGGGTGCAATTCCCTTCCCCTTCAAGAGGACCATGCGAGATCAAGGTATACAAAAGACATCATGAACATGCTGGAAAAGAACATGATGGAAAAGAAGAAGAAAGGTGTCTGTGTTCTACACAGAACAGGAAGGTGCGATCTTACTTCATCATCTTCAAGGACCAATCCGGAGACATTGCCATAAGTGCAGGAGCCAGGTGAGTAGCATTGAACTTCAAGTTATCTCTAAGATAATCAAGACTCTCAGTGATGAAAGGCTTTTTTGTGTCCTATTGATAGTCCACCATGAAATTTAAAAATTTTTGTAGCATCCGAAATTGTGACCCAAATTTGTGACCCAGCATCACAGAAAAAAAAAAATTCTCGCACTTGTTGATCTTCAATTACTCCCCCCCCCCCACCCCGAAAAAAAAAAAAAAAAAAAAAAAACGGAATTCTGGTCAATCCAGGACACTCTTAACAAAGGTATGCTTATAAAGGTTTTTCCTGACCGATAGCTTTATCATATCAAAATATCATGAACAGCGTATTTTCAATAGGGTATCACCGCATGAGTGCATCTGGTAATCATTTCACTATATTTTCAGCGGAGTTTTGTATCCATGCTTTGTTCCATACATAGGGTGACTCAATGCGCTTAACTAAACCTTATCTCTTCACCCCACCCCCTTCTTTTCAGCCAACTATTTCGATCTTTTCTCGTACGGCGTCCGTCATGCGTTTTCATCATCTGCTTAAAACCCCAGAACGGATTTTAAACCATTAGTGTATTATCCATATACGGTAATGGGCTGTGTGGCTCCATAGGGGCTGGGACCGAACAGGGGGCCAGTTTTAAGACTTGATTTTTTTTTCTATTTTTTTTTTTTCGTTTTGAAAATGCATGGTAATATTATTACAAAGGGCTACTTGGCAGTTGTATCTGGCAGAGGAATTAGATAAACACATGAACGTCAAGCCCCCCCCCCCCCTCCCCAGGCCATTAAAGCTGCCTCCCTCCCGGTGTTCTATGTTCTTACACTTTGTAGGTCTGCAAGAATGCGTGGAAGGTGAATTTTTTTGTTCTTAGGTTATAGCAAGACCCCCGGGTCTCTTCTTTACCATTCTTTCATGCCGAACATGCTGAATGCTCCATAATTTATTTTGATTGGTTAAAAGACTACAAGTTTATGATTAACTTCAAATCAACGTTGAAAATTAAAATTTCCAGCTGCTCCATCAGAATTCAACTTTCCTTTCAAAAATCTTATCCATCGATTTTCTGTGAGATATTTGCAGCAAGATCATATCAATATACTTTGCATAAGTGCAAAGTGAAATTAAATGAAATGAAATGTACATACAAGTTGATAATTTCAGCAATTTTTGTTGTGTAATCAATTGGTTTGCAAATGACACTTCTACACTAATTGTCAGTTGGACAGGCACACATCATTATTTGAAGCTGCACGGATTGAATGATCCCGTGTTTGAGGCTAAAAGGCGTTACAAGGTTCAATGTTGTGGTGTCTGGTCTCTATTTTTCAACGTGTACTGCAGGCATATCACGATGCCACGAAAATGGAAACGATACTTTCGAGGGAGGAATTGAATGGAAGTTCACCAGACAATCAAGACACCGGCGTCATCTTCACGCTGGCCAAGACTACAGAGGAGTACAGAGAATGCAGTGAGAGATCAGCCTTAACCCCTCCCTCATTCGTAACTTCTCACGAGCTGTCACAATGGCCTCTTCATGAAATTATGGACAACAATTCTGATTAATTATTAATCTCTATAAACCCTATTATGAAGGTGTTTGTTGTTACTTAATGCCTTTTTACCTTGCACGGCCTGTAATTTCTCGGGCCGCTTCTTGTCTAGGGTCAATTCCGAGGGACCAAGCGATTTCGTACGTTTATTTGTGATTGCAAGTATTACTTTTCACATAGATATTTCAATATACCGATTCTCAGTCAACTTCCGAATAATCAGCTATTAATCTAATGAGGACCGCCTTCAAGGGCAATCAACTTTATCAAGTAGACCTTTCCAGGAAACAAGCGTTCAAACTTTGTCATGACAGATGACTTGTCATTTACTAAGAATATTGTGTGCCTGATATGGAGATCATTTTCGATCAGACTTTGCAACCACATCTAATTAATCTACTAGACACACTCATCATCCGTAAAGATAAACAGATAATGGTATTAGGTTATCGGCTAATTTTGTCCATCTACATACATAGGGCCTAAGTTATTTCTGATTTCCCCCCAGTGACTTTGGTGTCCCGCAAAGGTCTCTGCTTGGCCATCCCTTATTCACTTTGTACACAAATAATCTTATCAAAAATATCCACGATATGTTCCTTGGTGTATTCTGCCATAGCTATGGAAAAGACACGATGAAATTTATTTGTCGTTGCTTGTTCAGCAGCAAAACATCTTTCATAATAATCATGCGTTAGTTATGTACGTATATGGCTGCTGCTGCAAAAAAAAAGGGAAAATGATAATAACACTGAACATTGTTAAAGAACAGGTGTCTAAACTTCATTTTAATGGGATATTAGTTGGAAGTAGGCCTACTGTTATGCTAGGAATCTTGGAGCGCTTATTGGCTCATATCTGAACGTTGGAAGCACACATCATACATAATGTGTGTAAATCATTATACCACGGTGTGTAAATCATTATACCACATTGTACATATCTTTAGACGTTTCAGGAGATATCTGGATGGAAGTAGCTTTCATTAAATTGTCGTCAAGGCAGTCATCACTAGTAAGTTAGATTATTGTACATGCTCACTTATAGACTCCCTAATTATCAAGTTGGAATTCTGCAGCGAGTCCAAAACACCTGTGCAGCACATCCAGATTCTCAACGATCACTCCTCTTTTGACAGAGCTGCACTGACTTCCAATTCGCTGGTCAAGCCCCTAGTTCTATTTCTGAAATATTAAGTACAGCTATCAAAATGGGGAAAAAATTACAAAAGTAATTATATATATATATATATATATATATATATATATGTATATAATTTATGTACAGATATATTTAAATTTATGTACAGATACATTTAACTGTTCACGCCAGAGTTAATGGCTACATCACAGAAATAATGTATCATTTTTGATATTTGCATGAATTGAGTATTTCTGCAGGTCAGTTTGGAAGGTTCAAGAGTTGTTCTAATTCGAAGTTATTTGTGATTCTACTTTTCAAAACAGATATGAAGGACAGATTTTAATCTAGCGTCCATGTTTAATTTCGAAAGAGGATACAGATGCTCTGTCTTGACTATACATTAGTCACTACATTCACTAATCAAACAGACTCATGAGACGACTTGACGGTTGCATCGTTAAACTAATTTATCATTTTTGTAATCATTTGGGCGAAACGAACAATCTTTTCAGGGGTCGGTTGGGCAGGTAAAATAATGTGAATAATTCGTAATTATTTATGATTGTAGGTTTCAAAACAGATTATCTCTTTTGAAACCTACAATCATAAATAATTACGAATTATTCACATTATTTTCACATTATTTTACCTGCCCAACCGACCCCTGAAACTCATATTATGAAGGGAGAAATTGAACTCATACCCGTTTTTACTCACGTTACAAAAGAAACAGCTTCTGATGATAATGTCACTTAACTTTTTTTAAGTTGTTTGTCCATGTACATCTCGATTTCAAGTCAATAAAGTAAAGAAATCCTGTTTTTATTATTCTGAATTGAAACAGAATTCATAGTTGCATTTGTAGAGTTAACAAGACTTTCTTCTGCAATAACAATTCATCAAACAAAATGGTCAGTTTGGCTCGATGGATAAACGTTGATGTATTTGCCATGTATAATGTAAGCATGTCCCAGACGTAATATATGAAGTAAGTTATTATTGTTAATACTTTCATGACGTCAATTTCACATGTGTTAGGTCTTTGGAGCGTTTGGAAGGGCTTATTTGTAATCTTAAGTACATTTCCACGTCAGTAGAAGAGGGCGTAGAAGTCTGTTTCCTTACCTTCATTTTTTTTTTCTGTTTCAAAGATATCTTTCTATTTAACTCATATTGTAGTAATCATGTTACCTTTGTTTATTAATTTCATTTGTGCGAACATGCAGTCCAGTCAGATTTTAATATGGGATCACAATGTATGCATCATATTATATGGCTCCATTATTTTTTTCATTAATCCACATGTTTATTTATGTCTTTCTATTTTTCTTTGTACCGAACTACAAGACAAGTAAAAAGCAAAAAAAAAAAATATTGATCTTTTGAGAAAAAGGTGCCAGTCACCTCACCCTCCAAACAATCGACTCTTAATCTGTGGACCACCTATTATTCCTTATCCATACATAGACAGCTGACATGGTCGTATAATAAACACTCGGGCTTCACAATGAAATAATCGTTTCATCTTTGTCCTGACTAATGACTTACTGTTCATCACGTTTACCTGCATATGATTATCAAGTTTTATCAGAATTATTTGTTTTATGAGACTTTAATGCTACAGAGAAAGAATACTGCTGGATGTATTCTTTCATTTTTTTTATTTCAGTTTCAGAGTGGTTAGTTGTAAAGTTATCTTCTTCACTTTGACACCGTTTTCCACAAATTACATAATACAAATACGCAGGTACACACAGAACATTCACTCAGACAAAGATAACCTAACAAATTACACATATCTTATAGCGCCCTAGTTAATAGCTATATCATCAGGAGGTCATACAATATTATTCATATGACGTCACTGACATTTTACGTCATAATAAATTGGTATTTCCCATCTTGAATACAGTATGTTTCTATGCCCTAATATAAATAAAAGAGGACAAAATGTCTGCTAATGGTTCTTTATTCCTTTCCTTAAATAGTTAGATTAAATTCTCTCTTAAATACCTGTTACGGAACACAAATTTTCACTTCACTTTCTTCTCTCTCTCTCAAGAAGTATCAAGCATATCACATGCTAAGAGGTGTTCAACACAGTATCATCGGCCCTTGGATTAAAAAAAAAAAAAAGGTATATCCCTGCCAGAAAGCACTCAAAACAGTAACTGAAACCGAGCTCACAAAAACAATGCATATTCCAATGTTTTCTGGAAAATCAACCCATGAGACTTTTATGGGATTCGTGTTACACGGTAATATATCATACATTTAGGTGAGCTAGATATAATCATGATCGCAAGGACCCGGCACCAAAGTAATAAGATGATACGAGAGATTATTTCTAGGAACTTGATAGGTTGGGATTCCTCGTAGGAGCCTGTATAAAAGCCTAATAGTGGTCCACTTTAATTTGAAAGTACATTCTCCGTTACATGTTTAACCCTGGATTTTCCGATTATCAATGACCGTCAAGATAATTGGCTTTTAATCAGATGTGGGCCGTCAATATCAAGGGTCTTTATCAGAACCCGTTCACACAGAGATGGTAGACAAACTGATAAACAAGTAGGCCCTACTACGAAAAAAAAAATCGTTTAAACTCTGTCAAGATTAATGAGTTATCATTTTATTCAAACAGATCTGCCAGACTTTGAAACTAAAGATGACTTAACCATATTTATTCGTTTTTTCCCTAAATTGCTGATAATTATGTTTGACAGTTGTTTTCTTGTCTACTTCTCTTTACCATGTTTACACAAGATTTGTTTTAAACGTAATTGACAGATACGTTGTTGATAGAATTATACCTTTTTTTATTATGAACGTAACTCTGATATCTTCAACTCAACTCTTTAGCTGCCACGACATGAACTTTAATAAAACCTATTCAATTCAATCAAAAGACGACAAAACCAAATTCTGAATAAATTGACAGAACACCACTCCCCTTGGAGGCTCTGTAAGATGTCCAAAGTTTTTTTTTTTTCATGTTCTGAGGGTCAATGTTATTTTAACTAAATTCAGTTCATTTGTAATTTATTTCCATCTAATGAAAGTTACATAATTAAAAGAGTATATTTGACAATTTATGATAACTTTTTTTAAAAGCATACAAATTCATAGTCTGCAAGAATGCGTGGAAGGTGAACTGGCGATGCAAAGGTGAGCGCGACACCCCGGGTCTCTCATTAGAAACAAATTCATAAATCTATTTTCAAACACACATTGAAACCCGTATCAGGGTAATTACCCCCCCCCCCCCACGGCAATAACCACCCGACCATTAATACATTATTTTTGAAATGTGAATATTCAGTATATTTGCGAGTTTGTGAGGGTAAAGTAAAGACTAGATAAATGCAGAGAGAGGGAAAAGAATGGAAGGGGAGAAGTGAGGTAATTCCCGTTTCTAGAGGTAAGCATTTTAAAGGTATCATTTGCCATTTGCAGATGAAAGAAAGACCCAGCTTTAGAACCTCAAAATACATTGTAGTTCTAAAATGTAAGTTGGAATACAAAAAAAAAATGTAAAAATGTTAATCAGTATAATCAATGTCAAGTGCTGTTAAATAAATCACTGCTCTGAATGGTACAAAGTACCTTTAAGCATTTTATGCATTCCTATCTGCATGCGACAGTGTACGGGAGTGGAAGTGTCTTCTAACCTCAGCCAAAGAATAAATTTGGCCTCATCATGGAGATGTTACATCGCAAGTTTTAAATTCCGCTTCGTGCGTGTGTGGTTAGGTGCGCCGCGTGTTTTCCCATCCGAAATGTGCAAAACGTGTTCCAGGTTGTGAATCCTCGAAGTGTGAATGTAATGTCAATCATTCCCTCTTGCACTGGAATACAGACTTTTTTTTAAGTTTGACAACTCAATCTTACATTTCACTACAGTTTGTAAGAAAACAAATCACCTATATAGATACACAACCCCCCCCCCTTTTTTTTTTCCTGTGCTACATCGATGAAATTTATTCTTCATCTGTACCAGGGAAAGTCCCCATGCTTTCATTGACCACATCAATTGTTTCCAAAGAACCATCAACTTCACTGCTGATCTCCAATGAGGAGACCAACTTCCTTGATGTCACTGTTTATAGGAAGGAGTTTAATCATGTTACCACCACTCTCTGCACTAAACCCACAAATACCCATCAGTACCTTCACTCGGGTGCTGTTCGTTATCCCAAAGATTCGTTATTCCGAAACACACAAATTCCCTATACCTAGAGGTTCGTTAATCCGAAACACACAAATTCCCAATACCTAGAGGTTCGTTAATCCGAAAATGAAAAAGGGTTCGTTAATCCGAACATTTGTGGTGTTATTCCGAAGGTTTGTTAATCCGAAAATGAAATAGGGTTCGCTATTCCGAAGGCTCGTCTATCCGAAAATGAAATAGGGTTCGTAATATTGCGAAGGTTCGTTGATCCTAAATGAAATAGGGTCCGTAACGAACCTTCGGAATAACGAGCTTTGTTTCATTTTCGGATTAACGAACCTTATTTCACTTTCGCATTAATGAACCTTCGGAATAGCAAACCTTATCACATTTTCGGATTAACGAACCTTCGGACTAAAGGACCTTCGGAATAACGAACCTTCGAAATAACGAACTGTAACCCCTTCACTCAGCCGGTCGTCACCCCGGTCACTCAAAACCATTATCCCTTACAGTATAAATAGCCCTCAGACTTCATCGTATCTGCTCTGAAGATTCTGAATTTTACTCCCATGCCAGGCACCGGAAGAAACATCGCGCAGCCAGGGGCTGTGGGACCATAAGAGTTCCGCAAGCCCATTGGCAAAGTTCGTTCTCTCCCCACGTTTTAAGTTTTCAAACCGAAAAAAAAATAACAACATGACACTCACAACTAATGACAGAACACCCTTTGTGACCACCTTCCATTCCCATGTTTTCCGCAATATCCTGCATGACGTAATCACCATAATTATTCTTCACACTTCTGATGAGTGTCTTCTACATTACATCCCCAATATTCCAGCATTTTAATTTATAAGGAAAATATAAAGAGAATTTCACAAATTTTCATCTTTTGAAAAAAGTACACATTCCCTTGTCTCGTTACTGACATATGATATGGGTAATATTATTCCCATTAACTTTAGAAAGAGGCAAGTCAAGTGCTCTTTTATTATGCGAAAAAAAGTGAAAATATGTTGAATTTTCTTTACATTTTCTTTATACTGTTGTACTCATATGACATCACGAGCCTTAGTAGTCTCCTCATCCAGCGGTTCCAACACAAAAGTTTTAAAAATCCATAACTTTTGCATCGATTGTCCAATTTTCCTCAAACTTTCACTGATGTGTTCTATTAATATTGCTGCATTCTCTCAATCCTTATGTTAATGAAGGTGAACGTGTCCTTTAAAGCCCTTAAAACCTCATTTCCTTCAATATTATACCATCCCTTTAACGTGTATTTCATCAATGGCAGAGTTTGTAGGACGCTTAGATATGGGCAAGGATCAACTGTCAACAAAACCAAGCTTGACACTCCAATTGGCCACCATTTTCAGTCTTTCTAATCACTCTATCACTGACGTGATCCTACAGAAATGGAATACTAAATGTAAGAATAGATTTTGGGTTCAATTATTCCGAGGAACCTGGGACCATGCACTTCAATTCATCGGAATGAAATGACCTGCGATGACATCAGCTCACAAGACAAACAAACCTTCGGCCTCTTCTCCTTTCTGGCAAAGATTACACGAGAGGGATGCAAATACTGCATAATATACTGCGTGATAAATGTCCCTCCTACCTCCTCGCCCCTGATGCAATTGCTTCTAAATTGTCACCATGTTATCTTGAACATCAGTTCTGCTCAATCATTAATATTACAACCCTTCTGAGAAAGTGTTTTATGAAATGTTCCTTATCCGTTTACACCAAAAAGCCTAGGTTCAAGTTCAAGTTCAAGTTTATTTAACCAATTCATTAAAAATTTGACATTTTACAAAAGGATACAGCATTAAGAATAATGAATGGTTTGGGACCCCAAAAGAAGCAGAGCTTGTAGAAAAGGGGTCCCGGATAAACATATAAAACAAAGCAAAACATACTAAAGTTTTAAACATAATAACAAGAAGTATAATAGTAACATATTTACATAGGACAGATGCAACACAAGCACACACACACAAGCCGCTGGCAGCTCGGCCCGGGCTCGATATTGATTAATTTGTGGTTACGAATATTACATTTCAATTAAGATACCACTGTAAATTTCCAGATAATCGGCTGTTAATATATGGTGGACTACCGATTAGAGTCTGTATCTTTTACAAGTAAATCTTTCAAGGAAACAAGCTTTAAAACTTTGTCCTGATGAATGACATCTTCATACCAGCTTGTTTGTGTGGCATGAGATCGATCAGACTTTGTCATTGTGATTTTTATAAAATTGAAAACATTCTTATTCCTTACAATGAATGATGGATGATGACATAGCAGCTCCACCATAAAAATGCATGTGAGGCTCAATGAAGCATGGCAAACAAAGAAAGCATGCAAAAATTCTGCACATGTGGCCTTGGTAAGCAAGTGGTATTGAAATGGAATTGCATTGCTCTATTTCTGAAATATGTGAGCCTCCTAATCATGCATAGAGCGAGCATCCACGCATTCTTATGGTAAAACTGCTACTTTTTTAAGTGTAATTTGTTTGGGGAGTTCAACAAGCAAATAACAAAGTTCGCTCTCTCCCCAGGTCTGCTGAAGTTCTCAAATCGAAAATTAACAGGACAGCCAGATTCAGCCAGATCGCTGCGAATTGCAGAATTTTGCACATCATGAATCAGCCTTCTGGTCCTGCTCTTATCACTGCTTCAAATGCTGTTAGTTTGAAATAAATCAACTGAGCTTTTCTGCTGGAGAAAAGTTATCTACTCCTGAAATAATAATAATAATAATAATAATAATAATAATAATAATAATAATAATAATAATAATAATAATAATAATAATAAAAATGTTCAGTGATTTTTAACCCAATGAAGTAAGCAATATTGATGTTCTCTGACAGAGCTACATATATTTCTGACGATTAAGTTGCGGTAAGGTATGCGGAGATCGACTCCGAAATATTAACACCTGAATACATTGTTGTCATTTGATTGGTTGTTTGATATTGATCATTTGTTCCATTTTACCAGGGAGGTGTTACAGAGATGGAGTGGCAACTCTTCGTAATTCATGCAAGCACGTGTTTGGGTTCAAGACGATACAATCTAGCATTCCACTACGCTTTTAAGTCATGCTCGGCACCGCTCTAGTTGCAAGACGAAGTTCGGAGACAAAGAACGCATTTCAACTTTTCGTTGAATTGCAAGCTTTATTTCACGGTAAAATTTCAAATGAAATACTCGAATTGATTTGGAATAGTATAGGAAAGAATTCAATATTGTAAACATGTATTTCTAGTTTCTTCGTAATGCGCAAATCGAAACGAAATGAAAATTAGGCCCTCTTAAAAACCTGATATTTTTCTACAATGCGCACATTTCCGCATGTTACTTTTCTATCTTTTAATCTGGGGTATTTTGATCTTTCAAATATAAAGTACTCCGCTAAAGCGTGTTCCAGCGTGCTTTAAAACTATTTGCTGTTAAAATTGTCAGTTTTACACTGCATTTTGATTCGCTGCTCCAATTCAAGGTACACAAATTCATTGTTGCCATCACATTGAAAGAGAGAGCGAATTACAGTAGGGGCAAGTCTCTCCTGATGTGAGAGCGCTAGTCCCGATTATTGATGCTCTCTTTTGTCAAAGCACGTGGTTTCCACCTGTAGTTAAGCGCATAACTTCTCGGCGGTACCGCGCATGACTTCAAAGGAGAGCAGTAGTTGTCTCTCCTTCTCTAGCAACTCCCTGATTTTACTATTGATGAATCCGACCAGAGAGGTGTTACAGAGATGGAGTGGCAACTCTTCGTAATTCATGCAAACGCATGTTTGGGTTCAAGGCGTTACAATGGGATGTCTAGCATTCCATTACGCTTTGAAGTCATGCTCGGCGCCGCTTTGGTTTGCAAGACGAAGTTGGGAGACGAAGAACGCATTTCACCTTTCGTTGAATTACAAGTTTTATTTGACCGTAAAATTTTAAATGAAATAGAAATGTCTACTCGAATTGATTTAGAATAGTTTAGGAAAGAATTCAATATTATAAACATGTATTTCTAGTTTCTTCGTAATGCGCAAATCAAAATGAAATGAAAATTAGGCCCTCTTAAAAACCTAATATTTTTCTATAATGCGCATATTTGTGCATGTTAGTGTTTTAATCTTTTAATCTGGGATATTTTGATCTTTCAAATACAGCACTCCGCTAAAGCGTATTCCAGCGTGCTTTTAAACTACTTTGCTGTTAAAATTGTTAGTTTGACACTGCATTTTGGTTCGCTGCTCCAATTCAAGTTACACAAATTCATTGTTGCCATCACATTGAAAGAGAGAGCGAATTGCAGTAGGGGCAAGTATTTCTAGATGTGAGAGCGCTAGTCCCGATTATTGATGCTTTCTTTTGTCAAAGCACATGGGTAACACCTGTAGTTGAACGCATAACTTCTCGGCGGCGCCGCGCATGACTTCAAAGGAGAGCAGTAGTTGCCTCTCCTTCTCTAGCACCTCCCTGATCCGACTTCAGAGCACTGTAACTTATGGCGGCCATAACTGCTTTCAAAGAAGAACAATAGAGTACTTACTGTGGGTTATGCAATGATCCAGATGCTTTGCTATATGACAGTGCTCAAATTATATTTTGCAAGTCATACTTGAAGCCAAAATATAGAAATTACCAATCAAAAAACAGCAACAGTACCCAAACCGAATTGGTACTTACTATTATGTCATTATTCATGCGATTATAGCTCAATTTTATAGGTTTTATAACACTACTAGAAATGTCGCTACAGCGACTGGTTATACCCCCGCCAAGCAACATTTCATAAGCTTTGGTCAAAACAACATTTGATAAGCTTTGGTCAAAAAACTGAGGAAGTAGTTAAATCCGCAAGATCTTTCCTTGATCTTCTGCCATTAATATGCCGTTACCATGGCAACGTACTTTCGGGTACTGTCGAAAAATGCGTCTTGCACATCTACAACCAAAGGCACACATCTGTACCAAGTTTCATGGAAATTGGGCAAAAACTGAGGAAGTAGTTTGCAACACAAAATTTTCCATCATTTTGGCTCATAATATGTGAGCTGTTACCATGGCAACATACTTTTTGTCACTGTCAAGAAATGTGTCATGCTGACCTATATCCTAAGACAAACATTCAATATGAATTCCATGAGAATTGGAAGAATACTGATGAAGCAGTTTTGCCATGAAGCATTTTGCCCTATGTTTTACCAATAACATGCCGTTACCATGGCAACGCACTTTTTGCCACTGCGGAAATATGTGTCTTGCACATTAACATATTCAGATGAACATCTGTACCTAATTTCATAAAAATTGATCAAAAACTGTGGGAGGAGTTCGCGACGCAAGATTTGTACCCATTTTTGCCCATAATATGCCGTTACCATGGCAACGTACTTTTGGGTACTGTCAAAAAATACGTCTTGCACATCTACAACCCAAGGCACACATCTGTGCCAAGTTTTATGGGAATCGGTTGAAAACTGAGGAAGTAGTTCGCGACGCAAGATTTGCAACGGACCGACCGCCCGACCGACCGTCCGCTGATTCCTATATACCCCCTTCAAACTTCGTTTGGCGGGGGTATAATAAATGCATGTTGATCTGTGTTGATTCATGTTACCCTCAACATCACTTTCGCGGTGGCACGAAACATTCAATAAATTTTTTAATAATTTTTCTTCTACATTTCTTCAGATTACTTGGATACGCCCACAAAAAAAAAAAAAACCTTCCAAACCAAGATTCTAGTTGTTACCTCATCTGTCAAGCAAGTACTATTATGATTAAAAAAAAAAAAAAAAAAAAAAACTAGATAATCGCTACGGCTACTGATATGCCTCCGCCATAATGCATGGTTCTCCTAATAGGTCTATAGTACAATGTCTTGACAATGTGTGATGACAGTTTCACACAATTGGCAAAATATCAAAATGACAGGTTTGACACAAATGTGCTGAATGTTCACTTTCCTAGAACTTGGTTCAATTGGATGAATGATTAAAATGTCAGAGTGCAGGCATTTGGGGAACTGATGATTTTTACTTGACTTTTGACCCTTTTATAAGTTTATGCATTTAGTAATTTTCAAGGTATTGAGAAAAAGTATAATTTCAGTATCAAATGGGAAAATAGCATTATCTAAACCTGGCCTTTGACCTTTGACCTCACAGTTCCAAAGAGAATCACTGTTAGGTTGAACATGCATAAATATGTAAGTTTCATGATGATACCTTGAGTTACTTTCGAGATATGGAGGAAAAAGTGCAATTTACATGTAGCACTTTCACTTGACCTTTTACCTTTTGACCTTTGACCTTTTCCCAAGAAACTTCCCCAAAAATATATATTAGGTAATACATGCCATACATCAAGTTTAAAAAAAAAAACACCTTCAGGCATATTGCATTTTAAGGAAAGTAGTGATATTTTGAGGAGTTGACCTTGCCTTTGACCCCCTGACCTTTGACCCATGACCCCCAACTTCCCTAGATAATCACTGCCCATCGGTACAAGCATATATACTAAGTTCCATGAAGATACCTTGAACCATTTGCGAGATATGGAGAAAAACATGAAATTTCATTTTTTTTCACAAAATAACCTGTGACCTTTGACCTTTGACCCTGTGACCCTAAAATCCACACAAAGTATTATCCCCCAAGGATATACCCTCATACCAAGTTTGATGTAAAACCACCACACGGTTCTTGAGATATCGACAAAAACAAAACGGGACGGACGGACGTACGGACGGACGTACGGACGTACGGACGAACGGACGGACGGACGGACGACCCGAAAACATAATGCCTCCGGCCACTTCGTTGCGGAGGCATAAAAAGCATTGGAATGCACCTTCCCCTTGACTCAGCATAACTTGCATGTTCCCTTGCCATGTCTTTTGTTAGTCACATTAATATCACAGAAACATGCAAGTCATGCTGAGTCGAGAGCTCGTCGAGAGCCTGGCACACTACGTAAGTGAAACCACGGAGGTTCAAGAGATGGAGTTCCGACTGGCTGTAATTATTCAAACAGTTGTCGGTTTTCTATTCATGTTCAAAAGAATTCGAAAGGTGCATTTGTGCCTTTGATGCCGGGTTAGATGCCGCCGTCTTGCTGAGCAATCTGAAGATTCATTTCGAGCGTTGACATAATGTTGGCTATAGTTTGCTTGTTAATTCATTAAATGAAATGAAATCTAACTTCATGACAAAGCATATAAAACAAAAGTCAATCCCGTCCAGAAATATGTGCAAAAGTGTAAAATTAGAGGTGTATCATGTGAAAGTGTTTAAAACTGTACCTTCTGGAATGCCGATTTCCACTTAATTCTTACAAATAAAACTGAAATTGAATAATCACATAAGTATTATTCTTTAGTGATAAATATAATTATCAGATAAGAAGCAGGACATGGCCAGTCGAGTAATTTTCATTTTTATTTCATTTTTTTTTTTTTGCGCAATTTCTATTCGCGCATCCCCGTGTCTTTACTATTATATATCAGTTATCGTTTATAAGGAGGGATGGCAAAAAGTAATTACCAACACAAAGACATATCTTCCTTAGAAAGTGGCTGGTGATTATGCAATTGTCAATTGTATTCCTATCTGAGTAGCAGATCCAGTTTGGCAAATGCTTCAAATATTTTCCAGTGGCGCGGCATCAAGCATGGATTCAAAGGAAATAAGACAGTTGTGACTCCATTCTCTTGAACCTCCTTCTCAATGGTAAAACGCTTCCGTTTGCAGTGGCAGTATACATGTTATCAAGCATATTGACGGAAAGCGCTGACGTACACATAGCGCTAAGCACGCTTTCGATCTCAGATCTCGAACATCCTCTATTGTTCTACATGCATAAAATATCATAACAAGGATCTATTTTAGGGTGTTTTTTTAAACAAAAAGTAATATTTATTTGTTTGTTTGTTTTTCTTCCATTGGGCAATGGACACAATATATTTCATTCAGTGAAAGAGAAAACAATTGACGGGCATTCACACGTACCGGAATTTGAAATGATTTTGTAATTGAGCAAACTCCAATCAAATTTGTAATCAAGCAAATTTGCCGTGCGAATGGAAACTGGAATCGGAGAGTGATTTGAAACTTGAAGGGGAACCTCCGGATGATTTTCAGACTTTTACACTTGAACATCTAAAAATCAGTTAAACTGAGTACAGAGTTTCAGGATTTATAGTGATTGTGATGAGGAAAGAGAATGTTTTCAAAATTTATAACAAATTGTCATGAACAAGGATAATGACATGGCAGCCTCACCATAAGAATGCAAGAGTTGGGGCGCAAGGAAGCAGAACAAAAGAAGGCATGCATAGATTCTTCACAGGTGAACTTGTTGAGCAAGTGGTATTGTAATGGAATTGCATTTATTTCTGTGTCATCGACACTGTTCAGTGCAATTTGTTTAAGATTTTCAATTTATTGGTTTCTCTGCTCAAGGACCACAACAAATTCCACGAATCTATTCATGGAGTTGTTGACTTATGTACTACATGATGTGAAATTATGAAAATTGTCCGGATTGTCCCTTTAATTACAATGAAGTTTCAAACCACTGTCCAGGGATTCTTTTAAATCACGTTTCGTCAGAATTAAGCAACGAAACTAGCATGTTAAAGGTAGGGGATACCTTTTACAGACCTCCCAAAATGCAGCAAAACATTAAATATGAACCTCAGGGGACTTGTTTAGGCCACTGATGAGAAATTTGGAAGTCAACAGTTATCTACAATTTAAATAATGCACACAACTCAACTACTCAGTAGTTCTGTGAGTCAGCCACACTTAAGCCTTGTTGTTGCAGTCTTCTGTATTTTTTTTTTTTATCTATAAACACAAATCTAAAAGTATAAGAGCTGATGTAATAACATACAGAGTGTGTGGTAAGAATGTACATAGAAATGTTTGTAAGTTTTGATGAACTTTCTTCACAAAATATACATGATGGACACACATGCAGTGCATGGGTCTGCAAAGGTAGCCTAGTAATGTACTGGAATTTACGGTGAGCCCCGAAAAAAAATTAAATTCAAAATCTAACGGTCAATAAAAATGTACTAAATGTTACCTTCCACTTTCAATACTTTATGGGAGTTTCTAAACTGATACTCTCTTCAACATACCACTGTATTTATACAACTCTTCATTTAAGGCATGCAAATGGGATTCCCTACCTTTAACATAAATCAAGAATACAACTGCAATCGTGTTTTGGGGGCGTAGATTACGGTGTCCTTCCAACTACTCCCGCAGAAAGGTAGCCTTTTGTCAAGGCCCTCTCGCTGTAACGGGCGAGTGAAGTGAGCCCAGCCGAGCGCGACATCGCCGGGGGCCTTGACAAAAGGCTAGCAGAATGAGGCCAAATGAGATCAGAGTTTGCCAACATGCACCAGAACTTATTTGCCCCAACGGTATAACAGCAGACACATAGCGCGCATAAAAATAATTGTAAAAAGTTTATTTTTTGAGAAATTGATTGAATGTAAAATAATGATATTATAAAGAACAAGGCAATCGCCAAATTGTGTCTCGCCCATTCGCGTACAAGGAATTAATATTTTTTATAACTCCCAAAAGTTAATTGAGCTGCTTATGACCTTTGACCTTGTGGTGACCTTCAATACCCTAAGGGACATTTACCATCCAAGTTTGGTCACAAACGGACAAAGGGATCAAAAGTAATGAGCCATAATCGAAACGCGCCATAAAAACTAACATTGGGCCCTAAAAATTTGTTGACCCCTTTCTGTGACCTTTGACTTTGTGATGACCTTTAACTCCCCAAGGGACATCTACCGTCCAAGTTTGGTCACAAACGGACATAGGGATCAAAAGTTATGAGCCACAATCAAAACGCGCCCTAAAAACATAACATTGGGCCCTAAAAGTTTGTTGACCCCTGTCTGTGACCTTTGAACTTGTGACGACCTTCATCTCCCCAAGGGACATGTTCCATCCAAGTTTGGTCACAAACGGACAAAGGGATCAGAAGTTATGAGCCATAAACGAAATGCGCCCTAAAAACTTAACATTGGGCCCTAAAAGTTCATTGACCCCTGTCTGTAACCTTTGAACTTGTGGTTACCTTCAACTTCCCAAAACAGAGTGTGGTTGGAAATGACAAATTCAAGCATTGTCAAGTTTTCCCAAAATTCCCTTCAAAACCACATAAATCCTCCACACGGCTACAGGTTAGTCCAAGAGGTGAAAAGTGCTGAAATTACACAGCAAAACATGACAATCTCCTTGATATTTTCCACAATTCTCAACAATCCACTTGCATCAACAGTTTTGCTGCAATTTTAGCAAAACTTGGTGAGTGCATTAGGAGGGTACTTACTTCTGGAGTACTGATATCAGCAGAACAAGTTTTGCTGTAATTACAGCAAATCTCTTGGACCATCACAAATTCTCAGGAAACATGATGTATGTGCAGGTCTTTCCATGCAGACCAAATTTTGCTGTAATTTCAGCAAAATTATAAAGGCCTTTGGATAGATGCTGGAGTGCATATTGTAGGACCTAATCATGTTTATGATTTTCTTTTTATTATGCATATGTCATGGTTTGTTGAAATTGACAATATTAGTATGTAATTGTCATCTAAATGCGATGAATTTGTCTCATATGATAGATTTCAAACATGTTTAGGCTTTCACTCTCCATGATATAGCTGACAGAAGTAAGACAAGTCACTCATCAACTCAATGTTTTGTCTTCCATTCTATTTCCTCTTTACTCTGCAAAACATATCTTAGTACATCTGTCAACAGATACCAAATAATTATAAATGATATAGTAAGATTTGTGTTTATTATTGAAATACATTTCTTTATTTCCATTTTTGGGGGGGTGTTACAGTTTAGTACTTAATATGTGGCGTTTGTAATACACATGGGAATTCATACAAGAAAGAGAAAAATGCTGTATCAGAAAAGAAGAATACTGACAACTGTTAAATCTAGGCATTATACATGTACATTTACAGGCAAAACTCATGCAAAATACTAGGATGCTGCATGTGCTTTCTCATCATTTCAAAAACACTGCAATCATTATGGCATCTTGGATATAAATTGCTCAGATGATACAAACTTAGGATAAATAAAAGACATACACAATTTCATTCAAAATAATTTTGTCATATTGTTAACTTTTAAATAGCTTCAATGACTGACAGTCAGGCCTTATGAATAATAATTGTACTACATTCAAAATAATTTTGTCATATTGTTAACTTTTAAATAGCTTCAATGACTGACAGTCAGGCCTTATGAATAATAATTGTACAAATTGTATAAAACTGCTCCCATTGATTGATTGAACAGATAAAATAAAACAAAAAATTACCTCACGAAAGTTTCCTTCTGAGAAAGGTACGTGGCAAGTCTTTCTAAATAGAGATTATTAGCTGTTTTTATACTTTCACATGATTATGAGACTTACTCAACAAACTTATAGAAAAACAATAAAACGCAAAAGGGACCCACTCAAAAACAAATAAAAATGGAGGAAAATGGATACATTTTTTTGTTCTTTCAAAAATATTTGATGAGCTTTGCAAATGATTTCTTTGCTCTTTCTCATATTTTAAGTGTATGTATTAATTTCATTCATTTATTTATTTTTGCATGTAAAAATTCATGAAATTATTAATTAAGTTCCCAACATCAGGGACAATTAAAGGCATGGAGGTGCCAATGACCCTGTAGAAATATTATTTTACTCACCTTTAAAACACCTGTAAGTTCACACATCTACATAACATAGTGGTCACGTTTGCCAAATTTCAACCTAAATGCTCAAGACTCAGGGAGGTTTCCACAGTATTTTTGCATGATTTCCATTGAAAATATTATGCTGTTACCATTGGTATCACATTGTTCAACAATGACCAAAGACTGAGTTTGCACATCTGTGTAGCATGGCAGTATATGTGCCAAATTTCAATCTAAATGCTCAAAGACTGAGGGAGTAAGCTGAATCCACAATATTTTGTATGCTTTATAGGGAAAAAATGTTTTTACCATAGTAACGCATAGTTCAACAATGACAAAAGATTAAATTTGCACATTTTTGTACTACAGCAGTCATATGTACCAAATTTCAAGCTAAATGCTCTAAGACTAGGGTAGTTAACTGTTTCCACAGTATTTTTGTAGGACTTTTATTCAAGATATGCTGTTACCGTGGCAATTCATTGTTCAACAACTTTGGCAAAAAATTAAGTTTG
Source organism: Diadema setosum (assembly GCA_033980235.1). Classification (NCBI taxonomy): domain Eukaryota; kingdom Metazoa; phylum Echinodermata; class Echinoidea; order Diadematoida; family Diadematidae; genus Diadema; species Diadema setosum. The sequence goes on from CM067065.1 coordinate 16,291,905, forward strand.
CACATATATTTTGTACATACCATAGTGGTCACATGGGCCAAATTTCAAGCTAAATGCTAAAAGACTGAGGGAGTTGGCTGAATCCACAGTATTTTTGTATGCTTTTTAATGAAAAAAATGTTGTTAGCATGGCAACGCATAGCTCAACAATGATAAAAGATTAAGTTTTCATATCTACGTACTGTAGTGGTCACATATAAATGCAAAATCTCAAGCCAAGTGCTCAAAGACTGAGAAAGTTGACTGAATCCACAGTAATTTTGGACGATTTTCATTCAAAATATGCTGTTACCATGGCAATGCATCATTCAACAATAACCAAAGATAAAGTTTTCACATCTATCATAGCAGTCACATGGGCTAAATTTCAAGCTAAATGCTCAAAGATTTAGGGATTTAGCTAAAAAGCATATAAAGGTATGCTTTTAGTGAAAAAATACTGTTACCATGGCAGCATATTGATAAACGTCTATAGAAGATGTGTTCTGCACTTCTACACACAGTAGTCGTCACATATGTGCCAAAATTCAAGTCAAGTACTCCAAAAACACAGGGAGTTAGGTCAATCCACTCTTTTTTTTTTGTATGATTGGTACAAAAACTGCTGTTGCCATGGCAACATACATAAATGGCATCTTGCACAACTACACCTTACATTGACGGCATCTTGTATCCGAAATTTCAACTGAATTGCTGTAAAACTGATGAGTAGTTTGATCAACCACAATGTATAAGATTTTGTCAATATTTGCTGTTGCCATGGCAATGCATTATGCAACACTAACAAAAAGCGTTTGCACATCTTCCTTTGAAAGTGGTCACACATGCCAAATTTCGGGTCAATTACTCAAAAAATGAAAGAGTACTTTCATCCACAACATTCTGTATTCTTTTTTAGAATTTGCTGTTGTCATGGCAATGCACCAGGCGATACCAATGAAGAAAGTGTCTTGCAAATCTTCTTTTGATAGGAGTTACACATGCCACATTTGGGGTTAATTACTCAAAAAGTGAGAGTAGTTCAATTAATAATTTTTTATGAAAATTTGCCGTTGCCATGGCAACGCATTATGCGATACTAACAAAAATGGTGTCTTGTACATCTACCTTTGTATCTCCATGGGTCAAAATAGTCTAGAACCCTGTTTAATCAAAAGATATAATTGATTTTAAATTGCTGCCACAGACTTATGATAGAAGTCAATTTTGTAATCAATTCTAACTCTTTATAAAACGAGACCAAGTAGAGTTAGTATTTAGGGTATAGCGTTAGAAATCGCTGTTTCATGTGAACAAAAAGTTTTATGTCTGGTTTCGATGACACTTGTGCAGTCTGGTAATTTTCATCTTTATCTCCTTTTTTTTTTAAATTTCTATTTGCGCATCCCTGTGTCTTAACCATCATAATTATATCACCTGTCTTTAATAAGAAGGGATAGCAAAAAGTAATTACCATCTGAAAGATGTACACATCTTCCCCAGAGAGTGGCTGGTGATACAATGAGACACGAGTCAATTGTATTCCTATCTGCGCGGCAGACCCAGTTTGGCACATGCTTCAAATATTTTTGAGTGGCAGCATCGAACATCTGGCAAAGGATATAAGATGGTCGTGACTCCATTCTTTTTAACCTACTTGGATTTATAAATCACACTTTGTATCATTCTGTGTTAAGGCAATTAAGGACAAGTCCACCTTCATGTTCATAAGGATTGAGAGAATGCAGCAGTATTAGTAGAACACAAAGTTTGAGGAAAATCAGACAATCTGTTTAAAAGTTATGAAATTTTTAAAGCATTTGCGCAGTCATTGCTGGATGTGAAGACTGCTACAGTGTATGATGTACATCACTTGCATTCAACGATTGAAGGAAAATAAAAAAGAGAATTTCACAAAACTTGACTTTTTGAATAAAGTGCGCATTCACTCACCCACATGTCCATGAAGGTGAACTTGTCCTTTAAGCTACAGTCATAGATTTTTTAAACTCTTTTGTTATAATGATCTGTACTACCCTAAATCATGTGACACACCAGTATGCATACAGTGATAACTGATGCATCTGTTAAACTACCAGATACTTGAAGGTGCGACCATTATGCCCCTGGATTTACATCAAACTTTGGACTGATGCTGCTTGTTGGTGATGTTGCGTGAAGCTGGAATCCATCAAACTGATACCCTACAAATGAAATGAACAAATGAGAAGAGTTAAAATTTGTCCGGAGGAGAGTTCTGCAAAAACTGCAGCATGTATTCTTTCACAAAGCAACAGTGTGCTGCTCTGTAAAGCTTACAATAATGTACTGCAACATATTTTTACATTAATTTTCATTTTCATTTCTTCCCTCAAAGCTTAACATTGGTCTGATGCCAGAGACTAAACAAATGTGTAAACAAACAAAATACAAAATGCTTGCTCCTTAGATTCCTAATTGTATGAGAAGTTTTCTACAAGTATCCTTAATTAATTACAATATTATTTCTATTCAAATCTTTAAGTCCTACACAATAATGGTAAGTCTACCACATATCACATATTGGTGCCTTGTTACACTGTTTTGTAACATTTACTATTAAGCAGGAATTCCATTCCAGGTTCAAGCACTGATTTCAGAGCTTGTATACCTGGCAAAGGATGTGGATGAAAAACTAGCAAACTTCAACATTCACATTTTTAATAGTTTGCAAATGATTGCAAAACCTAAGCATGGAATTGAAAGTGTTGTGAAATATTTGTGGGTGTCATGTTTAGTTTTTGAAAAAAAAAAACACAACAAAAATAGGACAATTTCTTGTGCATTTGCACATTTGTTTGTGATCTGCTCATAATTTGCTCTAAAAAAAGGGTGTTAAAGCTTTGTATATGTGTACATATATAACCTTCACAAGATGTGCATAATGCTCTGGAAATCTTTGTGAACTTCCATATGGAACTCAACAGTTTGTAGAATATCTCGTGTATGTCAATAGCAAAATCTGTGAAGTTTTTCTGTTCATTTACAACATACCTGCAAATTATTCACATACCTTTTGAGGCATTATCATACTACCTCCGCCAAGGGAGAAGGTTATGTTTTCATTATACTGTTGGTTTGTTTGTTACGTAGTTAGTTTGTCCATGCGCAAAATAACTCAAAAAGTAGTTAACGGATTGGGATTGGGATGAACGGATTAACTTGCAGGAAAGGTTGAGAATGACACAAGTACTAAACAATTAACTTTTTGTAGTGATCCAAGAATTTAGAGGGAATTTACATGCCGTCAATCTCTCGTTTGAGGCGAGACCCCAGCCGAATTTTTTCCAAAGTGGGGTGCTTTTATTTGTCGTTTGAGAGTTGGGAGTCGAAGTACTTGTCCATTGCAAATAAACTTTCTGCTCGGCGTGACAAACCTGGAGGCCAAGCCAGGGTTTGATGACTCCAGCAGCTGTCGTATTACGTAAGAGCATGATAAGGATATCTGCCTGTGGCAGACCATTCAAAGTGAACTCAATTTTCTCTATCCTTTTTAAAGTTTTCAATTTTATATTCTATTGAGAAATTCTATGGTCATCCATTTTACATTTCGAACGAAAAAAATTGACCCGTAAATAACGAAAATACAGGAATAAGAAGGAGAGCATTACCAGTTTGCCGGTGCTGACAATGTGCTATTTGGCAGTGAGTTACAAAGGGGAGGTGAGACTACCTCCCTGGTTACAACAGCCTGCTGACTGGATCATTGAGAAAGCAGCTGTCGTATTACGTAAGAGCATGATAAGGATATCTGCCTGTGGCAGACCATTCAAAGTGAACTCAATTTTCTCTATCCTTTTTAAAGTTTTCAATTTTATATTCTATTGAGAAATTCTATGGTCATCCATTTTACATTTCGAACGAAAAAAATTGACCCGTAAATGACGAAAATACATGAATAAGAAGGAGAGCATTGCCAGTTTGCCGGTGCTGACAATGTGCTATTTGGCAGTGAGTTACAACGGGGAGGTGATACTACTACCTCCCTGGTTACAATCAGCCTGCTGAGAAAGAGAGAGAGAGAGGGAGAGAGAGAGAGAGAGAGGGGGGAGAGATGGGGGAGGGAGAAGGGGAGAGACAAAATGGAATGACAATAGTTCCAGTCACTGCAGTACAGGCATGCTCTGTCTGCATACGCTGAATGTCTACACTCACACGCACACACGTACACACACACACACGCACCAGGGAGGTGGAAGTCTTTCTTCCACCTCCCTGCACGCACCATGGAGCTACATAGCCCATGCCAAAACCAAAACAATCTCCTCCTCTCGCGGTGCCCCCCCCCCCCCCCTCCTGTGGTGCTGTGGCGATGACTGATGCTTAGATTAGGCCAGGGTCAAGAAACATGTGTTTTATATCTTTGATTTTAAGTCATTGATTGCCAAGATATGCACTGGCATTATTTACTGGGGTGTAGCCTCTTCAAACGAGAGATTTGCGTCATGTAAAGGATTTTTTATATTTTGGCAGGAAGGGTCAATGAACTTCGGAGTTCAGGTTGCGCATATTTGAGGTTTGCATGCAAGCACTTAAGTGCACACTCTAATCTCTGCTAGGGCGAGGCGCACCGCGCATCTGAGGGTTTACGACGTTAAAAAAGCTTCTATATTGTGAAATTGGGCGATTTTTCAGTGGACGGAAATCACTGATCTCTATGGAAGAGCAAGATCACGGTGGAAAGTGGGAGCTGCTTGACGGAGGTCTGCGCTCTCAGAGTGCTTTTCTACTTACAAATGTTTAGCTGTGTGTTACTCGTGATGAGAATTATTTTCAGTGCCATTGTCGCAACAAATAAAAAAAGAAAGTGAAAATTTCAGAATGTTGGACTTTGCCATTTTTTGACATTTACATCCTTTGCAAATGGTTCACATGCTCAGTAAAATCAGCCTGTATAGTATGATAAGAGTAAAAACTTGGGAGGACAACAGTGAAAATTTTTTATCAGAATTGGATAAATAGTGAAATAGGGAAGTTATGAAATTGTGAAGTTTTGCTAATTTTTGCAGTACAGTTTTCAAACAGTTGAAAGCAGAACTGTTGACTGCAGAACAGTTTTTATACATTTTCATACATGTATTTGACATGAATATGCAAATGAGTAAGCTGATGTTGTCATAACCTTACAATTCTCTATTGATCATGTCCAAAGAAATGATAAGATTCAATTTTCTGTTATTGAAGTGATGTTATTCCTGGTTAAATAACTTCAATGATCAGGTTGATCTATCAGGATTTTAGACTGATGCATGTTTGCCTTTGAATGAATAACTGAAAATTCAAATTTTGAATTGTATGGCAAGTTGTGAGGGTATGGCAACATCACTTCATTGTTTGCATATTCATTATTGACTGTTCAAAAACTTTAACCCTACACCCACCTGGTTTTTTGAGGGACTTAAAACTATCGGGGGGGGGGGACGACTTTTTGGCCCCACTTCAGATCTCAGTTGTTGATCATGTGATCCTCGTGAAAATTTGCACTAATGTAGAGGCCAATGTAATCTACAAGTCTGTATGGTTCGATTTTTCACATTTTGATTCACGTGAATGTATTTTGAATTAATAAATGCTAATTTATGCATTTTTTTGCACATAAATAAAATTTTGTAGGTGAACATACTATTTTCAATATCCTTAACAATAATATTGAAGCAAAAATTTGGCTTAATAATTACTTCTTTCAAATTTTGTTGTTTATTGAATGTCTTATGTATTTCTTTGTTGTTTCTTTGTCAAAATTTGTCGCAGAAACTTTTTAAAGCATTATCAGCCCAAAATAAATTTTTGTCAACCATTGAAAGTAAAAATATTTATTTTTTGTATGAATTAAATGCAAAAACACAATCTACAATTGTACATTGGATTTGTACACAAAATCATGTTTTTGAGCAATTTTTGGGTCAACAAATATTTTTCAAAGGGGCGTACAGGGTGGTTTCAAAACGGTATGTCCGAGAGCGACAAATTTGGTCTCAAAAGTTATGTGATACTTGAAAGTAAAAAGTTATAAAATGTCGCAGTGAGAGCATCATGCGTTGCGGAATGATCATGCGAAATGTCAAGGGGGGCCAAAATGCCTCCCCCAGGTGGGAATAGGATTAAAATGCCATTCATTCCATATTTTTCATCTCATTTTGACCACAAAAAAAAAAAATCAATGTTATGCTAAATAAATTGTACTCTTTTTTCAAACTACATTTCAACTGCATTTCTGTGTAATAGAATACAGTAGCACTTCTTTATCAATGCATTGGAAATGCAGATCTTCATTATTATCCATTCAATCCATTTGAATTCACCACCCCCCCCCCCATACTTTTGAATGAAGAAAAACTGAGTCTCGGAGACAAAATAATGTAACTTCATGTAAGTGCTGAAAGTGATATGCTCCATCATTGAGGCTTGTGCACACTATATATTTCCAAATCATTCAAAAATTCATACAAGTTCATTACTCAACCTGGAAATTGAATGGATATGAACACATTACATGGTAATTCAATAACAAATTTAACTAGAGAAGCACTCTGAGAGTGCAGACCTCCACCAAGCATGCAGAGCTCTCTTTTCCATCACTGATCTTGTTCTTCCATAGAGATAACTGGGGCCTGTTGCATAAAAGTTACAATGATGGTAACTTTGCCATCCAATGGTAACTTCCATGGAATTTTTGATTGTGATTGGCTGTTGAGTATTGTTGCCATGGCGTTTACCATTGGATGGCAAAGTTATCACCATTGTAACTTTTATGCAACTGGCCCCCGATTTCCACCCATACGTACTCATAGCATGCTGAAGTATTTATAGTATGCTGAAAGTCTCCCGATTTCATAACAATATAGAAGCTTTTGTAACGTCTTAAGCCCTCAGATGCGTGGCGCGCCACGCCATAGCAGAAATTAGAGCACGCGCTTTTAAGTGCACGCATGCAAACCTCAAATACGCGCAGCCTGAACTTCCAAGTTCATTGACCCTACCTGCCAAAATATGAAAATCCTTCATAAATTTCCCAAAATTCTCGGATCGCTAACAAAAGTTAATCGTTTCTTACTCGTGTTATTCTCAACCTTTCCTGCAAGTTTCATCCCAATCCGTTAACTACTTTTTGAGTTATTTTGCACACGAACAAACTAACGAATGAACTAACTATACTAACAAACAAACCAACGGTAACGAAAAACATAACCTCCCCCTTTGGTGGCGGTAACAAGGTACAATACAATGTGTGTGATTCTGCATGCAACAAAACTAGTTCAAAGGGGTATGCAAAAAGTAAAATGTCAGCTAACAACATTAACATTCTTGCTTCATTCAGATAGAAATACTGTTGCCTGACACTGATAAAAGCAACACATTTGTCATTCACTATTACTGTGGTCTCACCTGATGGGCCTTTGCAGTTTGAGCAGACAGCAGCCAAATACCTCCCCACATAGCATGTTCAGTACTATGAAGCATTCCAGAAAGTTTGGTCTTGTTCCATGAGCTAATGAAAGAGAGCTGAATATCTACTGTACATCTATATGGAAGGAGACTGGTGTTTGCACAATCAGGGTTAAATCAAACTTCCCTCCTGCCTCAGCTATTGTCCTTGAAGTTGGCAAGTTTGTTTGATCTTGGCTTAAACTGCACAGAATGAACCTGACTGTACTTGCTAAGACTGATGTACAAAGAAAACGAAAACAGTTTTTTCATGGAGTAGCTATATTCACAACATATATATATAGCCATCAAAAGTACAGACATCTGGTATGACTGCTTAACAAACCGGTCCAGTTGAAGGCAACAGTGCAAACTGTAGCGTGCACACATATTATGTCATTCAACTATAGTCATCATGGAATATTATTATCGCTAGAGATGATTGAAATCTTATGTAACAACTGAACTGCAGTCAAACCAATCAGGAAAGAATGTTTGTGATGTAGAAATAAAAGCCTGTAGATATTTGCTTAATGTAACTCATATCTCTCACAGTAAGTAAAGACTATTCCCAGTGGAGTCTATAAAAAAAAATATGTGTTTATCTACCATGACATATACACAAGAAAATGACCATAATTATGATATGGTTGGTGCTAAGGTAAGCTAGATATTATATTAATAAGTAATATTATCCATGACCACGCTAATAATGATAAAGCAATTTAAATTTCAAGCAATGTATAATCATCTTAAGTCATGTTTTCTTATTATATACCTGTACTCATGTCAGCACATTTTTATGACTTGTCATCCTTGACAGCAGGCCTTAGTTGGGTATAGTTTAGGGGATTTATACATATGTACCAATAGTATATCAACTCATTCTTTTGATACAAGACAAGCTTATAGACATGTTCTCTTGATATCTTTTGAGCCAAATCTATATCGGCACTTTCACAGTAAACACTAGTACTGCAGGGATGTCCCTTTATTTTCCACTATGCATTACCCCAATATCATACAAACTTTCTGTAGAACACTTGAATGACAGATAACTTTGTCCCAAAATTGCTTCAAAGAAGCAATGTAGTAAAATTTTTGCCAATAAAATAAAAATTTTGGCATAACACATGCAGATACATAATGAAGGTCAAATAATGAATGCTCATTGAAACTTTGCTGTTGCAGAGCTACCAAGTCTCACGCATTGTGAGTGAGACTCAACCATTTCGGGTCTGTCTCATGATCTCACGCATTTGACACCCATTTTTCTCACGCATTGGGAGCATAGCTTAAAGGATTAAAGTGAGAGCTGCAATTGAAGGCATATTTATCTTTTGTATTTCAAAATAAGTAAAAAATAGTCACTTAAGTATGGACCAGCTAAAAATTGAAAAAGCTCCCTACCGTGGGAGGGCTGACACTCCCCTTCAACACCCTCCCCTTGCTCAGTCGCTTTGCTCCCTCGCTCATGCACATGCACGCACGCCGAGATGCTGAGTCATGAAAATCTCACTCATAAAAATTTTTTTAACTTAGCGTCTATGCTGTTGTTCAACTGAATAGCCTATCATTGGTTTGAAAAGATAGCAGCCCTAATATTCTATTGAAAGTTACATTATATAGCTGAAGTCTTCACAGTAGTGTACAGTGTATGCAACATAGACCAACAAAAATGCTTTAAAGAATAGTTTTGTATGTCCAATGTAATTTTGTTAAACTTAGTTTAGAAATGCTATAAAACACAATTTTCAACAGATTTTCGGAGCTGTTTAGAAATGTTTTATTCTATATTATGTCATTTACTTGGACAACAACAAAGTTTCAAGGAGCATTTATTATTCTTTTGTATATTTTTCATATATTATCTAATTATTAGTGGAAAAGTGAGCAAAGAAAATGGGATTCCAACGGGAGTCGAACCCGAGACCTCCGGATTGCTAGACCGGTGCTCTACCGACTGAGCTATAGAAAGCCCTAGTACAGTGTTCGTCCCAGAAACCCTTAATTTTCAATGCTCGGGTGGTCAGAAGCTATAGCAGTGTGTTTGTGTGTGACACACACGCACACATTTAAACCTGGCATAAACCCGAAGGATAATTCAACTTGGGGATAAATGTGAGAGATCACCGAAGTGATGCAGCTTTTTGAGTTTGTAACAAATAAAGACAGAATAAACTGACCAGAAAGAATATAAATTATTAGTGGAAAAGTGAGCAAAGAAAATGGGATTTCATCGGGAATCTACGTAACATTTTAGGGTGACATAGTTGGAAACTACAATTGTCCTCTTGCACAAGGCAGGTGAGACACATGCCTCACCTCCCTGCTCATTACAAAACACACACAACACAGAATGCAAGAGAGTACCCTTCACTGTAACAACACTTTTCACATGTACACTTTTCATACATGTAGGCCTATCCAGCATATTATGAAGTAGGCCCTACATGTCGACCGTTTGGATTAGCTGAGGCCAGGCCTTGCATTTTAGGGGTAGTTGCTTCAACAGGAAAATGTTTGCATCCTTACAGGGATTATTTGTGGAAGAGCTAATCCCTGTGTACAATGTAACTACACAGTAAGCCTTTCTACTTGAACTTGGATGAAGACTGTGCAAGTTGAACTTGATATGTAGTCAAATGCATAGCAGCCAAACTGGGCAGACTACACTTTCTAGTACAATCCTGTTCCCACATAGCTACAAGAATAGAGTATTGGTTATGTGGAGTTGTGACTTTGAAGACAAATTTACTGGAGAAAATACCACATTCCGGCCTGCCAAATTTGACAGTGAAGTACTGGTTGACTAATAATGTGGCACTACCTCATGCGTGCGTTAGCAGATATGGGAATATATCTGTATACTTCGTTTTCTTTGAGATGTATGCCACTCAACAAGACGTATTGCTACTCATCAGTTAACCAGCATACTATGGCAATACTGTATTGCTGACGAAGAAGATATTATGGTGACATGGAAGCCGTCAGTTGTACCAAGGAGCTATAATAGCTCCTTGGTTGTACAGTTCATCTCATTCACACAGAATGAGCATGAACAGTTGGTACAATGGTGTCAAGAGCAGGATGGGACTTAAGAGGAACCATGGCTAATGGTGTTTCACTGGATGATACCGGAATGATACTTTCATCAGACTGGCAGTGAAAATTTGTAAAGAATTTCCAAATGCAATGGTGTGAAATTTCTGTTGGATTCTGGAATTGAGTGTTAGAATCCAAAAAGGTGCTGGTTATGACTTGGCGACATGACAACTGGCAGATCTGATATGGAATTAAAGTAGCAGTCCCATAACATCTGTAGTGGACACACTATCTTGCTGATCATGTGCATTGTGATCATCTGGAATATAAATATATAAATGTGTGACCTATAGACCTTTGAGAACATGAACAAATGTAGGCAGAACTGAAATTTGGAATAGCTCTTCCAGGAACACATGTATAACTTCTTGAAATGAGTGTCCAATATCCTCTAATGATTTGATGTAATTGTGATTGCAAACTTTTCTGTAATTTCTTGCATTCTTTTGTTATGCAGTTAAGTCAGACCACACACTTCATGCCTTTACCACAATTTACCGGTTATACACAATGTTATCACGTATTCTGCTAATACCGGTACCACTAAATAACAGAAAGATGTGCCATGGCCAACCAAACCGTACTTCCCCTTTAAGACTGGAAGCGTACCAGTCTTGCCAGTTTTCAGTCATGTGACTGGGTCTTATTGCCAGGTGGAGAGATTTGACATGTCCAATTTTCACAACGGGTCATGGGCTTTCTGTGAATCATGCTACATTATAATGTACTGAAACCATAACAGCCGTAATGTGTAGTTTGATCATACATAGGATGCATTATTGAGTCGTGCAACAAGTCATGAACCGGCTCGCCTCTCTAGTTGTGTGACTGGTCTGATTGTGTAGTACGTGCAGGTAGATCACATCAGTGAAAGTTTGAGGAAAATTGGACAGTCAATGCAAAAGTTACGAATTTTTAAAGTTTTGGTGTTGGAACCGCTAGATGAGGAGTCTACTAGAGGCTATGATGTCATGTGTGAACAACAATAAAGACTAGAAATGTCGCTTTGGCGACTGGTATGCCTCCGCCATAATGCATGATTTTCCCAATAGGTCTAGATAGTACATGTGGACACTGTGTGATTACATTTCCACAAAATTGGCAAAATATTGGAATGACAAGTTTGTCACAAATGTGTTGAATGTTCACCTTCCTTGACGTAGGTTTAATTGGATGAATAAGAGAGCATGTATCTAGGGATTTAAGGACTTTAACTTGACTTTGACCCATTCATACATTTAGGCATTGAGTAATTTTCAAGGTACAGGTGTGGAGAAAAAGTGCAATTTCTGAATTGAATAGTAAATTGTTACCATTTTCATCTGGCCCTTGACCCTAAAATTCATAAGATAATTACTTTCAGGTAGAACATGCATAATATGTACTAAGTTTCAAGGTAACTTGAGCCACTTCCGAGATATGGAGGAAAAAGATAGTTCAGCACTTTCACTTGATCTTTGACCTTTTGACCTTTGAGGCAAAAAGAGAAAAAAAAAAACTTTCCAGAGAATTTCTATTAGGTTACACATGCATACACCAAGTGTAAACCCTGCTGGCATTGCATAAATATGAGGGTAATAGTAAAATTTTGAAGTCTTGCACTTGACCTTTGACCCCTGACCTTTGACCCCATGAACCCTACATTCTCTAGATAATCACTTCCAGTCAGTACATGTATATACTATGTTCCATGAAGATACCTTTGTCACAAATGTACACACAAGTAGTTATGTACATGTTTAATGTATCATGGCTGTATGCATGGTTGTTTTTAATGTGAACATTGTATGTACACAGGTAGACCAGATTAATGGAGAACATTCTATATGATATTAGATATAGTACATACAGGCTCACCAGAACAGTGGAGAATTTTCTATGTGGTATACAATGTAGCTACAGTACATGTATGCATGTGACAGGAAATACATTATAGCTCACTCAATCTAGAATGATTTAACCCATTCCAGAAAATTCTGGGAAGTGCTGGCTGAGTGAGGCACTGCCCTTGTAGCCCAATGTGATTGGTAGTTAATTTTGGCAATGATGTTATGCACATATTAGGAAGTGAGTCATCCAGGATTCCTGGAATTTGGACTTGCTAGTATGTTCAGGTATGTAGCCCCAGGTTGGAGAAAATTACAGAATGTACTAGAAAGGGGTGAATGGATAGTATATAAGCTGGAGAAATTCTGCAGTAGGCAGAGTACCCAACACCTCTGCTCTGAGAGTTACGTCACTTCTGGCTCTGAAGCGACTTGTTATAGTCAGTCCTGTGTTACCTGCTGACCTGCTATACAAATTGTGTTTGTGGAGATAAGGCCTGGGAGACATTTTGCCTGCAGAGAATTAATTTGCCTACATTGGAGAGCGACTCCATATTTTAGTGTCAATGGACATTATTACGGCAAAGCTGTGACGGGCTGGATTCCTTGCTGGACATTATAAAGTGAATCATCATTCAACGCATCAACTGGACGTGGTCGTCATAACGTCTGGATTCTACACGTTTCGCTGTGAACATTTTACCGTGGACATCTAACTTGGATTTTACCCCCGGATCTATACCTTGGACTATCGTAACCTGCACCTCTGGATTTACGTCGAAGGTATCATTCATCGGTGCATCGTGGGTCATTCCTTTGTGTATCGAGCATCGTATTTGGACATTTCCAGGGATATTGCATGTATTAAGTGTAAGTGATTCTATTACTGATTTGTAACTGTTTCTATTGATCGTTATTGTACTGATGTGAGAACCGATCACGAGTCTGTACCCACAATATCACTGTTAATAAACCGCCTGAACATTAGTTGATTGTTTCTTTTGTGCGATCATTCTCAGAGTGATTTTGGTCGTAACAAAATTGGGGGCTTGTGTCCGAGAAGTGAATTTAAAGCCAAAACTTAGAATTTGGAACGTTCCGGAATCCAGAATATTGGTACAGGCATAATACTAGTTGAGTTGATTGTTCAATTGTACATTGTGTGTAATACATGTGACAATGTCAATCAGTACAATGGATGTTCAGGCATTTGTTCAGAGGACAGATTTGTCCCTCAAAGATTTGCAAAGGTTACGCAAATGTGATTTGACTGCTATTGCACAGCATTTAAATGTTGATGTTCCACAAGGTGTAAGAAAGGCAGAGATTCTTGACTTGGTAGCTGGTCACATGGAGCTCAAAGAAGAAATTGACACTTCAGATCAAACTCAAATTTCAGATCAAACACGGCTTGAGCTTGCTAAATTGGAAATGAAGGAGAGAGAAAGAGCAAGGGAATTAGAAATGGAGAAAGAGAAGATGAGATTAGAAATTGAAAGAGAAATTGAAATGAAGAAACTTGAAGTGGAGCAACAACTGAAATTGCGTGAGATGGAATTGACTCATGCACAGACTGTTGGAAATCGTGAAAGGGCTCCCTCTGAATTTGATTTGGCCAAGAACATTCGATTGGTGCCAAAGTTTGAAGAAAACAGAGTTGATGCATATTTTGTGTCATTTGAGAAGGTGGCTAACAGTTTGAACTGGCCACAGGAATTTTGGCCCTTGCTCCTTCAAAGTGTGTTTGTCGGCAAAGCTGCCGATGTGTACTCGTCTCTCTCTGAAGAGCAATCACGTGACTATGCTACAGTCAAGAAAGCAGTGTTGAATGCTTATGAGTTGGTGCCAGAGGCGTACAGACACAAGTTCAGAAATTCGTACCGCAAACCAGGCCAGACACATGTTGAGTTTGCTCGTGAAAAAGAAATAATGTTTGATAGGTGGTACAGGTCCCTGAAAGTGGATCAGGATTTTGATAACCTACGTGAGGTTGTTCTCTTGGAAGAATTCAAAAAGAGTGTTGCTTTCAGTGTGAGGTCGCATTTGGATGATCACAAAGTGACAAGTTTGCATAAAGCAGCCTTGATGGCTGATGAGTATGAGCTGACCCACAGAAATGACAACAGACCACCTTTCAGGAATTTCTCTGGAAATAAGAGAGACAAAAATCAGTCGAGCAATCCAAAGAATGCTGGTCCTGAAAAAGGCACGAGTTCTGAAACTTCATCGGCACCAAAGCCTCAATCTGACAAAGGGTCCAGTACAAGTGCAAATGTCATCAAATGTTTTCACTGTAACAAGACAGGGCATGTAAAGTCACAGTGTTGGAAGTTGCAAAACAAAACAAAGAAGGACATGGGATTTGTCATGTCAAAAAGTGTCCTACCCGAAAACAGTGTCCCGTTCAGTGAAACACAGGCCATTGAAAGTCGATCTCCCAAATTCAAAGATAGGACTAAGCAGGTGGATGAGAGCTATCGTAGCTTTTTGTTTGATGGTGAGGTGACCCCATGTACTTCTGGTGAGGCAGGTAAGCCAGTAGTCATCCTGCGGGATACGGGGGCCTCTCAGTCGTTGATGGTGGATGGTGGTATGACTTTTCCACCAGATAGTGCAGTGAATGCAAAAGTCTTGATTCAGACTGTTGATGGCAGTTATATGTCAGTACCACTGTATAGAGTGGATTTGAAGTGTGACCTAGTTTCTGGTCCTGTCACTGTTGGAGTTGTTCCTGAGTTGCCCATGGTAGGCATTGACTTCCTGTTGGGGAATGACTTGGCTGGGGACAAGGTGGTTGCGTCTCCAGTGGTTTCGGATAAACCAGTGGTGGTTGCTGAAACTGAGCAGTTGCAGGAGGAGTTTCCTGGGATTTTCCCAGATTGTGTTGTGACTAGGTCTCAGGCTCGTAGAGCTGTTCAAGATGATGCGGATTCTGTTGATGTGGAGGAGAATTCCGGTGTTTGGTTGGCAGAAACTTTTTTCAAGGATTTGAATGATGGGGTTGCTGAATTAGGCTCCGAGGCTAACAGTGATGGGCTGTTTAGCAAGTCTTCCTTGGTTGAAGCACAGCAGGCAGACTCTGAGTTGAAAGGCTTGTCTCAGACGGCGTGTTCTGAGGCTGAGGCTGAAAAGGTCCCTGAGTGCTATTATGTCAAAGATGGCATTTTGATGAGGAAGTGGAGACCTCCCCATAGGCCAGCTGATGAGGACTGGACGGTGGTCCGTCAAGTTGTTGTCCCTCCCAGTTACCGCAGTGAGATCTTGAGGATTGCTCACGAGTTACCTGTTGGCGGCCATCTAGGCGTCAGAAAGACAAAGGATCGGATCATGAGGCATTTCTATTGGCCAGGGTTGAATGTGGATGTGGCTGAGTTTTGCAAGACTTGTCACACATGTCAGGTGGCTGGTAAACCACAGCATTCAGTGAAGCCGGCGCCATTGATTCCTATACCTGCGTTTGAAGAACCATTCAGTCGGGTTTTAGTCGACTGTGTTGGACCTTTGCCTAGGACTAGGTCGGGTCATAAGTACCTCTTGACAATCATGGATATGTCTACACGGTTTCCAGAGGCTATCCCATTAAGAAATATCACTGCGAAGACTGTGGTAGATGCTCTAGTGCAGTTTTTCACTAGGTATGGGTTGCCCAAGGAAGTGCAGTCTGACCAAGGGTCAAATTTCATGTCAGGCATATTTCAAGAGGTGATGTATCGTTTGGGTGTGAAGCAGCTGAAGTCGTCAGCTTATCATCCCCAATCCCAAGGTGCGTTGGAGCGCTACCACCAGACCCTAAAGACAATGATTAGGGCATTTTGTGAGGAGTATCCCGAGGATTGGGATAAGGGCATCCCTTTCCTGCTGTTCGCGACGAGGGACTCCCCAAAGGAGTCGACGGGTTTTAGCCCATTTGAGTTGGTGTACGGTCATGAAGTTAGGGGCCCACTGAAGCTCATCAAAGAGAAATTCATGACTGAGGATGATGAGGTCCACCAACTTGACTATGTGTCAAAGTTTCGTGAAAGGCTTTCAAAGGCTTGTGAGGTAGCTAGGGAACACTTGAAAGTGTCACAAGACTTAATGAAGAGAAAGGCAGACAAAAATGCCAGAGCTCGAACTTTCCAACCAGGTGACAAACTTCTTGTACTGCTGCCCATACAAGGTGAACCACTGAAAGCCAAGTTCAGTGGCCCGTACTGTGTCAAAAAGAAACTCAATGATGTGAACTATGTGATCAGCACACCAGATAGATGCAAAGAACAGAGAATGTGTCATGTCAATATGTTGAAAGAGTGCTATGACCGAAAGTCAGTTGGTGTGACATAGGTAGTGGATAGCACAGTAGAAGTTAAGGGTGAAAAGTTTTCACCGGCATATCACTTACAGTGTATGTGTTAAGCATATCCATTAATGTATGCAAAACAGTTTGACATGATTGTATAAGCTTCGAGAATCCAAGCACTATCATTGTAAATGGTATCCATGAAAAGAGAACATGGAATTAATGCAGGTATTCAAAAGGCATGTGATAGGATGTGATTAGCTTGAGTTGGATTTTACCTCACATTCG
Organism: Diadema setosum; assembly: GCA_033980235.1. Taxonomy (NCBI): domain Eukaryota; kingdom Metazoa; phylum Echinodermata; class Echinoidea; order Diadematoida; family Diadematidae; genus Diadema; species Diadema setosum. The sequence continues at coordinate 16,308,846 of CM067065.1, forward strand.
TTGTAAATAACAATGAGAAATTGTGAAGGTAAAAGAAACCCTTGCTACGGCAAGGCTTTCTTTTTCCCATGGGGGATGGTGTCACAAATGTACACACAAGTAGTTATGTACATGTTTAATGTATCATGGCTGTATGCATGGTTGTTTTTAATGTGAACATTGTATGTACACAGGTAGACCAGATTAATGGAGAACATTCTATATGATATTAGATATAGTACATACAGGCTCACCAGAACAGTGGAGAATTTTCTATGTGGTATACAATGTAGCTACAGTACATGTATGCATGTGACAGGAAATACATTATAGCTCACTCAATCTAGAATGATTTAACCCATTCCAGAAAATTCTGGGAAGTGCTGGCTGAGTGAGGCACTGCCCTTGTAGCCCAATGTGATTGGTAGTTAATTTTGGCAATGATGTTATGCACATATTAGGAAGTGAGTCATCCAGGATTCCTGGAATTTGGACTTGCTAGTATGTTCAGGTATGTAGCCCCAGGTTGGAGAAAATTACAGAATGTACTAGAAAGGGGTGAATGGATAGTATATAAGCTGGAGAAATTCTGCAGTAGGCAGAGTACCCAACACCTCTGCTCTGAGAGTTACGTCACTTCTGGCTCTGAAGCGACTTGTTATAGTCAGTCCTGTGTTACCTGCTGACCTGCTATACAAATTGTGTTTGTGGAGATAAGGCCTGGGAGACATTTTGCCTGCAGAGAATTAATTTGCCTACATTGGAGAGCGACTCCATATTTTAGTGTCAATGGACATTATTACGGCAAAGCTGTGACGGGCTGGATTCCTTGCTGGACATTATAAAGTGAATCATCATTCAACGCATCAACTGGACGTGGTCGTCATAACGTCTGGATTCTACACGTTTCGCTGTGAACATTTTACCGTGGACATCTAACTTGGATTTTACCCCCGGATCTATACCTTGGACTATCGTAACCTGCACCTCTGGATTTACGTCGAAGGTATCATTCATCGGTGCATCGTGGGTCATTCCTTTGTGTATCGAGCATCGTATTTGGACATTTCCAGGGATATTGCATGTATTAAGTGTAAGTGATTCTATTACTGATTTGTAACTGTTTCTATTGATCGTTATTGTACTGATGTGAGAACCGATCACGAGTCTGTACCCACAATATCACTGTTAATAAACCGCCTGAACATTAGTTGATTGTTTCTTTTGTGCGATCATTCTCAGAGTGATTTTGGTCGTAACACCTTGAACAATTTTCCAAGGTACGGAGAAAAAAAAGAAGTTTTAATATTTTTACTTGACCTTTTGACCTTTGAACTTTGACCTCATGACCCAAACTTTCACCAGAGAATCTTAATTGGGTAATACATGTATACACTAAGTTTCAAGAAAATATCTTCAGGCATTCAATAGATATGGTGGAAATAGTGAAATTTTATGTATTTGACCCTGACCTTTTGACCTTTGACCTTTGACCTCATGATCCAAACTTTCACCAGAGAATCTTAATTGGGTAATACATGTATACACTAAGTTTCAAGAAAATATCTTCAGGCATTCAATAGATATGGTGGAAATAGTGAAATTTTATGTATTTGACCCTGACCTTTTGACCTTTGACGTTTGACCTCATGATCCAAACTTTCACCAGAGAATCTTAATTGGGTAATACATGTATACACTAAGTTTCAAGAAAATCTCTTCAGGCATTCAATAGATATGGTGGAAATAGTGAAATTTTATGTCTTTGACCCTGACCTTTTGACCTTTGACCTTTGACCTCATGACCCAAACTTTCACCAGAGAATCTGAATTGGGTAATACATGTATACACTAAGTTTCAAGAAAATATCTTCAGGCATTCAATAGATATGTTGGAAATAGTGACATTTTATGTATTTGACCTTGACCTTTTGACCTTTGACCTTGAGCATGTGCACCCAAAAGTTGATAGGCACAACTTCACCCCCTAATACACATACATGCCAAGTTTCATTAGGATACCTCAACAGGTTTCGATAGTTACCTTGTCCACAAAATTCATTACGGACGGACGGAAGGACGGACGGACGGACGGAAGGACGGACGGGCGGACGGACGGACGGACGGACAACCCGAAAACATAATGCCTCCGGCACCACTTCGTGGCGGAGGCATAAAAATATAAAGGGAATTACACAAAAACTCACTTTTCTGGCATAATGAAAGAGCACTTGACTAAACGCTTTCAGGAAGCAGGGGAGAATAATTACTAGTTTAAACCCTTAATAATGTATCACACGCTTTAATATATCAGTATCAAGTTGACAGAATAAGTAACTTTCATGAGAAATGACTTTTTGTGGAACTCCCTTTACAGTTTCTTCATATTGTTGTCCACACATGACATCATATCCTCTAGTAGTCTCCTCATCCAGGGGTTCCAACACCAAAAATTTTAAAAACTCATCACTCGCACCAGATTTTCTAATTTTCCTCAAACTTTCACTGATGTGCTCTACAAGTGTTGCTGCTTTAACTCAATCCACATTTCTTGTTGGGTTTTGGTTTCCTTTAAGTCTCTTTTAATACATTCAGGAGTCTTTTCCAAATACATTTACAATTATTTTCAACACATAAATGACCAAAAACAAAAAAAGTGTGTAAGGAAAGACCCCCACCTGCATGGTGTTCACTGTGCATCTGCAACGGTCCAACAGATTTGCTGTAATTACAGCAAAACTTGTTCTGCTGATATCAGTACTCCAGAAGTACAAGTGTAAGTACGGTACCCTCCTAGATGCACTCTAAGTTTTGCTGAAATTACAGCAAAACTGTTGATGCAAATGGAGTGTTGAGAATTGTGAAAAATCAAGGGGATTGTCATGTTTTGCTGAGTAATTTCAGCACTTTTTACCTCTTGGAATAAACTGTGGCCATGTGGAGGATTCTTGTGGTTTTTAACGGAATTTTGGGAAAACTTGACAATGCTTGAATTTGTCATTTCCAACCACACTCTGTTCCAAGAGACATCTACCATCACCCAAGTTTGATTGTCATTGTAGCAACATGTGCTGAGTTACGTGTGATAAGAGTCTTGCAAGTAAACTTTAACGTATGACCTCAAATGACCTTTGACCTTATCATGTGACCTCTTACGGCACCATAACATGAAGGTACCCCCAGTGCATCCATCACCCAAGTTTGATTGCCATGGTAGCAACATGTGTCGAGTTACATGTGATAAGAGAGTCTTGCAAGTAAACTTTAACGTATGACCTCAAAATGACCTTTGACCTTATCCTGTGACCTCCAACGGCACCATAACATGAAGGTACCCCCAGTGCATCTATGACCCAAGTTAGGTTGTAATCCAAGCAACTTATGTGAAGTTATTTGTCAAAAGAGAGTCTTGCAGGTAAACTTTACCATAGAAAAGAGGGTCTTGCACATACCCTTTAATATATGACCTCAAATGACCTTTGACCTCATCACATGACCTCTGACAACACCATAACATGAAGATACCCCTAGTGCTTCTATCACCCAAGTGTGGCTGCCATTGCTATAACAGTTGCCAAGTTATGCATCATAAGAAAGTCTTGCAGGTAAATTTTAACATTTGTGACGGACGACGGACGGACGATGGACGGACGCCATTTGGATCCCTTATTCTCGCCTTCACCTCCGGTGGGCGAGACAAAAAGGCGAAAATATTCATATCTGAATGACGCGCCTTAAATACAAAAACAATAACAACAACAAAGAATGACTGATGGGAACTTCATGTCACTTAAAATGTCGCTCGTTGCTCACTTGCACACCCTCCTGCTTACAAATGAAGAGGCAACTTTACCTGAATTTGTCTGATGGAAGATGACAATTGTATGTATTTAATATTATACTGTGACACTTTCAATTTTCACAGTAATATATATATATATATATATATATATATATATATATATTATATGAATAATATATACATATATATATATACACACACATATTTATATCATGAAAATAAAAACTTATTGGCATTTCATGCATTTTTCTACCATGCCTTTACTATTCATACATGCATAGATATGTATATGTGTATATACAGTATATATATATATATATATATATATATATATATATATATTATTATTATACAGATATATATCATTATCATCAAAAATTAAACTGAAACAGAGTTCATGCTGTATTCACCAACACTTTATTTCGGCACACAAATTTTTGAGTGATTCGCGCTTTTCTCAAGTGATTTAAAATGAATCTCGTATGACAACAGTAAGTTCCTGCAATGGGGAGGAGAAAGGCTGTACATCAAATATTTCATCGAAATCAAAGACACAGTAAGTTTGTTACCAACATAATACATTACACTGCACACATGTCTTCCGGCAGCATCACACTTTCCTGGTCTATAAAAAAAAATACACAAGTGCACACATGATCAGGGAAATCAAAATTCAGGAAAACACAATGCCTCCAGCGAATCTTCGTGGCAGAGGCAAAAAACCCCTACAAAAATATGTAAATAAAAAATAATAATTTAAGCATACTCGTATAATGGTCTCGTAATATGTATACTGTACGTCTATCCATTATTCAGGTCTGCAGATGTTGCGCGGCGAAATTGGGCATACGCTATAAAAGCCCATGTTATATTCAAACTCATCTCATAACACGCAACATGGCTACAGCGAAAGCTCTTGTTCTGGAGTCATTTGAATCGAGAAAACAAAGGAGCAGAGAACTTTATAAATCGTTGGGACATTGTATCGGTCTTCGAATACATGTATAATAGGGAATCATTCCAGCGTATTATCATGGAAAATCCAAGAAACTTGTGGAAAGGTTGTCCCTTTAAGCTAACCAACGAGTCATACTCATTTCAGTTTCAACAGTGACGACACTCTCTGACTGACAGAAAAGTTGAAGGTGCGTATACGTATGAATTATTCTTACCGTTATACAAATGAATAACAAATTATACATAGCATGTTAAAATCAAATACCTGTAGCACAAAGTCTCTTGCAAAAATGTCATGTGCTTTTTTCATATTATCCAAATACTACCTCACATTAATTACATGGCATAACAATTTCTGGGGCTTAACCCATTGGGAAAAAATGTAAGATATCATCCGTAAGAAAGGAACTCTTTCAAACATGAATTGAATTCTTGGCGACAGACGGGATGTGGAACATGGTGAGCTGACTTGCTTTGCTACCTCAAATCAACATCCAGATCACATGTACAAATCCATGTGAAAATTGCTCCATACTTCAGAGCAGTATCTCCCATGCAGATTTAAATACAGAACTGTATGCATGCAATACATGGACAGAAAGTTTAAAGTCATGTTTTCATGTTTCATCCCTGACCATGCTTCAAATTGTATTTATGCAGTTTTCATTACAGCTGCCCTGTTTATTCAAACGTGTTCCCATGCCATATTGCAATGGATTATACTCAAGATAATATAAACACATTTTCATCAATTTTTAGCTAACCTGGGTCGAATGGCTCACATGAGCTGGGTACAGCCATCACTCATTGTGTCATAAGCCAACAAAATGTAATTGACTAGGCAGATGATGTTTTTGCTTGGTTTTAGGAGAGGACCTGAGAACTTCTTTCTCAGTTAATCATTCTGCACTGAAAATGTCTTTCCATTCAAAGTTGGTAATGGAAGGTATTGGAAGGACACAAACTATGGTAATGTAAGGCAAATAATGTGCTTCCCAGAGGAAATGAACAATATTAATGAGGGTGTCAAATGGTTCCAGTAGCTTTCCACAGAAACAAAGGCAACACAATTCATATGAGAAGAAAGTTTGGGAGACTGTGTCAGAAGCCCGAGTCCACAGCAACCCAGATTTCTATTGCACACTTTCATCAAGAGGAAACAGAGTGCTAATTACAGGTTGTGTATACATTGGTGATGGGAATGTGGCAGCATTCATCTATTTCATCCTGCAGCATATTTGAAAATTTGAAGACAAAGTCCAGACCCAAACTGCCTATAAGTATCTATCCAGTCTGTGAAAGTTCACCTGATGCTGAGAGTAGAGTATGGTGTCTGTTCATGTTACAAGTAAAAAGCTGGAGAAGTTGAAGAGCTGCTCCAACAATCCTCCAGAAATCAAAAGTCCAGCATTCAAGCAGCGGGAGAGTGATCTCAGAGACAGCAAGTCCTTCATGAACTCATCCATGACGTAAAGGTGAAGAACAAAACAATGGACACAAACGGCGAGAGCCAAGGAAAGGAAGAAAAGACAAGGAGTTGGGCTGCACTTGCTGCAAATGATACTTGAGCAGCCAAATTAAAGTACAATGTAAGCGATAAGAGAGAGATAAAAAGAGATTTCTCCAGCAAATGTATAGGAACAGAAGTCACAGAAAGCAGGAAGCTAATATACTACTCACAATCTGATATGGCTAAAGGCAGAAAAGAGTACTTCTCACTTTATGTACTGTAAGACCATTGGCCCAATGGTCTTGAACAGGTTCAGTACAGTGCACTTCTGTTTTTCTCCTTTTCCACTAGTACTAGTTGTCACTTATTAAAAAAAAAAGGCAATATCATTGTAACTTCACTTTTGTTTCAATCCCCCTCTCATTCTTCATTCAATTTCAACAAAGGTGAAAGAACTGGACATCCTTACTGGTGATCACAGATCAACATAGAGACTGACACTTACAACAAACGGCCAGTAGCTGGAATGCAATCAAGGAAAACATAATTTAACAGCTTGGGGTCCATGAACTGCAAGAAGGGGCAGTACAGACTAGTGGAGAGGTCATAAGGGCGGCAGGTGACATTTCTAAAGCCACAGTGACTATATCCGCACCAATGGACAACTGTAAAGACGCTGATTACAGGAGAAAGTTCAGAGAGGGGAAGGTGAGGAAAAGTCCAGAACTGGAGTGTCCAATGCTTTTAGGTAAATAACCCACAAGTTTGTGTTTGATTCTGGTCAAACCCAAATGATTCAGAATGGTCACTGTAGAAAAAAAAAAAAGGCATTATCACCACAAGTATGCTAATATTTTGTTCAGCAAAGCTTTATTAATGTGTGTACAGTAAAAACAGTCATTGCAACAACACAGATGAATTCATATGAAAGTCAGTTTCATCAACTACACAAATGTAGTCTGTTAATAAGTTACAATGTTTGAAGTGAACAAGGACCTACTCCCCCTTTGATCGTCATCTATTGAAGACAGCATTGCATATATAATGCAAATGTTATATGTTCAATGCCGTATGTAGGTGCTCTTGCAATGGCAGTTTGAATATCTTTCCTTAACTTAAGAAATATGAAAAAAATATATGTTTGATGACTAGAATTTAGTATTTAAGATATTATAACCATCTCACAATGCATTTTTAATCATAATCTTAATTGCAGGGAAACTCGCCAATGGCAAGAGGATCGAGAGCACTCACCTCACAAAACTTAGGAACTTTTTCATTCTCCAGATTCTAATGAAGAATCCCCATTGTCCTGTCCCCAAGTACAATTTGACAGTGAAGAGTTTTGAGGATGTATCATCACAACAACCATACGGAGATGGTTCACACACATTGAAGGTAATTATGTTAAGTATTCATACTTTGATTCTACCAGAAAGAAAGTGATTTTTACACAAGTTGAATTAGGGAAAACATGACTACTAACCCAGGGGCTTATAATTAGTAGTGATCCTTATCTTTAAATTTGATCATGATAATTGTTGCTATTTATGCCTCCGCCAATGAAGTGACTGAAGGCATTCTTTTTTAATAATTTTCATTTCTTTATCCCTTTGTCTGCTCTTCAGTCCCATATTCATTGTTGCAATGTCTCAAGAACTGGTTCGCACATTACTTTGTAATTTTGTTTGTGTTACTATATCTGGTGGTAAAAACCCTATCTAATTTGGGGTCATTGGTTCAAGGTCAAAAGACGACATTGATGGAACTGTGCACAGGTCAAGTCTTTGGTCTTCACAGCATGTAAAACAAGAGCACATGTCAAAGACACCGGGTCATTGGCCTTGGAGTAGCCTTGAAATAGCACACATCTAAAATCAAAGCCATGCTTGTCCCTCTTGCAAAGGGTAGAAGTAAGAAAGAAAGGTCTAGATGCTAGGCTGACTAATGTGAGCACATTGCCTAATACACAATGTGCTCATGGTTGTTGTGAACATCAATGCAATCATTGAACATTAATGGTTGTTGTGGTATTAAAGAAAGCACGGCATATCTTATGAAGTCTACTTCAGCTCAGCTGACTACATGCAGTTTGAACTGATGAAAGATTGGTCAGATATGCGATGACTGAACCTATGTCATCAACAAAAGAACTCCAAGAGAAAGACGTTCGGTCATCTAGACCATCCAAATCTTTGAGATGTCTATCATTTCCTCTTTGTCAAACTTTCTCAAAAATGTGTGGATTTCTGGGCAGTGAATACAGTGGGAAAGCAACAAGTTAACAAGTCCTACAAATAAGTTGCCAATGTTACCAGGCTTCATGACGATATTTCTGTTATGCACCTCCCCAAGGGAGATACTGACAGCATGCTTATTGCCAAAGAGAGGGGCAGAGCTGAAGCCTTCGCTTCATCGGGTCCATCAAGCAACTTAGAAGATCCGCCTAGCAACCTGGGGGATGAGCCAACAGACTTTTGGGGTCTACCAAGCGAATTGGGAAATCAGCTGAGCCATCTTGGGGATCGACCAAGCGACCCATGGGACCTAGTCACCTCTGATGATCAGCTCAGTAACCTGAGGGAGCAGGTGAGTGACCAGGAGACAGATTGGCCAAGTGACCTCAGCAGGCTGCCCCTTGATCAATTGGTGCGTGGTAAGAATGTGCTCGTTGAGCAAAACAGGGTGCTGCAACTACAAATCAGTGAATTGAAGGCAGCAGTTGAAGGAAAAACTTCCAAGAAGAATCAACCCACCGCCAAGGCTTTCGACGCTAACAACGTGTTGATTGGCGGCAACAATGCAGCTCATCTCATCTCAGGGTTGGCGATGTTGAAAATGACACACTTACTGTAGATCGTCAGAGCACCATCTGGAGATTCTTTCCGGTCAAGGACAGCCCCTCATATCTCGACCACAATTTCCCCATTCCCAGCTACACATTGACTCTCGCTGGGTACCTGGAACTTCTTCTCAACTCCGCACCAACGTTCACCGTAAACTCTCAATATGTAGAAACAAATGACCTTTGGCTAGAATTTACTTAATTTGTATTCCTACTCCAAACAGTGAAGCTTCACATGCCCAGTGGAAAGGTCTGTAAGCAGGGAGAGCGGGGTAGTAGTTCTCTAAAGGAAGAAAAGCCTCTGTTGGAAGAGTTGTTGATATCTCTTTAGGCAACACACCAACTGTGCAGTGTTTGAAGAGAAAAAGACTGAACAGCAGAGACATCCAAGAAGTTTCAAGCAAATTTTTGATTTGTCCAGTTGCTGTTCAGCATGATATCAAAAGAGAAGATGTTATAATTCCAGACTTGGACAAGGACAACATCAAAATACAGACAGATTTGTACACACAAAGTTGCATGTATATAATGTCATGTAGAATCACCTCGTGTTAAATCACCCAGCATAGCTGGCTATACGTAATTGAAAGATAAACATCATTCCAACCACAACCGAAGATATTTCAAATATCAAGCATTCAATGTACAGATATGCATGCATCTGATCTCGGGAGAATGCTTCGTGTTTGATATTTTCATTGGCAATTACTTCATTTGGGAGTTTGGATATTGGAAAGAATGCATGTATTTTACAAAAGTTTGTTTAAACATGTGAATACTACTATGTATGTTGGCGTGGTATGGAGGACGTCATACAAACTAGACAGAGGACAGATCAACGATGAAAGCACGCTCGAGGCTTGGATGGTGGTGGATGTCAAGCTTGACGACAGGCACTACAAGGCCAAGATTGTCAACAGAAGCTCCGACAGTAGAGAAAGAAATTCCAGCTGCACGCAGGCAGTAAAAGAGGAAAGAGAGAAGACAGAAGGGAGAGCTGAAGCCCTCGCTTCATCGCATCCATCAACAAACTTAGCCACCTAGCGACCTGGGAATGAGCCAAGCGAGGTTTTGGGGTTACCCATGTGAATTGGGAGATCAGCTCAGTTATCTTGGGGATCGACCACGCGACCCATGGGACCTAGTCACCTCTGATGATCAGCTCAGGGACCTGAGGGAGGAGACAGATTGGCCAAGTGATCTCAGCAGGCTGCACGTTGATCAACTGGTGCGTAGTACATAAGTATGTGCTCATTGAGCACAACAGGGCGCTGCAACTACAAATCAGTGAATTGAAGGCAGCAGTTGAAGGAAAAACTTCCAAGAAGAATCAACCAACCGCCAAGGCTTTCGACGCTAACAACGTGTTGATCGGTGGCAACAATGCAGCTCATCTCATCTCATCTCAGTGCTGGCTATGTTGGTGATGTCACCCTTGCTGTAGATCCTCAGATCACCATGGGTGATCAGATTTTTTCCAGTCAAGGACAGCCCCTCATATCTCGACCACAATTTCCCCATTCCCAGCTACACATTGACTCTCGCTGGGTACCTGGAACTTCTTCTCAACTCCACACCAACGTTCACCGTCGACTCTCAATGTGTAGAAACAAATGACCTTTGGTTAGAATTAATTTAATTTGTATTCCTACTCAAAACAGTGAAGCTTCACATGCCCAGTGGAAAGGTCTGCAAGCAGGGAGAGTGGGTTGCAGTTCTCTATGGAAGAAAAGCCTCTGTCGGAAGAGTTGTTGATATCTCTTTAGGCAACACATCAACTGTGCAGTGTTTGAAGGAAAAAAGACTGAACAGCAGAGACATCTAAGAAGTTTCAAGCAAATTTTTGATTTGCCCAGTTGCTGTTCAGCATGATATCTAAAGAGAAGATATTATAATTCCAGACTTGGTCAAGAAGACATCAAAATGCAGATAGATTTGTACATACAAACTTACATGTACATTATGAGGTGGTGGGGACACCAAGCACAAAGAGATCATGATCGATGACTCTCTTTGGCTGCAATCACTGACTGCATCACCCATGGAAATGGATGAGCAACCATCGTTTTATGCAGCCCACACTCACCAACCTATGTAGCTTCCCATCTCAACGACCTGGCACAACACCTGCAAATCCCCGCCCATGTCACAGAGGGATGACATCTGCTGGTGTTGCTCATAGATGGAGGACCAGACTTTAACCCAAGCCATGGTGTAAGCGAGCTACACTACAGAAGATTTTTCAGAGACATGAATTTGGACAGCTTCATTGTGACAACCTACTACCTGTGAGAGTCAGCTCTAAATCCCGTGGAGGATAACGTCAGAGAGTGCTGATAGAAACATTCACTTGCCAGGAGTGTTAGCACGTTCTCTCCTTGAACAATACTTATGTAAGACACTGTACTAATCACATACAGTTCAAAGACGATCAAGAGGATATCTTCAGCATAGTTTGGTCATTGTATCAGTCTGAAATGAAAGTGTGGTCTTAATATAAAACAGAAATGGTCATGAAGGTAGCAATTTGAATGTTGGATATGTACTTCATGTACAGTGAAGTTTAACTTCTCCCTCAGATAACTTTTTGATTCATAATGTGTAGAAACAAAAGAATCTACTTAATTTGTATTCCTATTCCAAACATTCCACAGCTTCACATGCACAACGGAAAAAAAAAAATGCAGACAAGGACAGTGGGTGGCAGTCCTGTACGAGAGAAAAGCGTCTGTTGGACGAGTGGCCGAGATATCTTCCATCAACACTGCCAGTGTGCAGTGTTTGAAGAGAAAAAGACTGAAGAGCAGAGACATCCAAGAAGTTTCAAGTAAATTTTTGATTTGTCCAGTTGCCTGTTCAGCATGATATCAAAAGAGAAGATGTTACAATTCCAGACTTGGTCAAGGAAGACATCAAAATGCAGACAGATTTGTACATACAAACTTACATACTACATAATGTCATGTACATGTAGAATCACGTAGTGTAAAATAACCGACCATGCGGTGCCCTTAGTTGAGGGAGTACTTAACTACTCACTGCAATCCGGATACCTATCTGGACCCTGACTTTGTGGACCGGATGGTTGTAACGCAGGACGGGGGCAACGCCTGGAAACTTGCCCTGGCGATACATGCCAAACGTGCCTCCACTTTTAATACACCAACCGGCATTGGCAGGCCCTGCTACCTACACCACCGAAGTCATCCACGGGTGCACAGTATGCATGTGCTCATTGAGCACAAGGCACTGAAACTAAAAAATTAGCGAATTGAAGGCAACATTCGAAGGAAATTCTTCCCAGACCAACTGACCAACCATCTTTGGCTAGAATTTACTTAATTTGTATTCCAACATTGAAGCTTCACATGCCCAGTGCAAGCAGGGAGAGTGGGGTACATGTAGTAGTTCTCTATAGAGGAAAAACCTCTGTTGGAAGAGTTAATGATATCTCTTCAGGTAACACAGCCACTGTGCAGTTTTTGAAAGGAAAAAGACTGAACAGCAGAGACATCCAAGAAGTCTCAAGCAAATTTTTGATTTTTCCGGTTGCTGTTCAGCATATCGGAAGAGAAGACGATCAAGAAGATATCTTGAGTATAGTTTGGTCATTGTATCAGTCTGAAATGAAAGTGTAGTCTTAATATAAAACAGAAATGATCATGAAGGTAGCAATTTGAATGTTGGATATGTACTTCATGTACAGTGAAGTTTAACTTCTCCTTCAGATAACTTTTTTGATTCATAAACAAAAGATCTTCGGCTACAATCTACTTAATTTGTATTCCTACTACAAACATTGTAGCTTCACATGCCCAATGGAAAAACATGCCGACAAGGACAGTGGGTGGCAGTCCTGTACGGGAGAAAAGCGTCTGTTGGACGAGCGGCCGACATATCTTCTATCGACACTGCCACCGTGCAATTCTTGAGTGGGAACAAGTTGAATAAAAGGGACATTCAAGAAGTGCACAGCAGATTTTTGATATGTCCCGTGGCCGTACAGCACGACATTAAGAAAGAAATTATTTCAATTCCCCACACTGTTCAACAAGATATCAAGAGAGAAACAATTTGTACATACACACTTATATGTAAACTCATCCAGAATAGTTTGCTATACAGTGTCCTCCCGTTGTAACGAACACGGCTATAATGAAATTTCATTATAGTGAAGCGTCTGTTGGACGAGTGGCCGACATATCTTCTATCGACACTGCCTCTGTGCAATTCTTGAGGGGGAACAAGTTGAATAAAAGGGACATTCAAGAAGTGCACAGCACATTTTTGATATGTCCCGTGGCCGTACAGCACGACATTAAGAAAGAAATTATTTCAATTCCCCACACTGTTCAACAAGATATCAAGAGAGAAACAGATTTGTACATACACACTTATATGTAAACTCATCCAGAATAGTTTGCTATACAGTGTCCTCCCGTTGTAACGAACACGGCTATAATGAAATTTCATTATAATGAAGTAAAACTTCTGGTCCCAAAATTATCGCCATTAAATCCTATGCTACAAAAATCACTTATAACACGGTTATAGCAAATTTTTTATATATGATGAAATCTTTTCCAAGTGCTACTGACAAAAAAACCAAAAGAATGTGCTCCATTATAACATTATTACTTTCAAAAATAGGTAGTGGAACAAGCATTTATAGTGTCTCTGCATGGGAGAATGCTTCACATCACCATGTGTTTGCTCCATGTGTCAAGCAGAGTTTCCGAGGGGAACTTGTATTATCGTAATACACTAATATGAAAATTAAATAAGATTCGTTTCATTGTTCTGAAGGTTCTTAATAAGAAAACACACAGATTCTGATACACTTAAATTTCTGTTACTTCAGAAATGAAATAGGGTTTGTTATTACGAACATGTCGACATTATTCAAATGGTTCGTTATAAGGTTCATCAATTAAAAAATGAAATATGGTTCTTATTACTGTATGACAGTTCGTTAGTTCGAAAATGATAGGAATTCCAAAGGTTCATTAATTGGAACAAAAAAAAAAAAAGTTTCTTTAATCCAAAAATGAAAAAGGTGAGACCACTAACAAAACTTTAGGAATTACAAAACTTAGGAATATTACGATAACAGAACCTTTGAAATACCTATAAATAATTCTCATCTTTTGATTATCAAACCTTCTTTGGAATAACGAACCATATTTCATTTTTGGATTAAAAAAACAATGGAACAACGAACATTCGGAACAGTGAACCTTAGTTGAGAAAGTACTTAACTACCCACTGCAATCCGGATACCTATCTGGACCCTGACTTTGTGGACCGGATGGTTGTAATGCAGGACGGGGGCAACGCCTGGAAACTTGCCCTGGGGATACATGCCAAACGTGCCTCCACTTTTAATACACCAACCGGCATTGGCAGACCCTGCTACCTACACCACTGAAGTCATCCACGGGTGCACAGTATGCATGTGCTCATTGAGCACAAGGCGTTGAAACTAAAAAAGTAGCGAATTGAAGGCAACAGCTGAAGGAAATTCTTCCCAGACTAACTGACCAAACATCTTTGGCTAGAATTTACTTAATTTGTATTCCAACTCCAAACATTGAAGCTTCACATGACCAGTGGAAAGGTCTGCAAGCAGGGAGAGTGGGGTAGTAGTTCTCTATGAAAGAAAAACCTCTGTTGGAAGAGTTAATGATATCTCTTCAGGTAACACAGCCACTGTGCAGTTTTTGAAAGGAAAAAGACTGAACAGCAGAGACATCCAAGAAGTCTCAAGCAAATTTTTGATTTTTCTGGTTGCTGTTCAGCATATCAGAAGAGAAGATGATCAAGAGGATATCTTGAGTATAGTTTGGTCATTGTATCAGTCTGAAATGAAAGTGTGATCTTAATATAAAACAGAAATGATCATGAAGGTAGCAATTTGAATGTTGGATATGTACTTCATGTACAGTGAAGTTTAAAGATAATAAAAAGTTTTGGTACCTCAAAAGTGTCCTTGAATTTTGTCTTAGTTTGTGTTTCAGGTTAAAGTACCTTTCATATAACTAACACTGTGACACTTACTCACCCCAAAGTGCTCTCATGTCTTAGTAATCATGCAATTAACTGCGACCAGCAGCCCCATACGCATAGCGACCAGCAGTCCCATACGCATAGCGTAATCGGGCTTCGCATTGTAACATTCAGGATCATGACAGATTTAGTATCGCAGGGTAAATGTCAACTGAAAATCCCATAAATTCTTCAATTTGAAGACTTACCAATTAAGTTGAAGTATTGAAAACAGGCTTCGGGCAACGTCTGGTTCTGCCTATAGTCCCTTTCTCTTCGAATTGATGACTGAATGTGACTCGGTCGACAGGACCTAGTATAGGAGAGCTACATACAGTACACTTAATACTACAGCCAGTGCACGCGAACACATCACATGCACACAAATTTCAAATCCATGAACGGATAAGATGTTTTTGTGCACATGCGCTGGCCATGGTATCCATTGTATGTAGCTCTCCCAAGGTCCTCTCGACCGAGTCACATTCAGTCATCAATTCGAACAGAAAGGGACTATTGGCAGAACCAAACGTTGTTCGAAGCCTGTTTTCAGTACTTCAACTTAATTGGTAAGTCTTCAAATTGAAGAAATTTTTGGATTTTAAGTTGACATTTACCCGCGATACTAATTCTGTCAAGATCCTGAATGCTACAATGCGAAGCCCCATTACGCTATGCGTATGGGGCTGCTGGTCGCAGTTAGCTATGCGTACAATGGGCTGCACGCTGCTGGTCGCAGTCAGTGGTTTCGTACAATATTTATCGACGCTGTACAGCGTCGGCTCTGGTACGAAACCATTATTGCATGATTACTAAGACATGAGAGCACTTTGGGGCGAGTAATTCTCACAGACAACGTACTTTAACCTGAAACACAAACCAAGACAAGGAAATTCAGGGAAGCTTTTGGGGTACCAAAACTTTTTATTATCTTTAACTTCTCCTTCAGATAACTTTTTGATTCATAAACAAAAGATCTTCGGCTACAATCTACTTAATTTGTATTCCTACTCCAAACATTGTAGCTTCACATGCCCAATGGAAAAAAATGCAGACAAGGACAGTAGGTGGCAGTCCTGTACGGGAGAAAAGCGTCTGTTGGACGAGTGGCCGACATATCTTCTATCGACACTGCCACCGTGCAATTCTTGAGGGGGAACAAGTTGAATAAAAGGGACATTCAAGAAGTGCACAGCACATTTTTGATATGTCCCGTGGCCGTACAGCACGACATTAAGAAAGAAATTATTTCAATTCCCCACACTGTTCAACAAGATATCAAGAGAGAAACAATTTGTACATACACACTTATATGTAAACTCATCCAGAATAGTTTGCTATACAGTGTCCTCCCGTTGTAACGAACAGGGCTATAATGAAATTTCATTATAATGAAGCGTCTGTTGGACGAGTGGCCGACATATCTTCTATCGACACTGCCTCTGTGCAATTCTTGAGGGGGAACAAGTTGAATAAAAGGGACATTCAAGAAGTGCACAGCACATTTTTGATATGTCCCGTGGCCGTACAGCACGACATTAAGAAAGAAATTATTTCAATTCCCCACACTGTTCAACAAGATATCAAGAGAGAAACAATTTGTACATACACACTTATATGTAAACTCATCCAGAATAGTTTGCTATACAGTGTCCTCCCGTTGTAACAAACACGGCTATAATGAAATTTCATTATAATGAAGCGTCTGTTGGACGAGTGGCCGACATATCTTCTATCGACACTGCCTCTGTGCAATTCTTGAGGGGGAACAAGTTGAATAAAAGGGACATTCAAGAAGTGCACAGCACATTTTTGATATGTCCCGTGGCCGTACAGCACGACATTAAGAAAGAAATTATTTCAATTCCCCACACTGTTCAACAAGATATCAAGAGAGAAACAATTTGTACATACACACTTATATGTAAACTCATCCAGAATAGTTTGCTATACAGTGTCCTCCTGTTGTAACGAACACGGCTATAATGAAATTTCATTATAATGAAGCGTCTGTTGGACGAGTGGCCAACATATCTTCTATCGACACTGCCTCTGTGCAATTCTTGAGGGGGAACAAGTTGAATAAAAGGGACATTCAAGAAGTGCACAGCACATTTTTGATATGTCCCGTGGCCGTACAGCACGACATTAAGAAAGAAATTATTTCAATTCCCCACACTGTTCAACAAGATATCAAGAGAGAAACAGATTTGTACATACACACTTATATGTAAACTCATCCAGAATAGTTTGCTATACAGTGTCCTCCCGTTGTAACGAACACGGCTATAATGAAATTTCATTATAATGAAGCGTCTGTTGGACGAGTGGCCGACATATCTTCTATCGACACTGCCTCTGTGCAATTCTTGAGGGGGAACAAGTTGAATAAAAGGGACATTCAAGAAGTGCACAGCAGATTTTTGATATGTCCCGTGGCCGTACAGCACGACATTAAGAAAGAAATTATTTCAATACCCCACACTGTTCAACAAGATATCAAGAGAGAAACAATTTGTACATACACACTTATATGTAAACTCATCCAGAATAGTTTGCTATACAGTGTCCTCCCGTTGTAACGAACACGGCTATAATGAAATTTCATTATAATGAAGCGTCTGTTGGACGAGTGGCCGACATATCTTCTATCGACACTGCCTCTGTGCAATTCTTGAGGGGGAACAAGTTGAATAAAAGGGACATTCAAGAAGTGCACAGCACATTTTTGATATGTCCCGTGGCCGTACAGCACGACATTAAGAAAGAAATTATTTCAATTCCCCACACTGTTCAACAAGATATCAAGAGAGAAACAATTTGTACATACACACTTATATGTAAACTCATCCAGAATAGTTTGCTATACAGTGTCCTCCAGTTGTAACGAACACGGCTATAATGAAATTTCATTATAACGAAGCGTCTGTTGGACGAGTGGCCAACATATCTTCTATCGACACTGCCTCTGTGCAATTCTTGAGGGGGAACAAGTTGAATAAAAGGGACATTCAAGAAGTGCACAGCACATTTTTGATATGTCCCGTGGCCGTACAGCACGACATTAAGAAAGAAATTATTTCAATTCCCCACACTGTTCAACAAGATATCAAGAGAGAAACAGATTTGTACATACACACTTATATGTAAACTCATCCAGAATAGTTTGCTATACAGTGTCCTCCCGTTGTAACGAACACGGCTATAATGAAATTTCATAATGAAGCGTCTGTTGGACGAGTGGCCGACATATCTTCTATCGACACTGCCTCTGTGCAATTCTTGAGGGGGAACAAGTTGAATAAAAGGGACATTCAAGAAGTGCACAGCAGATTTTTGATATGTCCCGTGGCCGTACAGCACGACATTAAGAAAGAAATTATTTCAATTCCCCACACTGTTCAACAAGATATCAAGAGAGAAACAATTTGTACATACACACTTATATGTAAACTCATCCAGAATAGTTTGCTATACAGTGTCCTCCCGTTGTAACGAACACGGTTATAACGAAATTTCATTATAATGAAGTAAAACTTCTGGTCCCAAAATTATCGCCATTAAATTCTATGCTACAAAATTCGCTTATAACACGGTTATAGCAATTTCTTTTGTTATGACCAAGTCTTTTCCGAGTGCCACTGACAAAGAAAAACAAAAGAATGTGCTCCATTATAACATTAGTACTTTCAAAAATAGGTAGTGGAACAAGCATTTATAGCGTCTCTGCATGCGAGAATGCTTACCATCAAAATGTGTTTACTCCATGTGTCAAGCACAGTTTCCAAGGGGAATTTGTGTTATCGTAATACAATAATTTGAAAATTAAATAAGATTTGTTTCATTGTTCTGAAGGTTCTTAATAACAAAACACACAGAGTCTGATACACTTAAATGTCTGTTACTTCAGAAACGAAATAGGGTTTGTTATTACGAACATGTCGACATTATTCAAAAGGTTCGTTATTAATAAGGTTCATTAATCAAAAAATGAAATATGGTTCTTATAACGACAGTTCGTTAGTTCGAAAATGATAGGAATTCCAAAGGTTCATTAATTGGAACAAAGAAAAAGTTTCTTTAATCCAAAAGTGAAAAAGGTGAGACCACTAACAAAACTTAGGAATTACAAAACTTAGGAATATTAAGACAACAGAACCTTTGAAATAACTAATCATTCTCATCTTTTGATTATCAAACCATCTTTGGAATAACGAACCATATTTCATTTTTGGATTAAAAAAACATTGGAACAACGAACCTCCGGAACAGTGAACATTTTTCATTTTCTGATTTATAAACCTTCAGAATGAAGAACCTCATTTCATTTCCTCAGTCATCAATGAACCTTTGGAAAACAAACAATATATTTATATCTAAATTATAAATTTTTGGAATAACAAATCTTAAGAGCAAAGTTTCAGATGAACAAACCTTTGGACTCCCAGGAATGGCGAAACTTAGGAATGAGGAGCTTTTGGAGTAACAAACTTACAGTAAGAAATGAACCCTTGGAATAGCGAACCAACCCCTCAACCAGCCCCACCGACTCCCATGCCAGTGCGAGCACCCCTAGCATCTTCATCTTCATCAGCTGAGATGGCAACGGTTCTTGCCCGACTAAATGCCCTCAAGGAAGAGGTAAAAGAGCTCCGGGCATGGAAGGAACAGGAACTCAGGAGGAGAGAAAAAAAGATCAAGATGGCGAGGACCACAACAGAAATCCAAAGTCGTCTGGAGCATGTCACTGTGGTAAGAGAGCGAGTGTTGAAAGTGAAACCGCATGTTGTGGACAGCATGCTGCCATTCGCTCCCTGCAACAGAGATGAGGCCAGACGACTGACGAATATGCTGTTCCTGGATGCCGAGCGACTTGGCACCACCATTTTAGGGAGAAAAAAAAACACGCCAATGGACAAAGAACAAATCCCCCTCAATAAAAAGAATAAAAAAATCTCTCATGGTGGGCAGATCTCTACTGAATGCCGCAGTTGGGTTGTTGGAATATGGTAGGACCTATTAAAATTCTCTGAGGGTTTTGAAGAAGTAATAAGCAAGAAAAACCCCATGATGACAAGTGTCACAATGTTTCAGCCAAACTTATGTTACATTTTATTTTTTGCTCTCTCTCAAATTCATACTTTTTCACTTTATTTGTTTTTTGGACAGACAAAATCTGAATTTCCAATGAATACAAAATCTAAAGCCTATCAAATTGATAATCACCCTTTCTTCCTGTATTATTTGGGAGGTATTGAAAACATTTTAGTTTTAATTTTATTTTTTTGTGTGAGTTAATTTTCTTTTACAACATTGTGATTACTGCACTAGACTTTGGTGTGAGCATGTAACAATACCATGCTTTCTATATCATTAACATATTCATGACTCAACACAATCCCAATATTATAGACTGATTCCACACGACAATCAGTGAAAAAATCGAGAGTACATCTTTGAAAATTAGTACAATACATATATTTGTAATTATTCCTGAGGATCAACTGCTCGATGAAGGTGAACACGCTCTTCTTTCGAGAGGCTTGACTTTTGTTCCATAACAGAAATCAGTGGATGATTTCGAGGTTCAAGTGACTTCGAGAGCTTCACACGTCGTCTACGACTGAAAGCTTGTGAATCTGATCATAGGCTGCGCCGCGATGGAGTCCTACACTGCTAGACCCTTGCTGGCCGAGCTTCTAAGCTGTTTGTGGCTTGTACAACATGTCAGGAGACACTACCGCATGGCCGAAGTCATCCTCCTAGTATATGTTAGCCTCAGGAACAGCTGTGTGTTTCGCGAGCATCTAAAACAGGCCGTTCAGCTGTACCAATTCAGAGTCACAATGCAATGGGATACCTAAGCTGGATCATTGCAAGAAAAGCTAAATAGCATACACCGTATGTGACTCCAGAAACAAAGTAAGTTCGCTATTTTTCAGTTACAACCAAAATCAGAGACAGTTGCTTATTCCCCAGTTGGACATAAATGTTTTCTATTTCCCAAACTTTCATTTGATACATAATCATTCTTAATGCCTGTCTCCAAGGATTTGCAATGTGAATGCATGTTTACTTGCAATAATTTATGGTACCCTGATTTTCACCTATGTGGCGAAGTGAATATCATACATTTTGCATCTAATTTATGACAATTTGTCACAAAATAATCATATTATATCTTATCTGGAACAGCCCATAAACAGCTTCCAAACCAAAATTCTACTACTCACTGCTAAACTGATTAATGCAAGATAGTTGGAATGCACAGCTCCATTTGACTGAGCATAACTTGCATGTTTCTATACAATGTCTTTAGGTAATAGTCATTTAATACATACATACATATACATATGTGTATAACCTGTACTACTGCATAGTCCGTGTTTAATTGTAATTGACCTTGCATTGAATGTGAGATTTTTTGTCTATTGATTCTTGCCAATAAGGTTTTACAAGATTACTTCTTCATTGTAGGCCTTCGCGGATCCCCCCCCCCCCCCCCCCCCCCCCCGCCACCAAGATGTCCTTGGTTGTGTTTTCTCATGTTAGTAATGTAGGTCTACACTTTCCTCTTTTACACAATCCAAGAGTAGCCGGTTTATTTTTCATTTCAACCAAATTATGTCAAGTTTTCATCAATGTTTCGGTGGTACAAACTCACAATGTGTACTGGATAAATGAATGAACATACTGTATGTAATTACAATATTCATGATCCCATTAAAAATGAACAATTATTATATCATATTTTTAATAGTCTAAAAGTCTAACCTTTAATGCAATGGAGATCAAGATTTTTTGTGTGGTTTATTCTGTTTTCAAGGTTGTTATGATTGGTTATTCACTCTTCTCTAAAATGTATTTCAAGGATTGACAAAGTACCAAAGCGCACACTTCACATGCATCTTCACAGAAGGGAGACCGTGGTTTTGTACGATGGACTAAGGGACGGTGTGGAAGAAACTGCAGCGCCATTACCAGCACATGGAGAGTCACTTAGATACCTACTGTATGTGCTCAATGATGTCAAAACCTTACAGTAAAATACAACCCTTTGTTATAAGAAAGTGTACAATTGCAGTTGCTCACATATTACTTTAATGTAATTTCCTTTCACTATAGGATACTACCCAACTGAAAAGAAAAGAGGAAGAGGAACAGTACCAATGTGTCTAAGTCAGTTCTGCCATGTACTGTAAAATACAACCCTTTGTTAAAGGACAGTGTACAATTGCAGCTGATGGCCTATAACTTTAATGTAATTTCCTTTCTCTGTAGGATACTACCCAACTAAACGCAAAGGATAATATTGCCTGAATTATCGATGATTGACAATTCACAATACAGTCGCATGACAGTGACTTTTGTTTTGGAAAATTGGTTGACCAACACATGAAATCAATAATGTAGTAGTTAGGATTTGGCCCTGTCCTCCAAGTTCCAATAGAGAAACTAACACGCTTGTGAAAAACTGGTTCGGAACATTGAAGAAAGATTTAATTCCCTGTAAAAGATCAAGGATAAACTCTTGGAAAGTTCATCAGAAACTCGTGCAATAATGTAGTAAATGGGATTTGGCCCTGTCCTCCCAAGTTCCAATAGAGAAACTAACACGCTTGTGGAAAACTGGTTCAGAACAATGAAGAAAGATTTCATTCCCACTGGGAGATCAAGGATAAACTCCTGGAAAGTTCATCAGAAACTCGTACAATAACATAGTAGTTAAGATTTCGCCCTGTCCTCCAAGTTCCAATAGAGAAACTAACACGCTTGTGGAAAACTGGTTCAGAACAGTGAAGAAAGATTTCATTCCCAGTGGGAGATCAAGGATAAACTCCTGGAAAGTTCATTAGAAACTCGTACAATAATGTAGTAGTTAAGATTTGGCCCTGTCCTCCAAGTTCCAATAGAGACACTAACACGCTTGTGGAAAACTGGTTCAGAACAATGAAGAAAGATTTCATTCCCACTGGGAGATCAAGGATAAACTCCTTTAAAGTTCATCACAAACTCGTACAATAATGTAGTAGTTGGGATTTGGCCCTGTCCTCCAAGTTCAAGTAGAGACACTAACGCGCTCATGGAAAACTGGTTCAGAACAGTGAAGAAAGATTTCATTCCCGGTGGGAGATCAAGGACAAACTCCTGGAAAGTTCATCAGAAACTCGTACAATAATGTAGTATGCGTAGATGGGATATGGCCCTGTCCTCCAAGTTTAAATAGAGAAACTAACGTGCTTGTGGAAAACTGGTTCAGAACAGTGAAGAAAGATTTCATTCCCAGTGGGAGATCAAGGATAAACTCCTGGAAAGTTCATCAAAAACTTGTACAATAATGTAGTAGTTTGGATTTGGCCCTGTCCTCCAAGTTCCAATAGAGACAATAACGCCCTTGTGGAAAACTGGTTCAGAACAGTGAAGAAAGATTTCATTCCCACTGGGTGATCCAGGATAAACTCCTGGAAAGTTCATCAGAAACTCGTACAATAATGTAGTAGTTGGGATTTGGCCCTGTCCTCCAAGTTCCAATAGAGACACTAACGCCTTTGTGGAAAACTGGTTCGGAGCAGTGAAGAAAGATTTCATTCCCACTGGGTGATCCAGGATAAACTCCTGGAAAGTTCATCAGAAACTCGTACAATAATGTAGTAGTTGGGATTTGGCCCTGTCCTCCAAGTTCCAATAGAGATACTAACGCGTTCATGGAAAACTGGTTCGGAACAGTGAAGAAAGATTTCATTCCCGGGGGGAGATCAAGGATAATCTCCTGGAAATTTTATCAGAAACCTGTACAATAATGTAGTAGTTGGGATTTGGTCCTGTCCTCCAAGTTCCAATAGAGACACTAACGCGCTTGTGGAAAACTGATTCGGAACAGTGAAGAAAGATTTCATTCCCGGTGGGAGATCAAGAATAACTCCTGGAAAGTTCATCAGAAATTCGTACTGCAATGTCAGAGGCCGTGTTAAAGAGACACGACTCCGACCCATCAAAGGAAGGAAATGTCCGCAGTCATAGAGAACAACAAACCATGCCCGCAAAAGACAGGGGAAGTACTTCAACTCACCTCATTAAGAACTGATCAAGCCAAAGAAGAAATCGCATCAAAACTCTCATAAAGCTGAGAATGACAGTGAACAAAAAGATGGATGACTGAGGAAAATCCCCAAGACATAAGAAGTCTCCAAGAAAAGACGATGCACTGAATCCAGACAAAGAATGAAATAAGGAAGGGGATGAGGAATCGAGTCTGTGATCGGAAACCGAAGAGAAAAAAGAAGAGGAATAGTACTGATGCACGTAAGTCAGTTCTGCCATGTGCTGAATTACCCAGATGAGGAGGAAGGACCACAACTTAAGGAAAAGACATTTTCCTAGCAAATACATGCACAAGTGACAACACACCTGTCATTCTAACCAAAATGGATGAGCAGCACACTGCAATGCATGAAGCCCTCAGTGACAGTAAGACCCTCAAAACCAAGAGAATTATTATGTGTTCTTGAACTTTGTGCTGCCAAGGAGTGGTCACTTGCGAAAGTAGAATGGCTGCACAAAATATGCAGATGAGCTGCAGCTGCACAGTCCTCAGACGTGGAGTGCATACGGATCTGAACATGGTATGTTTGTTCAACACCTTGATGTCTTCCAAGCAAACACACAAACTTCGTAGTGCTCCAGCCGAAGCTGTCTCAAACCAGTCACAGAAAGGAAGAGCACTACATCAATTGTACAATCGAACTAGGGTGAGCTTGTCAGATAGATGTAAAATTCACAATATACAAGTGCTTAGCTAGATCGTGATATAGAGATGTAATGCCAAATTCATCAATTAACACTTGAGCGCAGATGTGCCATATCGAGAACAATATTATGTTAATGATACTGACAGCCCTCATATGAGACAGTCCATTATATGCAGTGATGTAATAAACAACTTGCCGTTACTAGTATTACATGCATTTCACCGAATAGGCCTTCAAATTGATGAAGATCACATATAGGGTGATGCGGATAAGTATACACTAGCTGAATAATCATGTATGCTGCCCTCTGGTGGTTGGACTGAATAGAAATTAGCTAATGTCAATGCACTTGCACTGACAAGATGGCAGCCTCCATGCAGAAACTTTCGGCGTGAAAATTGAGCTATTTTGGGGATTTTTGAGACATTTTTGTGAAGTCTACTTGATAACTTCTGGGTGCATCCTCCGTTTTAAGGGACAGGAGTCACGTGATAACAACAATGGCAAGGAACAAAGGTAAAAATGTATCAGAAAATGAGAGAAAACGAGTGACTGAACTCAGAATGCAGGGACATAGTATGAATAAGGTTGCTACTATGCTAAATCGCAGTAGGAGTTTTGTTGCCAAGACATGGGCAAGGAAATATTGCTACTATGCTAAATCGCAGTAGGAGTTTTGTTGCCAAGACATGGGCAAGGAAACATTGGCCACGTCTGAAGGATAAAAAACGTAAACAAAGACCGGGTAAATTGACTCCGGCTGCTAAACAGTTCATTACAAAATTTGTGAAGGATAAATGGTGCAGGGGCTATAGGAAGGTTGCAAGAGCTCTCAATTCAAGTGGTATTCTTGGTGTTGGTGTTACAGTACATCCGAGTTGTGTACAACAGTATATTAGGAGTCAACCATGGGGACAGACCTCTTACAAAATGGAAGTGAAACCACTTCGCACTGACAACCATAAGGAAAAGAGATTGGAAGCATGCAACTACTGGCATCGCAACGGATATCTTGACGATTCTGAACATAGTCAACAAAAAAGAATGAACATTATGTGGACTGATGTAAAAAACTTTGAACTGTTTCCCCAAACCCAATAAACAGAACATGCATATGGGGACTGAAAATAAGAAAGATGTTCCTGTAGGAAGAGTTGTCAAAGACCCACTTAAAGTGATGGTAGCAGGTGGCATTACAGGATTTGGCCTAACTGATCTACTGAAAATCGAACCCAAAACCAGGGTGAATGGGGAGTATTACAGGGAGCACATGATCAACAGGCTGCATGCCCCAGCTTTCCAAAAAACTGCAGGTCCAGACAGATTGTTCAGCAATTTGGAATATGCTGTATTTATGCACGATGGGGCTACAAGCCACACAGCCAATGTGACGCAGGATCTTTGTACACGAGCATTTCCAGCATTTTGGAAGAAGGATTTCTGGCCAGGAAACAGCCCTGACCTGAACCCCATAGAGAATATATGGTCAATTATGGAGGAAAGAGTGTACTGCCCACCACTTGCCACTAACAAAAACATGTTGATTGAAAAAATCAATGATGCATGGGAATACATCAAGGTGAGAAGTCACACAATTCTTCCCAATCTTCTTGAGGGCCAGCACGGATGGAAGATGCGCCGCTGGAAGGTCATAGAGAACCAGGGAGGAGAGAGTCATTAACCCGTTGAGGACGAGTCCCGAGTATACTCGGGCAGGTGTCTATGGGAAATGTGTGTTGTAGCAAAATCAAACCGTCCTCAACGGGTTAAGGTAAATAAATTAGAAGTACTTAAACTTAAATAAAGAACATTACCATGAATGATTTCATCTAAAGCGAAAGAAGGAGAACTAAAACAGGCATCGCATACTGGCGGTGCCATAACCGATTGTGTAGCGGCACAGCCAAATGCCAGGTCGGTGGTGGAGGGGCATTCATCAACCCCGTCGCCGGACTTCCCCACGACCATCCTCCAAACGTGGATGCGGTCGCAGTGGAAGCCACCAGAAGCAACATGAACGGAAGAGCGGCAAGAGACTTGACGCCGGTACCAACATTGTATCGGTAGGAGCATCTAAACCTGCTGCCAAACAGACTGGATGCAACAACAACACAAGGGTGATTATCCTGATGATTATCCAGAGACTGTCTGAGAACTCAAAAGGTACACACGTTATTCAGTATCATGATGACGTCTTGTCTGAATGCAATAGTGGGAATCTCAGTGCCTCAATACAAAAGGTATTTTGAAATGCCTGGCACAAATGAGTTGAGAAAGACCACACAGTCAGCCAGGATGCACTAAACACTGATTCAGAGGAACTCATGGGGATGTATAGTGCTGGCTGAGCGCAAAAACAAGCCAATGTTGGCCTTCTTGCTGATAGAATGTGTGTGCAAAGAAAAACAACATAGTACAGTGGCTCGGATGAACTGTATCAGGAGAAGCGAGAACAAATTATATTGTAGTCAGTTGGGAGAGCAAGGAGGAAAAAGGCGAGCAAATGGGATGAAAAACAGAGAGATGAGGAAAGAAATGTCACGGTTGGCCAATGGGACAGAGAAGAGATGAGAAGGAAAGGATGGATGTGGAGAAGAAGTTGAAAGACATCAATTGATGTATTCTGATAAAGGGACATTGAATGATTGTTCCCAGTCATTTTCCACATTCCACATGTTAGTTGCACAGGGTGCCATATTTAGTATAATGAGGACACCACTCACAAGATAATCTGGTCAGGAAAGCTTGAGAAACTGAAAAGACAAAGGAGAAGACATTAATAGTAGCTAATATAGACTGGTTGGAGGAGTGCTGCTATCAAAGACAGTACCAACTATGACATCTCAGTGGTACTCTGATATTCAGCATCACACATTTTGTAATTATAATAAACTTTTCATCAACATGTATTCTCTGTTTTGTAGGTTCTGGGGCCTTTAAGTAATTGAATACTACACAATAATGTATTCTTTTATTATAAAGGAGGGTCATATTCTAAAATTTAGAGATTTTCGCAAAAGGAACCTGGGTCCTGAAGAGAAATATGAGGAGAGTGTCGCGAAAAGGCGATAAGCTATCCTGTAAGACAATGGGAACATTCACTGTCAAGAAAAATCTGAAGTCAGGTGTCTACATGCTACGCTATCCTGATAGTGGCACACTCCTGAAACAGAAGGTGGATGGTTCCCACCTCATCCCCTTCAACAGAGGCAAGAAAGTGACCCTTTTAGGGGGCTTTGTTCACACTGTTTGCAGTTTTTCTGGAATGAAAGGGAGAAGGCTGAACTTTTTTTTTTCCTGCAGCTCTCAATCTGTGGAATGACACACTAAAAATCAGAAAATCTCTAAATGTAACAATCATCAAGACTCAAAAATATGTATTTTGTATGAAATGCTCATTATTGCGTACAAGATATCCGGAGCTTGTGAACCACAGAATAAAGTACATAAGATCTGCACTTTATTGATATTACTAATAATCAATGAAATCATAAACAAACCAAAGTGTTATATACCAATCTAAACACCATGGATTTTTATTCTTGTCTATTACATTTTTTTTTTTTTTTTTTTATATTCCAAACCATCAACCCTTGACAAGAACAGGACTCCTGTACCAGTGTCTGCTACATTGTACAATTTAATACCCGGGATATTTCTCACTTGTTTTATAAATACAAATTTTGCTAAACAGAATTCCAGAGACGATAGCACCGACCACAGTACTGCTATTCCCAGTCAACACTCGCCTAGCATTCTACCCCCACTCATCCAAATGACCTTGCGATGTATCCAACTACCTGAACTTGTAGCAGCTGGTACAACAGTTCTGGTCCCTCTTGTCGATGGAGGGCCAGATCTTAACTGCAATCAAGGGGGAAACGCCAGGTTCTTCAGAAAATAATGTAGTAGTTGTGATTTGGACCTGTCCTCCAAGTTCCAAAAGAGACACTAATGCGCTCATGGAAACTTACTAGGAACAGTGAAGAAAGATTTCATTCCTGGTGAGAGATCAACGATAAACTCCCAGAAAGTTCATCAGAAACTCGTACAATAATGTAGTAATTGTGATTTGGACCTGTCCTCCAAATTCCAATAGAGACACTAATGCGCCTGTAGAAAACTGGTTCGGAACAGTGAAGAAAGATTTCATTCCCGGTGGGAGATCAAGGATAAACTCCTGGAAAGTTCATCAGAAACTCGTACAATAATGTAGTCGATGTGATTTGGCCCTGTCCTCCAAGTTCCAAAAGAGACACTAATGGGCTCATGGAAAACTTGTTCGGAACAGTGAGGAAAGATTCATTCCCGGTGGGAGATCAAGGATAAACTCCTGGAAAGTTCATCAGAAACTTGTACAATAATGTAGTAGTTGTGATTTGGACCTGTCCTCCAAGTTCCAAAAGAGACACTAATGCGCTCATGGAAACTTATTAGGAACAGTGAAGAAAGATTTCATTCCCGGTGGGAGATCAAGGATAAACTCCCGGAAAGTTCATCAGAAACTCATACATCTTGTACAATAATGTAGTAATTGTGATTTGGACCTGTCCACCAAGTTCCAAAGAAGACACTAATGCGCTTGTGGAAAACTGGTTCGGAACAGTGAAGAAAGATCTCATTCCTGGTGGGAGATCGAGGATCAACTCCTGGAAAGTTCATCAGAAACTCGCACAATAATGTAGTTGATGTGATTTGGCCCTGTCCTCCAAGTTCCAAAAGAGACACTAATGCGCTTGTGGAAAACTGATTCAGAACAGTGAAGAAAGGTTTCTTTCCCTGTGGGAGATCAAGGATAAACTCCTGGAAAGTTCATCAGAATCTCGTACAATAATGTAGCAGTTGTGATTTGGTCCTGTCCTCCAAGTCCCAATAGAGACACTAAAGCGCTCATGGAAAACTGGTTCAGAACAGTGAAGAGAGATTTTATTCATGGTGGGAGATCAAGGATAAACCCCTGGAAAGTTCATCAGAATCTCGTACAGTAATGTAGTAGTTGTGATTTTGCCCTGTCCTCCAAGTTCCAAAAGAGACACTAATGCGCTTGTGGAAAACTGGTTCGGAACAGAGAAGAAAGATTTCATTCCCGGTGGGAGATCAAGGACTACTCCTGCAAAGTTCATCAGAAATGTGTACTGCAATGTCAGAGGCCATGTTGCAGAGACAAAACTTCAACCCATCAAAGGAAGGAATGTCCGCAGTCATTGAGAACAACAAACAACGACAGTGAACAAAAAGATGTCAAAAAGGTGGATGACCAAGGAAAATCCCCAAGACGTAAGAAGTCTTGAAGAAAGGAAGATGTGTTTAATCCAGAAGAAGAATGGAATAAGGGGATGAGGAATCGAGTCTGCGATCGGAAACCGAAGAGAAAAAAGAAGAGGAATAGTACCAAGGCGCGTAAGTCAGTTTTGCCCTGTGCTGAATTTCTCAGATGGGGAGGAAGGATCACAATTATAGGGAAAGACATTTTCCTAGCAAACACATGAACAATTGACAACACACTTGTCATTCTAACCAAAATCGATGAGCAGCACACTGTAATTCAAGAAGCCCTCAGGGACAGTAAGACCCTCAAAACCAAGAGGATTAAATGTGTTCTTGAACTTTGCACTGCTAAGGAGTGGTCGCTTGTGAAAGTAGAATGGCTACGCAAAATATCCTCAGACGTGGAGTGCATACAGATCTGAACATGGTATGTTTGTTCAACACCTTGATGTCTTCCAAGCAAACACACAAACTTCGTAGTGCTCCAGCCGAAGTTGTCTCAAACCAGTCACAGAAAGGAAGAGTACTACAATCGAACTAGGGTGAGCTTGTCAGATAGATGTAAAATTCACAATATACAAGTGCTTAGCTAGATCATGATATGGAGATGTAATGCCAAATTCATTAATTAACCACTCGAGCGCAGATGTGCCGTATCGAGAACAATATGTTAATGATACTGAGAGCGTTCACATGAAACAGTCCATTATATGCAGTGATGTAATAAATAACTTGCCGTTATTACATGTACAGTTGTATTTCATAAATATTGGTCAAGTCTGAAGGATAACTAGAAATGTCGCTTTGGCGACTGGTATGCCTCCGCCATAATACATGATTTTCCCAACAGGTCTAGATAGTACATGTGGACAATGTGTGACTACATTTTCACAAAATTGGCAAAATATTGAAATAACAAATTTCTCACAAATGTGTTGAATGTTCACCTTCCTTGACCTAGGTTTAATTGGATGAATAGGAGAGCATGTATCTAGGGATTTAAGGACTTTAACTTGACTTTGACCCATTCATACATTTAGGCATTGAGTAATTTTCAAGGTACAGGTGTGGAGAATTGGTGTGAATTTCTGAATTGAATAGTAAATTGTTACCATTTTCATCTGGCCCTTGACCCTAAAATTCATCACTTTCAGGTAGAACATGCATAATATGTACTAAGTTTCAAGATAACTTGAGCCACTTCCGAGATATGGAGGAAAAAGTTAGTTCAGCACTTTCACTTGATCTTTGACCTTTTGACCTTTGAGGCAAAAAAAAAGAAGAAAAAAAAAACTTTCCAGAGAATTTCTATTAGGTTACACATGCATACACCAAGTGCAAAAAAAAAATATAACCCTGCTGGCATTGCATAAATATGAGGGAAATAGTAAAATTTTGAAGTGTTGCACTTGACCTTTGACCCCTGACCTTTGACCCCATGAACCCTACATTCTCTAGATACAATCAATTCCAGTCAGTACATGTATATACTATGTTCCATGAAGATACCTTGAACAATTTTCCAATGTACGGAGAAAAAAAAAGAAGTTTTAATATTTTTACTTGACCTTTTGACCTTTGACCTTTGACCTTATGACCTAAACTTTCACCAGAGAATCTTCATTGGGTAATACATGTATACACTAAGTTTCAAGAAAATATCTTCAGGCATTCAATAGATATGGTGGAAATAGTGATATTTTATGTATTTGACCCTGACCTTTTGACCTTTGACCTTTGACCTCATGACCCAAACCTTCACCAGAGAATTTTAATTGGGTAATACATGTATACACTAAGTTTCAAGAAAATATCTTCAGGCATTCAATAGATATGGTGGAAATAGTGAAATTTTATGTATTTGACCTTGACCTTTTGACCTTTGACCTTGAGCATGTGCACCCAAAAGTTGATAGGCACAACTTCACCCCCTAATACACATACATGCCAAGTTTCATTAGGATACCTCAACAGGTTTCGATAGTTACCTTGTCCACAAAATTCATTACGGACGGACGGAAGGACGGACGGACGGACGGACGGACGGAAGGACGGACGGACAACCCGAAAACATAATGCCTCCGGCACCACTTCGTGGCGGAGGCATAAAAAACGTAAACAAAGACCGGGTAAATAGACTCCGGCTGCTAAACAGTTCATTACAAAATTTGTGAAGGATAAATGGTGCAGGGGCTATAGGAAGGTTGCAAGAGCTCTCAATTCAAGTGGTATTCTTGGTGTTGGTGTTATAGTACATCCAAGTTGTGTACAACGGTACATTAGGAGTCAACCATGGGGACAGACATCTTACAAAATGGAAGTGAAACCACTTCGCACTGACAACCATAAGGAAAAGAGATTGGAAGCATGCAACTACTGGCATCGCAATGGATATCTTGACGATTCTGAACATAGTCAACAAAAAAGAATGAACATTATGTGGACTGATGTAAAAAATTTTGAACTGTTCCCCAAACCCAATAAACAGAACATGCGTATGCGGACTGAAAATAAGAAAGATGTTCCTGTAGGAAGAGTTGTCAAAGACCCACTTAAAGTGATGGTAGCAGGTGGCATTACAGGATTTGGCCTAACTGATCTACTGATAATGGAACCCAAAACCAGGGTGAATGGGGAGTATTACAGGGAGCACATGATCAACGGGCTGTATGCCCCAGCTTTCCAAAAAACTGCAGGTCCAGACAGATTGTCTAGCAATTTGGAATATGCCGTATTTATGCAGGATGGGGCTACAAGCCACCCAGGATTTTTGTACACGAGTATTTCCAGCATTCTGGAAGAAGGATCTCTGGCCAGGAAACAGCCCCGACCTGAACCCCATAGAGAATATATGGTCAATTATGGAGGAAAGAGTGTACTGCCCACCACTTGCCACTAACAAAAACATGTTGATCGAAAAATCAATGATGCATGGGAATACTGTACATCAAGGTGAGACGTCACACAATTCATCCCAATCTTCTTGAGGGCCAGCGCAGATAGAAGATGCGCTGCTGGAAGGTCATAGAGAAGCAGGGAGGAGAGAGTCCTAAATAAATTAGAAGTACATGTGTACTTAAACTTAAATAAAGAACATTACCATGAATGGTTTCATCTAAACCGAAAGAAGGAAAACTGAAACGGGCATCGTATACTGGCGGTGCCGTAACCGATTGTGTAGCGGCACACCAAATGCCAGTTCGGTGATGGAGGGGCATTCATCAACCCCCGTCGCCGGACTTCCCCACGACCGTCCTCCAAACGTGGATGTGGTCGCAGTGGAAGCCACCAGGAGCAACATAAACGGAAGAGCGGCAAGAGAGTTGACGCCGGTACCAACATTGTATCGGCAGGAGCATCTAAACCTGTTGCCAAACTGACTGGATTCAACAACAATACAAGGGTGAGTATCCTGATGATTATCCAGAGACTGTCTGAGCACTCAAAAAGGTACACGCGTTATTCAGTATGATGATGACATCTTGTCTGAATGCAACAGTGGGAATCTCAGTGCCTCAATACAAAAGGTATTTTGAAATGCCTGGCACAAATGAGTTGAGAAAGACCACACAGTCAGCCAGGATGCATAACACTGATTCACAGGAACTCATGGGGATGCATAGTGCTGGCTGAGTGCAAAACAAGCCAATGTTGGCCTTCTTGCTGCTAGAATGTGTGTGCAAAGAAATACAACATAATACAGTGGCTGGATGAAATATATCAGGAGAAGCGAGAATAAATTATATTGTAGTCCGTTGGGAGAGCAAGGTTAAAAAGACGAGCAAATAGGATGAAAGACACTGAGATGAGGAAAGAAAAGTAAAGAAGGTTGGCCGACAAGGGACAGAGGAAAGGTGAGAAGAAAAGAAAGAATGTGGAAAAGAAGTTGAAAGACACTGATGTAAGGAAAATTTAACAATTGTTCCCAGATCTTCCACATTCAACATGTCGGTCACACAGGGTGCCAAACTTGGTATAATGAGGACACCACTCACAACATAATCTGGTCTGGAAAGCTTGAAAAGCTGAAAAGACAAAGGAGAAGACATCAATAGTATTAGCTAATATAGACTGGTTGGAGGGAGAGTGCTATCAAAGACAGTACCAACTATGATATCTCAGTGGTACTCTGATATTCAGCATCACACATTTTGTCATTATAATAAAATTTTCACCAACATGTATTCTCTGTTTTGTAGGTAGGAAGTGTGTCATAATTCGACCGACCAGAAAAAGGGACCGGTACTTCCACATGTACCGACAAAATTCCGAAAATCCATTATTGGGATGGCAACTGCCCCTCCCCCCCCCCCCCTCCTTTGGCTACGCTAATGCCGTGACACGATTACTCAGATAGGACTAAAACGCATTGAGTCGAAATTTTCTTCTTAGGTATGCCTGAGATTGCTCATTTTCAAGGTGAAGAATGTAAAATCAACCTGGCAAGAAACATTGCCTTCGAATTTGGGTCGCATTGATCGCATGCTCGACGATTACCCGTACATGACTTATGTGCACAATCCTCAGTAATATATTTTTAGTGACTCATATTCGTGTGACTGTGAGTTTGAAGAGATGGCCGACAACGCAGGGCAACCTGCCCTTGCTGTGATAAATTCACAACGCGGGAAGTCATGCATTACCATGAATGGTTTCATCTAAACCGAAAGAAGGAGAACTGAAACGGGCATCGTATACTGGCGGTGCCGTAACCGATTGCGTAGCGGCACAGCCAAATGCCAGATCGGTGCTGGAGGGGCATTCATCAACCCCGTCGCCGGACTTCCCCACGACCATCCTCCAAACGTGGATGCGGTCGCAGTGGAAGCCACCAGGAGCAACATAAACGGAAGAGCGGCAAGAGAGTTGACGCCGGTACCAACATTGTATCGGCAGGAGCACCTAAACCTGCTGCCAAACTGACTGGATTCAACAACAACACAAGGGTGATTATCCTGATGATTATCCAGAGACTGTCTGAGAACTCAAAAGGTACATGCGTTATTCAGTATGATGATGACATCTCGTCTGAATGCAATAGTGGGAATCTCAGTGCCTCAATACAAAAGGTATTTTGAAATGCCTGGCACAAATGAGTTGAGAAAGACCACACAGTCAGCCAGGATGCATAACACTGATTCACAGGAACTCATGGGGATGCATAGTGCTGGCTGAGTGCAAAACAAGCCAATGTTGGCCTTCTTGCTGCTAGAATGTGTGTACAAAGAAATACAACATAGTACAGTGGCTGGATGAAATATATCAGGAGAAGCGAGAATAAATTATATTGTAGTCAGTTGGGAGAGCAAGAATAAAAAGACGAGCAAATAGGATGAAAGACACTGAGATGAGGAAAGAAAAGTCAAGAAGGTTGGCCAACAAGGGACAGAGGAAAGGTGAAAAGAAAAGAAAGAATGTGGAAAAGAAGTTGAATGACACTGATGTAAGGGATATTAAACAATTGTTCCAAGATCTTTCACATTCCACATGTTGGTCACACAGGGTGCCAAACTTGGTATAATGAGGACACCACTCACAAGATACTCTGGTCTTGAAAGCTTGAAAAACTGAAAAGACAAAGGAGAAGACATCAATAGTATTAGCTATACTGGTTGGAGGGGGAGTGCTATTAAAGACAGTACCAACTATGATATCTCAGTGGTACTCTGATATTCAGCATCACACATTTTGTAATCATAATAAAATTTTCACCAACATGTATTCTCTGTTTTGTAGGTAGGAAGTGTGTCATGATTCGACCGACCAGGAAAAGGGTACTTCCACATGTACCGACAAAATTCCAAAAAAATCCATTATTGGGATGGCAACTGCCCCTCCCCAACCCCCCCCCCCCCCCCCCCCCTTGGCTTCGCTAATGCCGTGACACGATTACTCAGATAAGACTAGAACGCGTCGAGTCGAAATTTTCTTCTTAGGTATGCCTGAGATTGCTCATTTTCAAGGTGAAGAATGTAAAATCAACCTGGCAAGAAACATTGCCTTCGAATTTTGGTCGCATTGATCGCATGCTCGACGATTACCCATACATGACTTATGTGCACAATCCTCGGTAATATATTTTTAGTGACTCATATTCGTGTGACTGTGAGTTTGAAGAGATGACCGACAACGCAGGGCAACCTGCCCTTGCTGTGATAAATTCACAACGCGGGAAGTAATGCATTACCATGAATGGTTTCATCTAAACCGAAAGAAGGAGAACTGAAACGGGCATCGTATACTGGCGGTGCCGTAACCGATTGTGTAGCGGCACACCAAATGCCAGATCGGTGCTGGAGGGGCATTCATCAACCCCGTCGCCGGATTTCCCCACGACCATCCTCCAAACGTGGATGCGGTCGCAGTGGAAGCCACCAGGAGCAACATAAACGGAAGAGCGGCAAGAGAGTTGACGCCGGTACCAACATTGTATCGGCAGGAGCATCTAAACCTGTTGCCAAACTGACTGGATTCAACAACAATACAAGGGTGAGTATCCTGATGATTATCCAGAGACTGTCTGAGAACTCAAAAGGTACACGCGTTATTCAGTGTGATGATGACATCTCGTCTGAATGCAATAGTGGGAATCTCAGTGCCTCAATACAAAAAGGTATTTTGAAATGCCTGGCACAAATGAGTTGAGAAAGACCACACAGTCAGCCAGGATGCATTAAACACTGATTCAGAGGAACTCATGGGGATGTATAGTGCTGGCTGAGCGCAAAAACAAGCCAATGTTGGCCTTCTTGCTGATAGAATGTGTGTGCAAAGAAAAACAACATAGTACAGTGGCTCGGATGAAATGTATCAGGAGGAGCGAGAACAAATTATATTGTAGTCAGTTGGGAGAGCAAGGAGAAAAAGGCGAGCAAATGGGATGAAAAACAGAGAGATGAGGAAAGAAAAGTCAAGGTTGGCCAATGGGACAGAGGAGAGGTTAGAAGGAAAGGATGGATGTGGAGAAGAAGTTGAAAGACATCAATTGATGTATTCTGATAAAGGGACATTGAATGATTGTACCCAGATCTTCCACATTCCACATGTTGGTCACACAGGGTGCCAAACTTGGTATAATGAGGACACAACTCACAACATAATCTGGTCTGGAAAGCCTGAAAAACTGAAAAGACAAAGGAGAAGACATCAATAGTATTAGCTAAATAGACTGGTTGGAGGGAGAGTGCTATCAAAGACAGTACCAACTATGATATCTCAGTGGTACTCTGATATTCAGCATCACACATTTTGTAATCATAATAAAATTTTCACCAACATGTATTCTCTGTTTTGTAGGTAGGAAGTGTGTCATGATTCGACCGACCAGAAAAAGGGTACTGCCAACATGTACCGACAAAATTCCGAAAATCCATTATTGGGATGGCAACTGCCCCTCCCCCCCCCCCTTTGGCTATGCTAATGCCTTGACACGATTACTCCGATAGGATTAGAACGCGTCGAGTCGAAATTTTCTTCATAGGTATGCCTGAGATTGCTCATTTTCAAGGTGAAGAATGTAAAATCAACCTGGCAAGAAACATTGCCTTCGAATTTGGGTCGCATTGATCGCATGCTCGACGATTACCCGTACATGACTTATGTGCACAATCCTCAGTAACATATTTTTAGTGACTCATATTCGTGTGACTTTGAGTTGGAAGAGATGGCCGACAACGCAGGGCAACCTGCCCTTGCTGTGATTAATTCACAACGCGGGAAGTCATGCATTACCATGAATGGTTTCATCTAAACCGAAAGAAGGAGAACTGAAACGGGCATCGTATACTGGCGGTGCCGTAACCGATTGTGTAGCGGCACAGCCAAATGCCACGTCGGTGCTGGAGGGGCATTCATCAACCCCGTCGCCGGACTTCCCCACGACCATCCTCCAAACGTGGATGCGGTCGCAGTGGAAGCCACCAGGAGCAACATAAACGGAAGAGCGGCAAGAGAGTTGACGCCGGTACCAACATTGTATCGGCAGGAGCATCTAAACCTGCTGCCAAACTGACTGGATTCAACAACAATACAAGGGTGAGTATCCTGATGATTATCCAGAGACTGTCTGAGCACTCAAAAAGGTACACGCGTTATTCAGTATGATGATGACATCTTGTCTGAATGCAACAGTGGGAATCTCAGTGCCTCAATACAAAAGGTATTTTGAAATGCATGACACAAATGAGTTGAGAAAGACCACACAGTCAGCCAGGATGCATCACACTGATTCACAGGAACTCATGGGGATGCATAGTGCTGGCTGAGTGCAAAACAAGCCAATGTTGGCCTTCATGCTGCTAGAATGTGTGTAGTGCAAAGAAATACAACATAGTACAGTGGCTGGATGAAATATATCAGAAGCGAGAAAAATTTATATTGTAGTCAGTTGGGAGAGCAAGGATAAAAAGGCAAGCAAATAGGATGAAAGACACCGAGATGAGGAAAGAAAAGTCAAGAAGGTTGGCCAACAAGGGACAGAGGAAAGGTGAGAAGGAAAGAAAGAATGTGGAAAAGAAGTTGAATGACACTGATGTAAGGGAAATTAAACCATTGTTCCCAGATCTTCCACATTCCACATGTTGGTCACACAGGGTGCCAAACTTGGTATAATGAGGACACAACTCACAACATAATCTGGTCTGGAAAGCCTGAAAAACTGAAAAGACAAAGGAGAAGACACCAATAGTATTAGCTAATATAGACTGGTTGGAGGGAGAGTGCTATCAAAGACAGTACCAACTATGATATCTCAGTGGTACTCTGATATTCAGCATCACACATTTTGTAATTATAATAAAATTTTCACCAACATGTATTCTCTGTTTTGTAGGTAGGAAGTGTGTCATGATTCGACCGACCAGAAAAAGGGTACTTCCACATGTACCGACAAAATTCCGAATATCCATTATTGGGATGGCAACTGCCTCTCCCCCCCCCCCCCCCCTCCTTTGGCTATGCTAATGCCGTGACACGATTACTCAGATAAGACTAGAACGTGTCGAGTCGAAATTTTCTTCTTAGGTATGCCTGAGATTGCTCATTTTCAAGGTGAAGAATGTAAAATCAACCTGGCAAGAAACATTGCTCTCGAATTTGGGTCGCATTGATCGCATGCTCGACGATTACCCGTACATGACTTATGTGCACAATCCTCAGTAATATATTTTTAGGACTCATATTCGTGTGACTGTGAGTTTAAAGACATGGCCGGCAACGCAGGGCAACCTGCCCTTGCTGTGATAAATTCACAACACGGGAAGTCATGCATTACCATGAATGGTTTCATCTAAACCGAAAGAAGGAGAACTGAAACGGGCATCGTATACTGGCGGTGCCGTAACCGATTGTGTAGCGGCACAGCCAAATGCCAGATCGGTGCTGGAGGGGCATTCATCAACCCCGTCGCCGGACTTCCCCACGACCATCCTCTAAACGTGGATGTGGTCGCAGTGGAAGCCACCAGGAGCAACATAAACGGAAGAGCGGCAAGAGAGTTGACGCCGGTACCAACATTGTATCGGCAGGAGCATCTAAACCTGCTGCCAAACTGACTGGATTCAACAACAACACAAGGGTGATTATCCTGATGATTATCCAGAGACTGTCTGAGAACTCAAAAGGTACACGCGTTATTCAGACTTTCATGTCTTTTTTTTTCTGCTTCTTCATCTTCTTCTATTACTGTGATGTACTTGTATTTTCAATCTGTTTGCTTTGATGAACAG
This sequence comes from Diadema setosum, assembly GCA_033980235.1. Lineage (NCBI taxonomy): Eukaryota > Metazoa > Echinodermata > Echinoidea > Diadematoida > Diadematidae > Diadema > Diadema setosum. Next base: position 16,348,666 of record CM067065.1, read on the forward strand.
TTGTAAAGCGCCTTGAGCATTTAATCAAAGTGGAGAACGGCACTATAGAAATTGTATGTATAATTATTATTATTATTCAGTATGATGATGACATCTTGTCTGAATGCAATAGTGGGAATCTCAGTGCCTCAATACAAAAGGTATTTTGAAATGTCAACAAGGGACAGAGGAAAGGTGAGAAGAAAAGAAAGAATGTGGAAACAAAGTTGAATGACTCTGATGTAAGGGAAATTAAACGATTGTTCCAAGATCTTTCACATTCCACATGTTGGTCACACAGGGTGCCAAACTTGGTATAATGAGGACACCACTAATAAGATAATCTGGTCTGGAAAGCCTGAAAAACTGAAAAGACAAAGGAGAAGACACCAATAGTATTAGCTAATATAGACTGGTTGGAGGGAGAGTGCTATCAAAGACAGTACCAACTCTGATATCTCAGTGGTACTCTGATATTCAGCATCACACATTTTGTAATTATAATAAAATTTTCACCAATATGTATTCTCTATTTTGTAGGTTCTGGGGCCTTAACCCTAACTTACCTGGGGGGGGGGGGGGCATTATCCCCCCTGTTTTTTTTTTTTTTAAATGGTGTGTCTAAACCGCTCAAAATTTCACGCTCCTCTTTCATGACTTTTTCGCCTCAAGTCTCCTGAGCATTTTGATACAAAATTTACCCCTGGGGTACCTATAGTTATACTTCTATATTGCAATGACTAATCGAAGGTCAGTCAAAAAGCATATTATTGTACATATCAAATTGTAAGCATTTAACACCTGCCTTACACACTTCAAAACAAACTTTGATTTCCTTCTTTTTGTAATCTTCTAATAGCAGTTGATGACTATTTTAAGTCACACTTGGACTTCAAAAGCATAAGACAAGATTAAACATGAAAAAAGAAAACAATAAAATACATAGAATTAAACACAAAGGATTACATAAGAAATTTGAAATACTGTAAAGGAAAATATATATTTTTTTTCATTTTACAATGTTGAAAAACAATCTTACATACATGTCTATACACTGAGGAAAATCAGGCTTCAAATTGGAGGTCCTAGGCTCATTCAGGGTAGGGGATTATGATAAAACAAATCTGCAGGGGATTAGAGTGCCAGCTAATCCAATGATTAGCTGGCAAACAACTTCCAGGACCAGGTGGAGTGAGATAAACTTTCGGGCTTCTGATAAGAAGTTTATTTGCACTTTCTGGTCATACAAGTCTGCAGTTTTTATACTAAGGAATCATTGGATGATGCATTGGTACTAAGCATGCACTGTTATCACATCATTTTGTGCCTGCCTTCAGTATGTGATTTGACACAGACAAGTTCACATCTTCAAATTGTCTGAATACCCTTCCGAGTGATACTATATTGGAATATATTCATCTGAGATTCAATGCTGCGCTATGGTATCAACATCTAAGGAAACTACATCAGTGAAAAGAAAAGTATGATGTTCTTCATTATCATTATTTATTGATTATGCACATTTTTGTTTTGTAATATTGTCAATTTGTTATTATTAGCCTTGGTGGTGGAACATAATCTTCATGGATAAGCAAGAATAATTGTTTCAAAATGTAGAATACTTTCACACTTGCCAATATCCTATTATACATAGAAATGTTGAAAGAAAGTACTACAGTACTTTACATATATGAATATGAATTATATTCAGTATGATATAGCATTTTTTTTTTTCTGATTCTGCAGCGTAAACATGTGGAGCTTGACAATGAGATGTCGATCTTTCTGGAATTTGAGGAGGAAGAAGATGACATGAGTGAACTTTTTGGAGATGAAGCTGCATCTGGATCTAGTGATGATAGTGATGAGTCAGGTGCCGAAGATGTAGCTGCAGACCGACCTCGCCATAAACTTCCAAGAATTGCGAATCGGAAAGTGAATTCCATTGACACTGCTTTGGATGATGCAACTAAGATGTCTTTGAGCTTCCAAGAGACCGTCAGGAACATAAGGTCATAACTGACTAGAAATGTCGCTTTGGCGACTGGTATGCCTCCGCCATAATACATGATTTTCCCAATAGGTCTAGATAGTACATGTGGACAATGTGTGACTACATTTTCACAAAATTGGCAAAATATTGAAATAACAAATTTCTCACAAATGTGTTGAATGTTCACCTTCCTTGACCTAGGTTTAATTGGATGAATAGGAGAGCATGTATCTAGGGATTTAAGGACTTTAACTTGACTTTGACCCATTCATACATTTAGGCATTGAGTAATTTTCAAGGTACAGGTGTGGAGAATTGGTGTGAATTTCTGAATTGAATAGTAAATTGTTACCATTTTCATCTGGCCCTTGACCCTAAAATTCATCACTTTCAGGTAGAACATGCATAATATGTACTAAGTTTCAAGATAACTTGAGCCACTTCCGAGATATGGAGGAAAAAGTTAGTTCAGCACTTTCACTTGATCTTTGACCTTTTGACCTTTGAGGCAAAAAAAAAGAAGAAAAAAAAAACTTTCCAGAGAATTTCTATTAGGTTACACATGCATACACCAAGTACAAAAAAAAAAAAAATAACCCTGCTGGCATTGCATAAATATGAGGGAAATAGTAAAATTTTGAAGTGTTGCACTTGACCTTTGACCCCTGACCTTTGACCCCATGAACCCTACATTCTCTAGATACAATCAATTCCAGTCAGTACATGTATATACTATGTTCCATGAAGATACCTTGAACAATTTTCCAAGGTACAGAGAAAAAAAAAGAAGTTTTAATATTTTTACTTGACCTTTTGACCTTTGACCTCATGACCTAAACTTTCACCAGAGAATCTTCATTGGGTAATACATGTATACACTAAGTTTCAAGAAAATATCTTCAGGCATTCAATAGATATGGTGGAAATAGTGATATTTTATGTATTTGACCCTGACCTTTTGACCTTTGACCTTTGACCTCATGACCCAAACCTTCACCAGAGAATCTTCATTGGGTAATACATGTATACACTAAGTTTCAAGAAAATATCTTCAGGCATTCCATAGATATGGTGGAAATAGTGAAATTTTATGTATTTGACCCTGACCTTTTGACCTTTGACCTCATGACCCAAACTTTCACCAGAGAATCTTAATTGGGTTATACATGTATACACTAGGTTTCAAGAAAATATCTTCAGGCATTCAATAGATATGGTGGAAATAGTGACATTTTATGTATTTGACCTTGACCTTTTGACCTTTGACCTTGAGCATGTGCACCCAAAAGTTGATAGGCACAACTTCACCTCCTAATACACATACATGCCAAGTTTCATTAGGATACCTCAACAGGTTTTGATAGTTACCTTGTCCACAAAATTCATTACGGACGGACGGAAGGACGGACGGACGGACGGAAGGACGGACGGACGGACGGACAACCCGAAAACATAATGCCTCCGGCACCACTTCGTGGCGGAGGCATAAAAAGGGTACCAGGAATAATCCGGAAAAGACAGTGACTTGGAAAAATCAACCTGGAACCAAGAGAGGACGCCAGAATGTTGCCAATGTCATCACAGGCAGACCAGGAGTAAACACAGCTGCAAGAGGGGCAACGACACCAATAGATGCATGGTAATGTTTCTTTATGGATGAAATGTTGAATCTTGTCCTTGAGCACACCAATCAGCGGATTAGAGCCTACAGAGAACAGCAGAAACCAGAGACTCTAGCTAGTAACAAATACACGTTCCTCCATGAGACTTCCCTCAGCGAGCTAAAGGCATTCATCGGATTGATGTATGCAAGAGGAATGCAATCACAATGTCACCTGCGTGCCAAACATCTCTTCAGCCCCCAAACCCCTTGTTTGGGGCCACAATGTCAAAGAATCGCTTCCTCTTCCTCTTGGCGCGAGTCAGCTTTGATGACCTGGAAACTAGGAAAGATAGGTGGAAGCATGACCGTTATGCAGGTATCAGAGATCTATACTCCATGTTGAATCAAAACTGTGGGAGAGTTATGACCCCAGATGATTTCCTCACCCTTGATGAGCCCTTATATCCAACACGTGCAAGAATCTCAATGAAGCAATACAAATGAAACAAGCCGGCAAAGTATGGCCTGCTTTTCTGTCAATGAATGCTGCCTGTTACCCATACACAGTTTGGTCAGTACCCCATTGTGGCAAACCAACCAATGAGCCAACTAACCATTATGTGACCGGAATTGAGGATCTTGTGAAATACATCACTGAGGAACTAGGGAATCACGCTGAGCTAGGTGGGAGGAACCTGACCACCGATCGCCTGTACACATCCCTGTCTTTGGCCAAGTGGATGCTCACAGAGAAAGGAATGACAATTGTAGGGATATTACAAGCTAACTGCATGGGCATCCCTAACAAAATGAAGAAGACCGAAGGAAAAGATGAGTTTTCCTACCAGGTAATGTGGGAGAAAGACAACCCAAACATAACCCTACACAGTTACGTGGTTCGAACGAAGAGCACCAGTCCAAGAAATGTCCTTGTAATGAGTACCATGAAGCCCATCTTAGGAACGACCACTGATGATCAAAAGAAGTTCACAAAAGGGGGCACAGACATTGTTGATCAACGTGTACAGAGCTACACAAGGAAGGCCCAGACCAACAGAGGGACGGTTGTTGCATTTTACTTTCTGCTGGACATGTGCAGAGTCAATGCATCAACCACTTTTGCAAAGAACAGAGGTGTAGATCCACGTTCCATCGATTCGTATGAATTTGGTTGGAAGATCGTTGCAGTGCTGGTACATCCTTACATTGCGGAGCGTCCTCTCGCTGGTTTGAACCACTCTATCAAGCAGAAGATGTACATGATAATCAGAGAACTACCAAAGGCGCAGGTAGATCTTCAATATGAGAAAACCGGAGAAAGGCGTAGGTGTCGCATGTGCCTGGAGGAATCACATTGGGAAGGTCACAAGGTTATATTTTACCAAAAGATATAACAATACTAAGCAATTACTACATTAAACTGCTGAAACAACCATTTTCATGAAAATTTGCATATGACGTCATCAAATTAATTATGTAAATTAAAACAAGAAGTAAAATAAAAAAAAAACTAACACCAAAACCTTGTTTCTCATATGTTACTTCATATTGTACAGAGTTTCACGTTCATCGGACCTTCGATGGCCAAGATCTTGGGGGGGGGGGGGGGGGGGGGGGGGCAAAATGCCCTCCCCCAGGAATTTAAGCCCCAAAAATAGCCCAGGTAAGTTAGGGTTAAAGTAATTGAATACTACACAATAATGTATTCCTTTATTTAAAGGAGGGTCATGTTGCAAAATTAAGAGGTTTTCGCAAAAGGAACCTGGGTCCTGAAGAGAAATATGAGGAGAGTGTCGCGAAAAGGCGATAAGCTATCCTGTAAGACAACGGGACCATTCATTGTTGAGAAAAATTTGAAGTCAGGCATCTACATGCTACGTTATCCTGATGATGAAACAGAAGGTGGATGGTTCCCACCTCATTCCCTTCAACAGAGGCACGAAACTGACCCTTTTAGGACACTTTGTTCACACTGTTTGCAGTGTTTCTGGAATGAAAAGGAGAAGACTGAGCTCTTTATTTTTTTTATTTTTATTTTTTTTTTCAGCTCTCAAACTGTGGATTGACACACAAGAAATCAGAAAATCTCTAAAATGTAACAATCATCAAGACTCAAAATATGTATTTTGTATGAACTGTTCATTATTGCATACAGCATATCAGGAGCTTGTGAACCACAGAATAAAGTACATAAGATCTGCACTTTATTGATATTACTAATAATCAATGAAATCATAAATAATAAAGTAGTAAGTACATGTAGCAAACCAAAGTGTATACCGATCTAAACACCATGGATTTTTATTCTTGTCTATCACATTTTTTTTTTTTAATATTCCAAACCATCAACCATTGCCATGAACAGGACTCCTGTACCAGTGTCTGCTACAATTTAATGCCAGGGATATTTCTCACTTGTTTTCTAAATAGAAGTTTTGCTAAGCAGAATTCCAGAGACGACAGCACCAACCACAGTACTGCTAAGTCCACACTCGCCCAGCAACCTACCCCCACTCATCCCAATGACCTTGTGACGTACGTGTATATCCAAGTACCTGAACTCGTAGCAGCTGGTACAACAGTTCTGGTCCCCCTGGTCGATGGAGGGCCAGATGTTAACTGCAATCAAGGGGTCAATGCCAGGTTCTTCAGAAAAATGAACATAAACGCACTTGTAGTGACATCCTACTGTCCAGGAGAGACAGCAATGAGTCCCACTGAACACCTGTGGGTGCCATGTACCCAAGCTCTCCAACTTACACCTGCCTTCCACCCTACCCAACGAGGACACCTTCCCCTGTCAGCAGCAGATCTCTGTTGAAGAGAAGACAAAGGAGCATGTCGTCTTCAACCATGCAATGAAAACCATTATGGATGTCCACTGGAAAAACATGAAATAGACAAGGACAAAGTTGCCAGTGGAAGTAGAGTCAAGTCCTGTAGATCCACACAATATGGACAGGACTTTTAGAATATGAAGCAAGCAAGGCAAGGCACCAGAAAATCCAAGGTACAGCTGAAAGACATACTGATCTTTGCAGCTGCCTAGCATGTGGAGCCACCATTATATCTTCGTGGCCACCATAAATTATTTCCTTGTAGGTATGGACATATGTGTTTCCTCGATGCAACATACAAAACCTCCCAGTCCGCCCTTCTACTCTTTTTCTTGGCTGTACAAACCAACATGGGATACAGTGCTGTTGGTCAGTTCATTGTCCAATCAGAAACAGCAGAGACCATTAAGCAGGGACTGCAGACCATGACAGAGGGAATGGATGATGCTAATTTGTCATGGAATCCAGCAAATTTCATGAATGACTTCTGTGAACGAGAGATATCAGCGATTGAGAAGGTATATCCAGGTAAGAGGTCAGCAAAAATTTGCGGTTATTAAGATATGTTTTTGTGGGGTCAAAGAGTCCACCTGCTTACAACTAGGCATTGAATGAGTCCTATCCATGTAACCACGGATGTAAGTGAAAGTGAACATCATTACTTCTTGGAAACATGTGGATCACTCAGCAAAAACAAATACAGATACTTACCCAGCCCCCTTGGCACTGACGGAAGTACTCAAAGTTAGATCATTACTGAACAACAATAATGGTTAGGATATACATATATGTAGTGGATTTTCATCGCACAAGCATTACAATTTGTAACTTGAAATGCTACAAGGTATTTATTCAAGGTAAATGTAATGATTCCACACATTTCATAACATCATATTGAAGCAAATCGATCAGGACGAGGAGCTTATTTTGAGCCATGGTGGATGGGATGAGGAATGGCCAGGGATTTGGGCAGGGGTAAAGCTTGATATCCAGGGAAACTGGGGCAGGATGGACTCATTAATTCCTGCTTGAGCCTGTTTGAGTTTAAAGGGAGAAGAGGGTTTCTGACAGGTGCTCTCATGAGGACCAGACACTGTCATGGTTGACAGATTTCCTGCTCAATGCAAAAGCAGGAACAGTGGGGTATGGTGTGATGTTGGAACAGAAAATGAAAGGATTGTATTCAAGAGGCATAATTATGCAGTTGGGAGCCAAGAAGAGCCAGACATGACGAACAAGTACTCCGGTACCTTGCTGGGTACATCCCTTTCGCATTACATAGGCATTACAGCAAACTCAAATCTAACCCTGCAAAGGAAGGCGCAATAATCACAGGAACTTAAAGCGTCCCGCGCAACACTGTCAAGCTCCTCCAGTCAATCCCAAGCGAAGAACTTCTTTTCGATACCTGACAATAGATAGCTGTGCTAAAATCCATGAAATTCAACATAAATATGTATAAATACAACAGATGCAACGTTGTGTGCAGCGATCACTTCGAGGCAGCATGTTTCAAGACAGACCTTCAGGCAGAGCTCCTAGACAAGGAGCTGCGCTGCACTAAAAACCATGAAATTCAACATAATTACCTATAAATACAACAGATGCAACATTGTGTGCAGCCATCACTTCGAGGCAGCATGTTTCAAGACAGACCTTCAGGTGGAGCTCCTCGACAAGGAGCCACGCCGAATACTGCGCGAGGATGCAGTTCCCACAATATTCGTGCATAGTCGGCCACCTGGTAAAAAGCAGCAATCAAGCGTACCGAGGCGACATTAAGCACCGTCCAAGCAAGTAAGCTAAATTGTTTTACTATTTTTTTTAATTTTTGTGACATAAAATGACACTTGGTTGTTTGGGCCTGTGTGGGATGGAGTGGCTGAAAAATGTCTCGTGATCGTGAGTGTGCATGTGTATGGTGTACATGTAGTATTCACCTGCCTCTGTAGTGCGCAGATTAATCGTCTGCTACAAAATCAGGTACTGTATACAGTATTGACAATGTACAGTTGTACTCGGTGAATAATGGGATGTGGATTGATATTGGGGTTTTTTTCGGTCCTCCTCTGGTTCCTCAGATCTGCACACTCAGAAAGACTACATGACATATCTTTGTTTAGATTAAAAAATTTATATATAGACCATGACTCGACTCACATCATGATAAAAAAGCACTATTCTTCATAACTTATCAATATTGCTTCTGCGAAATCTATGTTTGGGTACGGGCGGGTGGTAGCCCCCAGCGCAGCGCCTGCCCTTCAAGCTGCCTGTGTATGTTGTACACGTGCATTAGTATGACATGCGGCAAGCGTGGTGGAGTCGCAGCAGAGTAGCACTTTATTTTGGTACTGGTCCCTACATTTTTCATGTTTAGGCAAGTCTTACTCTATATAATTCAATACTGCTGGCCCTAACATCAATGAGGTGATTTTTTTGTGAAATAATCAGAAACCACTTTCATTATAAAGAAAGATTTTATCAGATAAGAAAGAGATCCATCTTGTCTACCCAATAAAGTTTCACAGAATTGTGTATCACAACATTAATCTCCTATCTGGCCATATCACTAATGTGTGGATAGCTGCTTATCGTAACCAATCCAAATCCAAATGATCTAGTGACTGCGGGAGGGGAAAAAAACGCTCCAGCCATCCCATCAAATCTCGATCAACATTGACTTCAGAAAACCCTCTGCCCTTTATAGAGCATGGAATCCTTGCTTCAAAAGCCCACCAGCTTCACTTTAAGAAGGGATTGTGGGGTATCAATCAAGACCATCCTGAAGAGAACTGAATTAGGCTGAATAAGCCATGGCCTACGGTACGGAATGATAATGAAATGCCTGATGATGGGGTACAGGGTCGTTCATTAGACACAAGGGGGTCCTAAACCTCCCCTGATGGCATAACACCGTGCGAAGTTAGGTTCCACGGTCCGTGTAGTGATAAGAGAACAGATATGGAAGGGCAAGTTTTTGGATCTTGGTGTTCTGCTCAAGAACACCCCTATTCAAAATGATGTTGACATGATCCGACTCTTCACCTCCAGCTTCTGCCACAGCGTAAAGTCCCATGAATCACCTCGACAGAGCAGTGGGCTTGCGCTTTTCTGGTCTTTGCTTCTGTTTGTACTCAGAAAGACATATCTGTAGGTATAAACCAAGGTCTTAAGGACCTGCTTCACCAGCTGGAGAGAAGCCTGATGTTCCTAAGGGGCAATGTGCCAGTACAAGATGGAATGCCTGTTCATCCCCCTTGGCACAGGAAGAGGAAAAATGCCAAAACATTCAAATATCGTAATTTTGTGAGGGATTACGTATGTCATACATGAAATCACGCTACTACGCGTTTCACTCCATTCGTAAGTCGCCGCCATCTTCTTCACACATGAAATTTTCTGTGCCCGGAACTTTCACCGATTTTCTTGCAATTTTAGTGCAACTTTCAAGTTTTCATCGAGTGGGATCGACCCTATTGTCAAAGTGACCTCAAAGGGAGGTTTTTCTGGTTTTGACGATCATTTTCTCCAGCCGAACCGCCAACAAGTTTTATAACTTTGACCAACATTCCCAACATGGGCAGCGCAGCCGCACTACCGCTGACTCCAGTCCCGTCCCCGGCAGCCACTGGCAGGAGTCAAAGCCACAGGAACCAGCACTTACAGCAGGAGTGCAAGCAGAAAACTGTTTGATCTCCGACAGCCAAAACGCCTGCTAAAGCCAGCAAGGTTAAAGTGTGTCAGAAAAGTTCCAAGACTGGTGTCACAAAAGATTTATTTCAAACCCCCATTTTTTTTTCTTTTTATTTCTTTTGTTTTAAGAAAAATTAAAGGGGGCGTGCCCAGTGAGCCCCCCGCCTGGATATGCCACTGGAACACAAATTCATCCAAACATCATCTACATGTAATAGGTACTACAGTTTTGTTTTGATGTTGAAATTATGTAGATTGAACTCTGCGTGGTATAATTTTGGCTTTAGTACGTGGCAACGGCAAGTTCCTAATTTTTCTTAAAATTTCAAAGGAGATTCTTTCCTTTTTTTTTTAAATCAAAAACATGAAGAAAGAAAAAAAATATCACTCTGTCAACTACTTTCAGCAAGCATTCTATCCCCTTCCCCCTAATCCTGAAATGTATAATATCAAACATTAATCCAGTTGGTTAGTATTATATGTTATGATACACAAATATTCAGCATCACACGTTATTCTCTATTTTAATTTTTCACCTACGTGTATTATACCTTTTGTAGGTTTTGGGACCTTGTAACTGAATGATACACAGTATTGTATTCTTCTGTTGGTCTTTTTTTTTTTCAAGATGGTCATGTTTCATAATTTATACAGTGTAGGTTTCCTCTGAAGGAACCTGGGTTCTGAAGAAGAATGTATAAAGGAGAAGATCCCGGAAAGGAGATAAGTTAACCTGCAAGATGACAGGACCGTTCATCATCGAGGAGTATTTCAGGTCAGGTGTCTACATGCTATGTTATCACACTCTTGAAACAGAAGGTGAATGGTTCCCACCTCATCCCCTTCAACAGAGGCACGAAACTGACCCTTTTAGGACACTTTGTTCACACTGCTTGCAGTGTTTCTATATATTTCATACATACTTTATGTTAATTGTAAAATCATTTTTCATTACATTTAACTTGACAGTCCAAAATAAAACCCATGTTGGTATCATACACGTACATGCTTGTATTTAAGAGTTTTCATTAAAGAAAAAATTGAATTGCCTATTGTGACATGTTACGTATATCAAATCACAAACAATTTAATGATGCAGAACATTAACTGGGAGCATGACTGAGACCTAAAGGTTTCATTGGCTGACATGTCAGATGAAGAGGAAATATATGACTGGAGCATCACATGAGACAGCCTTTTTTTCTTATGGGTCACAAATTACAAGAAAGAATTGTGAAAAAAAAAATATTCAAAATCACTACAAACAATCAAATACAGTTACCTTTTCATACGGCACTTTTCTCAAACCTTTTTTTTATCACTCTAAATATCTTTGACATTTGCTATTATCTTTTACCCTGCAGAAAGAAAGGCATGTTCAATTTGCAACATATATTTTGTCTGTCAACACAGTCGATGGGACTCTTCTCGTTCAGCCAAACAAAACAATAACAACCAAACAAATAATACAATTGTGGAAAAACTCTTCCTTAATACAATTAATGTATTTTGTTATTCTGTCATGTGCTGTAGCACAGAATGTCATTCAAATGTAATTATTTACGTAGTATTTGTAATTTATATTTCCAACTTTTTTTTTCATTGCAAATATTACCCTAATTCTCTGTTTTGAAGTACTGTATACGCCATATATTTCGAGAGTCCAAATTTTCGCGAATCAGGACTTCGAGTGGTTAAATTCACGATCATGGAGTCCTGTACTGAACGGAGAAATGTATATGTGTACGTAACATTCATATCTGCACTAGAGTCAATATTTTCGCATGTTTTTTATTTCACGAATAGCAGCTGACTCGCGAAATTTGCGAAAATAAAAACCTCGCGAAATATTTGGCGTATACAGTAAACCATCATCCACCTTGTAGAGAGTGTGCAAGTCTGTTGCGTCTGCATGCACACGCACCAATAATTGATGTACATGTGACCTTTGCCCTCTAACACTGAGAGCTAAACATCTTGTTGAAGGTCAAAAGCACTGGATAGAATTCAAATTCAGGTCCTCCGACTGTAAGTCAATATAGTCTTATCCATTGTGCCAGTGCCCACACTAAATATGCCCCCATAGAGTGAAGCATGCCCTCTTGTGTGGGTAGCCAAACAAAGAAGCAAACAATTTCTAAATCACTGTGTGCAAATGATATGAATATAATAGTCTAAGCAGAGCACAAATCCTCATACTACAATGTATGTTCCACCCTGAGGATTACATTCCGCTTTAATTAAACAGCATTACATTTGAGGTCACCAAGTTCTCAGTACGCCTTTGATACAAGGATCCATGTTTGTTTTCACAAATAGAAAGGATCGATCTAAAAATCTTCACCACCGCAAACAGGAGGGCCTTCCCTTCCAGCGCACTCCAGCAGCTTCAGGCAGGCGAGGCATGTACGAAAGGCTCCGGCCTCACCTGCCGGCATCGTCGATCAAGATATGGACTGCCACAAGGTCCTAAATGATTGGTCGGTTTCCTGGGCCACCATGACTTCGGATGGTAGCTGCAAAGGAAAAAAATGCAATGTGTTTCACTCAGTTTTGTCGTGATAAGCTGGTTATAAAGTTGCAATTGATAATGAGTACAATTTCCTAATAGCACTATGACCTTATATAAGTCACAAAAATGAAATTGAGAACAGACAAATAAAACTGATTCAGTGTTTTTCATGGAAAATGTACACAGGACAGAACAAAGGCAACCTACATCAAAGAAATAATGTTATTTTTACTATGCACAGACTTTGACACAAGTACAGTTGAACCTCTCTTATCCGGCCTCCCTTTATCCGGATCTCTCTATTATACGGACGCAATCTCGCCTTGATTTTTTTTTTTTTGATAATTACGGGAGGAAAGGGGGATTCCCAACTCCTTGAGAACTCCTACACAAACACACATGAATTACATACTACTTCCAACATTAACATACACCTCTATTTTGGGGTCTGTTACTGAGTGTAACAATGAAAAGGTTTCAGCATACACATTACTACATGTGTATGGGCTTCATCAGTACGTGTGTATGTATATGTACATGTATAAAGCATTGAGTCTCCCGTATCCGGCCAAATCCCTTATCCGGATGAGCCCCGGTCCCGACTTGTCCGGATACGAGAGGTTCAACTGTAGTATCAAACCTTAACGAAGTGTGCACAGAGAATTAGAATGTGCCCTGCTAGATTCCAAAATCTTTATCAACTTCATACAGCTTCAAGCAGGCAATGAGTAATCCTCTTGGCTTGCCATAGACAAAAACCGGAAAACCATGCATGCAGAAATTACTGGATGCATGCTTTTTCATCTAATAGGCGTCTTTTACTGAGAACGCCAGCGCATGTTTAGAAGTGCACGGACCTTCGCTACAAGTGCGCAATAACATGTTTACAGTGGCTGTCCCCTTGAGGCAGCACGCGACTTGTAAAAATCGACACACAGCTCTCGACCAATGAGATCACAGAATTTTCACAACCCGGACCAATTCTATAATATCAGATGTCAATATTATAGAATGGGTAGCAAAAATCCTGCGATCTCATTGGTCGGGAACTGTGTGTTGATTTTCTACTGGCCACACGCTGCCTCACAGTGGTAAACATGTTATCAAGCACTTGCAGCAAGAGTATGCGCACTGTAACAAAGGTTCACGCACTAAACAAGCATTCGCGCACTCAGTATGAGATGCCTATTGGCTGAAAAATCATGCTGCATGGTTTTGAAGTACTGGATGCATGATTTTTTTGGCTTTCATCTATGGCAAGCCAAAAGGAAATGCATCCAGTAAATTTGCCATCAGGTAAAATGATCAAACTAGAAATGTCGTTATGGCGACTGGTATGCCTCCACCATAATGCATGATTCTCCTAATAGGTCTATAGTATATGTGGACAATGTGTGATTACATTTTCACAAAATTGGCAAAATATTAAAATGACATGTTTGTCACAAATGTGTTGAATGTTCACCTTCCTTGACCTATGTTTAATTGGATGAATAGGAGAGCATGTATTTGGGGATTTAAGAACTTTAAGTTGACTTTGACCCTTTCATAAGTTTATGCATTGAGTAATTTTCAAGGTATGGAGAAAAAGTGCAATTTCTGTATTGAGCAGTAAATTGCTATCATTTTCATCAGGCCTTTGACCCTAAAATTTATAAGAGAATCACTGTCAGGCAGAACATGTACTAAGTTTCAAGATAACTTGAGCCCCTTCCGAGATAGTATGGAGAAAGAAGTAAGTTCAGCACTTTCACTTGATCTTTGACCTTTTGACCTTAGACCTTCTTGGCAAAAAAAAAAAAAAAAAATCCCAGAGAATCTCTATTGGGTTATACATGCATACACAAAGTTAAAAAAAAAATAATCCTGCTGGCATTGCATAAATATAAGGGAAATAGTAAAATTTTGAAATATTGCCCTTGACCTTTGACCCCTGACCTTTGACCCCATGAACACCAAATTCCCTAGATAACCACTGCCAGTCAGTACATGCATACATACTATGTTCCATGAAGATACCTTGAACAATTTCCAAGATACGGGTACGGAGAAAAAAGTAAAATTTTAACATTTTTTACTTGACCTTTTGACCTTTGACCTCATGACCCCAAACTTTCACCAGAGAATCTTAATTGAGTAATACATGTATACATTAAGTTTCAAGAAAATATCTTCAGGCATTGCATAGATATGGGGGAAGTAGTGAAATTTTAAGCATTTGACCTTGACCTATTGACCTTTGACCTTGAGCATGTGCACCCAAAAGTTGATAGGCACAACTTCACCCCCTCATATATATACCTGCCATTAAGTTTCATTACGATACCTCACACAGTTTTTTAATTATGCTGTCTACAAAATTCATTACGGACGGACGGATGGACAACTTGAAAACATAATGCCTCCAGCACCACTTCGTGGCGGAGGCATAAAAATGGATTTTTTGCAAGAAAATTGTCCCCATTCTATAACATACATAGATGACATACATGTTTTTTTTGTGCTTCAGACGGAATAGTGTGCATGCGGTAACTATGGAATTTAGCCTAAACCCACTCAGCTTCGCCTTGTGGGCTGAGCATTCCATAGTTACCTTATGCACACGATTCCGACTGATGCACTGAGACCCGTGCATCATTTGTATACTGACCAACTTTCTAATGACTTCTTAACTTACCGTGACAGCCCCTGCCTGATCAACAGAGAGTACTGTGCATTCTGTTGCCATGCCAACCACAGAATCCTGCTGGAATAATTGAAACAAACAAGAAACAAAAGGAGTGGAATCAGTTGCAACATAAAAGCTGTGAGGGTGATGCCGTACACTCTTTTGACATGAATACTGCAGCATTGCTACGTATGGCCAAACGATAGTGTTCATAGTAGATTCCTCAACCCTTACTTCTTATCATGGAGCTTTAGATTTTCGCAACAGGGATGTTCAGAGTAAAAAAAACCTGTTCTGAGTATTCACAAAATCACTTGAACATCAAATGTGATCTATTCATAGCTCGTGTTTGTCTGAGTTTTCACTATACTTTCTGGGCTATTTTTGTGTCCGCTTATTTCACCATTCTGACAGCTACAATGTACTTTATGCACTGATCATATGGGAGTGCCATTTTATTTTTTATAGGTTGCATCCTCGTGTAATCTAAAGCTAGTTTTCAGCATGATGCAGGCAGAGAGAATGTCCAATGCAATCATTGTCTCAAGCGTCCGTACTACAAATCTATAGCTCCCTAATGAGTTGCAATTTTAAAGGGAAGATAAACCCCAAGATCAATGTGGATTGAGTGAAAGCAGCAACATTAGTAGAACACATCAGTGAAAGTTTGAAGAAAATCGGACAATCGATGCAAAAGTTATGAATTTTTAAAGTTTTGGTGTTGGAACCGCTGGATGAGGAGACTACTAGAGGTTATGACATATGAGTGGACAACAATACCAAGAAAATATAAAGAAAATTCTACAAAAATCAATTTTCCATGAAAATTACAAATTCCATCAACTTGATATTGACATATGCTAAGGGGAGCAATTATTCCCCCTGCTTTCTGAAAGCGGTTGGTCCATTGCTCTTTCATAATTCTAGAAAAGTGAATTTTTGTTGAATTTCCTTTATATTTTCTTTGTATTGTTGTCCACTCATACGTCATATCCTCTAGTAGTCTCCTCATCCAGCGGTTCCATTACCAAAACTTTAAAAATTCATAACTTTTGCATCGATTGTCCGATTTTCCTCAAACTTTCACTGATGCGTTCTACTAATGTCGCTGCTTTCACTCAATCCACATTGCTCTTTGGGTTTACCTTCCTTTTAAGGATAACCTTTGCCAGTGAAAATGCCCAACAAAAACAAAACAAAACAAAACAGGTTTCAACACTTCTACTGGCAGGTAGTTTTGTGTACCAAATTCTTGCCTGCTTTCCCTAAAGAGAGTAGACAGAGAGAGACAGAGAGAGGTAATGTCACTACACTTCAGTAATACAGTTTATCAAAAAAAAAAAATTACAATCTGATTTTTGCATCGATAACTTCCAATATGATTGAAGTGTCTGAAAGTTATTTCAGGATCTTCAAATGTAACATCTTTATAGCTATATTTTTTCAGAAAACCCCATTCAATTTCGTTAAGTGGTTACAGAGATATATGGATCGTTGTAAAGCATGTCATGGGTCTGATTCTTCCAACTTCCACTTGGATGCTCTTGGACCTGCATATTAATGTGTGAACACAATGGACAGAACTTGGAGGGAAGGGATTCCTGACATGCTCTTCAAAGATCCTCATTTCTCTTTGACCACTGAAGCAAATGGGATGGGGTTTTCTGTAAGATGTGGGTATTAAGTTATACAGCTGTAGTTTCATACACTAAAATTGTATTTGGATTGACTCACTACTAGTATTTCTAAAGTTGTCGTTGCAGCGGGTCCCTTTGTAACTTTTTTTGGGGGCATACGGTATATCTCATTATAAGGCGAACAGATATTTTTAGACATACCATTCTGTAACCCTCTCGTAACAAGGGGATTATGCATGTCAAGTTTTTGGAATTTCTTTGTTTTTGAACCCTGACATAGTTAAAAAAAAAAAAAACAAACAAACAAACAAACAAAGGCCCCATGTCATAAAAAGTTGCTTTGATAGCAACTCTACGGTAGCTGGAATGGTAAACGTCATGGTAATAAGAAGAGTCCAGCTTCATGATTAGCTGTTGCTATTTTAACAAGACTTGCTTTGCTACAGTGTAACATCTATTACATGAATGAAAAGGGCACTGTTATATCAAGGCAGTTTTCACGATTTTTAGGTCCTCGTTACGACAAGGTTCCCGTGTAATGATTGGAAAAACAGTATTGCACTCTGCAAATGAGGGCGCTGTTGCTTTATTTATATTACCTGCTGTGTCACAGCCAGCTGACTGGAATAGCCAGCATCTTGGTTGACATTAGTGTTGGAGAGCTGGGTCATGGGAATATCAGAGATGTCAACATAGGATGCAACCTGCCAACGTGAAGGAGGAGAAAAACAAGACAGAATAAAAATCACATCTCGTAAATGCCACATTGTCAAAACTCATTCCCTAACTCCACAGTAACGTGTATTTCCACCAGCTACCATCACTGATAACATGATGAGTGTCATCACCATAATTTCAGTGTCTGCTGTTCCAGAAGAAATTTGTCCCCATGTGTTGCAGCATATCTACCTGTTTGCCACTGTTGTAAATTTGCTGGATAACTGCACAAGGAATACAACTCTGCTCATGTACTCGTGAAAGGGAGATATGCACAGGTCAATGCTAACTTTCAGAAGTTTGCTTCCCAACCCCTCCAGATAAAGTAGGAGCCATGACACAGATATTGTCAGATACTGTATCAATCATGAACCCTTTCAACAGAGTCCTTTAAATTGTAATGGAACTAACATTCAATTTGTTTTATAGCTGCATAACAAGGATACGACACATACCTTGAACAAGGGGCTACATAAGTGTTGCCCGATTGTCCGGGGCAAGTGAATATCAAAGTTGGGCAAGTGTTTTGGAACAATGAGAAATAACTCTTGCCCAAATTGGGCAATAATCAAAAAGCTTTGAAGGCACCTTCTTTTCAATTCCCTTCCACCCTCTTCAAACAAACAAAGTCAACCACACAGAAGCCCAAAGCTTTGAAGGCACCTTCTTTTCAATTCCCTTCCACCCTCTTCAAACAAACAAAGTCAACCACACAGAAGCCCAAAGCTTTGAAGGCACCTTCTTTTCAATTCCCTGCCACCCTCTTCAAACAAACAAAGTCAACCACACAGAAGCCCAAAGCTTTGAAGGCACCTTCTTTTCAATTCCCTTCCACCCTCTTCAAACAAACAAAGTCAACCACATAGAAGCCCAAAGCTTTGAAGGCACCTTCTTTTCAATTCCCTTCCACCCTCTTCAAACAAACAAAGTCAACCACATAGAAGCCCAAAGCTTTGAAGGCACCTTCTTTTCAATTCCCTTCCACCCTCTTCAAACAAACAAAGTCAACCACATAGAAGCCCAAAGCTTTGAAGGCACCTTCTTTTCAATTCCGTTCCACCCTCTTCAAACAAACAAAGTCAACCACACAGAAGCCCAAAGCTTTGAAGGCACCTTCTTTTCAATTCCCTTCCACCCTCTTCAAACAAACAAAGTCAACCACACAGAAGCCCAAAGATAATGACTGTTTAGTGATGTAAAGCACTTAAATTTCATTTCAGGAACTTTCCAACACTTTTGTGAAGAAGCCCCAATGCAATGTACATGTATGTAACACCAAAACTCGATTGAACCAACTTTGTTCTCGAATGTGTTTATTAAAAACGTGCAAAACAACATGTGCTGTTTATTCAAATGATTGTGTTTAGTGAAGCATTTTTATACATACAAGTGATTTTCTGTATCATTTTCTTATATTTTGGGACTTTCTTTTTGGGCAAGTGAAATTAATTTATGTTCAGGTAAGTGTACTGCAACAATTCTGCAAAATATGCTTGCCCAACCAGGCTAGTGATAAAAAAAAAAACAACATATATATATATATATAAATATATACAGTTTGTATATAATCTTGTAGCACACATCTTGACGTGGGGAAAAATTGTAGTATTACACACTATTAAGACCCTAGTCAATGCACTCATCAAAACAATCACACTTTATGTACTCTGAAAGCTCAATATGGGAAAAGCATGTTTACTCTTGAATAGAATAAAAAATCAAAATAATACCTCAACTTTCTGCAGATGAACGTCATCCTTTTCATCACTGGGAAGAGATTTGGATCGCAGATGAGTCCGTTGATGAACCGTAAGGGCACCCATCCGCTTAGCAGAGTAGGGGCAAAGGTCACAGGTGTACGGCCTTTCACCTAAAAAGGAGAGAATCAAGTGAGTGATGTGACACACTTTGTCAGGATTTACAGTGTTCCTCAGTAGACGTAGCCACAGCATGTTTGTGTGACATGAATGTTTGGAAAATGATCAGGAAATTTTACTTAAAGATCCTATTGCAAAGAGATGAATGAGTGGTCCAATAAATTCTCTGCCTAGCAGGGCACATTTGAAAACCATGAATAGCATCAGTCAATGAACATGTGAATCAAAGCATACACTCATCGGTAACAGTTGACTAGTTTTCAACTGACTAAGCATGGACAACTCGTCAAATGAAAGTGACACAACTTAGGAGTAGGACTTCTTGTTTTCTTTTGTTTGCTGGCTGGCCATGCTCTTTTGGGCATAATCATGATATAGTCCCCACCGCTGCATGTCCGTATTAACCCTAAAAAGACTGGGCTATTTTGGTAGCTCGAAAGACTGGGGGGGGGGGGGGGGGGGGCCTAAAGGGCCCCCCCTTAAGATCTCGGCCGTGGATCGCGCGATCGCCGTGGAAATTTGCACAATGGTAGTGTGCGATGTAATCTACAAGATCGTATATTTAAATTTTCCAAAATAGTCTTCTTTTATTTTATTTTGATTAATTATGCTAATTTATGCGAGAAATCAGACTTTTTTATCTAAATCAGTAAATAAAGCTCCAAAAGTGCTCATTTTTGGTCTAGATATTCTTTGTAGCATTCTTAGCAAATGTACTTGAAAAAAAATTCGGCATCAAAATTAATTTCTTATTCATTTTATTGTTTTATGAATTTCTTATGTATTTCCTTGTTTTTTCGACCTTTTGTTTTTGTTGTTTTTTTCAGCAAAATTTATGGCAGACCCTTTTTGAAGCATAATACTACTAAAACAAATTGATTTTAGCCATTGAGAGTAAAAATAAGCATATTTATATGAACCATGTGATAAAACTCAAATTTGTATCGACTTTGTACACAAAATCGCATTTTTGAGCCATTTTCGGTCTCACGTGCATGTACAAAAAGTTATGTAACTTCAGAACCGTACCCCCGGGCGTCACAAATTTGGTGTCAAAATGTGCGGGAAACTCGAAAGAAAAAAGTCACAGAGCATCGCGGCGAGAGCATTGAGTGTTGCTGAGTAATCGCGCGAAATGTCGAGGGGGGGGCCTTTTAGGCCCCCCCCCCCCAGTCTTTTTAGGGTTAAATACAACCCTACCTAACCCCATACCCGAACCCTAGTCCGCGGGTGCATGCGCACTGCGGTGGGGAATATGGTGGAGACTATATATCACGATTATGCCCTCTTTTGTCTGTCTAATACACACCAAAAGATGGGGGGAGGACTTCATCACTTCCGATATATATATGATTCTCTTTTCTAAAGAAATTGACTTTTTACATAATTCTAACCTTTGCAGACAGAAGTATCTTTCTATGCACCTGAACATCAACCTCACACCACCTGAAATGAGGCAACACAATGTTACCAGGTGAATATTTACATGACTTCAGATCTCCTTCACACCTTTCTAAACAAGGTGCAAAGTTAAAAAAAAAAAAAAAAAATCGAAACAAACAAACAAAAGAACAAGTTTCTTGGCAGACCGAGGAGACAATTCTTTGGCTCCAAATACTTCATATACATGTACAGTTAAACTCGCATAAGTCGATCTTCTCGGGACTGAGCAAAACACATCGACTTAGGCGTGTTTCGACTTGTGCGTAAGTAAAAAAAAATCGACTTACAATTACACCACGCATACACGTGTATAATGTACATGTATGTTGTCTACTTTGGAGCTGAGAGCTGGAGCGGTGTGCCTGATATTTTCCCTTCAGCAAGACGTTTTATCCACATTGAATATTACCGTTATTCATTTCCAAAAAGTAAGAGCAAACATCTGACATTTATTCTAGCTCTTATGGAGCCGATTGTTACCGCTGTTCATTTCCAAAACTGAAGGCAAACATCCGGCTTTTCTTTTTTTTTTTCTTTTTTTGGGGGGTTGGCACGGCTTGCGTTTTTGGTGACCCCGGTCGCATATTAACCATTCGCAAAATCGTGATACGATTCGCGAAAAGACTCCGCTATGTATATAAGGCATAGATCGCTACACTCGGCAGAGGCGATACGTCGTCCTTTCACCAGGTCTGGGTAACGGAAACCAAAATCTCGCGTGAGTTCTTGCGTTACTGTCGTTCATGTCAACGAAACATCGTTAATTTGCGCTTGGGATCGTTACTCCTCGTTACTACAAACGTCAATTTTCCCGATCGTTAGTTTGCGTTAATAACGATTCAGGTGAAACCGCTTGCGTAAATGAAATGTTAAAGTTTTTAACGCAAAGTTTCTTTTGGTATACTGTATGTACACAAAAAATGGCGTCTCATGATTTTGACAGTGATTTATTACACAATAAAATCTTATTCGACTTAGGCACAGTGAATTCAATGGTTTTTCCGTGAAAGTGTTCTTGGAATTTCATCGACTTAGGCGAGTATTCGACTTAAAAAATTCGACTTGTGAGTGAATTAATACACGTAAGTCAATGGGGAAAACATTGGGACTTTTTAAAATCTTCGACTTGCGCGATTATTTGACATATGCGACGTCGACTTAGACAAGTTTAACTGTACTTTCACCGACCTGTATGCTTCCTCATATGGATCGTAAGCCCCTTCTTGTCCACACAAGAAAATTGGCACTGGGAGCAGCGAAATGGCCTGATGGTAGAATGTCTTGCCATTACATGCCTCTGAAAAAAAAAGAAAAAAAAAGATTCAATTAAAAATTGATTTTACAATACACTGTATGTGAAGCATGCATACAGCATTTATATTTTTACATGTATATTAGAATTTACATATTTGAGGAAAACAATATCATTCACGAATGCAACTGACAGATTCACAACAAAAATTGAATTTAATAAAATACTTCAAATCCCGAGAAAGATCCCAATCCCCCTGTCCTGTATTTCTTTTCAAGTTTTCATAATTTGCCTTTTTGTTTAAATCATAACAACCAAATGAATCAAACATGAATCAAAGCAATCAAACATCAAACTAAACCTAAAACCATAACACAACCCCAACCCTAACCCTAACCCTAAGTCCTTACAGAAAATAAGACCGCAGCAACTCTCGCAGTTGAGCAAATGTTGTGTTATTTTGTGCCCATTTTCTGAAGAGTTAAAGATAATAAAAAGTTTTGGTACCTCAAAAGTGTCCTTGAATTTCCTTGTCTTAGTTTGTGTTTCAGGTTAAACTACCTTTCATATAACTAACACTGTGAGACTTACTCGCCCCAAAGTGCTCTCATGTCTTAGTAATCATGCAATTAACTGCGACCAGCAGCCCTATACGCATAGTGACCAGTAGTCCCATACGCATAGCGTAATCGGGCTTCGCATTGTAGCATTCAGGATCATGACAGATTTAGTATCGCAGGGTAAATGTCAACTTAAAATCCCATAAATTCTTCAATTTGAAGACTTACCAATTAAGTTGAAGTATTGAAAACAGGCTTCGGGCAACGTTTGGTTCTGCCTATAGTCCCTTTCTGTTCGAATTGATGACTGAATGTGACTCGGTCGACAGGACCTCAAGGAGAGCTACATACAGTACACTGAATACTACAGCCAGTGCATGCGAACACATCTCATGCACACAAATTTCAAATCCATGAACGGATAAGATGTTTGTGTGCGCACGAGCTGGCCATGGTATCCAGTGTATGTAGCTCTCCCAAGGTCCTCTCGACCGAGTCACATTCAGTCATCAATTCGAACAGAAAGGGACTATTGGCAGAACCAAACGTTGTTCGAAGCCTGTTTTCAATACTTCAACTTACGACATTGGTAAGTCTTCAAATCGAAGAAATTTTTGGATTTTAAGTTGACATTTACCCGCGATACTAATTCTGTCACGATCCTGTCACGCATGGGGCTGCTGGTCGCAGTTAGCTATGCGTACAATGGGCTGCACGCTGCTGGTCGCAGTCAGTGGTTTCGTACAATATTTATCGACGCTGTACAGCGTCGGCTCTGGTACGAAACCATTATTGCATGATTACTAAGACATGAGAGCACTTTGGGGCGAGTAATTCTCACAGACAACGTACAGTACCGGTCAGCAATTCGTCTGACACGTTTACACGTTTCGTGTCCGTTCACGCGTTTCGCGTGAGCGAATCGTGTAGAAGTGAATTATACACGATTCGCTCGCACAGGCTCGCCCGCAGAGGGAAACGTGTAGCGTTCAGAACGTCACGATTCAGTGCCGATGTCCGAGTGGTTGGGAACGAGGGAAACGTGTTTTTTTCCTGTTACACGTTTCGGGCGCGCTGCATGCGTGTGCACAATGTGCGCGCTGATCGAATCGAATCAGCTCAGTTTCCAAAGCAGACGACGTTCGAGCATGGATATCGGATACGTAATGCATGCAAAGACGACCAAAGATCGTATTCGTCGCATAGTGTACAATCTTTGGATAAAACTAAGTCGTATCATACCAACGAGCGTAGCTGCTGCTGCCACCAGCCTGCGGGAAAATTCTGCGTGCGGAATAATCAACACTGGTACAGCATGCACAGCACTAAAATCGTCGACGTGACACCACAGTCGCAATACGTGGCACATCTATACACACAATACATTGTAATTAGTACATCGCAAACGTAATAAAAGTGTACATGTTACATGTATAGAGCTGGTGCATGCTGCCGTACCGGCGTACGGTACGTAGTAATCGTGTGTCGTAAATTCACACTGACGCGTTTACACGTGTGGACGGCCTACTAGAGCACAATCGTACTTCTTAGAGTGTTTTGTTTATTTTTTACCATGTTTGCAACAATTTGGAGTTTTTGTTCGAGTGTTTGTGAGGTTTGTTTTTATTGATCGATGTAGATTCTACTACATGTCAATGATGTCATGATGTAGAAGTACCAAAACCTAGGTTATCTAAGTATGCGAGAGGACATCGTACTTCGTAGTACACGTACTCGTACTTTGTTTGTATTGCACCCACTCGTTTGTTTCCGTGTATTCAAAAAGAATGTTAGTACAGTGTATACGTATTGTACCGTAACGTGTCTTCAAAAAGAATGTTAGTACAGACACTGCAGTGTACATGTATTTATTTTTACCGTAACGTGTCTTCATCGTTCGTCTTCAAGCATCGGATTTTCACCCTCGTTTTCCTCATCGTAGTTTTTCATCTCCTTTTGTCCGATGCAAGATTTTCTGTGTATCTTTTTTTTTCTACGGTAAAACGCCATCGTGGATCGTCTTCGTGTGCTCATAACTCTCCCCCCACCTCCCTTTCATTTTTTTTTTTTTTTTTTTATGAAGGTCAGAATGTCTAGCTAGGTCTGTGATGTCTGAATTGTTTGCTGTTTAAGTGTTGTGAGAGGGACTATGATGTAATTATGAGGGTTTTGCAGTGAGTGAGATCGATTGGCTGGAATAGTGATGATTATAATGAGTCTGGTGGTGTGGATATACGAACTCTTATGCTGATGCAATGTGTTTCGTGTGATCATGACGCCGACGATGGCCAGTATGACTTTGACGAGAGGGACACTGACACGGGGCTGATGCTCGTCGTGCACGGGAGTGGTCTAGTCGAGACATGGAATTTCTTTTTCCTTTCTTTTTTCTTTTTGATTTATTTTTTCCTTTGGCTTGTTCACTCGGTTTCAATGCTGCCAAAATTCATGTCTCTGAAGAAACTTAACCAAAAGCTAGGCCGAGACAATGTAGTTTGCATCAGGTCCAGTCTGTAATTAGTTTCTATTTTAATGAAAATCGATGAAATCCCATTTTCTTCGCTCGTTTTTCCGCTGAACAATTATCCAGAAGTGTACCCGGTTCTGAATTTCAGATGTGTTGTGTTCACTATTGATTGTGTTATATCGGTTATAAAAGAGCCTGCTGGGCAGGTACATTATGTAGACTATTTCATTTTATCCTTTTAATATCCTTCCTGTTACTTTCTTCTTTGACCCTAGATGGAAAAAAAGAAATCCCATCATGCAATGTAAAGACAGAACGCATACCACCATGAAGTATCGTGACATTAAACTGATTAAAAAATTGGTAAGCGATGAAAATCCTTGTTTGTAACATCATAAATCAAAGGTGATATTTTATGAAGCAGTTATTTTTCTTTAAATGTACAACAGCTTCGGTAATGAAGCACGTGAAATCTGAAAACTTGCGTGGCAACAAGTGATATTGATAGGGAACTCTGGCAAGAACTGTCACACCATTTCATGTTTGAATTTGTCTTCTTCCTTTTTTCTTCATGGGTGAGATTTTAAAACCATAAACGCCACCAATAGAATCACAGTAAGTATTTAGTACTGTACCCGTAATCAACTGTTACGGAGTAATTCAGTTGTACTACCCTACAGCTCTGCATTAGATTGCAATTGTATAAGCGATTGTGATTTTATCAGTGGCGTTTATGGTTTCATAATCTCACCCATTAAAAAAAGAAAGACAAATTAAAACCTGAAATGGTGTGACAGTTTTTTTTTTTTTTTTTTTTTTTTGGGGGGGGGGGTCTTTTTTTTTTTGGGGGGGGGGCAGAGTTCCCTGTCAGTATCGCTCGTTTATTGGCACATTAGTTTTCAGATTTCTCGTGCTTCATTACCGAAGCTTTTGTGTATTTGAAAGTACTGCTTCATAAGAATAAGATTATTGGATATCACCTTTGATTTATAATGTTACAAACAAGGATTTTCGTCGCATACCTATTATGGTTTTTTTTTTTTTTTTTTTTACTTTGTATGCATCGTATCCACGTGTAACTTTAAGAAGGCGCGTGGAATTTAGACTTGAGCCAAAGACTTTGCATATTATCATTAAATTTTTTATTCAAAACAAGAAGTTTCCTTGGACTGAAAACCCCCTAAAATATTTTTATTACGCTTCCAAAATATATAATATATGAAGTTTTTTTGTTTGCGATTTTATGAATAATTAAAATTATTACACAAATATAAATACTATAGACGGGCTTCAATAAAGGCTAACGTCGCCCCAAGAATCTTGCGTATAAAATACATACACGCCATTAAAACCAAATAACAGCAATAACATGGCAGCCCACCGTAGCCCAGTTGTGATGCTTGCCTATATTAGTGGTGTTATACGCATCCCAAAGTCCATGGATCCTCCCTCGTATACCCCCACAACTCTATAATGTTCATTTTAACCCCCTCGAAGACTCTGTGCAGGGAGGTGGAAGAGAGAACTCTTCCACCTCCCTGCTCTGTGCTTACCTCTCCTGGTTCTAGATCATCTTCCTCTTAGGAAATCACAGCCCTTTCCACATCGGTCCTTCTCTCTGGAACAGTCTTTCCCCTTTTCTCCGTCAGAAGTCTTCTGCCAGTTCCTTTACACAACTTCTCAAATCATTTTTTTTTTTTTTAATTCTTAATTTTCAGTTACAGGAACATTATAATTTGATGTTGTTTTTTACACAGGGATGCATCGTTAGTATAGGCTATAATGATTGGGGTTTCTTATGTTATGACATGCATCTGTTCGCTATGCACAAGTAGTACAGTGTATATCGTTTGTTTTTGCATTTCATTTGTTCCAAGAAGATATCGAACAATTTTATTTGATAATCGCATGCGGTGGTTGTCTTACGTAATTTTCATGCTGGTTATTTAACAGCGTCACGAGCATCATTTCAGCGCTTTATAAGAAGAAAACATGAACGAGCCAAGCAAGCTTAGTCAAAATTTATCCCATCCCCCCCCCCCCCCACACACACACACATATACACAAGACACGTTCACGATGTAATCAGAATTAAGAGAATACAAATGAAAACACGAAACACAATGTTAACAGCTAGTAGTTTTCATGTGTGCTGCAAAATCACTTTCAGTCCCGCGGGCGGATAAATGATTTTGCAACATACTACATGTACTTTTTTATACTTCACTACAGTTTCAAAGAAGATAAAGAAGAAGGGAGAGAGAACTACACGTAGTACTTTGGTGGACGATAAAGACAAACAAAATGTCTCAATTGTCTGCTAGCTCGTGTTTCGCTTCTCGGCATCAACTATACGAAATCGGCATGAGGAGGGACAAAAACGTCTCATCTTTTTGCAGGCATCAAGGTCGACAATCGGAGTTGGTGATAAAAGACAGCTTACAATAAAGGTGACCGCGGAAAGACGATCCTTTCAGAGGGACAGCTAATTGAGTGAGCGGCTAGTATCTGTCCCGCACAATAGCATCCAAGCGGAACAGAGTGGACCCTCTTCTGATCTTGGAGATCAGTGCGAACCGAAGGCACTGGGATTAATCAGGGAGGTGAGTCTCACCTCCCTGGATTAATTAAACAAAGCTCACGGAGGGTTGGTACGCTGATGGTTTTCCCGCCGAGAAGAAAATGTGTCTTGCCACAAATTCGCTAATTTTCTCAATTTTCCTTAATCTTTACATGAAATAATTACCTCTACAGGTAAAACAGATGGCTATAGAGTTATCATTTGGCATGCCATTTTCATGACCAAAGACAAAAGACATCGTGGTGTTATAGTATTTGTATGAGCGTGGCTTGTTGCGGTGTTCTAACAGAGTGAAATTTATATATATATATAGGGTACATGTATATATATTTGCGCTAAAAAAGATAGTGTACATGATCAACCCACTTACGGAGAAAACAGGCGTGAAGAATAACGCAAACCCAATACAGTGTACGTACCATTGTGTACTGAGCATGTATCATACTAGCTGAATCTAAACATTGATACACACATGATTGTGTGCGTATACACATTACACAAACTGTCTTGCATAATATTCACGCTTTTATGCATACATTCACTAAACATTAAATTTGTTAATTCACAGTCTCGCCTATGGATCTAAAATTGTCTGAGTACTTTCTTCATTTCGTTAACATAGACATGACATCGTATCATTATGATGATTCCAAACTTGACTTCGAACGTCACGATTCTGTATTTCATTCGTTTGCTTTGAAATACATGTACTGTTGTATAACAAGCAATAACATTGTTTAGTCGATTAAAGTTTCTGAGGTCAGGAACTGTAATGGGGCAGGCTTGAAACTCCTTGTGCAATTTCTTGAAATATTATTCATTATTATGCATGTATCTATCTTTGAATGGGCAGTTAATATTAACCATCAAGTACACATTACTCGTACCTGCATATTCTTTTTTTTATATATAGCCTATACATCACATACACCTATCTGGATACAAACACGGATAATACCTGCATACAAACATAAATAATGTTGTTTAACGATTATTATCCACGATTCGTCTTTAGATTTTAGCATGAAATAGTTCAAAAATTATCTTGCGTCTAGTCTTTTTTATTTTGGTTTGTGTTTTTTTTTCTTCTCCAACTAATTGACGCTATTTATCATATAGCGTTGATACATTGGTAAACGAGTATGCATGACTGTATAAAAGTACGTTTGTATGCAGGTATTATCCGCGTTTGTAAGTCAAGTACTCAGCCGATTTCATTGCATAATAATCTTATTTCAACATCACAGTTTTAAGAAGGGAGTTGTGTGCCTAGACACATACAAACGTATATATAAGGCCTACAAGTGCACAAAGTAACATTGGGTCATGCGACATTGTAGTAGGTTTCTTCTCTCTCTCTCTCTCTCTCTCTCTCCCTCTTTTTTTTTTTTTTTTTAAGTTTGGTCATGTTCCGCCTAGATATTGACGATTGGAAACAGCTGATTTTGCGGATACCCTGTCTTTAATCATGGACCGATGCGTGCTCTGTCCATGATTCGTCGAATCCATCCTTTCGTTGAAAGATAATCTGCAAAATCGTCGGCCCTGTTCCGCCTTGACAATGACAATGAAACCATTTGAATTTGTGTTACGTAATGGCGAAACCCGCATCTTTAATCATGGACCGACGCGCGCCCAATCCGTGATTTGTCTTCATTCATGGACGGACCGACGCGCACCTGGTCCATGATTCCTCAAATACATCCCTTTGTTGGAAGATAATGTGCAAAATCATAGGTCCTGTTTCGCCTTGACAATGATGTTTGAAACTCCATACGGCTCAGGTTCTATCAGCGCTCCAGAACTGAGTAAGTTGGGAGCACACAATGTTGCTTTGATGAAGTCTCCTGTCCAACTCACTTTTATAGCCGGTTTGGCAATCACGTTATTTGGTATGGTCTTAAATGCAAATTCAAAATTTAACATAAATTTAGTCATGTACCAACTTGTAGCAAAATATGCAAATAAGGAAATCATATTCGTAGCATCAATGGATGCTAAAGCTTGGGTGAGTTGAGCTTGTTTCTACATGTAGTACTATCATACAGATCAATCGGTGAGGAGTGAAAAGGCGGGAAATGTTATGTGATGTGTAAAGTGTACACAACGGGATATAAGCAGGGTGCATGGATCACTAAGAAACCATTTGAGTTTGTGTTACGTATAATGACGAAAACCGCGTCTCTCGTTTCGATTGGTCGAGTCCATCCTTTCGCTTGAAGACATTCTTCAAAATTGTTGGCCCGTTTTATCCTGAAAATGTCGATTATGTTTCTGAACACAAACATGAAAATATCTGTTCAATTCTTAATTGTGCAGAATGAAGTATGAACATTATATGATGTTGTTTTGTACACATTAATGCATCCTTCGTATATGATTTGTTTTTCTGATATATTCTGCCATTAATTTCCCTATGCACAAGACTAGTAGCACATCGTTTATCTTTGCATTTCATCATTTTGTTCCAATAAGATACCATTATCGTTCCATTTGATTTAATAATCGCATGTGGTGGTTGTAATATTATAGGCCCTTTGTTCATGCCGTTTATGATTGTAATAGCGTAATACATGTACCTGCATACAAACATGCATGCAAACTGGTACTCATGTTCTTTAACGCTAGATATTATCATCGCTTAGTAATTAGCATAAAATAGTTCAAAGATAATAATGATTCATTTTGCGTCCGGTCATTTTATTTTGGTTTGCTTTTTCTTACAATTATTGTCAAATTTTGAATACCTCCATCGCCGTGCATACTTACGTCGATGCAAACCGGCAAACAGATGCAACAAAAGTAACGACTTCCCGTTCATAAATACCAATTCAGTCCAAGGAATCTTCTTACCATGTATTTTGAATTTAAAAATGTAATGATAATATGCAGAGTTCTTGACTTAAGTCTAAATTTCATGCGCCTTCTTGCAGTTAGTTGACGTCATATACGTCGTTTTGATTGGTGATGACTTTCATTAATGTTCCAGTGCGATTACTTTTCCAAGGAACGGAAAATTCATATTCCAAAGAAATACGTAATTAGGCAAAATATTTTGAAAATTAATGCGATATTTAATACTAAAAATATGAAGGTGATGTTTAAACTTGCCAAGTTTGTTAAAGTAATATTACAAAAGTTCTGTTCATAGTTCTTGTGAAAAGTTTATTGTTAGGTATAGTATCTCATCTCTTGCGTGTTTTCTTTTTCAAAACTGCCATTTTGTGATTCTTTAATGCTGTACAATATTGTAAACATAATGTGAACATTTCTCATACTCCGGAAGGGGTCGAAAGATAAAAGTTCAAAGTTAAAAAGATACGACGCATAAGTAATCAGCTGTTATGGTTCTGTAGTTGTTAGCGACTGTGATTTTATCGGTGGCGTTTGGTTTCATAACATTCTCCATTACATGTAAAAAAAAAAATACATATTCAGACATTATAAAATGGTCTGACAGTTCTTTTTTTTATGCCTTCGCCACGAAATGGTGCCGGAGTGGAGGCATTATTATTTCTTTTTTTTTAGTCAGAACTCGCTACCAATATGACTTGTTGCCACGATGATTTTTCAGATTTCAGTTACTTCATCACTTAAGCTGTGTAGGGCATATATGTTTGAAAGATGTGCTTCATAAGGAATCACTTTTGATTTATGATTTTCCCGCAAACAAGTATTTTCATTGCTCGCCTATTTTTTCTTTTTATTAGCTTACAGTCATATTTTTACGATGGTATTTGTTCTGTCTTTACATGGCAAGATTGGATTTTTTTTTCATCCAGGGTCAAAGAAGAAAGTGAAAGGAAGGAAATGAAGAAAAAAAAAAAACCCGAAACACCTGTTCAGCAGGCTTTTTTATTGATATACAGTAGTACAATGGTGAATGCAATACATCGAAATACCGTAGAGTTATATCAAAATAATTTGCTAGTGGAAAAATAAGCAAAGAAAATGGGATTCCATCGAGTTCTGAAATGGAAATTAAGTTAGCATTACAGACTGGATTTGAGCAAACTGATTGTCTACAAATTAATTTGGTTGAATTTCTTCAGAGACATGACTTCAGGGACATAAATTTTGGTAGCACTACATACGAGTGAACAAGCAAAATTAAGAAACAAAAAATAAATGAAAAAAAAAATGCTGGTCCCTAGACCACTTCTGTGCACGAGCGAGCGTCAGCCCCCCGTGCACTGTCTGTGTCACTCGCGTCATGGGCCTCGATGTCTAGATCTAGGCTAGATCTAATCGTAATCGCCGTCGTCAAGGTCATGGTCACTCGAAAATTGCATCATCAGAGCTCTTACATCAATACCACAAAGATTCAAGACTCATTATCATTGCTATCATGGTACTGTATAGGCCTACAGCCAATCTAATCCACAGCAACTTAATTACAATCACTTCCATCATAGTCACTGTCACCAAACACATCGCATCAGCAAACGATTCAAACATCGCAGACCTAGCTAGATCTATCGTTCGATCTACTTGCACACAAAAATGAAATGGGAGGTGTAAAACAACTACAATGCAATGTACTGTACAGTAAAGTTATGTAGAGTGCATGAATTGAATACTGTACTGTAGTCTGTACAAGAAGACGATCGACGATGGCATTTTACCGCAAAAAAAAAGAAAGAAAGAAAGAAAGAAATATATGCACACAGAACATCTTGTGTCAGAAAAAAAAATGGCAGTGGTAAACCACGATGAGGAAACCCAGGGTGAAAACATGAAGCTTGACGACGAAGGACGAAGACACTTAACGATAAAAATACCAGAAGTGTACTAACAGAACACGGAAACAAACGAGTGGGTGCAATTATTCAAACTTTGTCCTCTCGCACGACGTGACATGCCATGTCCGATCGTTCAATCAGAATAGAAAGAAAGAAAAAAAAAAAAAAACACTCGAACAAAAACTCACCTCGATTGTTGCGAACGAGATAATCACTTAACAAAAAACAAATGAACAAAACACTTTCAGAAGTACGATTGCACTCTGAAAGTAAAGGGATATAATGCTACGAATGAAGAGAGAAAAGTGAGAGAAAGTGGACGGAAAACCTAGAAAATTTACGCCACACTAGCCTACTACACCATGGACCTACAACATGCGACATGTATGGTAGCCCTACTGTAACTGCTATCGACCACCGTCTTTTAAACCGATCGTGTATAATTGGCGCACTGAACGAGATTTACCGCGGGGAGCTGAAACGAGGCGACGCAAGTTCGCCGGCGATATTTTTGCACTGAAACTTCGAATCGAAAAGGGAACAACGGCATTTGATAGAGCTGGATTTTCTCAATCACGTAGGTCAAGTTTTTCACGTGAATTTCAGTGTTAAATATTCTTAATCATCAAGCAAATAAACATTAGGCGGTCGATGAGTAGTAGGTCCAACCTCACACACAGTCTTGTGTACGGTACTGTACAGCTGTATATACCCAGGCCGGCCGGCCGGCCGTACGTACATTGTATACACATTACACATGTACGTACACGTGTGTATAAAACCACCCAAACAGCGGGTCGGAGCGGCGAGCGATGTCACTGCACACACACTGTGTGTACTGTATAAGGCAATGCTCTCCGAGTCGGAGAGCGCGCGCGGACGAATCGTGTAAATACTTCACGTTTCGACGATTACACGGTTCGGGTCAGCGGAGGTCGGCTTCCGATATAACGTGTAATTCGCGCGACTACGCGTTTCCCCGCGAGCGCACTGACTCGGAACACCTTTTGAAACGTGTAGTCGTGCCAAATACACGATACTGGCGTCTGTGTGGGCACTCGTCCGAATCGTGTAAACGTGTCAGACTTTTTGGTGAGCGGCACTGTATATTAACTTGAAACACAAACCAAGACAAGGAAATTCAGGGAAGCTTTTGAGGTACCAAAACTTTTTATTATCTTTAACTTGAGAAAGAGGGCCTCAAAAATTTGAGGAGCTCTAGCAGGTACCAAGAACTCACCTTTAACGTGCTGCCATCTGCAGCGGCGTAGTTGCAGTGGCTACACTTGTACGGCTTTTCCCCAGTGTGCTTACGCAGGTGCACTAGGAAGTTGTCCCTCTTCTTGGTGATGTAGCCACAGTGCTCGCAGATGATCGGGTCCACGTTGTTCTTGTGCATGGGCGAGTTCTTGTGCTGCTGCAGCTTGGAAGCGGTGACGAAGCTCTTCTTGCACGGCTCGCACCAGTGCTCCAGCTTCGCCTTGTTGTGCTTCTTCACGTGGACTTCGAGCCTGATGGGGGAGCGCGTGGTGTAGCTGCAGACATCGCACTTGAGGATGGAGGTGGCGCCGTGCTTGCGCAGGATGTGCAGCTTCATGCCACAGCGGGTCGCCAGCGCGTCGCCGCAGATCTCGCACAGATAGCTCCTCTGCTTCTTGTGCTTCTTCGTGATGTGCCGCTCGAGCTCGTTCTGAGTCTTGTACCTGGATGTTACGGCAAAATGGATACAGCAAAAATGAAACTAACTTTAATAGAGCATAGTGTATATGAACAGAGTACATTGTATATGTACATCAGGTAGTTGCCCTGGCGATAGAAATTCTGAAGCAGATTAGACCATCTAAAAATTGCTTAAGAATTATCTTGCAATCTTTGGTCAAGATGAAGTACAAGTATAAAAATGTCATGGTGTAAATTTATTCAAAACTGTAACAATAAATTGAGCTGCATACTGTATTCAAAGCAGCATTTAATAAACAAAAAAAAATTACCTTATGAGAGTACAAATCTTGCATTCAGCACAGAACTCCATGAAAGCTCTCAACCTGACCACTCATGAAAGTGTTACTAGGAAGCCCATTCACACACACACACACACACACACACAAATAGACTTGATCGCATAGCCTCTCACTGAGAAGTTGGATGTTCTTTTTGAACTGAAATCTGTTTGACTAAAAAGAGACGAGCTGTATTAAGATTTTTAATTTTGAATGAAATTAAAGGGGAAGGCTAGTAACTGATCAGTGGGAATCAGTGGAAATGCTGGGAGATGATTGTTCCAATCCTTATGGGATTCATTCAAGAGTTCATTGTATATCTATTGTTGTGTGAAAATAATTTGCTTCAGAATGGTCTCATATTCAAGTAATGTGCAGTTTAATGCTTCCAGGTTAGCGTCCCTGGTCAGTGACGGAGCATTAATCTGCACATTACTTGAATATGAGACCATTCTGAAGCAAATCATTTTCACACAACAATAGATATACAATGAACTCTTGAATGAATCCCATAAGGATTGGAACAATCATCTCCCAGCATTTCCACTGATTCCCACTGATCAGTTACTAGCCTTCCCATTTAAGCTGATTTTCACCTGGAATGGCATTCTTTGCAGGCAAATATCTTGCTCCCAGCATATTCCTTGCGAAGGAAAGGGGACGTGATGCCAAGCGACTCGCCAGTGGGAATGATGGCATCGCTCTTTCGGCTCTTCCGGAAGTGAATGGTCGTTGGGGGCTTGTCGCTTCCGGTGTGCTGCACGACAGTGATTGTGGTAGCCTCCGGATTCGACTGCGAGGCCCTCTGCGCGATTGCCTGGAAATCTACGTTGCTGTAGAGCGACAGCTTGGGCTCTGCTTGCAGGGATGGCTGCTTGCTACAACCTCCCTCTGTGCCACTTTTCTCTAATCCTGTGTCTTCTTGCACACCACTACTCTCTGCTTTCGGTTCTTCTGCAATCTGCTTTACTGGCACTTTGCTTGTTGGAACTGGAGCAGCATGCTGTATACTTGCATCCTTTTCTGCCGCTGGACCTGGGGCAATATCATTGGGTGCATCACCTAGACTCCAATCAGAATCCTGATTACCATCCCCACTATCAGAGGATTCTGGGGCAGTTGGGGCTACTTCCTCGCTAAAAGCACCATCTCCTCTAGCTTTCTGATTGCCCTTGCTGAATTCTTCTGTTGCTGGCCCTTCCTTTCTCTCCCCAACATGTCTCGATTTGTCCTCCTGCATAAGTTTCGCTGCTTCTAGAAGGGTTCTGGTCACATCACGCTTGAGATTTTCGACAACGCGAGAATCTTCACCGCTTTCAAATTGCTTGAAGACTTGTTCTTGATTCTGGCTCGAGTCGGCATTCTCACCACACTCATTGCGAACAGACTCCTTGCTAGCTCCTTGAGATGCAGTGTCAATATGCAACCCGTGTTGATCTTTGTATGGTTCAATTTTATCTCCATCTCCTTCACTTTCTATCCCCATGTCTACACTGTCTTCAAGAAGCAATTTCAGCGCATTTGATACTGCTGTTCTTCTGTTTCGAAGGCGTCGTCCAACAACACTCACATCACCACTTTTAACATCAGAGGGTAAAGCTCTAACTTTGAGGTCAGGATAACTAGGTGGACATTTTGTTCTAACCGTATTCTGGATTTCCTTGAACACTCGCCCCATGGCCATGCTACCCTCGCTCGATTCAACATCGATATTACCAGCGGAATCGGTGATTGTGTTCCCGACGGACTCGGCGTGCGAGAGGCGTAGGTGATGCCTCATTTCATCGCTGCGAGCGGTGTGCATCTTGCAAATTTTGCAACGGTACACCATTGCTACTAATAGAGAGGTATCAAAGAATCTCTCGTAAACACGAGTAGAACTACCTTCTGGTTGATTTGACATTGTGAAATAATATAGGCAATATCTATCGTGCTATGATGCACAATAAAAAGTCAAAGGAAACAATTACATTACAACGGTTTGATGAACTCACTTCACGAAAGTGGTAACAGTTAGAACCGTCGCGTGCGCGTGGAAGCATATTATAGTCGCCACAACACCAGCTACATTCACTCTTCACGCATCGGCGAAGGCATGCAGCCACGAGCCGCGTGAGTGTGGTAGACCTGGAAATTCCACAAGACCTGCTTCAAAGCACAAACGACGCGGCAGCTTCCACGCTACATCACCACACGCTCGCTCGTTGTTCGTGCAAGGATCCTGTCGAGACACTTTTTATACTGTAGTGTCTACACGCTCTAAATCAATGCAGTCAACATTACACAGGCCTAGCACTGTTGTCGGAGTAGTTCTGCGTTTGCTTTCTTTCCTCCATACAGTCATAAGTTCGCCTCCTCTTTCCCAGTGTTTTTAAGAACATGAACGATCATGCATACGTTCAACTCAGTGCAACCGTGACAATTCCAGCATGATTAGGTGAATTCCCGTATCGAAATTTGACTCACATAAGGGGTATGATGGACTTCTCTACGGAGTTCACTCCCAGTTTACTGAAAATTTCCTATTGAGTGATGGCGCCCTTCAGCATGACTGCACTGACTGCACTGTACTTACTATCAGCAGAGGGTCTAGGGAGGACTAGTGTGATGTGAGATGAAACTCGCCAACCCTCCCTGTTCTTCTGAAGACACTTTACCTTTCGATCCAGCGATTTAATGATGTAGGACAGTGGCGGATCCAGGGAGAACCGCACCGGGCGCAGCCTCCCCCCCCCCTTTTTTTTGTTGTTGAAAGAAAAGAAATGAAAAGAAAAAAATGAGGGAGGAGTGCGTGCGCTCCCTTTAAAGGCATAATTTACCATAATAATTGCAGATGAAACAAAAACCCAACATTAGTGCTTTAAATAGTTCTAAAATGAGAGTTAGGGATAGAAACAACCACTGTAAAAATTTGAATCCGTATAATCAATGTTAAGTATTGTTAAATACACAAAATGTGAACAATAGTTATAATAAGAATGCTTTCAGACTAAACCGTATACAGTTATGGTTTATTGAGAAAAATGCTGATATCTCCTCATATTTTAGGCTTTATTGCAAAAATTTTAAATCGTAGGATGTTTTGTGATACAACAGACCTACACATATGCATCAAATGTGATATCTTGAACATTTTTGAAATCACTGCTCCCAAAGGTAAACTGGACCTTTAATTTCTGAACGCGCCCCCTCTTTACGGAATTCCTTGATCGCCCCTGTAGCTTGTAGGACAATGACGGTCCCTTTTTATCGATCAAACTCAGTCTCAATGTTCAGGCCTTATACATTTTCCGCGCATGGACTTGTCAAGTTAATGAGTGTGTGACTGTATGAAAGCACAGCCAGTGTTCGAAAAAGACCTACAACCTATGATACTGGCTCATAAATATGAAGAGCTTAACGTTTCCAAACGGCGCTAAATCCATTGAAAAATGATGGATTTGGCGCCTTGTGGAGGCAAGTTCTTCAAAGATCACTGTTTTTTGTTTTTGTTTTTTTTTTGTTTTTTTTTTTACTAATCTACTCTTGAAACTTGATTCATTTTGCCTTCTCAGAGGTTGTGGAGATGACATCCAGTAGGCTCTGTAATTCAGGAATACTGTTAAAAAGAAAAACAAAGAAAAAACAAAACAAAACAAAACAAAAACACTGTTTGAATTGCCGGGAGGGGGAAAAAAAGTATTTCCTCACATCAAGCCGAGAATACTGTTTGTCAGTTTTTTTGCTGTGGCCTCTGAACTCCCTGTCAGCCGAGTGAAGAAGATCTTAAGGTATCAACATTCCATTCCCCCTAGGCCTGCGCATGTGAGCAAGATCCAGTAATTTGAGTTGTACAGGGCGTTTACAATAATATGAAAATAAATATGAAAAGAAATAAATTCACTCCAAAATTGTATCAACTTCATGACAAAGACAAAATGAAAATCACTGCAGAACGTTTCAAAAATGATCAAAATTGGATAAGAAATAAAGAAGTTATGGCATTTCTGAAAGTTTCGGAAACACTTTAAGAGTTTGTTTGCAAAAAACCGATAAGTCCGTATTTGTCAAATGGAGATATTTGCGATTAAAGGTCAAGAAAAATAAAGAGAATAATAAAAAAAAATTCTGCTTCTTTTGACCATAGCTTCAAAAATGTACCTTTATATGTAGTGACCAATATATCATTTAAAAGGTATTATTTTGTACTTTATGACAGAGACCGTACTTCAAAATCTTCAAAAATGGACTTATCGTTTTTTGCGAACAAACTCTCCAGTCTTCTTGACCATGCACTCGTTATGAATTAGGACCTACTCAATTAATCAAAAAAGTGATGATGTTATGCTTTAACAATGTTCTCATTCATTTCGTATAGAAATGTAAATCTCATATTTTTTTCCGGAGTGTATAAATGTAAACTTTCCTTAAAACAGCTCAAAAATCATCAATATAGAACAAATGTTACATCTGATATACTATGTATGGGAACATTTTTTTTTACATGCCTGTTAGCTAAAAATATATTTTTTCTAATTTCATATTACATACTCACAAGTGAAAAAAAAAAATGTGAGGGTATGACATCCTCACTCATTACAATATTATTTATAAAGACTAATCAAGACATGTTTTCTTCAAAAATGTGAACTTTTGAATGTCATATCTTCCTTATTCCCTATCCGATTTTTGTCACTCCTGGAATGTTATGAAATGATTTTTCTTCTTTCTTTTGAAGCTTTTTTTTTTTTGCGGGGGAGGGGGTGCGGATTTTATCTTTAGGTGTAGAGCCTATATACGTCTCTGCACACAAGTTTAATTTCCTCTGCTCACAAAGCTTGTATAATGATGTAGACAGAAAAATCCGTCTGCCTGGAGGAGCCTTTTATGTTTTTGGCTTTATCGGCAGGGGATTCCGTGAAGCCAGATGCAGTCTGCGCTGCGCAGAACATTATGACCGACGACCAGTTTTATACAGACCGATCTTTCGGTCAAGAAATGATGGTGACCATGCTGCCTGAGCGTATTCCAAAATGGATGTATAATAAGATTCCACGCAAAATTTAATTCACAAATCCTCTCTTCACGTAAAGATCGGTATGCATTTTTGTGCTTTGTTTCCCAATCTTCACCAATCTACACTCCTCAGATGGACGAGAACGAAGCTGCAAGTATGCGCACAATCCATCAATAAATCCTCCAGTTTCGATGAATCGCTTTGGAGCTGAACAACTAATCTCTTCTATCTGGCATACAATTTTGTGTTGTCAGCGAACATTTTTGACAGTTATATTCGGTCTAAACGTACCAATCACGACATGAAACTTTGTCTTTAAAGTAGTATTTGTAATTCAAACGTATAATTAAGACGTGTTTATATTATGACCACCTGGACGTCGGACAGACGTCACAAATATGACGTCTTAATCTTTTTGATGTCTTCCATTTTCAGTGCATATGCAACATTTTGACGTTAGTCTAAGACGTCTAAAATTAATGATGTCCATTTTCTTTGTTTATTTATGTCAAAAAGACGACATATATTACGATCCCATTCTGAAGTCTAAATAATTATTTAAATAATGTCTTTTTATGTCTTCCATTGAGCAAAAATACGCCTCCTTGTCGACAGTTTACGACGTTTTCCTGACGATGTCCAGCGCTGGCGTGAAGTTGACGTCATTCTGATTTCTGACGTGTCTCTGCTATCAGGGCTGCTTGTATAGGCCTACAGTCATAACCTCACACATTCTGCTGAAACATGATACATTGCATTCACTACTGTTCACAATCTATGTCCTAATGTCTTATACATGCACTAATCATCAACCATTAACAGAGTACCGCAGGAATTACAGCCAAATCTATCTCGAATTCAAAAAAGAGTCATTCTACATACCCAATGGTTGCCACAAAAGCACTCGTTGAAGCTGATGCGATAGACCTGCTTCCCACTAGCGACCTCACCCGCTCACAAGTTACTGCAGACTGCTCAATCTTTCCACCTTTAGGCCTACATTTCTAGCCCTGCATGGATACAAAATAGTATATCCAATTAACTTGGGCGTTGAAACCCCGCACATTCACACATCAACACAATGAAAACAATTCACTCTAACAATATACAGTAGTTTAAAACTGCTGAGGTCTCAACTACTGGACTACATTCCGTGGGGACTATACGTCATTATTATAGAAACGAAACTGTACTCAATCACTGTATTATCTTCCAAAAATACCAGGTTGCGCTCCCAGTGCATATATGCCA
Organism: Diadema setosum; assembly: GCA_033980235.1. Lineage (NCBI taxonomy): Eukaryota > Metazoa > Echinodermata > Echinoidea > Diadematoida > Diadematidae > Diadema > Diadema setosum. The sequence goes on from CM067065.1 coordinate 16,389,477, forward strand.
ACCCAGAAAAAGGGACTGCCACCTGTTTCGGACAATACAGCAATTCATCCAAGGCATTGCCGGTTAAAGTGTGTGTGTGGGGGGGGGGGGGAGGGGACTTCAGACTTCTGGTGCCAAATCGGATGAAAAATAAGGAGGTTACGACATTTTGAAGTTTCGCTAACTTTTCAGGGAACAGTTCTTGAACGGTCAATATGAATATGCAAATGACAAAGTGACCATGTCATACCCTCACATCTAACTGTCGTAATAGTTTGTACATACAATTTTGAAATTTCCAGTTTTTCATTCAAATGCAATGCCCGAGGCTCAAATCCTGGTATATCCAACTGATCACTATTCTGAAGTTATTCAATCAGGAATAGCATCGTGTTTCAGACTTCAATGACAGAAACATTGAATTTTCGTCATTTTTTGTACAGGATCAATGGAAAATTGTGAGGTTATGACATGGTTAGCTCACTCATTTGCATATCCACTGTACAAGAACTGTGTTGCAGAAATTAGCAAAGGTGCAAAATGTCATAATATCCTTATTTTTTCATCCGATTTCTGTCAAATTTTTACCGTTGAACGCACAAGATTTTACTCTTTTTTGTATCAGATTAACTTATATATTTAAACTGGGGGAACTCCATACCCTCCAATTAAATGCCGGGAGGCTTATTCAATGTGTCGCAGTGCCCCCTCCTCTCCTCCTCGTTGAATTATCATGATAATTATAACTTTCATTAAAATACTACAGTATTGCTTCGTTTTATCATTTTTTTTTTCGCACTCCTCTTCTGGCGGTTTTCTGTATCAAATAGTAAATAAGTCTCTTGATCTCAAATCGGAAGTCCTGAGTTCGAGACTTGTCAAGTGTGTTATTATACAAATGATGCACATGCAGGATAGAGTGTGTTAGTGAAGGTGCGGCGCGCTCGAGAGTATTGACAATGGTGCGACATGCACGAGGCGCAGCCGAGTGCATGTTTGCAACCGTTGTCAATACTCGAGAGTGCGCCGCACCTTCACTAACGTCACGAAATAATCCTGTGCATCATTTGTTTTATAAAATGGGTCGAAAACTAACAGCATTATTCACGTACCTTTGTGGGTCAATACCAGTCAGCTACATGTAGCACGTACTCGCTCAAAAGTCAAGATCCGAAGATGTTCGTCCCAAAAATTTACGCACGTCGCACTCGGAAATCCCGCACATAAGTACTGTAGGATTGTACGTACGTATAAGAGTATACGTACGCCACGTGTTGTGCACAAGAAAGGCCGCCGGCTGTTGTGGCAGCCCGCGGCCCGAACTAGAAGTTGTTTACAGGATTGACAGCGCGTATAGTAGCGCGTGACGCACTTGTAACAACTGATTGAGTGCGCACTGCTAGTGTAAACATTGTGACGTACGTACGTCAGGCCAGGGAGGTGGAAGAGAGACTCTTCTTAGTGCATTTACTAAGAAATTAATGCACGCACACGTGACTCATTTCAGCGCTTCCAATTGGCTACATTCTTGAACCCATTTTATAAACTTTTTTAAACGACCGAGGTGTTTCACCCATAATGGACGACCCTCTCAACCAAGATGTAAAAAAAAATGGTACCTGATATTGCTGAGGTTATGATAATTACAGGGCCTTCTGGCCTTCTATTCTAACATCTTTTATGAAATGAGGCCCTGATGGAGGAGCAGTGCCAACACGTGAGATAGACAATTTATTTATGTAATTCTATTCTATTCTATATTCTGACGTTTATTCTATTCTATTCTATTCTATTCTATTCTATTCTATTCTATTCTATTCTATTCTATTCTATTCTATTCTATCCTATTCTATTCTAAGGTTAAGACGCCGACACAGGCTGTATATTTGCAGATGAGGCTTCTATTGAGATGAAGTAAAGTATTTAGTTCTAAATCTCCTATCACGTCTGCTTTCTTGTCACTCCCATAACACACACTTATGAACTGATCTCACCTTTTTTTATCATCAAGATCATGAAACCATGTGTTTTACAAATACATTAAACTACGGTGTAAAGGATAGTATTTCATACCTTTTACACTTCAAAACAAATTTATACATTGTCATGTTGGCATGAAAATGTACAAAAGTCAAAAAAGTAAAACGAAAATAATGATAAGACTCTTCCTTCTTTCGTTCTGCTGTTATTATACAAATTTTGTAGAGTAACACTGTGTGCTTCTGGGCAAGTAGTTTTGTTCATAATAGGCTTTGGCACGTTTTACACACCTAATTTGCGGGAATGTATTACATTTAGGATATTCTGAAAGTATTTTTTTTATTTATGTTTTTATTGATTTTCAAAATTCATTGCAAAACATAATTAGCATAACAATAAACAAATCAAATAAAACGGAAAAAATCAAGGAATTAATCAAGGAATTACAAAAGAAAATTAGAAAAAAAGAAAAAAGGCAGTGTGAAACAACCATGTATCAAAATAAAGAGGTAGCGATATGCTGATGGCAAATAATTCTCAGGTCATGGCTGTAAAGATTTATAGGGCCTATCTACCGCTAATATGTAGCTGTTAATTCGTTGACGGTTGTTTATTACATGCAGACCACAGTCGTTGGAAGTGATACTTGTACCAATGGACATAGAAAATATTTGCCAAAATATATAACTATTCCAAATAAGAAATAGGCAGTTATGTCCTGTCGACTGCAAAATATGTCCCAAGTGACCATTCTCATTATGACGTCATGGTTCTGGAGGATGCTGGAGGAAAGACCAACCTGTACTGTGCCTACCCTGGTAAGCTTTTCCTTGTCACTTTTTGTATTCATGTTGATTATTGAGATGTTTTTACATTCATGAATTTATAAAGACAACTACTTGCAAAGACATCTCTTTCCTTTAAAATGAGGACCCAAACTGCCATCCTCGTAATCATCCGTATTCCAAGTATCCAGAAAGAAAATGATAAAGAAATACTCTCTTTATTCTTCATAGAGCGTTGATTTGTTGGTCTTTATTTCTGTTCTGTCGTTATTTTCATTGATGATGATGATTTCAATGGTTGTAAACTAGCTTTCAGTTATATTCAACAACTTGGTTCCTCCGCGTGTAATGTAGTCCTCTAATTCTGGAATAAATGTGGATATTACTGTAACAAGCTATGTGGATCAAATGCTACGTAAGTAATACTAGTCATGTAGTATACGAAACAGAAATCAAATCATCTCCATTGCTATCTTTTGTTTTATTTTGTTGTGTTTTTTATTGCGATTTTCCGTGACATCACTAGAGCGGAATGATATTTCAGTGATCGACCACACCCATTCCTATATACACATACGCGGTTTATGAATGTACGGCTTTACAACCTTATCCCCCTTCAGAGACCTGAGCGCTATACTGACATGCGTGCCATAACCTACGCCTTAGGAAAATAGATCTCTGCCATTCACTTTTTTTTAGAAAGTATTCTATTACTGTGTAGCGACGCAGACCGATAATTCAAGAAACACAGGTAAGAAGCTTGCACTGTTTAAAGAACAGAATTCCAATTTATCTATTTTTGTTGGCCTTACCATTTAGTAGATTTCATGACACAGGAACATTGTATTCTGAATGAATACTTCTTCTTTTTTTTGTTCCTTTCAAAGGCTGTTTAATTTTGCGCATTATTATTTTGTTTGAAGAAAAAAAAAAGAGAACATAGTAAAAATGAAAATGGCGTGTGTCTGCGTTACAAAATGTAAATAATTTGTGCGTGACAGCTGTTTGTCACATGTAATAAAACTTGGCTAGTCGTGTTACATTAAATGATTCATTACGAATAGCTCAGAGTATGCGGTGCAATGGGCCAACTATGTTTTTTTTTTTTTTCAAAATTGACGTATGATACTTGTAGAAATTTCATCTCTGTCAACATTAAAAATAGGAAAGAAATGAAAGTTTCACACGGGTTTACCAAATAATTGTACTGATATCAGTTGCAACCACCTATACGCAAATGAGTTGAGATGCTCAGTTGATCAGATCACTGATTTTTTTTCTTTATTGATAAAACCACAAAATGTCTTAAAGCAATAAGATGTTACCAGTGTAAAATGACAACTGTATTTTTGCTTTGCTCTTTTGTAATGTAGTTATGTCTTGTTGAATTATCAATGTATATTCTTTTTTTCATGTTTACTCGAGAGAAGCAGAATAACTGCAAAGAAACTTATAAACAGCTCTCCTATATTGGTTGGTTCGAAATGCTCAAGGATTGCTTTTGGTTGATATTTTAGCATCTGTATGCATTTTTTTTTTTTTACATTTGTAAAGAAGAAGTTATGTTTCTCTTTTATGCATAACGTACCATGTCGAAATAGTCTAAAATGTCGAATGTAGGTATGCATATTACAATTGTAAGTGACATTTATTATTTATTTTTTCAGTGTCATGTCATTATACGTTCTATAATTGGCAAATTTCACTCTATAAGTCTGATAAAAATTCATTGGATCTTTCTCTTACTTAAAAAAATAATGTTCTTTTGGTTTGGTTTTGCAGAGCGTAGCTATGTATAGGAATGGTATAGGTTCAAAGAAGGAAACTCTGCAGTTGTCACATTATGTACTTTATTGCGTCGCTACTTTGGAATCTTTTCAGTGTACATTCAAACTAAATACAGATAATATTTCTCACGAAGCCCTTTACTCATCTAGTAGTAATGTTTCTCCCAGCTCTTCCAAGAGCTATGGAAAATTGCCTTTATAATACAAGCTGCTAAATACAAGAAAGAGACATATTTCCCAGATGAAAGCAGATTCCATACAGCGAATCATCATGATATACCAACCAAATATTGCATGCTCTATTACTGGATTATACTGGGATTATAATGGATTATAGATCGACTAGTACTATAATCCCGAGCGCCGTTTTGTTTCACCAAGGCCACCCCTTTTAAGACCGAGGTAAATTAGTGTTTGGAGTGCTACCCAAGTAAAGTGCACCGATAGAACATGCACTATTAAAGTACCTCCGCCATCAGTAAGTGAAACCCACGGCCAGCGAAGGTTAATAGGCCTGCTGTGTCTTTGGTTCCGTAAATTTGTCTGTCTGTTGAAAGTGACTTAAGAACGGACCAATAAATTTTCCCCAAACTTGCAGGGTGTGTATGTAATGAGAGAAACTATTATAATTTAGCGCTGCGAGGTCAAAGGTCAGAGGGGCAAAGAGATACAAACAAGGTTCATCTCGTAATACCTTAGGAACGGATAAATAGATTTTCACAAAATTTGCAGGGTTATAATATTTATATGTTTATAATGAATATCAGCGTTGCGAAAATCTAAACCTCCCTTTAAGCGTAGGCACGTAATTGGTATACGACAGTGCACCGTACTATTTTTTTTTTTTTTTTTGCACTATTACTTAGGCTACGTGATGCAGTCTACCCAATATCATACCATTATATCATACCATGAGTCCTGCCAAGTCCTATAATTTCGTGAATGTGCTGTTTATTTCCAAGTAACCATTGATGTTTATCTTTACCGAGGTGTAAACTGGTGGGCCTAACTGGTAATGCTTGGGTTAGGATACAGTTCCTTCCGGAAGAGCAGTACTGTACCACCATCGAAGATTTTACAGTGGGTAAAAAGGACCTTGTCAGTACCATTATTGTTATTGTAATGGTTTATGCAATTATTGTTATTTTGTTAACTACTCTTTATTTCTTTGGTTTCGTATGTTGCCATGTATAATGTTCCTGTTTATGAATATTATGATATTGATGCCTCATTCTGTGTGAGTGCAATGTAAAGTTTTGATGACACAAGGAGAAACACCTCTGAATCGACCACACTCAAATTCCAGTTCAATCTTTAATAGTGACGTCACAAACGACGTGTCTGTGGTTCGCGAATTCCCGAAGCAAATTTCATCCTTTACTTTATATATGGAATTGAATCTCCCTTCAAGAATCATTAATTCTCGTCAGTTGCATATAACATCAGAATAAAATCATCATAATTATATGTATATAATTATGCATAAAATTAAATACATAATCACGTATGTAAATTCATATAATGCTCCTTCTTTTCTTAGTGTCCCAGTGAACTCCAATATACCGCGATGAAGGTTTTAAAGCGACTTCATATTAATATGATGATAGCTACTCTGGCACTTCTAAGAGGTATGTAATTCCTGCACTGAAAAAAAAAAAGTAGAGAAGAGAATGTTGAAGCAAATTTGCCGATAACAGGTCAATCGAAGTTAGAATCTTGCCACATTTATTACAATGAACAGCTTGCGAATTCAATGTTTGCATCATCACAATGCCAATGTGTGTTCTACAAAATTGTTTTTTAATGTCTTTGGCCTATCTATAGCATGTTTCTACTTTCTTCCATTTTAATGATTTTGTCTTTTAAGAAAGAGGTCATACATAACAAACAACTTGTGCATTCAGTGTTAGCATCATCAATGTGTGAATTGTTTTTATATCTTTATCATGTTTCAATCTTCTTCCACTTTAGTAATTTTGCCTTTAAAGAGAGACGCCATTCATTTCATTCTTTGCCTAATAACAACTCAGTACTAATCATATTCATATAGGATCGCCGGAAAAAAGAGAAAAAAATAGCAATCATATATGGAAAATTCCATGTCCCGGCCGTTTGTTCAATAATTTTGGCTTATCTTTTTCGATAGAAATAACGAATCATCTGTGCTGTTATATTCAGTTGCCATTGTTTAAAACCTTTGTAAATGTCCTTATTGTAATGCATGTTCTTGCGGTCACATTCACAGTCTTTACAATTACATGAACAGTCTTATCATTGGATATACACACTGTTAGAATCTTTTCTATTGCCATACACAGGTCCTGGTATATGATGCATGTTGCAGGTAGGATGAACGTGCAGGAAATTTATGAATAAAATCTCGTTGATACAAAGGATAATATTAACAGTTTTATAATATTTCTTACTATGCATGCACCTTTTAAGCGTAATAGTGAAGAAACCAAAAAAAAAAAGCGAAAAATTAATGTCAAAAGTTAGATAGCAAATAATTGAATCTGTGAACATTTTGTTACGACCACAATCACTATGAGAATGATCGCACAAAAGAAACAATCAACTAATGTTCAGGCGGTTTATTAACAGTGATATTGTGGGTGCAGTAATGATCAATAGAAACAATTACAAATCGGTAAATGGAATCACTTACATATTTTGTTATCAAGTAATCCTTTGAAAATGTTCACATACGATTTTCGATGCACCGATGAATGATCCTTGACGCACAGATGAATGATTCCTCCGACGTAACTCCAAAGGCGCAGGTTATGATAGTCCACGGTATAGATCCGGGGTAAACTCCACGATTAGTCCACAGCGAAACGTGCAGAATCCAAATGTTATGACGACCACGTCCAGTTGATGCGTTGAATGATGATTCACTTTATATTGTCCAGCAAGGAATCCAGCCCGTCACAGCTTTGCCATTATAATGTCCGTTGACACTAAAATATGGAGTTTATCTCCAACGTAGGCAAATTAATTCTCTGCAGGCAAAATGTCTCCCAGGCCTTATCTCCACAAACACAGTTTGTATAGCAGGTCAGCAGGTAACACAGGACTGACTATAACAAGTCGCTTCAGAGCCAGAAGTGACGTAACTCTCAGAGCAGAGGTGTTGGGTACTCTGCCTACCTCAGAATTTCTCCTGCTTATCATACTATCCATTCACCCCTTTCACCCCTTTACATTCTGTAATTTTCTCCAACCTGGGGCCACATACCTGAACATACTAGCAAGTCCAAATTCCAGGAATCCTGGATGACTCACTGCCTAACTATGTGCATAACATCATTGCCAAGATTAACTACCAATCACATTGGGCTACAGGGGCAGTGCCTCACTCAGCCAAATATGTAAGCACTTCCCAGAATATTCTGGAATGGGGTAAATCATTCTAGGTTAGGTGAGCTATAATGTATTTCCTGTCACATGCATACATGTACTGTAGCTACATTTTATACCACGTAGAAAATTCTCCACTGATCTGGTCAGCCTGTATGTATACTATAATCTATATCATATAGAATGTTCTCCATTAATCTGGTCACCCTGTGTACATACAATGTACACATTAAAACAACCATGCATATATACAGCCTTGATACATGTACATAACTACTTGTGAGTACATTTGTGACAATATAACATACAATACAATGTGATCATTGATAATATGTGACCCTGCACCTCAAAACAAACAAAAAGTCGCCAGACATGAATTTTTAGTTAAGACCATATTCTGAAAGAGCAGACTTTAAGCTTTAAAATGATGTATAACTCAAATCAAATGGACTCTCCTAACCTATCTAAATATTGGAAAGAAAGCACAAACTCAGGAAAAGTGTGAACTGAGAAAAGAGGCTCTGAAGTACAGTCCTATTCAAGCGCTTAATCTTTACCAAACCGTGCTGGCTGTGCGATGAATGGGACAAAAAACAGGAAGTAAACCACCAGAGTAACAACAATGAAGAGATTATTAGATTAAACTGAAATTAAGCATGCCTCATTAACACATCCTGTCCATCATTAATGCCAACTTTCAAAGCAGTAGCACTATCCTTTCAAAAGTTATTAGAGTTGAAAGTGAAGAGTGTGGACAAGGTTTTTCAGAAATGAAAAAGGGATTCTAAAGACACACCTAATCACACTATTCTACCAAAAATGTTCGAGATAAACTGATAAAGAAAAAAAAACCACACTTTCCTGCCCGTTTTATGATACCAAATTTTAGCATAATGTAAAAGAAGACCTGCTCTTTCAGAAAATTATGAAAAAGTCAAGTTCGGCTAGGTTGACCCATTTCACTTATTTTCAGTCCTCACGCAAAGTCAGTGTCTGCGACTTTATGTTCGTTTTGAGGTGCACGGTCACATATGTAAGAAATGTACCGTGAACATTGATTTTATAGACGCAGTGCTATTAGAATTGAATTCACTTGTGTAAGGAACAGCAGTACAAATGTATACCTTTTGTCGAACAACGCACACTTTCGATGGAAATTGAATGATTCCTTTATGCTGTTGCTAACATTTAGTGCAAAATTGGACGAGGAAACATTATTTGCTCCGTTCAGGCGCCTTTTTTTACAGTCTTCTGTCTTCCTGTCAATGAAATGTCCATTAGGAACATATAAGACGGAGAAGAATGAATTAAAAGTAAGCATGGATCTTCATTCCTCCAAAATTATGTTCTGATGACATCATTTAAACTCTGTGGAGTGTAATGTGCTCTTGTGATCAAGAAATTTTGTTCAATGCAATCTGCGTGTTTCATCAGTATCGGGCTACACTAATATATCGCGGTTTGATGATTAAAGATTTAATAGCCGCTGGCAAATAGATGTTTATTTTCTTTACGATGTAGTTTACTACATGCAGACCACCGCCGCTGCAAGTGACACTTGTTCCAATGTACCGAAGGACATGGAAAATCTTTGCCCCAAGATCTTCTCCGAGAAGACAGGCAGTTATGTCCGGTCGACACCCAAATATGTCCCACGTGACCATCCTCAGTATGACGTCATAGTTCCTAAAGCAGCGAGAGGAAAGACCAACCTGCACTGTGCCCGTCCTGGTATTATACTTCTCAAATTTGGGATTCATGTTGTTTATTGTTATGTTTGTGTATTTTATTTCCTATCAATTGTTTTTCTTTTGAACAATTAACAATTTCTTTTTTACTTTATTCCCAGTCTTTCTTCCCCTTTTTGCATCCGTTCAATTTCTATTGACGTTCTGTACTTGAGGGGCCCACATTCTACAAGCATTGTCTTTTTAGTGGGTCCCTCCATTTTTCGATGTCTTACGTATTATGTCGTCCTTATCACTTCAGTCAAGTTTCATTACAACGTATTTCTTATTCCAAGGTTCCTCGATTTTATTTTTCTCAATTTACTTTGTCTTGACTATGCAACCTTATTCTCTGTTACCAAAGAAAGTGAAATGTTTATGTTCTTTTCGAAAAATGAAATAAAGCATGAATTGAATGAATTGAATTGAATGAAAGGAAAGAGATCGGGACAGTTTTGGCTTCGAGTAACGAGATTTTCCGCTCAGGACCGACCTCAACGTATTTGGAAAACGTGTGAAGGTGTTCTTAGAATTCAGCCATGAAACTGAAAGTGAAAACAGATGGATATTTGTGTTTTTCCATCAGAAAAAGTGTAAGCCTATGAGTGACAAGAATTACCATAATCATACTTTCTCTTGCACACAAATACTAACATTAGAGGAAACAATTCTGTGTAGAAAAGAAGGAAAAGGGGGTTAGCAAAACGATATCTGTTGACAGATAACGGGAGAGAGAGATAGCGGGGAAGGGTTAGGTTAGAAAAACTGAAATTTCCAACATGAAGACAGAAAGTAGTTGTAACAGATGTAAGAATAAGTTTGTTTATGCTATCACGAATTATCCAGTAGACTGTGTGCCAAACCCCTGTCTGAATGAAGGGACGTGCACGGAAACTTTGGATGGCTTTACCTGCAAGTGCCCGAGGTCCTTTGGCGGAGAACGATGTGAAGTGGGTATGTATAGAAAGTTTGTTTATAATTCTCATTACTGTGAAATGATTAAGAGCATTTCTTCTTCAAAAGCGCCGCGTATTGTTCTGGATCGTGGTTCGCATCTCGGTAGGCAATAAAACGCAAATGCAATCATTGATCTCAAATACCATATTAATGGCTACAATCAATGCCAGAGATCGGCTCATGGCGAGTCACTCATTCTGTCTGAATGCTGCACGTGCATGTTGAGTGTACCGGAGGATTGCATACCGTGGATTCACGTTCCAACCAAAGTGTAGACGAGGTAATGTCTGGGTAGTGTAGTGCTAATGACCCTAGCTGGTTAGGGTGGAGTTTGGCAGATGTTACAGCGACAACTACTGAGCAGCATTTGCAGGGACGTTAGTTAAAAAGGGTTTAAAAACAAAACAGAGTTACAAAACAAAACAAAACAGACGCTCTCCGGATTTTGTAGCTTTAACTCCCACGGTAAGAACTTTTTGCATTTTGATTTTGAGGGGGGGACCACGGTAAGAACTTTTTGCATTTTGATTTTGAAAATGGTGCAATTTGATGCATGTTTTTGCGCGTTTTATCGACGTGAAACAGTCCCACTTGTTTAAGGTAGCAGTATATTTTAGTGTAGATTATTATTGAACAATTTGCCTATAAAATGGTATAATTAAACACACTTCTCAATATCAATTCTTTTCACTGAATATCATGAACGCGACTGAACCCGAGTGAGCGGAGCGAGCGAGGGGCGAGGGGAGGGTGTGGGAGGGGGTGTTCCCCCTCCCACGGTAAGAACTTTTTGCATTTTGATGTTGTAAATGGTGCAATTTCCGAATTTGATGCATGTTTTTGCGCGTTTTGTCGGCGAGAAACAGTCCCACTTGTTTAAGGTAGCAGTATATTTTGATGTAGATTATCATTGAACAATTTGCCTATCAAATGGTACAATTATTTAAATACACTTCTTGTGTTAATTCTTTTTACTGAATATCATGAACGCGACTGAACCCGAGCGAGCGGAGCGAGAGAAGGGGGAGGGGAGGGTGTGGGAGGGGGGTGTCCCCCCTTCCCACGGTAAGAACTTTTTGCATTTTGATTTTGAAAATGGTGCAATTTGATGCATGTTTTTGCGCGTATTATCGACGTGAAACAGTCACACTTGTTTAAGGTAGCAGTATATTTTAGTGTAGATTATTATTGAACAATTTGCCTATAAAATGGTATAATTTTAAATACACTTCTTGTATTAATTCTTTTCACTGAATATCATGAACGCGACTGAACCCGAGCGAGCGGAGCGAGCGAGGGGGGAGGGGAGGGTGTGGGAGGGGGGTGTCCCCCCTCCCACGGTGAGAACTTTTTGCATTTTGATGTTGCAAATGGTGCAATTTGATGGATGTTTTTGCTCGTTTTATCGACGTGAAACAGTCCTACTTGTTTAAGGTAGCAGCATATTTTAGTGTAGATTATTATTGAACAATTTGCCTATAACATGGTATAATTTAAACACACTTGTCAATATCAATTCTTTTCACTGAATATCATGAACGCGACTGAACCCGAGCGAGGGGAGGGTGTGGGAGGGGGGTGTCCCCCCTCCCACGGTAAGAACTTTTTGCATTTTGATTTTGAAAATGGTGCAATTTGATGCATGTTTTTGCGCGTATTATCGACGTGAAACAGTCACACTTGTTTAAGATAGCAGTATATTTTAGTGTAGATTATTATTGAACAACTTGCCTATAAAATGGTATAATTTTAAATACACTTCTTGTATTAATTCTTTTCACTGAATATCATGAACGCGACTGAACCCGAGCGAGCGGAGCGAGCGAGGGGGGAGGGGAGGGTGTGGGAGGGGGGTGTCCCCCCTCCCACGGTGAGAACTTTTTGCATTTTGATGTTGGAAATGGTGCAATTTGATGCATGTTTTTGCTCGTTTTATCGACATGAAACAGTCCTACTTATTTAAGGTAGCAGTATATTTTAGTGTAGATTATTATTGAACAATTTGCCTATAAAATGGTATAATTTAAACACACTTTTCAATATTAATTCTTTTCACTGAATATCATGAACGCGACTGAACCCGAGCGAGCGGAGCGAGAGAGGGGGGAGGGGAGGGTGTGGGAGGGGGGTGTCCCCCCCTCCCACGGTGAGAACTTTTTGCATTTTGATGTTGCAAATGGTGCAAATTGAAGCATGTTTTTGCGTGTTTTAACGAGTTGAAACAGTCCCACTTGTTTAAGGTTGCAGTATATTTTAGTGTAGATTATTATTGAACAATTTGCCTATAAAATGGTATATCATTTAAATAATCTTCTTGTATTAATTCTTACACTGAATATCATGAACGCTGTCTGCAGTTCAGCAATCAAACAGAAAAAGCATGCACACGAGGGTGTAGATAGGGGCATATCCCCTCCCACACGAAGGTGATTTTGCGTTTTCAGACCTGAAATTCAGCGATCTGGTACAAATTTTTGGTGCAATACTTTTTCATCGAAGTGTTAAAATCACGGAATGTAGCTCTTATTCCGAATGTGCACCATCTGTGTGTATGTATAAAGTCTAGTGAGGTAGAGCTTAGGGGAAGGGGGATTCCCCCTCTCGCTCGCGGAGCTTTTGCGTTTTTAGAATTGAAATAAAGCGTCTAAACAGTCTACTTCTATGAATGGCGGAAGGGGGGGGGGGAGGGGCGGGCGATCAGGGAGAAGGCTTGGGCGAGTGTTATCTCCACCCTTCCCTTCCGATGGAGCTTTTGCCTGAAATTGAGATATCTCGTATACGCATATTTGATGGAATCAACATTTGGGAAATAAAAAAAAAAAAAAAAAAAAACCTGATTTGGGGGGGGGGGGGCTGAGGGAGGAAAGGGTAGATTAAAAGGGGAAATTCCCCTTATACATGAGGGAACCTTGAGTTTTCGGAATATAAGTGATAAGTCTTGTGCATTCAGAATTATTCATATTTTGTGTGTGTGCGTAAATCTAAAAAGTGTACTAAGATAGGGAAACAGGCACAGAGGGGGAGGGTTTGGGAGGGGGATACCCCCTCCCAAGCACGAGAGATTTTGCATATTTTGAATTGAAATTCAACGATCTGGTGCACACCCTGAGTGAAATATTCAAAAAAAATATCTTATTTGATGAAAGGTTGCAAAGGAGACCCGCTTCATGTGCACGCATTTTTTTTTTCCGCCTCCCAAATCCCCGGTCCAAATCTTAGGGGGGGGGGGGGGGGGGGGCGACCGCCCCCATCGCCCCCCCCCCCCCCTGGCTACGCCAGTGGACCCTATCCCTAAACCTAACCCTAACCCTAATCCTAACCCTAACCATCAAACCCTAACCCTAACCCTAACCCCAACCCTAACCATAACCATAACCATAACCAAAAACCCTAACCCAACGTTTTTCCCATAGGTTTAACACGCGCCATGCCCCAATCTGTGCCGTCTTATAAAAAAAAAAAAAAAAAAAAAAAAAAAACGCCACCTGACAACTCCCCCGGTAGCCTTTAAACAAGGCGACTCGCTCTGCGTGCCCCCGTGTAGCGCTTTACCCCACAAACCTGTTGGCCGGCGAGTGGAGCGAGCCGCCTTTAGCCACTCGTTCAGGGATGTGTACTTTTGTCGTTGTTGTTGCTTTATATTCTTTGACAAATTTGCGTACAAATTTGACGCAGAAAATACACACGGCACCAAAGCAAGCCGCGCGCGCTTGCTAACAAATTTGTACGCAAATTTTGGTGCCGTGTGTATTTTCTGCGTACACATCCCTGAACGAGTGGATAAAGGCGGCTCGCTCCACTACTCGCCGGCGTGGGGTAAACGCGCTATACGGGGGCACGCAGAGCGAGTCGCCTTGTTTAAAGGCTACTCCCCCGGAGGACGTCTCCCCCGAGGACGTCTCCCCCTGGGGACTACTCCCCGGGGGGACCACTCCCCCCCCCCCCCCCGGGGACAACTCCCCCGGAGGACTACTCCCCGGGAGGACCACTCCCCCGGGTGACCACTCCCCCGGAAGACTACTCCCCCGGGGGGAGCGAATATTTTTTTTTTTTCGTAAAAGGAAACGCTACAGGACATGAATTATTCATAAGTTTAGCTGAAATTTTGAAGTGCGCAAGCGCATGGACTTAGCTGACTACATGATGAACGGACTCGCATAGGCCCTACTGTACATTATTTACATACATGATCACGTGTGATCACTGCGTGCGTACGTACGTGTTCGTTATTCAGTTAACATACTAGTATTCGATTCGCAGTTCATGAGAGCCCTACGTAACCCTGCTGGAAATATGCGGGCAGCTAGCTCAGCTAGCCGCGAGCATCGTGATTGGTCAGCCAGGGCAGCCAGCGTGGATAAGAGAGCAGGTACATGCGTAGTTCACGTAAAATGTACACTTTACAAGTCACAACTTCTACAGCCATAGGCTTGTGGAATTGATGCCACATTATCACTATTCGTACATGCATAAATGGCCAAATAAGAGCTCTTTCGAAATCTTTTGCACGACAATTTTTGTGGATCGGGTACTATAGTATTAGTAACTTACACCGCTACGACAGGCAGCACTTCTCAGTGCTGCCAGTGAACATGGTGACTCGAACTTCTCGAGTGCAATTTCGAATTACAACGATAAGATCATTACAAATCCACGTGTAAACATGTAATAATAGTAGACCGAACTTCAGTAGAGTCTAGTTCTGTGTTTTCAAACTGATTAGATAATTAGAAGTAGGTGATATGTCGGCGTGATTGTATCAGATGTACAAGGTGATATGTGTGTGCAATGTGATATGTGTTGTAGAGCTATCGCAAGCGACAGTTATTTTCCTGCATGTTGTTCATTGATCGGACGAACCACGTGAGTGCAGTGACATGTTTACGCTCGAACGTATGTACATGCACAACACACACACACACACACACACACACCACCTCCCTGCACATACACACACATACACAGGTACTACTACTACTAGGTAGCTCGCTAGAACAGGGTTGTGCGAGTCGAGTCCGTTCATTGTGTACAAGTTGGCAAAGTCCATGCGCTTGCGCACTTCAAAATTTCAGCTAAACTTATGAATAATTCATGTCCTGTAGCGTTTCCATGTACGAAAAAAATATTCGCCCCCGGCAATACCACTCCCCCGGAGGACTACTCCTCCGGAGGACTACTCCCCCGGGGGACCACTCCCCCGGAGGACTACTCTCCCGGGGGACAACTCCCCCGGAGGACCACTCCTCCGGAGGACAACTCAATTCAATTCAATTCAAGTTTATTTCATTTTTCGACAAAACATATAAGTTACACTTAATTCTTTTGACAACAGAGAATAAGGTAAACAGAACATTATTTATATGTATCGAAAAGAATGTAAAACAATTGAGGAGGACCTTATAGTAGAACATTGTAGTAAAAAAGAAACAGAAGTGATCGAAGTGAAGTACATAACTTTGCTTAAAGTGCGAAAAATGGAGAGACTTACTAAAAAGACAGAGCTTGTAGAATGTGGGCCCCTCTGGAATAATAACATCAATGGAAAGATTAATTGAAGCATCATAAATACAAAAGGAGAGAAAAAAAGAGGAAGAAGTCTGGAAGCCCACTGAGAATTAGATTCACAGATAAATACACTTACTATCATAGACGTGAACAACATAGGACAAGATTATTTTTAATATTTATTTATTTCCGTTTTATTTCAACAGGGTAGCCCTTTCAGTTAATAAACTGCTCTACCAAGGGGCCCTGCACAATAAAAATATGCAAAAACATATATTCAAATGCACAACGTTAGAATCAAAACAAACGTAAACATATCAACCAGATAGCAAAGAGGAAAAAAAAATATGTGTAACGAAAAGTATACTATGATAAGAATACAGCATGAATAAGAAAGAAAGAAACCGAGAGAATATCAAACGCGAGTTAAAAAAACAACTATAACAACAACAACAACAACAACAGCTGAACAAATGATATGTCAGTTCCCGGTGTCACAGAAATAATCATAATTATGTATTGCACTCTGTTTTTCGTGCACTCTGTTTTTCGTGTAAAAAATCATACTATACAACAAAACAACTGCTGGAGAAACGGCTGTACGGGACAAAACGGGATGGACAAGACTAACAGACGCGAACAAACATGAAACAAGACTAGACAACAAAACAACTACTGAAGAAAAGGTTGTACGGGACAAAACGGAATGGACACGATTAACAAAAATAATAGAAGACAAAATAGCAAATGAAAATGCACAACAGAGACAGCGATCTTCGACATAAGCGTGTCAAGAGAAACAGATGATAGTTGTGGAGGAAAAAAAAGTGATATTGTAGCGTCTGAAAGGAGAAAAGCAAGGAAATGAAGGGATGTGTGAACAGGAATAAGACAGAAATTCAAGTTTTTGACTCTTTTGGCGATAGCGTAGATGGTAGCGGACATCCAAAAGATTACAATTTATTCTTCAAAGGAGAAAAAGTGAGTAAGTCTGTATGTGAGAAAGAAGGCCAAATGGCTAGTTCAGTACTGTAGAAAATAGGAAGAAATTTGTGCTCGAGACTCAAAAGCATTACAGTCAAGATATATTGTATGTGGATAAAATAGGTGAAGAATAGTCATGGCAATGCCTTGGATAGCCCCTTGGAGCTCGGGGGGGGGGGGGGCACTGGAAAAACACATTTTTTCTTTTCAGAACCAGTGTGCAGATTCCCCCCCCCCCCCCCCCTCAAAGTTGGTTGGAATCATTCTTATGGGATAGGGACCCAAAGTCAGTTTTATTGGGTATGTGGCCTAAGGGGGGGGGGGGGGGGGGGGGGCGGGGCTCCTCCTAGAAAAATGGAGAAGTGGCTTTAATTTACAGGGAAATTGCGTCAGATGTGGTGACTGTGATACTCGGGTGAGCGTCTGCCACCCCCCCCCCCCCCCCTTCCCCCAGCTCTTGTTTTCTTTCTACACCAATTTGAAAAAAAAAAACCGTGCAATATACTCGGATATGATATTAAAGCGACAACGAGCAAGTTTGGACTGCTGAAATGCAAACATTTTAAAACTCGCCCGCTCCGTCGCTCCCACAATGACTCTTATTTTGTTGACTTTTGTTCCTTGCCGGCCATCAATTATTCATAACCTAATATCATAATAAATAGAAGAAAAGTTTACCCATTATTAAGTGTCTCAAAAACACAAAGACAAATACGCGATAACATTCAAACCTACATTGTAAAAGTCTTCAAAAGAACGCATGGTATGTGGAACCTCCTCTAGATGTAAAAGGAAGGAAGAAACTTACTTATTATTACAGTGATTTTCCTGTTGTGTGGTATATTTTTCACCTTGACAGTTTTTGTTAATGTGATTTATTTTCCAGACTGTAAATGATAAGAAATAAGATATGATTGCTAAAAGCGCATTACTAAAACGGACAGCAGATGGGAATTTGGGAATTAAGGGACGAGGTGACCCCTTAGTTTTACAGAATAATGATGCCAAACCTCTATTTTTGCATTTTTTCTGAAATAAAATTCCGTGTACTTAGCTGAAGCTCAATTATCATTATAAAAATGAATGAATGAACAAATGAATAGCCTAGATGAACTAAGTTACGTTCACACAAACTTAAAGTTAACTCTGTCACTCTTGAAAGATCAGCGTCAACAGGAATTTTAATCGAATTCGTTCATGAAAAGTGGTGGGGGTGGTCGACCAGGGGATCGATCACCCGGGGAGTTGTCGTCCGGGGGAGTGGTCCTCCGGGGGAGTGGTCCTCCGGGGGAGTGGTCCTCCGGAGGAGAGGTCTTCCGGGGGAGTGGTCCTCCGGGGGAGACGTCCTCCGGGGGAACGGTCCTCGGGAGGAGTTGTCATGTGGGAGTAGTCCCCGGGGGAGTAGTCCTCCGGGGGAGTTGTCCTGATTCGGATATACACATCACATTGCACACACATAGCACTGCACTCTTTACACTGGATACAATCACGCTCACATATCACGTACGTCTAATTGACTAAACAGTTTGAAAACGCAGAACTAGACTCTACTGAAGTTCGATCCAGGCGCGGTGGAGCACTCCAATTTGCATCTCATTATCGCCCCGTTCTAATTGAATTTCCAACGGGCATCCACGGCTGCCCGAAACTGTGTGCATGAAAAAGTCAAATCTTTACCTCCTCCTTGTGCCGCTATGCGTGCCGCTAGTAAACTCAAACTTCCCACACTATCTAATTTTTAAAAACCTTCCTTTTGATGAAAGAATTATGAAATTTGCTGCTCTAGAACTTGAGATATTAAAGCGTTTTGAAAATCACCTCTCGCAAAACATGCTCTCTGTTTTTTTCCGACTGGACTATGGCCGGGCTCCAATGTGTCCGAAATTGGCAACATAAGTTTATCCGGCCTCGATCCATTCATGGTGAAAGTTTTCGCTTGGTTCCACCTGTAATTTTTGAGAAATCAACATGTTTCTACAGGGTTTGGAATAGAAAATTGTTGTAAGTGAAACAATTGAAAATGACGTCATTTCTTTTCCCGTAATATTGGGCATGCGTGGTACGTGAGATTCAGGATTTCGTGCTCATTGTTGGTTTGCATGTGACGCAGTCAATTTTGCTGAGTGTCGCACGGCGGTGACTGCTGAGCTGCTGCCGCGCACGCTGCATGCAGCAAAGCGTTGTGTGCTGTGTTCCTTAAATTGTTATTAGCTTGAGAAATTGTTTACTTTTTCTCAACTACGCGAGTACATGTTGTTTACTTTATGCAAATGAGGCTCGGCTGCCGATGGATTTCTGCGAGATAATTGGGGTGCTCCACCGCGCCTGCCTGGATCTACTATAAAATAGTTCATTGCCGGCGCAGCCGTGGGGGCCGTGGGAGCTCGGGCCCCCACACTTTTTGTGCACCATACAAAGGCATACATAAGTTGTCATCACTTTGGGGCCCCACACTTTTTTTTTAACCTGGAAGTACGTAAGTGGCACTAAAATAGAAATAGATAGAGATCTTGAAGTATGGCGGCGGTAAGGTTATGTTTTCTCAGAAGACCTTTTTTTTTCTTTCTTCTTTTTTTTTTTTTGCTTTTTCTTACTATTCGTACATGCATAAATGGCCAAATAAGAGCTCTTTCGAAATCTTTTGCGCGACCTTTTTTTTTTTGTGGATCGGGTACTAGTATTCGTAACTTACACCCCGCTACCACAGTAGGCCTACTCCGTACCACTACTACTTGGCTATGATTTATGAATCGGACGTGTATTCACAATCGACTTCTCAGTGCTGCCAGTGAACATGTTGTGACTCGAGCATCTCGAGTGCACTTTCGAATTACAACGATAAGATCATTACAAATCCACATGTAAACATATAATACTCTCTAAAAAAAAAATCGAGTGAAAATATTCACTCTTAAAAGAGTGAATACAAAAAAGAGTGAAATTGGAGTGAATTTTGAGTGAAAATGTTCATTTTCACTCATTTTGGAGTGACGTCAGGGACCACTCCAAAATCTTCGAGTGATCCCTGACGTCACTCCAAAATGAGTGAAAATGAGCATTTTCACTCAAAATTCACTCCAATTTCACTCGAAATTCACTCTTTTTTGTATTCACTCTTTTTAGAGTGAAAATTTTCACTCGATTATTTTTAGAGAGTAATAGTAGACCGAACTTCAGTAGAGTCTAGTTCTGTGTTTTCAAACTGATTAGTTAATCAGAAGTAGGTGATATGTCGGCGTGATTGTATCAGACGTACAAGGTGATATGTGTGTGCAATGTGATGTGTGTTGTAGAAGAGCTATCGCAAGCGACAGTTATTTTCCTGCATGTTGTTCATTAATCGGACGAACCTCGTGAGTGCAGTGACATGTTTACGCTCGAACGTACATAAGTACTAGGTGTTTCAAAAAACATTTCCCACTTTTGATTCTTAATAATTCATAAACTATATATCAGATAACACTGTCATTGATATGAGTGATAGCTGAATAGTGTACAATTTTTTTGAAGGTGGTTTAAATATGAAAACATAAATCAGTTTCATGAAATCCATGATTATTTTCACAGTTAGGTTCCAGATTTTGCTCTATTTTCAACCATCTGTACAAAACTTTCACTTTGCACAGGGGTCAATGGGTGTGTATGGGAGTGTGTGGTTAACACCCTGACAATGGTCCTGAACAATGGCCAGGGTTTGAAGCTTCATCATTTATTCATGAGAAATTCCACTATCACAACTAGTCTTTATTCAGCTCTGGCAGTATCTGTGTAAAGTCAAACGCCTGCCGATACTGTCGTTGAGTGGCGACAGTGCTCTCCCTACTTCTGAAAAACGAAATTACAATGAATATACCTTCTGTTCTGTCGTAAACATGGTGACAGGAAGCCAAGAAAATAATGGAGCCTTAAATAAATCTACTGTGAAACAAATCGCCCCTATGAAAAATGCTGCTGAACTCTTTAGGCCAAGTAAAAGAAGAAAGTAGTTTCTCGTCCGGGTTTTTTGAGCAAGGCGATGAGGGAGGTCCTTACTATTTGATATCTTACTATTTTTTCGAGGATTGTCAAAATGAAAGTAATATGTGTTTCTCGTCCGGTAATTCTGAGAAAAGTAACGAGAGAGGGCTTTACTATTTTCTATATCCAATTTATGAAATGAAATATCACTCTGTTAAGTGGTAGCTGTGTTATGAGAGACCAGGTCCCAAGTGTATGTCTTGCCTGCACTCTCAAACATTTTCAAACAAATAGATATATGTACCATACTTGAAATGAAACTTCATGCATGCAGAAATACATTTGCTTTTTCTTTCCATTACAGATGTCAAGGGAAAATGACCATCTTAATACTGGTATTTAGTGTTGTAATGGCATTTCTGATACCAGTGTACTTGCAATTCTGATGTATTGTGCTATTAATTGAAACAAGTATAAAACATGTCTTTCAACAAATGTACGACTGAAATAAATTCCATGATATTCAAAACACTGCTTTATATATTATTGTGTTTGTGACATTTTGTGTCCACACAGCTGGTACAGTGTATGTATATGCATTTCTTCACAGTACAATTGTAGCACATTTAACTGGAAACTGGCTTGTACAATTGCAGAGATATGGATGTCAAAATGATACGATTTATGGCATTTAATAAATAGCATTAAACAAAGATGTTTCTTCATGTTCAAAAAAGACATTTGATAATCACTCATCATTTGGATGATGATTGTACAAGTGGAAACTCGATATAACGAGATGGTCGGGACCGAGTCGTGTTCCTCGTTATAGCCGATATCTCGTTATATCAGTAGGCATAAAAGAAGGCATAACATAAAGACATTAATTTGCACACGTGGGACTACCCATCATCTTTCAATCAGTACTGATAACTTGCTAATGTGTGTGAGGTAATTACTCACCTTTATGGGTAAGAAGATATTTTTTCGCCAATGAAATCCGATATCAAGAATGTTTTTCTTATCAATTGTAGAATAGATGTTTGAATTTGTAAATCTACATAGCTTGCGATTGTGTGAAGATCGTCTGTGGATTGGTATGTGGTTATGGTATGGGTGTTGTGTGTGGAAAGCTTGAATATGGTCTGCACAATGCTGTGTGTGTGTGGAAGGAAATTTGGAACTGGGAAAATTTCCTCGTAATAACCGATATCTCGTTATAGCAGTGTTCGTTTTATATACCGAGCTTCCCCTGCCCTGTATACCACACTACAGATGTTACGATTCATGGCCGTGTCCGTGAATTTACGTTGTAAAGAAAAGTATCCCGCAGAAATACGATACAAACCAGAATCCGTGGAAAAGTTATTTATTTTGTAGATACACCCATTTTATAATTCCACATTTGCTGGAAAAGCGCACTCATTTTCTCTCCAACATACATCGCCGTCAGATGCAACGTTACAGAGCAGAGTGTACGGGCCTCTACACATTCGAATGTGTTCATGCGTGCGATGGCCTGGGGACCCGATTTGGACAGCTAGCAAGTTACAGACACGGCCGAAAAAATAGTAAATATCAAAAAAGTCGATGCGGCAACTGAAAATCGATGCGGGCGGGGAGCAGCCTGGGACGAGAATTATGAATTTCTTGGTATTTTCAGCGCCATTTTGAAAATAGTAAATAGTAAAAAAATCGATGCGGCGGCCAAAATCGATGCGCGCGAGGACGAGAAACTGGTTTCTTTTTTTACTTGGCCTTACCAAAATTGATCTCCTTTTATCGAAAAAGCGACAGATTAGTCAGACTGTTAGTAGACAGTTGTATTAAAATGAAGAACTTTAGATCATTCATGCTTATTTATATCCCAGATTTTAGTGATATGTGAAGAAAAATTTTAAAATGATTGCCAGCTGGAATGAAATAATGTGTTTGCGAGCACATAGAAGCATGTGCTTGCTTTTTCCATGTGCATGCATTTTACCATCTACCGTGCATGAATTCAGACTAGCAGTGCCCAGGGCAATCCACATGAATTATTGATTATAAGCATTCATGTGCCTGGGAGCGCGAGACTGACGCCTAGTCAACAGGTGGTTCAGGCATGTCCATTGTTCAGGGCCATTGTCAGCACACATTCACATACACATCATTGGTTCCTGTGCAAAGTTCATTTTTGTACAGAGGGTTAAAATTTGACCAAAATCTGAAACCTTACTTCAAAATTAATCTTAGATTTAATGAAACTGATTCATGCTTTCACATCCAAATTACCTCCAACAAAATTGTACACTATTCAGCTATTACTCATATCAATGACAGTTTTATTGGATGAATAGTTCTCGGACTATTTAATGATCAAAAGTGGAAAATGTTTTTTGAAACACCTAGTATGTACATGCACACACACACACACACACACACACGCACGCACACACACACACACACACACACACACACACACATACACAGGTACTACTACTACTACTAGTAATAGGTAGCTCGCTGCATGTGTACACAGAGTAGGGCTGTGCGAGTCAAGTCCGTTCATTGTGTACACGTTGGCCAAGCGAAGTCCATGCGCTTGCGCACTTCAAAATTTCAGCTAAACTTATGAATAATTCATGTCCTGTGGCGTTTCCATGTACGAAAAAAAATATATTATATTATCCGCAGGCGCTGTAGTTTACATGTGGATTGGTAATGATCTTATCGTTGTATTTGGAAAGTGCACTCGCGATGCTCGAGTCAATGGCAGCACTGAGAAGTCGATTGTGAATACATGTCCGCTTCATAGCCAAGCACGAAGTAGGCCGGCCTACTGTTGCAGCGATGTATTTACGAATACTAGTACCCGATCGACAAAAAGGGCGTGCAAAAGATTTCGGAAGAGCTCTTATTTGGCCATTTATGCATGTACGAATAGTGGAAATGTGGCATCAATTCTAAGCCTATGGCTGTAGAGGTTGTAGCGTGTGAAGTTGTACATTTCACGCGAGCTGCGCGTGTACCTGCTTTCCACAATCAACTGCATTTTCTTTGAACCATGTTCAGTTCGCTACGATACGCCGCGGCGCCGGCTGCCCTGGCTGATAATCACGATGCTCTTCGCTCCCCGCATATTACCAGCGGGGTTAGGTAGGGCGCTATAGCACTCATTAACTGCGATTATAAAATGGGTTCAAGAATGTAGCCAATAGGAAGCGCTGAAATTAGTCACATGTGCTTCCTTTATTCTAGTCCCATTGCACTACGTGTTAAATCCTATTGCCGATCATCTGTGCGCGCGGCGGCTCCTTTGATGAATTGCATGCATACGCGCTGTCAATCCTGTAAACAACTTCTAGTTCGGGCGGCCGGCCTTTCTTCTCTTGTGTGTAACGTGTGGCGCATGGCGTACGTACGTATGTACAGCTATAGACCAAGCGTTGTGGGACTGGACGCGTATATGGTGTTGACAACATACTCCCCCGGAGGACTAGTCCCCCGGGGACTACTCCCACCTGACAGCTCCCCCGGAGGACCACTCCCCCGGAGGACGTCTCCCCCGGAGGACTACTCCCCCGGAGGACGTCTCCCCCGGGGGACAACTCCCCCGGGGGCAACTCCCCGGGGGACAACTCCCCCGGGGGACCACTCCCCCGGGGGACCACTCCCCCGGGGGACCACTCCCCCGGAGGACCACTCCCCGGAGGACCACTCCCCCGGAGGACAACTCCCACCTGACAACTGCCCCGGGGACGTCTCCTGTGGGCAATCCCATAACTGAACAGAGATGTTTCTTATTCGTGTCCTAGAAATTAAAATTGAATTCATCTGTGTAAAAACAGTATTCTTTTTATACAGAATTTAAATTAAAGTTGGCGTTACCTAAGACACGTCCATCTTTATAACAAAAGTTTTTGAAATCTCAGCACAAAGTTTTTACTTTTGTACACGCTACATGTAATGTCGAAAAAAGTAGAAACGCAGGTCCATTTTATCACTGAAAGTTGGTCAAGAGATAAACACATTGACGGAAACACGCTTTTGAGGGGAGAGTTCATTCCTTAGCATGTACCTGTTATTCTTCATTATTTTATAATATTTTAAGAAGTCCATTCTTTGATAATTTTCCTTTTTTCTTTTTGCAATTCATGATTAATGATAAGGAATATGTTAAATGAAAGAAATATATTATTTAGAGGGGTGAAGGCTCATTTTTTTGAGTTTCTTCGGTTTGTCTCCCTCTACAAAGGAATATGTTGTTAGAAATACCCTTTTAATGGGGGTTATGATTTTCATCTTAGATTCTTATGATAGTTACTATCCTATATGTCACTGTCAGTAATACTTTATTGTGCAATTTTCGTTTGTTATGTTGACTGTGAATTTATCTGAACATCATTATAATTCTTAATGTCGGAGAAATAATTGACAGAAAAAAATATGAATATTCTGTGCCTGAAAAGACTTGAACGTGTAAAAAGGTAATATCTTCCAACAGCCCTGGGAAAGCACACCCGCACGACCAACACAAATCTCTCAACCACAAAGAAGATGGGATGATTCGAGTTTCAATTAATTGAAAATTGAGTTTTGTTTCACACAGTTTTAGTTGATAACGTTTGAACATGGAAAACAAAAAAAAAATGTCTAGCGTAAGAGTAATTGAAGTTAGTATATATGTATGCAAACAACACTTTTGCACGTAATGGTATACCGGAGATTGAGGTATCAGATAATGGTACACAGTTTACAAGTGACCAGTTCAAAGAGTTTGCTTGTCAGTACCAATTCAAGCATGTCACGTCTTCATCACTTTCTAAATAGCAATAAGAAAGTTGAAAAGACAGTACAAATCGCAATGTATAATGAAAAAAGCAATGAGAGATGGAACAGATCCAGGTTTGGCATTTCTTGACTATCGGAACACACCGATCGATGGGCTAGATGCTAGTCCTGCACAATTGTGATGCAGAGGATGACAAGGACCACCCTGCCAACAGCTAGTCAGCTGCTGAAACCAAAAGTAATAAAGAATGTGCAAACAAAGCTGACCAAGAAACAAAAGTGCAGTAAAATTACTTTGATCGAAGCGAAAAGCGTTGTTGTTTCAAAGACAAAGTTTCCAAGAAGTTGCATAGTGGAATGTGAAGGAAAAATGCTCCTGTCAAAACAGAATTGACATCAGAAGAGGTACAGCGGAAAACAAACCTTAATGCAACAAAGCTAGATGACTCAACATAATATCGTATCACAAGATCAGGTCAAAAATATGGACCAGTGTAAAAACTTATCTATTTTATAGGATAGATACCGGAATTTGACGGGAAATGAAATGACAATGATCACGGGATTGTGATAATGTTTAGATGTTGAACTATTCATCTGGAGAGTAGAGTTGGTTACATTTTGAGTGCAATAAAAGTGTTTCATCTAACTTATCAAAAGTAACAGCTTTGTCGATTATTATAAGAGAAACAATGATTAACGTTTCTTCAAAGACAAAAATAACACATTTCTAAAAGTGAACAAAAGTACAGTTTACAAAACAATCACAAGTAACAACCTCCAAGTGTGAAGAGCGAGATTGAACTTACGTCGTTATAAGAGTGCGTTGTAATGTGTCATACAAAGCCGTGATATCTCAATATTGAAGTGAAGTGTTACTCACTTTACAAGTATCAGTAATGTTTGTGTTTATAAGATGTGTTGCTATGATTACACAATGTAGTAAAGTTGAATGTAAGATATAAGATATGGCAAGTCAAACACGCCCATACAAGACGTATTTCCATTATTACTCAAATAGGACAAGTATATTGTGTGAACAACGTATCAAATAATTGCCATGATAATCCTAAAAAGACAATGGCTTGTTAATTAAGTTTCAGTGGTAGTTGATAAATGAAAAAATCTGTGTGAAAAAGAGAAACTTTACTTTTCTAAAAAAAAAAAGGGAGATGCCAAATGTTTGAAATTAGTACAGTTTGAACGCAGAAACTAGTGTCTAGCTATGCAGCACCAACCAATCCCCACAGAGATGATACTGTTGCTATGCTCTATAGTTACCCCTCTCGAGAAACCCCGGAGGTAGATGTACTACCTCAGCAAACTTCCTTTGCTTGCACCCAAGACCTAGAAGAATAAAAACATATCAACCTATCACCTGCGTGTTAACAAAATGTTCACATATACTTTTTGACCAGTGTCCGTTTCTTCCCTTTGGAATCCGATGCAATCGATATCGCTAAAGTATTTGCATTGTTCAAACTCGTCATGATTGTAATACAACAAATTACTGCCAAGATCGTGTGCTTATTCTGACTAATTAAAGAAACAACTAAGGAACTCTCTAAATAACAGGCTAAATATTACAGTCGTCATCCATTGATATATCTTAGAGATGGGCTAAAGAGGATGACATTTTCAGAACATGCTCATCACACCATATAGTTTGATGGCTTTGTGCCTACTGACACCATTTTTGAGAAAAAAAAAAAGAAAGAAAAATGCGAAATCCAGGGTGCCCCGGCCGAAAAGCTGGTCGCCGTTTCGGCTTTAAAAAGACATTTCTGGTTATAACTCGGCTATTTTTTGGTCAATTGTGATGGTTTTGGTGTCTAACCCCATGTTTTGGGGGTCAAGGAAATGGATTATAATGATAATTTTAGTGTAAAACCTAATCTTCCACATGATACTAACCTTTTGCCCATATTTAGGCATAAAATTTCTTTGCCTTTTACCCCTACCCCAACTGCCATTTTTTGCATTTTTTCTGTATTTTTTCAAGTAGTATTGACTACCATACTCTTAATAACAAGTTCTAGCTATCAATCTGGTGTTTTCTATCAACAATAGTACAGCATGGGTTATGTTATACGTGTGTCATGCAGATACCGGTATGTGGCTGGTGCATTCAGGATGCATGGTAACTGTGCAACCAGTGCTAATACTGTTTCTGCATTATAGTGCCTTATGCCGGTTGGAAGATATTACCTTTTTGCACGTTCAAGTCTTTTCAGGAACAGAATATTCATATTTTTTCTGTCAATTATTTCTCCGACATTAAGAATTGTAATGATGTTCAGATAAATTCACAGTCAACATAACAAACGAAAATTGCACAACAAATTACCGACAGTGACATACAGGATAGTAACTATCATAAGAATCTAAGATAAAAATCATAACCCCATTAAAAGGGTATTTCTAACAACATATTCCTTTGTAGAGGGAGACAAACTGAAGAAACTCAAAAACTTGAGCCTTCACCCCTCTGAATGATATCTTTCTTTCATTTAACATATTCCTTATCATAATCATGAATTGCAAAAAGAAAAAGAAAATCATCAAAGAATGGACTTCTTAAAATATTATAAAATAATGAAGAATAACAGGTACATGCTAAAGAATGAACTCTCCCCTCAAAAGCGTGTATCCGTCAATGTGTTTATCTCTTGACCAATTTTCAGTGATAAAATGGACCTGCGTTTCTACTTTTTTCGACATTACATGTAGCGTGTACAATGGTAAAAACTTCGTGCTGAGATTTCAAAAACTTTGTTATAAAGATGGACGTGTCTTAGGTAACGCCAACTTTAATTTGAATTTTATTTAAAAAGAATACTGTTTTTACACAGATGAATTTAATTCTAATTTCTAGGACACACACACACACACACACACACACACAAAATCTCTGTTCAGTATGGGATTGTCCCCCAGGAGACGTCCCCGGGGCAGTTGTCCTGCGGGGGAGTTGTCCTCCGGGGAAGTTGTCCTCCGGGGGAGTTGTCCCCCGGGGGAGTTGTCCCCCGGGGGAGTTGTCCCCCGGGGGAGTTGTCCCCCGGGGGAGTGGTCCTCCGGGGGAGTGGTCCCCCGGGGGAGTTGTCCTCCGGGGGAGTTGTCCCCCGGGGGAGTCGTCCTCCGGGGGAGACATCCTCCGGGGGAGTAGTCCTCCGGGGGAGACGTCCTCCGGGGGAGTTGTCCTCCGGGGGACAAGTCCTAGACCCACAAAAGTTTAATGGGGGGTTGGGTTTCCGGACACTTAAGTTCCCGAGTCACTAAGGGCAAATCCAACGATTTAGCAGGTTACTTCTCACGCCGCTTTCAGAGTGTGTTGTCTAGTAGGCCTATATGAGGAGTCTTTATCAAGTCTTTAAGGTAAAGGGTGCATATTCTATGTAAAATTAGTAAGTTTTCATGCGGGAACTTAAGTGTCCGGAAAGGGTCTACTGTATGTGCGGGATTTCCGAGTGCGACGTGCGTAAATGTTTGGGACGAACATCTTCGGACGTCTTGACCCACAAAGGTACGTGAAAAACTCTGAAAAATGCTGTTAGTTTTCGAATTTTCGACCCATTTTATAAAACAAATGATGCACAGGATTATTTCGTGGCGTTAGTGGAGGCGTAGCTCACTCTCGGGTATTTACAATGTAGTGCAACATGCACTCGGCTTCGTGCATGTTTCACAATTGTAAATACCCTCGAGTGCACTATACGCCTACACTAACGCACTCTATCCTGTGCATCATTTGTATAATCGAATGTAAACTGAATAGCGAGCACGTACGTACCGTACGCACGTAGTGATCACACGTGATCATGACAATTGTATAGTATGCGAGTCCATTCATTCGTGTACAAACTGGCCAAACTATAGAATTTTAGCAGCGCTTGCGCACTTGAAATTTCAGCTGAACTTATGAATAATTCATGTCCCATAGCGTTTCGATGTACGGAAAAAAATATTCGCTTCCGGGTCAGAAATGACAAGGAATGGGGTCAGATATGACCCCCATTCACAGTCATGAAATTAGGTCAGGTTGGCTCCATTCCGGGTCTTTTTTTTTTTTCTTTTTTTTTTCCCCCGGAACGGGGTGTGACCCCCAAATCCATTTTCGGGTCAGTTTTGCCCGGTTTTTGTTTTTGTTATTGTTTTTTTTTGTGTGTGTTTTTTTTAAGAGTGAACAATGCCTTTTTGATACCAACAATGAAGAAGGAAAAACCCCACTTACATATTGTTCAAGATTTACAAATGAGTTGATCTGTTCAAGCCCTGAATAGTTCCAATGGCCATGCATATTTTGTTTTACATCAGAGAATAGGAATTCAAACTTATAGACAGCTTGTAGACGATAAGCTACAGGTTTGGCCCACAAAATGTTTGTATTTTTTGACCTATTAATTATTTTCCACTCAATCACTAAAAATTGAATGATATTCCGTATGAAAGTACTTTCTTTTCCTCTGCGTGTGTAGGAGAACTCGTCTGTCCAGGCCGTAACTCATCACCCCAGGACTCCTGCTATCTCTACCGCAGGGAGTTAGTGACTTGGGAGGTTGCCAGGGATAGGTGCAACGAGCTAGGTGGTTATTTGGTCGCCATAGAAACTGCAAGTGAGTTCTCCAGTATCGAAGATGTACTTCTCATCAGCAATCCCCAAGTTTCTCTCATCCGTGCCTGGACGGGGCTAAATGACCGATCGGCCGAAGGCGTCTACACGTGGGAGGGAGTCGGGGGCACCTTACCCACATCCAGCAGTTTCTGGCATAGCTGGGAGCCAAGTCTAAATTATGCTTGGGCCGAGGATTGCATAGAAGCTGTTTTTCGATATAGTAATTCATATATAAATGATATATCATGCTCCAATGAACGGAAATACATTTGCGAATTTCGGTCATAAGCGTCATAAATTGACAACGGCATCTTGTCCATGATTGAGATTTGAGTTTATTTTTCGGCGGTTCATGAATCTACTACAATAACTATGTATTTCTCCCCTTCTGCTTGTACCTCCTTCACTTTCTCTTTTTTTTTTTCGTTCTCTCTCCAAAATAATTGAACATAAATTAATTAGATTTACTCGTCACTTTGATGCCAGCTTATTTGCCATCGAAGTAAATGAAATGATAGGAAAATAAAATTGTGCAACATAACAGGTTACTTTTTTAAGTAGCTAAATTGTAACATACAAGCCATAGAAGAGTGTATACACTCTAAAAACACAAATGTTGAATTAGCATTTAAAAGGGCCAAGGAGTGACAACATTTTGAAAGTGTTGGTTTCCCTGCTAGATTCAACATCTAAAACGTTATTTTAAAAGTTGGATGCAACACTTCAAAAAATGCTGTCACTCCTCGGCCCTTTTAAATGTTGATTCAACATTTGCGTTTTTAGAGTGTATGACATCAGAATATTATGCTTGATCAACCATTGATGTCTTCACATAAGCTTAAGGTATGACAAACCATATGGCCTCTTGAATCAGATTTCCTGTAAGTATACAATAGCTGCACAGTTCATTATTGTTAGGTATTTTGATTTCCATTCTTTATTGTAAACTGAGAGAATGGTTGATGAAATAAAGCAATATCGCATTTATTTCAGAATAATTCAAGTTGAAAAACGTGTTTTCTCCCCAACTTATTAGGAAGTCCAGTCCTTCTGGAAACTTCTAAGATTTATGGATTAAATGTTGTGATATTATTTAAATTGTAATGCCGTCTCTTGTTTAGGTTTTAAGATAATGATCATGAAACAACTTAGTCCTGTAATGATTATACTCAGTCTCACCTAAATTTTATGTATGTGTCTCTGGTTGATGGTAAAGTCTTGAGCTAGTGGTTGCTGCATGCTCCTTAGGGAATAACTCCTTTGTGCAGAAACTTTCTAGTATCATATTGACTTTTCCAATTAATCTTTTCAACATCTATTCCTATTGATATGAAACGATTTATCATATGATATTCTGCCTGCCACGTGGAACGAGTCTGAGAGGAGTGGTATCATTAGCCTATTTGTACGTCTATACGTCTGTGTCTTTTCCAATTTAGAAGTTTGCTGTCAATATACAAATTGTATCACTTCACTATGTCTTTTTCAATACATTCCATTGCATTCTGTAAATGACTTGAAAAGATTATATCTTTGATCAGTGTCTATGGCCAAATGAGGGGACTAACGAAAATAATTCAAAAGAAAAGAAAAGAAAAGAAAGCAGAACATTGCGTTTCGGAGACAGTAATCCCCACCAAAATCGGCTGACAAGCTTCACAGTTTCCGATACCATTCCTCTAACATCATCGGCTGATGACAAGTAAAGAAAACCAAAAATTTAAGCCGAATATTTTCTGCAAAAAAAAAAAGTGTGTGTATGTGGGGGCTAGTGGTAAGACCATAATGTGCTATGCACAAAATGTGTGTGTGTGTGTGTGTGTGTGTGTGTGTTGGGGAGGGGGGAGGGTTCCCCAGTTTCATCGGCCCTATTGTGGATGATTTTTTGCCAGTTGTCTCAGCTACCATGGACCCGCAGAGAAGTTAGACACTAGCGATTTAAAAAGAGGATGACTTTACCTCTCAACGCCTACTTTCTACCCCAAAAGTTATGTTGATTACTATAAGTATACTTTTTTTTTTGTTTTGTTAGAGAATTTGACATTTCTACAGACCTTCATGTGAGCACAAACTTTCAGGCATAACATATTTGGATAATTAATACGTATCTTAGAGGAAGGCAATTTAACATAAGACTTTTCCCAAAAGACTATGGGCACAAAATTCTTAGTTTAGTGTTGTAATGAAAAACAAACTCTGAAAGGAGCAGGGGAGGGTCAACTGGAAGGGGGTATCCCTTGCCACATGAGGGAATTTTGCATTTATAATGGCAATGGGGACGTAGTGTACTTTTGATAAAATATTCGTAAATTCGTCTAAAAAGTGTACTACACGTAAGTGTAAGGACAAGGGACCAAGCGGGGGAGCATGTGGGCGGGGCTTATGTGTAAGGTGTCTATCGCCCCCTTTCACGCGAGGGAGACGTATTTTTAGAATTGAAACTCAACGACCTATCACACGCTTTAGGTGAATTATTTGGACAATTTTCTATTAAAAAAAAGACAATTTTCAACATCTCTGGAATCATGGGGTGGGGGGCGGGGGGAGGCAAATCGCTTTTCATCTATCCGACATTCCCCAAGACTACAGTATTTCATGATTATACTTTACTAGATCTATTTTGATTTGAACTGCAATTAGATAAATTTTGAAGTTTTCTACTATTTAAACATAATGTCAAAATGGATATTAATTGACTAATTTGCAAATATTATCCATTATAAACATATAATTTGTAATAGCGGTAAACATTTGTTTTAGTGTGAAGGTGTTGCTTGACGTATAAACTGCATTTTACTGAACATTTTGTAATTGCTGTTTGAAAATAATTATTGCACAATATGCCCATTATTCCCTACTTCTGAATCACTGGCAAATATTCCACATCATTAACGTTGTATACACTACAAGCTAAAATTTGGTATTACAATAGGCAGTTTGTGTGAAACTGTATTATTTTTACTTTATTTCCATTTCATTGAATATTGTGTAATTGTCGCTGTTAACAATGATTGCAAAATGTGCCCATTTTCCCCATTTATTACTATTTGGTAAATATTCCTCATATAAGTTTTGTATAAACAGCAAGATGAAATTTACTGTTGGACTAGACATTTTGCTTTGATTTGGATTGTATCAATTTGACATGGATTCCATTTTATTGCACATTTTGCAATCGTCGCTGTTTAAGAATAAGCGTATTTGTCCCAAATTTCTGAGTAATTTGCAAACAATGTTCTACATTATAGATTAATTACATACTATTAAATAAAGAATGCTATTGCGAGGGACAATAGTTTTGTTTGAATGGTATCATTCGGAATTTAATCGCATTTCATTGACTATCGTGTAATTGTCTCCTGTTTACTGACAATGACTTCAAAATATACCTATTCCCACCATTTCTGGCTAATTAGTAGTATGTAGGAACCTATTACAAGCTTCATACAGTTGTAATTCTTCACCTACTTATGATAATTTTGCTATAGCGTAGACATTTGTTTCATTGTATAATATATGGCTATTTGACATAAGATTGAATTTTACTGAATACTTTGTAATTGTTTTCGAGTTTCAAATAATCATTGCAAAATATGCTTATCTTTCCCCATTTCTGACTAATCGGCAGATAATCTGCGTAATAATTGTGTATGATATTATAACATTAAATTAGCTTTTGCAGTAGGCATGTTGGTTTATTGTGAATTGCATTATTTTAACGTTAATTCATTTTTCATATTGTGTAATTGTCGATGTTTAAGGGCAATGATTGTAAAATATGCCTATTTTTTATTTTTTTTACTGCGTAATTGTCTGGTGTTTGATACAAGCTTTACGTTAGGTTTAGTTGAAAGATTCAGGAAACAAAAAGTAAATCTGAAGATTAAGGAACATAATTTTGATGCTCATTATGGTAAATTACGCAGTGAAACTGAGTGTGACTCAGTTTGATACAATAACAATAATTGTTATTGTATCAATTGGTTTGGTCAAGTGTGAATGGTGTCATTGAAGTGAATGGTATCTTATTGAATATTGCGTACTTTGTCTTGTATCTAAATTACATCTAGATGGCAAAATATGCCTGTATAGTTTTTACAATTTCGGACTAATTGACAAATATCGTACATTATGAATATTGTATGGCACGAGATGCTAAATGTACTGCGGTAGACGTTTGTTGTGATTTGTGCTATTTGATGTTGATTGCATTTTATTGAATATTGTGTAATTGTCTGCGGTTGAATAACAAGCTTTCCACTATCTACATCATAGGTTTAGTTATAAGGACTTAGAAAACGAAAGAGATTACAGAACGTAACTTTGATGATCATTATAGTAAATATTGTGCAGTGTATCAGAGTGTGACCTTAATAAAGTGGCCTGAAAATTAGAGAGAGAGAGAGAGAGAGAGAGAAAGAGGTTTTGCTCATGTAACTACCGTCCTCATCGTAGATTTTGGTTTGGTTAAGTGTGAAGGTTGTTATTAGACCTGAATCGTGTTTTGTTTTTTTGTTTATTTTTTTTTGTATGCTATTCTTTTCACAATTTGTGGCTAATCAACAATTATATCCGGTATTATGAATATCTTGTATGCCACAAGAAGTTCTCATATGCTTTATTGCGGTAGGCGTTTGGTTTGTTGTGAATCGTATTGAAGCTGATTGTACTTTTTTTGAATATTGTGTAATTGACTGCTGTGGTACATTTATCCTTTTCATGAGCTAAATTATAAATCCAGTTACAAGGGTTTGAAACACAAACACAACTGTGAAGATTAAAGAACGTTCATGATCTTTATGGTAACTAAGCAGGGTACAAGAGTGTGACCTTGATAAAGTTGGCTGGCGCAAAAAAAGGAGAGACTTTGCTCATGTAACTGCACAGTCGTCCTCATTTTATCAGTCTATTTGTTTGCTGCTTTGGAGATTATCTAATAAATAATTTTCAAGCCATTTGGTTTTCTTTCGAGTTTCGTTTAATTGTTTGTCTTTGACCAAGCGCGTGTTTGAAACCTAAGATATGTCTGTGGGACAATGTGCGTGTTCATGGGCGTGTTGTATCTTTATGTTTGTTTATTACGTTATACTACATCAATGGTATGTAAAGTTATTACTACCTCAAGTCCAATTTCATGAAACATTTTTCAAGAATCAGCTTGGGTCGAGAATGGGGGGGGGGGGGGGAGGGGGTTCCGGCATGGACACGGAAGTTCGAACGCAATAATAGTAGATGGGGATGAATGTTTTATGTCTATAATAACTTACATGCAGGCTCCGAGAGTAGAGGGTGCTGGAGGTGCTGCAGCACCCCTGACTTTTTGGAGAGGGGGAAAAGCGCCCCTATGGATTAAAAACAAGCAAACAAAAAACCCAAAGATCAGGTTGTGACAACAACCAATTTATGAGTGCCTGCATGTCTATTGTACTGAAGTTGACTATTATAAGTTCATACGTAATATCTAGAGTATAGTTCCTGGGGGAAAAATGAGAAAAAAAAAATGTCCTGCATGTTCTTTTGTCGAAGGGCGAAAATATGAAGGAGGGTCTATTACCTTGATTATGAGCTCCTTCAAAGATGGTGTGCTTGTGTGTGTGTGTGTGTGTGTGTGTGTGTGTGTGTGTGTGCGTGCGAGCACAGTTTCATTACCTGCACATTGTGTGTGTATGTTTCTCTATAACTTATGATGGAGCAGGATTTTCTACACATTATTTTTTTTATTTTAATCCCTCCCCCGTCCCTCCCCCCCCTCCAGATCTTCCATGAGGTCCAGTTGACCGTAAGGCGTGTCCACTTTATTGAGTTAAACTGTGCTCTGACTTTACGATGAATAAATTTGAAGCGGGATTTTTACATGCATGGGTTCAGGCGTATTATGTCCTATCCGGGAGACAGTGATCTGTGAGTGTGTTTCTGGGTGTGTTTGTGAGTGTTGGTTTATATACCAACG
This sequence comes from Diadema setosum, assembly GCA_033980235.1. Taxonomy (NCBI): domain Eukaryota; kingdom Metazoa; phylum Echinodermata; class Echinoidea; order Diadematoida; family Diadematidae; genus Diadema; species Diadema setosum. The sequence continues at coordinate 16,425,836 of CM067065.1, forward strand.
GCATGATTGTAGATATTGTTCTTGTCGAAAAAGAAATGAAATTTGTTTCAATTTGAATTTTGAATATGATGCAAAATTTTCAATATTCATATCCAATATTCTCGCATGAGATGCTTTTACATTCACGAATTTGTTACTACATTTTATTGTTGTCACCCGTATTCAAAACCAAGTATAGAAAGACACCTAGTTATGTTCCAAAAAGAAAATAGATAGGGAACGTTTTCTGTTTTCATCGAGTATTGATCTCCAGATTTGTTTGTCTTTAGTTTTGGTATGTCAATATTTTCACTGATGATGATTATTTCCAATGCGTGTAAACTTGCCTTCAGGTAATGTTGAACAACTTGGTTCTTCCGCGTTTAATGTAGTTCTCTAGCTCTTGAATGAACGCATTGAAAGAAGCTACGCCCATCAAATGGGATAGGAGAGGTATTAGTCATAAGTTTTACGAAATATATAAGGAAAGTCTTCTTCATTGTTTTGTTTTGTTGTTGTTTTTTGTATACGTGCGATTTTCTGTGACATCATTTATAGAGCGGAATGATATTTCACCGATTGGTCACACCCTACACATAAGCGGTTTACGAACGATAATACGGCTCCAATACTCCATCTCCCTTCCTAGACCTGAGCAATATCAATGGCGTTATGTGCATGGTAACGTTTTAGGAGAATGGATTTGTGCAAAGAGCTCCATCTAATTTATCTGCACCTTACACCTTTATATTAAAGAGAAATCTTACTGCGCAGACCGAGGATTCAGGAAATACAGGTAAGAAGCTTGCATTATTTAAAGGCCAAAATTTTAGTTTATCTACTTTTGTTGGAGTTACCATGTACTAGATTCCATGATATAGGAACGGGAACACTGTATTCTGAAATAATTTGTGTTCCTTTCAAGGCTGCCGGATTTTGCGTTTGTGGTTGAAGAATTAAAAAAAAAAGACAGACTAAAAAAAAACGTGTATATGTGTTTAATAGAAATGAGCATTACAGCTTTTTGTTGAATGTAATAAAATTTGGATAATCTTGTTACATTTGATTTATCATTAATAGCTAAAATTTTGTATGCAATGTGCCAACTATGTTTTTTAAAGTTGAGCTATATACTATAAATTTCATCTCTATCAGTTTGAATAATAGGAAATGAATATTTTCATACGCTTTCACCAAATATATTGTACCCATATTGGTTGCAACCATCTACACGAAATAAGTTGAGATACTCATACCCCTTTCATACCAGACACTGAACAGTGGATGACGTCCGGAGGTCGTCCACTGTTCACCCTAGACCACTGTTGGTATGAAAGGGATACCGAAAAAGACACCCGGGTGAACAGTGGATGAACAGTGGACGAACAGTGGATGTGATGCGTGCTAGACCGTCTAGCACGAACAGTGGCTGAATAGTGGATGAACACTGGATGTCGTTTCGGTATGAAAGGTTTCACCCGCACGAACAGTGGATGTCGACCGGAACCGGAAAATGTTAGAACTCATAAGCGCGCTTTGTATCACGTACGTTTAACGTGTAGGCCTACACACATTTTATTGTACCGTATGCATGCATGCAATGTGAATGCAGGTAATGACGTTAAAATCAGTGATGGCGATATTAATAGTCTGTAATGAATAATTAAGAAGTGTGATTTTGACCTTTTTATCTTAAAAGCCCTATTCAATATTTTGACTTGATTTTAAGGGTGTAATATATACTGTGCCGCAGTAAGAGAGGAAGAGAAAATTTCAAAAGACAACGTGTGCCGAGCTCACCCGAGCGCACTCTCGACTAGCCTCTGGTATGAAAGGGGTAACAGTTGGTCAGCTCACTGATTTTTTTTTTTTTTTTGAAATAAAACCATGAATGTCTTATACCAATCATGCTGTATAATAATAATAATAATAATAATAATAATAATAATAATAATAATAATAATAATAATTGGATTTATATGGCGCTTCATACTGGCGTTTCTAAGCGCACTGGTGCTATTCATACAAAAAGGCTAAACACAATAGCATTAACAAAACCGGCATATTAACAGTAACAAAAGAAGAAGAAAGAAAAAAAAAACTTATGATACAATGATACAATAATTAATAACTGACTGTGTGCGCCTCCAGGGAAAAAATACAACTGATTAAGCAGTGTTAAATAGTGTAGTGTTAAATGACAACTGTATTTTGTTTTACTCCATAGTAATTTAGTAATGTCTTGTTTAATTGTTTACATCAATGCCATCTGTTTTATTTTTATTTGAGAGAAGCAGAAGAAATGCAATGAAGCTTATAAACAACTGTCCTATATTGGTTCAAAATGCTCAAGGAATGTTTTGGTCAATATTTTAGCACCTACAATCTTTTTACATTTGTAATGAAAGATTCATGTTTCTCTTTTATGCATATTTCACTCTATTAATCAGACAACAATTTATGGAATCACCCTCTTACGCGAAAGAAAAACAAAACATGATTCTTCTTTTGGTTTTATTTTGCAGAGCGTAGCTCTGTATAGGAATGTTATCAGTTCAAATAAGGAAACAGTACACGGAGACGCTGCAGTTGTCACTCGAACAAAGGAAAAAGAAACTCGATGTATATACGTACTTATAGTGTCGCTACTTTGGAATCTTTTCAGTGTACATTCAAACTAAATACAGGTAATATTTCTCACGATACCATTTACTCATCCAGTAGTAGTAGTTGGCCCAGCGCAAGGAGCTATAGAAATTTGCCTTAAAGGAACGAGTTTCAGATTAAAGCAGATGCCGTCACCATGTCAACAGCGAATCAGTATAATATAGCAAACAAAGTAGTGTATGCTCTATTATGCACTGCACTGCATTATACATCGACAAGCACTAAATTATTCCGAGTTTTGTTTTGTTTCACCGAGGCCGACCCTTTTAAGGTCATGTGCAGGAGGGATAATTTAGTATTCGGGGTTCTTTAACCTCAGTACTGATGCATCAATAGAACATGCGCTCCGAAGGTTATCTCCGCCAGTTATAGTGTATAGCCTATAGGCGATACCTAGGCCGGCGAAGGTTATGTTTTCGGTTCCGCATGTTTATCTGTCTGTCTGTGTGTCTGTGTATAAGAAAGCTCAAGAACAGATGAACATTATTTTCATCAAACCTGTGAAGTGTTAATAACGAGATATGAGAGTGAAATTTTAGGTCATGAGGTGGAACGGTCAAAGATCACGGGCGCATAAAGAATATAAAATATGATTACTCTCCTAATAACTCAAGAAAGGATCTTCAAATTTTCACTAAATTTGCAGTCATGTTTATAAAAAGAAAAAAAAGGAGAGAGTGAAAAAGAAATTATTGTATCTAAGGGTCATGGGGTTTGAGGTCAAAGACAATAAGGTGAGAGAGGATATAAAATTAGCTTAATCTCCTAACAACGAAAGAATAACGATTGGATTTCACAAAACTTGCAAGATTTGTTCATAATTGGGTAGGAAAGATTCAATTAAATTTCTGGTCACGATGTCGAAGGTCAAAGATTATAGGGGTCATAGAGGGCATGAATTAATATAAGCTTAGTCTCCAAATAATCCAACGACTGATAATCTGATTTTCACCAAGTTTATTATGTAGATGTCCCTATACACGCATGTTTGTGTTGAAAATATTGCCTACGAAATGGCAATGTTTTAATCATGGAGGCTTGGTGGAGGGTTGCTCTTTCGGAGTGAGCTGTTGTTATTATTAACAAACTCCCCAGTCTTCATACATTTTCCGTAGGTCTAGGCCCTACTAGATCTAAAATCTACTGCTGAGTTCATGCACGCAGAGTATAACGATTATCTTGTTTAGATTAATTAACATATATTATGCATGGGTGTATGCACTACGCAAGTATGTGACCGTGCATCACAAAACCAAGAAAAAGTCGCAACCCTTGATTTTACGTCAGGACTCAATAAAGGTGAATCGGGTCAAGCAAGTCAATCTTTGAGTTTCTCATATCATCTGAAAGAGTTCTCTTCTTCTACATTATTCCTAAGTTTTAGATCATAAAATGAATGGGAAAGTGTGTTTTCCACAGTTTTATCTACAACCCTTTTTTTTTTGTAAAGTAATGATATCAAGTATGTCTTAGAGGCCTCTTTTCATTTCTTGAGAAGCCTTTGCACAATCTTCACTATCACCTCTAATAACTTGGGAAAGGTTAATGCTACTGCTTTCGAATTTGGCGTCAATCATGCACAGAATGTGTTAATAAATCGTGTTCATTTTCAGCTTAATTTAATAATTCCTTCATAGTTGTTGCTCCTGTGGTTTACATCCTGTTTTTTTGTCCAATTCATGGCAGAGCTAGCACGGTTTGGTAAAGATTAAGTGCTTGAATAGACCCTGTAGTACTTCAGAGCTTCTATTCTCAGGTCACTTTTTTTTTTTCCAGAGTGTGTGCTTTATTTTCAATCTTTAGATTAATTGAGTTATACATCATTTCAAAGCTTAGAGTCTGCTCTTTCAGAATCTGTCCTTTATTAAAAATGCATATCTGGCGACTTTTTGTTGGTTTTATGATGCAGGGTCACATTATCCTAAAAAGGCTTAATAGTTGGTCCTACTTTTATTTGTTGTATGCATTGTATGTTTTAACTGGTGGTACCCACAATCTACAAGTTTTCCTTTTCATTTGGTTCTCCAATCTCCATTCTTTCATTTGTCGCTAAATGCCTACTTTTGCAATCCCGATGTATCTATAAAAGTATAATGTCCCCCCTTTTTATTGATTAGGACCTACTTTTGTTGATATTTCTTTGCATTCATGTACATGGTGCGTAAAAAAAAATAGTATGTGTTATGATTATAAAAAGATGGAGTAAAAAATTAACTTGAACTTAAACATACCCCGTTGAAGTAGTCCAAGGTGGAAAAGACATTAATTAAAGCCTACTTAACATAACAATGTCGGAATTTCGAAGCTTGGATATTTGTTCCAAATTCATCGTGTCACAACCGACAACCAGGGATATTCTGGTGGTAGTGTCGCTGCCCGGAAAGCAGTAGATTACAGGTTCGAGTCCCGTGGTTCCCCTTTTCCGACATGTTTGTTAAATTACAGATCAGCAGTTGCGATCTTACAAATTTCACTTATAAGAGGGAGACAAATTGAAGAAAATTAACACCTCAAACTTTTCCCCTCTACTTGATATTCTTTTGCGGTCAACGTGTATGTGGTTCACTAATTCACGAAGCCATTTGTCAAACTTTACTTAGATAGATACTTAGATGGGAATCTCGCATCAAGAATCATTAATTCTCTTTAATCGCATGTAACATTGGAATAGATAATTATACTCGTTCTTTCCTTCACTATAGTGTCCCAGTGAACTTCAATACCGTCATGAAGAGTTTAAAGCGACTTCATATTGATATGGCGATAGCTATCCTGGCACTGCAGAGAGGTATGTAGTTCCTGCACGAAGAAAAAAAAAAGAAGGAATAGAGTATAGAAATATAGATAGACAGACAGATGAATAGATAGATAGAGTGTCTACATTTTAGCCATATAAAGACTTGTAAAATCTGCTGGTACATCGACTTTTGGGGTAAATGTATATAGGATTCACTGAATGTTCGATATACATACTATGCCGGTATATTGACATACTATATGCATACGCAGATTAGATGAAATGGATGTGATTCATAGTAATAATCGTGCCACATGGAATTCATGTCTTTATGACGTAGTTGCCATTTATCGAAGAATGATTATAATGGAAATGCAATTTTAGCTTCTTGTTTATCTCATCAAAATGGCAAACCGGTGCATGGGGACAGAGCAATGAATGAAAGCGTTTCAATCTTATTCATAATTGTTTGGGAGACTTCTCTATGCCTCCCTCATTGAAACACAATCTTTAGGTTTTGTTATGAGTCGGTGTAACACGGAGCTTCAACGGCCACAAACACATTATAGTGTACGCACGAGTGCGCGTATCATACAATCACTATGTACATGCAATCAGGAACTACATCAATAACACATATTGGCGCAAAATGTCACAGAAATACTACTAAAAATCACACAGCACTCACGTTCGAAGATGGAGTAGGCTTTCTATTCATTTTTTATCGGATTTCCTTCCAATTTCATTCCTAGTACAAACGAGTAGGTAGGTCATGTAATCTTGCCCATGGAAAAAAAAAAATAGGTCAGTGATTTCTGGGAGAGCGTTGCCTTTATCACTGATCGTCCTTTAAATACGTTGTAATGCAGTGAAATTGGCAATCAATGTTCAAATACATTTTCGGGCAGCAAATGTCGCCGATCTGCCTACCAATTCGAACAATAATTATGTAGAAGTGAATTCACTTGTAAAACCCCGGGCCCAGTTAGAATCTTACCATAATGCATTTCATTATACAACTTGCGCATTCACTTGTTAGCATATTATAGGTCATTTTTTTGTTGTTGCTGTTCTGTAGGTCTACAATTTTTTTATACATATCTCATGTTTCTATCTCTTTTTCATTTTGATGATTTTGCTCTTTTTTTCTTTTTCTTTTTTTTTTTTTTTTTGCTTCGTGTAAGCTGAAGTCGGTCAATACAAATCATTTTCACACAATGTAGGATGACCCCAATGCAAGGAAATTAGTACAGAAACTGTGTATGCAAACTTCCCCGCCCCAGTTTTCTTTTTCTTTTCTTTTTTTCGGCTATGCGCGAGAGAAAATTGATGACTCATCATGCATTGTCATGTTATATTAAGCTGTATTTTATTACTATCTTCGTAAATGTCGTTTCAATATGTTCTTTTTGTTACTTTCACAGTCTTTTCAGTTACATGAATAGACTTGAGACATGAATCATAGGATTTGCACTGTCTTTTCTTGTCGTATACAGGCCCTGGTATATAAAACGATATGTTGCAGGCGGGATGAATTTGTGAATAAGATTGTGAATAGAATGCCAACAATATTGTAAATTTCTGATCAGACATAGAACGTCATTCTTGCAGCATAACAACCATGACACCGAAGAGACCGGAAAAGCGAAATATAAACTTCAAAAGTTGATTAGCATTCACAAAGGAATGTGTCATTGAATAGATAACATCCAATATACGCATGTGATACGGTACACATGCAGACACTGAACAAAATGAAGTACACTTGAAAAGAACAAAAGAACATCAGTAGGCTTATACCTTTTGACAAAGAATGCACATAATAACAATAATAATAATAATAATAATAATAATCATGATGATGATAATAATAGTAATAGTAATAAAAATAATGATAATAATAGTAATAGTAATAGTAATAGTAATAATAATAATAATAATAATAATAATAATAATAATAATAATAATGATAATAAGGTCTTATTTACCCAGGGTAGCCTCTTCAGTGTTACCACTGGTCTACCAGGGGTCCCTGCCTTTATTATTACCCTAGCGTTGCTAGGTACCCATTTGTACACCTGGATCGAGTGGGACACGGTAGGTAAAAGCATCTCATCCAAGGAATTAAGCACTGGGCGGGATTCGAACTCGGATCCTCCCGATCGGGAGTCGGGAGTCGGGAGTCTTATCCAATAGAAAATTGAATGATTTATTTATTCGGTGTCCTTGTTCAGACGAACTTGTTACAGTCCTCTGTCTTTGTGTCAATGAAATCTCCATTAGGATAAAAAGAAGAAGAATGAATTAACAGTAAATATGGCTCTTCATATTATCTATTTGTTCTGATAGCATAATTTAAACTTTGTTGAGTGTACGATAATGTGTTCTAGTGAGCAAGACATTTTGCTCACGGCAATCCGTGTATTTCATCAGTATCGGGATACTGTTATATTGCGGTTTGATGATTAAAGATTTAATGACCGCTGAGATTACTAGTTGCTTATTTATTATTTTTTTTTTAACGATGTAGTTTTCTCCATTCAGACGGTTGCCGCAGAAAGTGACACTTGTACCAATGTACCGATGGACGTGGGAAATCTTTGCCCACATATCTTCTCCGAGAAGACAGGGAGTTATGTCCGCTCGACAACCAAATATGTCCCACGTGACCATCCTCAGTATGACGTCATGATTCCCGAAGCAGCGAGAGGAAAGATCAACCTGTACTGTGCCCATCCCGGTAAGCTTCTACTGATCAATTTTTGGATTCATGTTGATTATTATTATGTCATTTCTTGACACAGACCTACAATATGAGGAAAGGATACCCCGTCCTTTGTCGCTCGCTCCATAACTATGTTGAAAGCAGAATATCAAATTGACGGGTCTAGGGCAATTACCCCCTGGGCAATTACCCCGGACCCTTCCCCTGTCCCTAGTCCTAATCCTAATCCTGAAACTAATCCTAACCATAACCCAAACTCCTAACACTAAACCCAACCCTAACCCTAATCTTAACTCTAACCTTGCCACTAACCAGTATTTAGCCGGGGGGTAATTGCCCTCTGGGGGTAATTGCCCGGATACGCAAATTGACAAATGGTTTGTTACCAACAGAGGGGGAAAGATAAATACAAAAAGTCAATTGATAACGGAATTCTTGATTAAAAAGTCAATTCGATTTCAATATTCTACAGCAAACCGCTCATGATTTCATGTCGTTGGAACCGAGAAAGGTCGGCTACTTTCTTACTCACGTGATCGTTGATTTTTGCACAGGCTCATATCATACCGTCCTTTACATGGCGGTATGTGTGTGGGCGTGTGTGCGTATGTGCGCACCTTGATTCGTTGATTTCTTTCTTTCTTTCGTTTTTGATAATGTTCACATCGATCGTTATCACATGCAGACATGCTGGCATTTTCTATGTCTACTTATATGTTACTGTTCACCTTAATTTGTCCTTGAATTTTGTATTACACTTCCTATTGATATGAATTACATATTATGGCTAAAATACATTGAGTGAACCCTGACACTTTTAGGTATTATCCCAATAGACTGTGTGCCCAACCCCTGTCTGAATGGAGGGACCTGCTCGGAAGCTCTGGATGGCTTTATCTGCAAGTGCCCGAGGTACTTCGGTGGAGAACGATGCGAAGTGGGTATGTATCTTTTGCATACAGAATTTTTATTTATGATTCTCATTACTGTAAAATGATTATGAGCATTTCTCTACAAAAGAACATCATGAAACCTTTTTATTAAAGGAATTGTTTAGCATTGGTGGAGATGAGGATTAGGCTTTTAACTTTTTTGCGATATACCAAGAAACCACTTATGAAATATTACAGAGCATACCATTTTAAAAGGAATTCAAATCATAAAAATTATCCAAAAAACAATAAAACAAAGCAATTTTAGTAAAAAGTTGGTCCAACATTTTATAAGGATGGCTCTGTTTTGGATATCTCTGTCATTTCAATACCAATTTTCATCAAAAACAAAAACAAAAAAAAACGTTGCATTCCTCTTGCAATTACATGCTCCCTCATATTTCATGAGAGGTTTCTCATTATCTCAACAAAAGTAAAAAATGCAAAAACTAACATGATGTCTTTTATTTGGAAATGCCCTTTAAAATAACAATAACAACAAAAGACCAGTTTGATACATTAAAATTCATGAATGAACAAGCAAAAAAAAAATAGGTTTTCGTTCTCTTTATCTCTTTATAAACTCAAACAAACTCAAAGTAGAAAACTAAAGTGGGAAAATAAGTTTTTTTTTTTGTCAACTCAGGCATAAAGATTGTTAAATGAATAGAATATCTGTATTTCATTTTTTTTTATTTAGTAATCTAAGGATTCATGACACAAATTCAAGAACCCAATATTATTTACAATTTTCCCAATTTGAGAAATCAATTCAAAATACTACCATTTCGTTTATATTACTTATAATTATCCTACTTTATATATTATATTACTTCTCTCATTAAATTTGAAATTGGAAGGGACAGAAGATTCTTCATTTTCTTCTATTATTTTAGTCTTTGATCTTCTGGGATTAAAAGATATCATAGAGATCATAGGTTTATTGTTGCAATTTAAGTCATGTTTTTTATTGTGCTAAATTTGACTTTTGGTCGTATTGTTACATAGAGGAGCACTTACTCATAAATGACCTCATTTTTTTTCTTCAATTTTTGTTTTTTGTTTTTGCCATTGAAGAGATCTAGGTGTTCACTCAAAGTTCCCTTTGTATTGACCTATCAAGTTAATAGCCAATTAAATTACCTTACCAACATTGACTGTACTGATTCAAACTTTTAGTTTAGTTGTTTCTATACCTAACTCACATTTAAGAAATATTTTGAAGGACTTAAGCTGGGTTTTTGCTTCATCTGCAAATAGTAAACACTGCCTTTGAGGTGTTCGATTTGGAGGGCGCTATATATTTGTATTTATCTACTTATTTTATTATCTAAAAGTGTCGGCAACGCTTTACTGATGAGCAGTGTGAGCTCTATTTGATCGTACTGGTCGTACAAGAAAAAAACATGGAACACTTCTCTTTCATCAAACTACACACATTGGTAGACTTTTTCTGTTTTTTTCTGTTATCATGTGTTAAAGACACTCAGTCGGGAGGGTACATGGACATATTTCAGCCGCGAATGGCGTCACGTAAACTCGCTTCCGAAGTTACTACGAAGCGAAATGTGTGTGTGCGCAAGACATCCCTGCTGCAATGTATCGCGCTATAGTATCTCGATTCCTCGCTTGAGCGCTGAGCTCAGCTGAGATGTGTACGTACTGTACATGTGAATTGCATGCATGGTATACGGTAGCGATCGCAATATCGCCGGCCGGCCTTAGTTATAGCGCCTGAGCTGCTTTACATACGTATACGCACCTTCCATAGTAGCGTCCTCTCATCATCGCATCGTCGATCGTCGTCACTCGTCAACTGTACTCGTCAGATCAGATCAGACTAGAGTACAGACCACAATCAGTTGACAATAGATACATGTGTGCAGGTATAATGTGAGGATGGCCATCATGGACGATGACACATCGTCATGGGTTGCGGACATGAACGCAGAGCTGCCTATTTTGAACAATGACGACTGGGTCGGAAACCCTGTATCATGTACTTGCTCAGGCGTCGCGGCTGTGCCCGTGCAGGGCCAACGGCCACCGTTACACTGCACAGTGCACTTGTGGCCGTGGTGAAAGGGGGCCCTGCGATAGCGTCATACAAGTAAATACGTTTGCAGTCTTTCGAGTTGGACGGCTGTTTGATCTCCATTGTGAAGTTTCATTACTAAACCAAAGGCTAAGCTGAACTGAAACAGTACTTAATTTGGCATAATCGTGATATAGTAGTCCCCACCGGCAAATTCTAACCCTAACGCACGGGAGCACGCGCACTGCAGTGGGGGGGGGGGGGGGGGGGAGGGGAGAGCGGTGGGGACTATATCACGATTATACCCTTAATTTTTATTACAAACAGTACACGCACACCACACACATTAATATTGACATACCGATGACTTTATATCGACGTTGTATGTTACGATCCGGCCGAACGTATCACAGCTGAAATGGGATATGCAGCAGATCATTGCACAATGATCAAAACAACCTGCCATATGCATTGCAACTTGCTATATTTATATATGAAGCTTAGAGTTTTAATATTTCTTCATTAAACCATATTCTTAAAACTAAATATTTAATAACGTAATATATGAATAATCTATAATATTGTTGTAGGATATTTCCAGAAATTTTAAAATATTATTGCTTAGATTGCTGAAATTGGCACCACAGTGCAAATAAACAGTGACTGGTCCAGAGCCAGGTACGAACATGTACGTACACACACACAGCTGTCTCAGTTGTGTCATGACCGGAGCCTGTAGGAGAGATTTTCATGCGCATGGCTGTTATGCGGTTTTGTGCGTGCACCCATTCGGCCCCATTCGGTAGGTATTCGGGCGTCCATGTTGAAATTAGTGTGGACGGCTCGCACGGCTCTTGTAGTCTAGCTGGGTGTTCGCTGGTGCGTTGCGTAGCGTCGTGTTCGGCATTCGGTACGTACGATAACGGGAGGAGCAGCGTGTCGTGCTTTTATACTCAGCTGCAAATCGCCTGCGACGATTGAGCGTCTTTAAGAAGACAAATGTCAAAATATAAGCTCTAAATATACATTTCTTTTGCGATTTAAGAATTACTTTTCGGAGTAACGATAAAAAAAAATAGACTTTGAAATTTTTCAAGATTCACTAATGAGGTGATTCGTTCAATAAGAGAACAGGGATTCAAAATCGACATCTTGGGGAGTATACCTACAGATTTTGCCCATACTAAATAGATGTGTTTTGCACAAAAAGTGTTTACCTTCCACCCATTTTCTACACAATCACTAAACATTGAAGGATATTCCCTGTAAATGTATTTGTTTTGCTTTGCGTGTGTATTGAATAGGAGAACTCGTCTGTCCAGGTCCTACTTCATCGCCCCAGGACTCCTGCTATCTCTACCGCAGGGAGTTGGTGACTTGGGAGGTGGCCAGAGACAGATGCGACGAAATAGGGAGTTATCTGGTGGCCATAGAAACGCCAAGTGAGTTCTCCAGAATCGAGGAGATACTTCTCATCAGCAATCCCCAATTGTCTCACATCCATGCCTGGACGGGCCTAAATGACCGATCGTCAGAAGGGGTCTACACGTGGGAGAGAGTCGGGGACACCTTACCCACCTCCAGCAGTTTGTGGCGTAATTGGGAGCCAAATCCAGATTTTGCAGAGGCCGAAGATTGCATATTAGCTCTTTTTCAACATAGTAATTCATATATAAATGATATCCGATGCTCCAAGAAACGGGAATACATATGCGAATTCCGGTCATAAGCGTCATAAATTGACAGCGCCATGGTGTCCATGACTGAGATTTGAGTTTATTTTTCGGCGGTTCATGAATCTACTTCAATAACTGTGTATTTCTCCCCTTCTGCTTGTACCTCCTTCACTTTCTTTTTTTTTTTTGTTCTCTCTCCAAAATAATTGAGCATACATTAACTAGATTTACTCGTCACTTTGATGCCATCTTATTTCCCATAAAAGTAAATGAAAGGATAGGAAAATAAAATTGTGCAACATAACAGGTTACTCTTTTTAAGTAGCTAAATTGTGACATACAAGCCATTAAAGAGTGTATCTTTTGACATCAGAATATCATACTTGATCAACCATTGATGTCTTCACATAAGCTTAAGGTAAGACAAACCATAATGGCCTCATGAATCAGACTTCCTGTAAGTATATAAAAGCTGTAAACAATTCATTATTGTTAGGTATTTTAATTTCCATTCTTTATTGTAAACTGAGAGAATGGTTGATGAAATAAAGCAATATTGCATGCATTTCAGAATTCAAGATGAAAAGCATGTTTTCTCCCTAACTTATAGGAAGTCGAGCCATTCTGGAAAATTCTAAGATTTATGGATTAAATGTTGTGATATTATTGAAATTGTAATGCCGTCTCTTGTTTAGGTTTTAAGATAATGATCATAAAACAACTTAGCCCTGTAATGATTAGACTCAGTCTCACCTACATCTTGTGTATGTGTCTGGTTGATGGTAAAGTCTAGAGCTACTTGCTGCTGTTCCTTCGTGAATAACTCCTCTGTGCAGAAACTTTCTGGCATCTTATTGACTTTCCCAATTAGTCGTTTCAATATCTATTCCTATTGATATGAAAAGATTAATCCTATTATATTCTGCCTGCCACGTGGAACAAGTCTGAGAGGAGTGGTATCATTAGCCTATTTGTACGTCCGTACGTCTTTGTCTTTTCCAAATTTAGAAGTTTGCTGACAATAAACATATTGTATCACTTCACTAAGTCTTTTTCAATACATTCCATTGTATTCTGTGAATGACTTGAAAAGATTATATCTTTGATCAGTGTCTATGGCCCAATGAGGGGACTAACGACAAGAATTCAAAAGAAAAGAAAAGAAAAGAAAAGAAATATGGACCGGTCATGCCGCAAGGATATGTGAAAACATAGTATAAAGAAGAACATTGCGTTTTGAAGACAATAGTCCTCACCAACATCGGCTGACAAGCTTCACAGTTTCTGATACCATTCCTCTAACATTATCGGCTGCTGACAAGCAAAGATATTTAACCAAAAATTCAAGCCCATAGGTTCTGCAAAAAAAGTGTGTGCATCTGTGTGTGTGTGTGGGGGGGGGGGGACAAGTGGAAAGGCCATAATGTGTTATGCACAAAATGTGTGTGTGTGTGTGTGTGTGTGTGTGTTGGGGAGGGGGGAGGGTTACCCAGTTTCAACGGCCCTATTGTGGGTGAGTTTTTTGCCAGTTGTCGATTTAAAAAGAGAATGACTTTACCTCTCAACGCCTACTTTATATGCCTAAAGTTATGTTGATTATTATAAGTATACTTTTTGTTTTGATAGAGAATTTGAAATTTCTACAGACCTTCATGTGAGCACAAACTTTCAGGCATAACATTAGGATTATGGATAACTAATACGTATCTAAGAGGAAGGCAATTTAACATAAGACTTTTCCCAAAAGAATACGGGCACAAAATTCTTAGTTCAGTGTTGTGATTAAAAACAAACTCTGAAAGGAAAAATGAAAAGGGTGATTTATAGGGCAGTAACTGTAATTTTGACGTGATGTCTTACATTACTAATTTTATGTGAGGGTTATCAATGTTGATATGTCCATTTTTGAATTTTTCGAATCCGTTCGGCATGGTCCGTTTTCCGACATTTTCCGACGATCCGTTTTCATGATGGGGGGGGGGGGTCAAAATTTGGATGATTATGTGACAGAGAGCGGAGTGACTTGAGAGGGGACTACACAAAATATTTCATATCATACTTTTTTTTATGTAATATTTCAAAAAATGTCAAGATTAAAAGTGAACTAAAACTATCTAGGGAAGCCGGTTTCGAGCAGGGGAGGGTCAATTGGAAGGGGGTATCCCTTGCCATATGAGGGAATTTTGCATTTATAATGGCATTGGGGATGTGGTGTACTTTTGATAAAATATTCGTAAATTCGTCTCAAAAGTGTACTAAGTGTAAGGACAAGGGACCAAGCGGGGAAGCATGTGGGCAGGGCTTACGTGTAAGGTGTCTATCGCCCCCTTTCACGCGAGGGAGACGTATTTTTAGAATTGAAACTCAACGACCTATCGCACGCTTTAGGTGAATTATTTGGACAATTTTCTATAAAAAAAGACAATTTTCAACATCTCGGGAATCAGGGGGGGGGAGGGAGGGGGGAGGCAAATTGCTTTTTATCTGCGCGACATTCCCAAAGACTGCAGTATTTCATGATTATACTTTACTCGATCTATTTTGATTTGAACTGCAATAATAGCTAAATTTTGAAGTTTTCTACTGTTTAAACCTAATGGAAAAAATGGATATTAATTGACTAATTTGCAAATATTATCCATTAAAAACATTATTTAATTGTTATTTCATTTTATACTACTAGACTTACATATAATTTGTAATAGCGATAGACATTTGCTTTAATGTGAAGGTGTTGCTTGACGTGTAAACTGCATCTTACTGAACATTTTGTACTTGCTGTTTGAAAATAATTATTGCACAATATGCCCATTATTCCCTACTTCTGAGTCATTGGCATATATTCCACATTATAAACGTTGTATAAACTACAAACTAAAATTTGGTATTACAATAGGCAGTTTGTGTGAAATTGTATTATTTTTACTTCAATTCCATTTTATTGAATATTGTGTAATTGTCGCTGTTAATTAACAATGATTGCAAAATTTGCCCATTTTCCCCATTTATTACTATTTGGTAAATATTCCTCATATAAAATTTTGTATAAACAACGAGATGAAATTTACTGTTGGACTTGACATTTTGATTTGATTTGGATTGTTTCAATTTGACATTCAATTTTATTGCACATTGTGAAATCGTCGCTGTTTAAGAATAAGCGTATTTGTCCCAAATTTCAGAATAATTTGCAAACACTGTTCTACATTATAGATAAATTACATACTATTAAATAAAGGATGCTATTGCGAGGGACAATAGCTTTGTTTGAATGGTATCATTCGAGTTTTTTTTTTTCATTGAATATTGTGTAATATAATATGTCTGCTGTTTACGGACAATGATTTCAAAATATACCTATTCCCACCATTTCTGGCTAGTTGGTAGTATGTATCACAAGCTTCATACACTTGTAATTCTTGACCTATATATGATTTGCTATAGCGTAGACATTTGTTTCAGTGTATAATATATTGCTATTTGACATAAAATTGAATTTTACTTAATACTTTGTAATTGCCTTCTGGTTTAGAATAATGATTGCAAAATACGATTATCTTTCCCCATTTCTGACTAATCGGCAGATATTCTGCGTAATAATAATTTTGTGTACAATATTATAACATGAAATTAGCTTTTGCAGTAGGCATTTTGGTTTATTTCGAATTGCATTATTTTGACGTTAATTCAATTTTTTATATTGTGTAATTGTCGATGTTTAAGGTTGCAAAATATGCCTATTTTTAATTTTGATAAATTGACAAATACTCGACTCGATTACTGCATAATAATGTGTGGTGTTTGATACAAGCTTTACGTTACCTAGATCATAGGTTTAGTTGAAAGATTCAGGAAACAAAAAACAATTCTGAAGATTAAGGAACATAATTTTGATAATCATTTTGGTAAATTACGCAGTGAAACTGAGTGTGACTTTAATAATTGATATTGTATCAATTGGTTTGGTTAAGTGAGATTGGTGTTATTGACGTGAATGGTATCTTATTGAATATTGTGTACTTTGTCTTGTATCTAAATTGCACCTAGTTGGCAAAATATGCTTGTGTAGTTTTTTACAATTTCTGATTTATTGACAAATATCATACATTATGAATTTTGTATGGCACGAGATGCTTCGTATACTGCGGTAGACGTTTGTTGTGAATTGTGCTATTTGATGTTGATTGTATTTTATTGAATATTGTGTAATTGTCTGCGGTTGAATAACAAGCTTTCCACTATCTACACCATAGGTTTAGTTACAAGGATTTAGAAAACGAAAGAGATTAAAAAACGTAACTTTGATTATCATTATAGTAAATTGCGCAGTGTATCAGAGTGTGACCTTAATAAAGTTGCCTGAAAATTAGAGAGAGAGAGAGAGAGAAAGAGGTTTTGCTCATGTAACTACCGTCCTCATCGTAGATATTGGTTTGGTTAAGTGTGAAGGTTGTTATTAGACCTGAATCGTTTTTTCTTTTTCATGATATTCTTTTCGCAATTTGTGGCTAATTAACAATTATATCCGGTATTATGAATATCTTGTATGCCACAAGAAGTTCTCATATGCTTTATTGCGGTAGGCGTTTGGTTTGTTGTGAATCGTATTGAAGCTGATTGTACTTTTTTGAATATTGTGACATTGACTGCTGTGGTACATTTATCCTTTTCATGAGCTAAATTATAAATCCAGTTACAAGGGTTTCAAACACAAACACAACTGTGAAGATTAAAGAACGTTCATGATCTTTATGGTAACTAAGCAGGGTACAAGAGTGTGACCTTGATAAAGTTGGCTGGCGCAAAAGAAGGAGAGACTTTGCTTATGTAACTGCACAGTCGTCCTCATTTTATCAGTCTATTTGTTTGCTGCTTTGGAGATTATCTTATAAATAGTTTTCAAGCCATTTGGTTTTCTTTCGAGTTTCGTTTATTTGTTTGTCTTTGACCAAGCGTGTTTTTGAAACCTAAGGTGTGTCTGTGAGACAATGTGCGTGTTCATGGGTGTGTTGTATCTTTATATTTGTTTATTTACTACAGCAATGGTATGTAAAGGTATTGCTACCTCAAGTCCAATTTCATGAAACATTTTTCAAGAAACAGCTTGGGTCGAGAATTGGCGGGGCGGGGGGGGGGGGGGGGTTCCGGCATGGACACGGAAGTTCGAACGTAATAATACTAGATGGGGATGAATGTTTTATATCTATAATAACTTACATGAAGGCTCCGAGAGTAGAGGGTGCTGGAGGTGCTGCAGCACCCCTGACTTTTTGGAGAGGGGGAAAAGCGCCCCTATGGATTAAAAACAAACAAATAAAAAACCCAAAGATCAGGTTGTGACAACAACCAATTTATGAGTGCCTGCATGTCTATTGTACTGAAGTTGACTATTATAAGTGAGTTCATACGTAATATCTAGAGTATATAGGGTGGGAAAAAAAGAAAAAAAAATGTCCTACATGTTCTTTTGTCGAAGGGCAAAATGAAGGAGGGTCTATTACCTTGATTATGAGCCCCTTGAAAGATGGTGTGCTTGTGTGTGTGTGTGTGTGTGTGCGTGCGAGCACAGTTTCATTACCTGCGCATTGTGTGTGTATGTTTCTCTATATCTTATGCTGTAGCAGAATTTTCAACACATTTAATCCCTCCCCCGTCCCTCCCCTCCCCCCCCCCCCTCCAGATCTTCCATGAGGTCCAGTTGACCGTAAGGCGTGTCCACTTGGCTGAGTTAAACTGTGCTCTGACTTTACGATGAATAAATTTGAAGCGCCGGGGGATTTTTACATGCATGGGTTGAGGCGTATTATGTCCTATCCGGGAGACAGTGATCTGTGAGTGTGTTTCTGGGTGTGTTTGTGAGTGTGGGTTTGTAATATATACCAATGTTATGATCGTAGAGATTGTTCTTGTCGAAAAAGAAAAAAAAAGTGTTTCAATTTGAATTTTGAATATGATTCAAAATTTTCAATATTCATATCCAATATTCTCGCATGAGATGCTTTTACATTCACGAATTCGTTACTACATTTATTGTTGTCACCCGTATTCAAAACCAAGTATAGAAAGACTCCTAGTTACGTTCTAAAAAAGAAAATAGATAAGGTACGTTTTCTGTTTTCATTGAGTATTGATCTCTAGATTTGTTTGTCTTTAGTTTTGGTTTGTCAATATTTTCAATGATGATGATAATTTTCAATGCTTGTAAACTTGCCTTCAGGTAATGTTGAACAACTTGGTTCTTCCGCGTGTAATGTAGTCAAAAGTGCAATGAATGTTTTTGGTAAATACTTTAGCACCTGCAATCTCCTTACATTTGTAATGACAGCTTCATATTTCTCTTTTATGCATAACGCTCAATGTCAAAGCAGTCTAAGTGTCAGTAGGTATAGTTGAGTGACATTTATTTTTTTTTTTCAATGCCATATCATCATCAAATTGTATAATTGACAAATTTCACTATTTCATTTTATAAATCAGATAAGAATTCATGGGATCACTCTTCTACATGAAAAAAAAATGAGTGTTCCTTTGGTTTTGTTTTGCAGAGCGTACATATATATATAGCTCTGTAACTATGTGAAGGAATGTTAGAATGACAGTTCAAAGAAGGAAACAGAACACGGAGACGCTGCAGAACAGTTGTCACCTCAACAAAGGAAAAAAGAAAACAACTCGATGTAGATATATACACATGTGCACTTTAGTGTGCCGCTACTTTTGAATGTTTTCAGTGTACATTCAAACTAAGTACAGATAATATTTCGCACGATACCTTGTAATCATCCAGTAGCAGTGTTTCTCCTAGCTCTTACAGAGATTTATAGAAATTTGGCTTGCATGAACGAAGCAGATTTCTCAGATGAAAGCAGATACCATTGCCATGTCAAGCGCGAATTCCCATCATATACCAAACAAAATTTAATATTGCATTCTTTATTACTTGGTTATACTGGATTATAGATCGACAAGTACTGAATAATCTCGAGTGCCGTTTTGTTTCACATGGCCGCCCCTTTTAAAACCGGGGAAAATTAGTGTTTGGAGTCCTACCCAAGTACTAGTGCATCGATACAACATGCACTATTAAAGTACTTCCGCCATCAGTAAGTGAAACCAACGGCCGAGGAAGGTTAAATAGGCCTGTGTCTCCGGTTCCGTAAATTTGTCTGTCTGTTTGAACACAAGACGACTTTAGAAAGGGCGAGATAATTTTCCCCAAATTTGCAGCGTGTGTACATAATGAAGTGAGAAAGAAACAATCAAATTTAGCTGTTTAAGGTCATACACGTAGGTCAGAGGGGCAAAAGGATACAAAACTCATACAAAATCTCATAATACCTTATGAAACAGATTTTCACTAAACTTGCAGAGTTGTGCTTAGTGAACGTCAACGTTGCGATGACCTAAAGCTCCCCTAAAGCGTTGGCGTGTTATAGGTAGGACGGTGCACCAAACCTCAATATTTTGCACTATCACTTTAAACATAGAATATGTGATGCAGTCTAACCAATCACAACGGATATCACTATTGACCTTTGAATTATAGATTATAATTATCGTAAGTCCTGCCAAGTCCTCACTTTCGTGAACATGCAACCATTGGTGTATATCTTGGACGGGGTGTAAACGGGTATAGGCCTAACTAGCAATACTTGGACAAAGATAATTACAGGACCTTCTGGAAGAGCAGTGCCACCACTGAAGATTTTACAGTGGGTAACAAAGACCCTGTCGTTTCTTTTACCATTATTGTTTTTGTAATTGTTTATGTAATTATAGTTATTTTGTTTACTACTCTCTATTTCTTTGGTTTCGTATGTTGCCATGCATAATATTGTTGCTTGTGAATATTACGATCTTGATGCATCATTCTGTGTAAGTGCAATGAAATAATTTATGAGGAAAACAAGGAGAAACACCAATGAATCTATCAGACTCATGCCAGTACAACCTTTAATAATAACCTCACAAACAACGTGTCTGTGGTTCGCGAAGTCCCGAAGCCATTTTCTTCCTTTACTGTACATTTGGAATTTAACCTCGCTTCAAGAATCATTACTTCTCATCAATCGCATGTAACATCAGAATAAAGTAATTTTGTATATAATTATGCAGAAACTTATACATATGTATTAGGTAAATACAATATGTAAAGTCATGTTGGGCCTACATTCTTCTCATAATAGAGAGATAATTGTTTTCCTTTTTTCTTTCTTTCTTTTTTTGCCTAGTGTCCCAGGGAAGTGTTTGCATCATCAATATGCCATGTTCTGCAACCTTATTTTTCAAATATAAGTATATGTATCTATCACATGTTTCTAATTTCTTCCATTTTAATGATTTTGTCTTTCAAGAAAGAGGTCATTCATAATAAACAACTTGCGCATTCATTGTTAGCATCATCAATATGTCAACTGTTTTTATATATACTCCATGTTTCAATCTTATTCCACTTTAGTGATTTTGCATTTTAAGAGCGTTTATTTCGTTCTTCGTATAGATATAGCCAGTCAGTACTAATCATATTTATAGGATCGGCCGAAAACGAGAAATAATAGCAAACATATTTTATGCACACTTTCATGTTCCCACCGTTCTTTTCAATATTTTTTGCTTATCTTCTTATCATAATATCATAGGATATAAGCACTGTTAGGATCCTTTCTAATGTCATACACAGGTCCTGGTATTAACATGTTGCAGGTAGGATGAGCGTGCAGGAAAATTATGAGTAAGATCTCGTTGATTAAAAGGATATAATATCAACAATATTGTCAAATTTTAATAATGGAGACACAATAAATACAACAAAGAAATATGAATTTCAAAAGTTCGAGTAACATTCACAGAGAAATGAATTATACAATACACTATTGTAATCATTGAAATAAATGTAATACCGTGCACTTGTAGACAAAATGCTAAATTTAATTGGCTTCTAAGGAACAGCAGGATACATTTTGACGAATAATGCACACGGTGGAAAATTAAAGATTTATTTATGCTGTTGATGACACTCAGTGCGAAATTGGATGAGGAAACATTAGCTCCGTTCAGACGCCCATTTTACAGTCTTTTGTCTTTCTGTAGATGAAATGTCCATAAGACCATATAAAAAATAAATCAAAAGTAAGCATAGCTCTTCATTCATCCATATGTTCTGATGACATAATTCAAACTCACTGGAGTTTATTGTGTTCTTGTGAGAAAGACGTTTTACTCAAGGCAATCTGTGTCTTCCGTCAGTGTCAGGATAAACTGGTATCCCGGTTTGACGATTACATATTTGATAACCGCTGACATATAGATGTTTGTATTTTTTTTTACGATGTAGTTTACAACATGCAGACTGCCGCCGCAGAAGGTGCCACTTGCATGCTCCAATGTACCAAAGGACATGGAAAATCTTTGCCCAAATATCTTCTCCGAGAAGACAGGGAGTTATGTCCGGTCAACACCCAAATATGTCCCACGCGACCATCCTCAGTATGACGTCATGGTTCCCACAGCAGCGAGAGGAAAGACCAACCTGTACTGTGCCCTTCCCGCTATTCTACTTCTCAATTTTGTGATTCATGTTGTTTATTGCTATGTTTTGTTTTGTTTGTTTTTTTCTTTTGAGCAATGCATGGAATGAGATAGGGATAGTTTTGGCTTCGAGTAACGAGATTTTCGGCCCAGGACCGACCTCAACGTTTTTGGAGAACGTGTGAAGATGTTTTTGTTTTTTTTAATATAATTTAGCCATTAAACTGAAAATGAAAACGGATTAAAATTTGTGTTTTTCCATCAAAAAAAAAGTGCAAGCCCATGAGTGTTAAGAATTACCATGGTTGTCGGTTCCCTACAAAAATTACCATTAGAGGAAACAATTCTGTGAAGAAGGGAAGAAAAAAGGGGTAAGCAAGGCGATATCTGTTGCCAGATAACGAGAGAGAGAGAGAGAGAGAGAGAGAGAGAGAAAGAGAGAGGAGGGGGAGGGTAAGTAAAATTAAACTTTTCAACCTGGAGACAGAAAGTAGTTGTAACAGACGTAAGAATAAGGTTATTTTTGCTATCACGAATTATCCAATAGATTGTGTGCCAAACCCTTGTCTGAATAGAGGGACGTGCTCGGAAACTTTGGGTGGCTTTACCTGCAAATGCCCGAGGTCCTTCGACGGAGAACGATGTGCAGTGGGTATGTATCTTTTGTATACTGAAAGTTTGTTTATGATTCACATTACTGTGAAATGATTATGGGCATTTCTTCAAAAGCGCCGCCTATTGTTGTAGATCTCTGTAGGCAATAAAACGCGATTGCAACCATTGATCTCAAATTATGGCTACAATCCATGCAAGTGATCGGCGCACGGCAAGTCACTCATTCTGTCTGAATGCTGCGCGTGCATGTTGAGTATACCGGAGAATTGCATACTGTGGATTCACGTTCTAGCCAATGTGTAGACGGGATAATATCTGGATAATGTAGAGCTAATTACCCTGGCTGGTTAGGCTGGAGTTTGGCAGATTATACAGCGACAACTTCTGAGCAACATTTGCAGGGACCGTCAAAAAAGTGTTAAAAAGCAAAACAAGGGTTAAAAAAGATAAAACAGACGCCTTCCGAATCTTGTAGCTGTAACTCTTGAAAAGTTTGGTTTGAAAAGGTCTTTATGGGGCGTTACGTAATCAGTCATAATGCCTGTTGCATATAACTGTAAAAACTGAAACGGTGGAGACGCTATTTGTGGGTTATATCTAATTTCTTTTATTTCCTAACAATGTCCTCAACGCAAGTCGAACCCGAAAAACATGGAGCACTTAAAAACAAATTCTCTTCTACGAAACGACCATACTCGCTTGCTGCTTCGCAGCCATCAATTCATGTGTTATGAAGAGAAATATCAAAATATATGCTCTGAATAATCATGCATTTTTCCTGTGAATAACATGTTTTTCTTTATAACAATGAAGAAGGAAAAACCAGACCTATAAATTGTTCAAGATTTACAATGCGTTGATCCGTTCAAGCCCTGGATAGGTCCAATGGCTATGCATTTTTGTTTTGATATTCATCAGAGAACAGGGATTCAAACTCGACATCTTGTGTACGATAATCTACTGGTTTGGCCCACAAACTGTTTGTATTTGTTGACCTATTGATATTTGCTACATAATTACTAAAAATTGAAAGACATTCCTCATAAAAGTGTTTTCTTTTCCTTTGCGTGCGTAGGAGACCTCGTCTGTTCTGGCCCTAACTCATCATCCCAGGACTCCTGCTATCTCTACCGCAGCGAGTTGATGACTTGAGAGGTGGCCAGAGATAGGTGCGACGAGCTAGGGGGTTATCTGGTCGCATAGAAACGCCAAGTGAGTTTTCCAGTGTCGCAGAGGTACTTCTCACCAGCAATCCCCATCAAATGTCTCACATCTATGCCTGGACGGGGCTAAATGACCGATCGTCAAGAGGGGTCTACACGTGGGAGTGTCATGCACCAACAGAACACCCGTCAGCACCGACATAACATCTGTCATACACCGACAAAACATTCTTGGATCAGCACCGAATGACTACAGCTGTTCACGCCATGTTTGCCAACTCCAACTCTCATGTCCCGAATGGACACTTTTATTCCATCCCACCCTGGTTTCACCAAGGAGGTAGTTTCGCACTGCTGTTCTCCATCACACCTCCCCCCAACAAGAGAAAAGTTATGAATGTAACTTTTCGACTATAAACACCTTCGTTGTAAGGCTTACTTTACTTATAATCACTGATTTTGAGCCATATCAGAATCAGTTAACTCCGGCATCAGTTGTCCACTTTTAGAACGATATTATATGAAACTTGACAAGCCCCCTACAAAACATGTAAATACACAAATCAACAGTCTACAGTAATACACATGTGAAACTGTTTTCAACGGGTGCACATAATCCGGAAAGATTACACCAGATGTAATCAATCATTTCTCCAGTAGTATCGATATTTTGACTGAGACTGTGCTTTCTGGTAATCTCGGCTGTAATTATATCCTCGCATACTTGACCAATAAACTTACATAACTTCAGGCATGAATAGTATTTTGTTTTGGGTAACACATACACTTCATCTTTAAATGTGAAAACCAAAAATACACTTTCTTCACGAAATTGTTCTGACTGTTGCAAAGATATGTCTGTTTCTCCAACACAAACTTTCATTGGAGTTTCACTGAATGTAGTAACAGCACGCATCTCTTGATTATAACAACATCGTATTTAAACACTATGACACACGTGTACATCTACTCAATATACTTGCTCATAAATTTTATACTTATGTCAACTCTGCGTCATAAGTTAGCCAAAACAACAACAAAATTTTAACCATCGGACATTTCTTTTTGTCCCTTCACACATACAATGTATGTACTGTCACGCGATAAGATGTTGTAATATATGTGCGAACTCTGGAAAATATCGAGATCATACTCTTCACACAAATGTGACGCTGTCACTCTGTAACGAAATACATATTATACAGGTTATTAATCTACAAAAGTGACATTATAACATCTTGGCTTCTTTATGCCTCACTGTCACTCAACACTTTTTCATTTATACAAAACAACACAAATTCTTGTGTTTTAACACAAACCGGTTGACATAAAACTAAAAATTTGGTCTACAGTTTTCCTGTGACTGCCCGGATGTGTTTTGCTATACTGTTTTTGCATTTGCTAGCATTAACTCGGTAACGTATCGGTATACATACAAATCTGAATCCTTTGACTCTTTGGTACATTGAATGAAATCAAAATACATGTAGAAGTGTGCACTACACCTAAAGCACAACTTTCACTCTAATCTTACACACCACAGATATTGTATCCTGGCGCTTCCTGTAATGTTGGGTTTTCAAAATATCATACAATACTTGGCGTGTAATATATCATGAAATTTTTCAAGCGATGTCTTCTTATAAAGACAGAATATTGTGTACTAGTACTTTCTCATACTTCCTAGCATCACTCACATATACTGTTTTCGCTTAAAACAAACATGATCAACATTAATACAATTTCTTCCTTCACAGATCCTTGGGAAAGGAAGAAAACTGGACAAAAATACATAAACACATGTATACTTTGTCATATACAAAAAACAAAATCAACATCAGTTTCTTGTCTGTTTTGAGTCCTGTTTGAAATGTTCAGCTTGATGTAGGTTTCACTGTAGATTTGATATACTGTAATTATCGTTCGGCAACATTATCAGCGCGCGAACAGTTTCAAACTCGCGACAAAGCGTCTGCTTATTTGTTGTCCTTTCCTGCTATGTGCACAATTCTCAGTGGGTACGGTTGGAGAATCAAACTCCTATGGAAGAGACGCTGATACTTGTGCTTGAAGCGTTCTAAGAATGTCAATGGGTTATGGTCAGTGTACACCACGATGTCTCTTCCACCGTTCAAATACGCTTCGAAATGTTGCACAGCTAGAACGACACTGAGGCATTCCTTCTCAACAGTTGAATACTTTTGCTGCTGGCGATTCAGTTTTTTTTGGAGAAGAAACACACGGGTTTGCTGTGTCCGTTGTCGTCATCCTGAAGTAGCACGGCTCCTACTCCTCGGTCACTAGCATCCGTAGCCAGCTGGAAGCTCCTCTCGAAGTTTGGTGCAATGAGCACGGGATCGTTCATGAGGACGGCCTTCAGCTTCTGGAACGCATCCTGGCAGCTCGCCGACCACTGGAACGTTGTACCCTTTTTCAACAGGTCCGTCAAGGGCACCACCAAGTGACTGAAATTGGGGACAAATCTCCGGTAGAATCCGCACATTCCCAAAAAGCGCTGAAGCTCCCGTTTCGATGACGGCACTGGGAAGTCCACGATGGCTCGGACCTTGGCATCTCGTGGTGCGACGCTACCTCGGCCTACCTTATGACCTAGGTAAGTCACACAAGCTTTCCCGAACTCGCATTTGGCCAGATTCACCACGAGTCCTGCATGTGACAACCTCTGGAACAGCTCTCGAAGATGAGCAACATGCTCCTCCCACGTATTGCTGAAAACCAACACATCGTCTATATAGACAACACAGTTATCATGACAAGCAGTAACTCGATTCATCATCCGTTGAAAAGTTGCGGGGGAATTTTTCATCCCGAAGGGCATGACACGACACTGGTATAACCCGGAGGGGGTGACAAACGCCGAGATCTCTCTTGCATCTTTGTCTAATGGCACCTGCCAATACCCTTTCATCAAATCCAATTTGCTGACATACTCAGCACTTCCTACCCGATCAATACATTCCTCAATCAAAGGAAGCGGAAACGAATCAGTCTTGGTTATGGTATTGACCTTCCTGTAATCTATACAAAACCTGGACGTTCCGTCTGCCTTTGGGACTAGCACTACTGGGGAACTCCAGTTTGAGTTACTAGGCTCTATGATTCCATTTGCAAGCATGAAATATATTTCCCTATCTACCTGTTCTCTCTTAGCAGGATGAATCCGATATGGATGCTGCTTAATGGGTGCATTGTCACCAACATCTACCGTATGAACAGTAGCTTTCGCACAGCCCAATTTATCACTGCAAACCTCCGGAAATTCCTGGAAGATGTCGACAACATCTTGCCTCTCCGAATAGACAAATGATTGAGCAATTACTCTGGATTTTCTAGTGCCTTTGAGTTCTCTACTTGCGGAATCATTCCTGACTTGCAACTCACACTCTGAGAATCTGGAGCATCAGGTTCAAACTCTTCTGCACTTTTCTCAGCACTGTGTAGGACACTCTCACTCACAACTGCACCTACGTCTTCTACCATCACACGGCTAAATAACTCCTCAAAAGCCGGAATAGGAATCAACAGCGCAGATCGAATGGCATGTTGTGGTTTTCCTACCACTTGACATTCATGACACGTTCGACAAAATTCAGACACATCCTTTCTCATCTTGGGCCAGAAGAAGTGAGTTCTGATTCTACACAAAGTCTTCTTGACACCCATGTGTCCGGCCATTGGAATTTCATGTGCAAGACGTAGAATTTCCTTTCAATACGGTGGAGGAACAACTATCTGGTCGACAATCGTCCAGTCCTCATCTGCGGGACGATCTGGAGGACGCCATTTCCTCATCAAAACACCAGACTTTACATAGAAACATTCTGCGCTGGCACTCCCTTCGCCTCATCTACAGTCAATGCACCCTCTCTCAACTTCAACAACTCCTCATCTTCCATCCGTGCTTTGATTAAAGCTGGCTGACTGAACACACCTTCTTCCCAACTTTGTTCTCTTTCACCTTCACTGGTCACCTTTGCAAAGAATGTGTCATCAAGAGAAATTTCACTTTCAAACTCCTTTCTCTCACGCTCTGCTTCACTTGCTCGAAACCTTGTAATAGCACATGTTGGAAATACTTCTGGGAATTCATCGACGAGTTTTTCGCTTTCCTGCTCGTACACTGGGACTTCAGAAACAACCGGAAGGACACTCACTCGACCTCCTGCAAGGTCATTACCAAGTAAAAAAGGAAACTCCTCCCATCGGGAGAAATGGAACAATTCCCACAATCACTTCCCCTGAAATCAGTCCACTATCCAAATTCACTCGGAATAGAGGGGCCGCCTGTGTTCCTCCGTTGACATCATGTATCAGTACTTTCCTAACCGTGTTACAATCTATGGGCATACTCTTCACATCTCCTACCATGAGGGACTGTGTAGCTCCAGTATCACGAAGGATGACAACCGGTACTCTAAATTCAGCAATGGTTACTGTACCCTTGGAAATGAAGTCCTTGTACTTTTCATCCACACAACCACTTGAACACGTATCTGTCAATTTTGAGACTTGCTTTCCACATTTGGAGGACGCTGTTCATCACTTACACTTGACTTAACAAAACCATTGGTGGCTGCTTGGTACTGTTTCTCTTTTGTTTCAGCATCTGAACTGTTCTGTGGACGTGTGTCTGCATGGACTAAACCATGTGTTGCTCTTTGCTTTTGTTTTTCTTTTGCTTCATTTTGTTCTAGCAATCGCCTACATTCGGACTTAATGTGACCTGTTTTCCCACAGAAAAAGCATTTCACTTCTTTGTATTGAGGCCGTGGCGATTTTGGTCGCTCTTTCTGTGATTCAGTCTTTACTTTATCCCTGCGTTCACTATGACTACTGTGCCACTTTTGAGTGTCAGGATTTCTCAACTGATCAAATTTCCTCTTTCCCTCAGGACTTTTTGTTTTCACTTTGTGTCAACTCATACTGGTCAGCGGTGACTGCTGCACTCTTTGCATCATGTACTCTTCGATCTTCCAAATATGTTCTCAAATCTGGAGGTGTCGATTTCTTGAACTCCTCCATCAACACTATCTCTCTCAAATTGTTATAAGTGAGATCTACTTTCATTGATCGAACCCATCGATCAAACAGAATTTCTTTTTCTTTCTGAAACTCTACGTAGGTCTGTCTCGAACCTCTCCTATATCCTCGAAACTTTTGCCTGTAGGCTTCTGGGACTAACTGATAGGCAAGAAGGACTGCTTCCTTAACTATGTCATAGTTATTTGCCTCCTTATCCGAGAGAGCAGACACGACTGAATGTGCCTTGCCTGTGAGCTTTTGTTGTACTATCATGGACCAATATTTCTTCTCCCACTCCAAATTCCTGGCTATTCTCTCAAAGGAGAAAAAGAAAAAGTCTACATCCTCTCCATCAAAGCGGGGGACTGTGTTTGCCATTTTTGCGATATCGGGCGTCTTTGGTCTCGACATGGTAACATTTACTGGCCTGGGCCTGGGTCTGGGTCAACTCAATTTGACGTTACATTAACTCTTGTTCGAGTCTCAGATTTTCTGCCTTCATTTATTCTTTTTCTAACTCCAATGTAGCCAATTCTGGTTGTGTGGAATCTACCCTCATCTCACTAGGTCTAGTAATAGTAGTAGTACTTGGAGCAGTTTTTCTACCAGCACTCTCAATCTCATCTGTATACTCTCACTCTGGTCTGTGTGTTCATATTCTACACCACCCAGTTCAAGCTTCTTCACCAGAACTGCAAAGATTTCTTTCTTTCGACTGCCCTCTCTGGCATACATGAGTTGCAACCTCAATCAATTGGGCTTTCACTAACCCTCTCAATCTACCAAGAGTGACGTCTTTCACAAACTCTGCAGCATCGAACTTGGCTGCCATGATTTTTTTCACACGTAGCTTTCCGACTAGATTTCAAGACTATGTCGCTAACGCAACTTCCTACAGTACACTCCACTGCGTACCGAACTACGGGAATAGTCTAAGCAATTCAGACCTGACAAACACTCGTATATCTCGAGGCCAATTTCCTCGTAAAGCCGCATCTAACGATGCAAATCCAAATAACCAGAAAGTGACACACTAATCTGATAAAATGACATAACGGAAACGGAAATACATACCCTTCCTTTCCAGCAATCAATGCTGCAACCCTGGTATTCAGCTAGCGAGAAGACCAGTACAAGTGCGCAAAACATACTCATCGCATCGCTTCGCGAATCGCACTTCCATTCACAACCACTGCTAACGCAGCTCACAGCCCCATTACACATATATAAAAGCATGCAATGTCCCGCAGAACAATACCGTTGTTGCCAGGGGCTACGAACGAACGACGCTGTTACGTTCGCTACCCTGTGTACACATCTCACATGAGTGCGAACATTAATACCTCCAACGACGGGCATCAATGATTACAACTACATGTATGTACCAAACACCGAAATACTACCAAAAAACGACAGCTTGTTTGAATGTTCATTTCCCGGACATGTTCCCCACATGTCATGCACCAACAGACACCCGTCAGCACCGACATAACATCTGTCATACACCGACAAAACATTCTTGGATCAGCACCGAATGACTACAGCTGTTCACGCCATGTTTGCCAACTCCAACTCTCATGTCCCGAATGGACACTTTTATTCCATCCCACCCTGGTTTCACCAAGGAGGTAGTTTCGCACTGCTGTTCTCCATCACAGGGAGAGAGTTGGGGGCACCTTACCCACCTCCAGCAGTTTGTGTTATATTAGTCGTCCACATCCCAGCAATGCAGAGATCTGGGACTGCATAGCAGCTCGTTTTCAATATAGAAATCCATTTATATTTGATAGTTTATGCTCCGCAACACGGGCGTACATTTGCGATTTCGGGTAATATTAAAGCGTCACAATTTAAAAGCATCATTGTGTCCATCTCATAAATCTACGACAATAATGGGAAGCGGGGGATCCAGGGAGGACCTCACTGGGTGCACACCCCCCTCTTTAATTTTTGTTGAAACAAAAGAAATAATAAATAAATGGGGAAGGTGCGTGCGCCCACTCCCCTTTAATTTTGTAAACGCGCCCCCTCTTTACGGAATTCCTGGGCCCGCCCCTGCTTGTCCCTCTTTCACTTTCTTTTCCTCCTTCATTTTTTTATTTTTGCCTTCCCGGAAAATTAATGACAAATTTACTGGATTTTACTTGTCACTTCATTGTCAGCTTACTTCCAATCAAAGTAAATGAAATAATAGGTAGATAATGCAACATACCAGGTTATTTTTTTTTTCACGTAGCTAAATTCCCACATAAAAGCCATCGATTTATTGATTGAAGAGTGTAGCTTTATATGCAATATTATGCTTGATGGATAATCACTGATAACTGCACGTAAGCTTAATGGTAGGGGATACCTTTTACAGACCTCCCAAAATGCAGCAAAACATTAAATATGAACCTCAAGGGACTTGTTTAGGCCACTGCTGAGAAATTTGGAAGTCAACAGTTTTACAATTTGAATAATGCACAAAACTCAACTACTCAGTAGTTCTGTGTGTCAGCCACACTTAAGCCTTTTTGTTGCATCTTTTTGTTGTCTTTTGTGAAAGACTTGAAAGAATTGTCTTTTTGATCAGTTTTTATGTCCCAATGAGTGGATTAACTAGAAGAATAGAAAAGAGAAGAAAAGAAATATGCCCCAGTAATTTTTGAGATATTTGGAGAGGACAGCTCATTAAACTGGGTCATATCTTCATGATCTTCTGCATATTTTACCTTTAAAGACTATAAGTTCCTTGCTGATATAAAGTAACTTGGAATCTTAAAGAATAAGCTAACAACAATGAAGCTACCATAGTTCACAATACCCCTACCATTTTCATGCTGTATGTTTGTGACAAAGTTAATACGAGTAGAATGCATTGAATGTCTTGCGAGAAAGGATCCTCTTTTTTTGGTAGATTCGCGCCCTCTTTGGTTGCTCCTACCAATCAACAATCATACTAGGTGTTACAAAAAACATTTCCTACTTTTGATCACTGGCGTAGCCGGGGGGGGGGGGGGGGGGGCGATGGGGCGGTCGCCCCCCCCCCCCCCCCCCTAAGATTTGGACCGGGGATTTTGGAGGCGGAAAAAAAAAATGCGTGTATACTGTATGCATGCACATGAAGCGGGTCTCCTTTGCAACCTTTCATCAAATAAGATATTTTTTTTTTTAATATTTTACTCAAAGTGTGCACCAGATCGTTGAATTTCAATTCAAAATATGCAAAATCTCTCGTGCTTGGAAGAAGTAGACTGTGGCTATACCCAAATCGCTTTATTTCAATTCTAAAAACGCAAAAGCTCCGCGAGCGGGTGGGGGAATCCCCCTTCCCCTAAGCTCTACCTCACTAGACTTTATACATACACACAGATGGTGCACATTCGGAATAAGAGCTAAATTCCGTGATTTTAACACTTCGATGAAAAAGTATTGCACCAAAAATTTGCACCAGATCGCTGAATTTCAGGTCTGAAAACGCAAAATCACCTTCGTGTGGGAGGGGATATGCCCCTATCTACACCCTCGTGTGCATGCTTTTTCTGTTTGATTGCTGAACAGACAGCGTTCATGATATTCAGTGTAAGAATTAATACAAGAAGACTAGTGTATTTAAATCATACCCTTTTATAGGCACTTGTTCAATAATAATCTACACTAAAATATACTGCAACCTTAAACAATAAAAACATAGTGGGACTGTTTCAACTCGTTAAAACACGCAAAAACATGCATCAAATTGCACCATTTGCAACATCAAAATGCAAAACGTTCTCACCGTGAGAGGGGCGACACCCCCTCCCACACCCTCCCCTCCCCCCCCCCCCCCCCCTCGCTCTCTCCGCTCGCTCCGGTTCAGTCGCGTTCATGATATTCAGTGAAAAGAATTAATACAAGAAGTGTATCTAAATTATACCATTTTATAGGCAAATTGTTCAATAATAATCTATACTAAAATATACTGCTACCTTAAACAAATGGGAATGTTTCACGTCGATAAAACGCACAAAATATGCATCAAATTGCACCATTTGCAAAATCAAAATGCAAAAAGTTCTTACCGTGGGAGGGGGACACCCCCCTCCCACACCCTCCCCTACCCCCTCGCTCACTCCGCTCGCTCGGGTTCAGTCGCGTTTATGATATTCAGTGAAAAGAATTGATACAAGAAGTGTATTTAGATTATACCATTTTATAGGCAAATTGTTCAATAATAATCTACACTATACTGCTACCTTAAACAAGTGGGACTGTTTCACGTCGATAAAACGCGCAAAAACATGCATCAAATTGCACTATTTGCAGCATCAAAATGCAAAAAGTTCTTACTGTGGGAGGGGGGACATACCCTCCCCTACCCCCTCGCTCGCTCCGCTCGCTCGGGTTCTTCAGTCGCGTTCATAATATTCAGTGAAAAGAATTAATACAAGAAGTGTATCTAAATTATACCATTTTATAGGCAAATTGTTCAATAATAATCTACATCAAAATAAACTGCTACCATAAACAAGTGGGACTGTTTCACGTCGATAAAACGCGCAAAAACATGCATCAAATTGCACCATTTGCAAAAAGTTCTTACTGTGGGAGGGGGGACACCCCCTCCCACACCCTCCCCTACCCCCTCGCTCGCTCCGCTCGCTCGGGTTCAGTCGCGTTCATAATATTCAGTGAAAAGAATTAATACAAGAAGTGTATCTAAATCATACCATTTTATAGGCAAATTGTTTAATAATAATCTACATCAAAACAAACTGCTACCATAAACAAGTGGGACTGTTTCACGTCGATAAAACGCGCAAAAACATGCATCAAATTGCACCATTTGCAACATCAAAATGCAAAAAGTTCTTACTGTGGGAGGGGGACACCCCCCTCCCACACCCTCCCCTACCCCCTCGCTCACTCCGCTCGCTCGGGTTCAGTCGCGTTTATGATATTCAGTGAAAAGAATTGATACAAGACGTGTATCTAAATCATACCATTTTATAGGCAAATTGTTCAATAATAACCTACATCAAAATAAACTGCTGCCATAAACAAGTAGGACTGTTTCACGTCGATAAAACGCACAAAAACATGCATCAAATTGCACCATTTACAACATCCAAATGCAAAAAGTTCTTACCGTGGGAGGGGGACACCCCCCTCCCACACCCCCCCCCCCCCCCCCCCGCTCGCTCCGCTCACTCGGGCTCGGTCGCTTCGCTCCCTCGCAGACTAACCGCCCCCCCCCCCCCCCCCCCAAGATGAAATCCTGGCTACGCCGTTGTTGATCCTTAATAGTTTGAAAACCATGAACACTGTCATTGGTATGAGTAATAACTGAATAGTGTACAATTTATATATTTAGCGTGCATCAGTTTCATTAAATCCATGATTAATTTTAAAGCTAAGTTCCAGATTTTGGTCAAATTTGAACCCTCTGTACCAAATTGCACTTAACACAATGAAACAATGACGTGTATGTGAGTGTGTTTTTACAATAACCCTGAACAATAGACATGAATACCACAAATACCACCTTTTCAGAGTTCTGCTGACTAGGCTTCTGGCCTGTTGCTCCAAGGTACATTAATGCTTTATTAATAATTCATGATGGGTTGCCCTGGGCACTGGTAGTCTGATCTCGTGTTAAAAGCAAAGATCCTACACAAGATCTTTGGTAAAAGGTGAAATGCATGCACATGAAAAGAGTAAGCACATTGTTTCCATGTGCTAGCATATACCACATTTTAGAATGAATAAAGACTAGCTGTGATAGTGGAATTCCTCATGAATGGGTAATAGAGCATTCCAATCCTGGCCATTGTCCAGGACCATTGTCTGGGTGTCAACTACACACTCCTATACACACCAATAACCCCTGTGCAAAGTTAAAGGTTTGTACAGAGTGTTGAAAATAGAGCAAAATCTGAAACCTAACTGAAAAATTAATGTTGAATTTAATGAAACTGAACCATACTTTCATTTGCAAATTACCTCCAACAAAATTGTATACTATTCAGCTATTGCTCATAAAAATGTTAATGTTATGTGATATAGAGTTTTTAAGCTATTAAGGATCAAAAAGTGGGAAATGTTTTTTTGTAACACCTAGTAGATACCTTGATACCTTAAAATCTGAACTAAAGTTGTAAAGACCCATTTTCCAAGCAACTTTATCAATATGTGACATATTGTGGGAGCAGGGCGCCTTTGCATGTTGCACAGATAATTGATGCAATAGTTTATAAATGTTGATCATCATCATCATCATCAAGATCCTTGTGCACTACATCTCAAAGCTCCCGCACTTCATCTCAAAACCGTAT
The DNA here is from genome assembly GCA_033980235.1 of Diadema setosum. Lineage (NCBI taxonomy): Eukaryota > Metazoa > Echinodermata > Echinoidea > Diadematoida > Diadematidae > Diadema > Diadema setosum. The sequence goes on from CM067065.1 coordinate 16,461,232, forward strand.
ATGCCTACTAATCGTCCACATATTTTTAACATCTTTACAAAGAGATCTTAATGGACGTATATTCATCTTATCATGTTGGACTGTATGTATCTAGCAGTATCTCGCACATGCAGTAAACGAGATCTATTTTGTCTAACAAGGTCTATTTACCTTAAAGCGTGAAATAATATTGAGATTTTATATCATCAAGCGCAGAAGCACCCAATCTTACATGCTTTATCATGTAAGTCATAACTGCGTCGAATATTAGACGATGCGATCCAAAATTATGGCAAAAAACAACAACAACAGATCCGCAAACTGCACTTAATGGATTAATCATGGTCTTGCTCCTAAAGTAAAGGGTATAGATTTCTTTTTTAATATCCGGATTTCCAAACAGACCTTATACAAAATTTTAAGTTGTGATAAACACTGTGGCATAATGACGTAAAAAGAAAGGCCTGATACGGACAGACAGACACACACACACGCACACACACACACACTATCTCTCTCTCTCTGTACATTGCTACGGCTAAAAATCGTCTGAAAAGCTAAAAAAAAAAATAACACCAAATCTACCTAACATTGATGAATTATGAAAAATCTGAACTACGATTAAAGCCATAGGTATCCTCAAGGTTGCCTCCGAAATCTCACCCTGAGATTGAGCAAGCGGCAGATGTTGGTATTCCTTTCCCACACGAGGGAGCTCTTGCACTTTTATGATGGCAAATTAGCGATGTGTTGCACACATTGTGTGGAATATCTGGAAAACTTCCAATCCCTAAAGCGTAGCCTTGTCTATGCATGGTTGAAGTGAATCGTGTTTGTTTGTTATTTTTTTTTAATATTGTATATGAAGAGCTTGCTTCCAAAAGGCGCTAAATCCATTGAAAATTGATGGATTTAACGCCTTTTGGAAGCAAGCTCTTCATATCTTGTCCAAAGTGTCAAACTGAGTGCAAAATATTTCTGTTTTGGGATAAATGTACATCATTATGTATATATTGTATCGTGTACTTGTTATGATTATCAAATTGTATTATTATACAGATTGATAGTATAATTAAGTTATATATCATTATATTATATTATATTATATTATACTTATATTATACTTATATTGTATCATAATATATCATATCATATCATACCATAGTATGTTTTTTATATTATGAATATTGCATATATCACAACAAAATTAGTCTGTTATATCGGTATACGTTTAGTTAGGTGTGAACTGGAACTGAAACTGAAACTAAGAATTGTATAGGGCTTACATATATCATGTTAAATGCATTTTATTGAGTATTGCCTAATTGTCTTCTGTTAAAGGTAGGGGATACCTTTTGCAGACCTCCCAAAATGCAGCAAAACATTAAATATGAACCTCAGGGGACTTGTTTAGGCCACTGCTGAGAAATTTGGAAGTCAACAGTTATCTACAATTTGAATAATGCACAAAACTCAACTACTCAGTAGTTCTGTGTGTCCACACTTAAGCCTTTTTGTTGCATTCTTCTGTATTTGTGATCTATAAACACAAATCTAAAAGTATAAGAGCTGATGTAATAACATATAGAGTGTGTGGCAAGAATGTATATAGAAATGTTTGTAAGTTTTGATGAACTTTCTTCACAAAATATACTTGATGGGCACACATGCAGTGCATGGGTCTGCAAAGGTAGCCTAGTAATGTACTGGAATTTACGATGAGCCCCGAAAAAATTCAATTCAAAATCTAACGGTCAATAAAAATGTACTAAATGTTATCTTTCACTTTCAATACTTTATGGGAGTTTCTAAAATGATACTCTCTTCAACATACCGCTGTATATACAACTCTTCATTTAAGGCATGCAAATGGGGTTCCCTACCTTTAAACATTGCTTTTCATTAGCTATATCATGGATTTAGTTACAAATTTCAAAGGTTCAGAAAAATGGGAATCAGCTTTGAACATTAAGGAACGTAACTTTGGTATGGTATAAATTATACGCAGTGTACCAGAGTGTAACCTTAATAAAGGAACCCCCCCCCCCCAAAAAAAAAAAAAAAGAAATAACGAGAGATTCTGCTTTTGTAACATATTTGTCCTCATTGTTTCATACATTGGTCGGTTGCTCCTTTTTGGAGAGTATTTTGCAGGTCTTTTTTTTTTTTTGGGGGGGGGTCAAAGTGTTTTTTTTTTTCGAGTTTCGCAAGCATGTAAACTAAATATCTCTGTCTGTGTCTATGTCTGTAGGCCTATCGTGTGTGTATGTGTGAGTGTCCATGGTGTCAATTTTTGTGTGTTGGTTGTATTCCACTGACAGTGCGTGTAATCCATGAAATAATTTCAAACACGTGTCAAAGTTCTTTTAACCGTTACCTCACGTCACAACTTGATGAAACGAAACTAAAACTGTATAAAGCTATCATTCTGGTGGTCAGAGGAAGGAATTCGGCATACGCACATATTGGAAGACGGTGATAACTGCGCTATTATGTCTGACCTACATGAAGGCCTAAAATAAATACGTACATACTGATGTACGTCTATCAATGATATTACACTAGCAATCCACTGTTTAGGCGTAATTGGTCATGGTGCCTGGTTTGGCGGCCTCTGAAAGAGACACACTCCTTCTCAGTCAGTACTCTTGTGCCGGAAAAACAGACAAGGCCATGGGAATGAAATTAACATGCAATGTACGATTGAGAAAGCACCGAATCATGTAGTAAACTCGTATATTCCTCTACTCAGCGTGTGCATCATCGCGTATACGTTGTACACGTTCTGTTGTTGTTTTGCTTTCTTTTTGCTTTGTTTTGTTTTGTTTTTGCTTTATTCTGTTTTTAGCGTATCAAACACGTGGGTCACGTGTCAATAGCAGGCGAAACTGAATAAGAAAAGTGTAGCAGTCGGTGCCTCCTCTGTCTTACCATTAGGAACCATGTCGGCTTAGGGTTTGGACGCCTATGATATACAGTATTTGTTGGTTCAAATTCATACGTTTCTGTCTTTTCGTTTTGAGTGAATTCTGTGAAGAAATTTTTGAAATAGGAGAGAGTATGGAAGACTGAAATTGTCAGTATCGACAATTTCAGTCTTTCTAGTCTCCTACACTTGTGATGATCTGTGTACTCTTATGAAAACTTAATCATAACACTTAGCCTTTATTAGGGAGGTCTGTTCTGCTTGTTGCCAATTTCAGGACATAGACTGCCTCATGCTTATTAATTTCATTACAGTGCACTTTCAGTTTAAAGTATAGGCCCACAATAATTGCAGTCACTTTTCTTATTGGGGTTTTGGTTTGATTAAAACGTAATATTGTTTTTTTTTTTTGTTGGGGCTGTTTACAAAGATAAAAGACTTCAGAGTCTCTTTGACGTGTTTTTTCTTACTTCTACGTAAAAACCCGAAAGCAGCAGGTACTTCTTAATGGCTGCACAGACCAGCACAAGTCGACGTATAGAATCTGAACCCCATTTCATAAAAAGTTGATATGATAGCAAGTCTTGCTGGAATGGCAAATGTCATAGTAACGACAAAAATCCAGCTTCCTGATTGGCTGTTGCTATTGGAAGTTGTCATTCCAGCAAGAGTTGCCATCCTAATATCTTCTATAAAATGGGGCCCCGGAGTGCCGAAGTGGTCCGTTCTCGGTCTATGTCTCTTCCCATACTTCATATGACTTGTCACACCAACTGAGGTCAAAGGTCCGTGTGCTTGCTGATGGTTTCATTGTCTGCCTTGCAACGATCCAGTCAGATGATAATACCAAACAGCTACAAAAAAAGGGGGTGCACGTCACGAGACCGACACCCACTAGTCATACAGCCCACAAGTCATACAGCTCACAAGTCATACAGCCCACGAGTCATACAGCTCATAGGTTATACAGCCCATGAGTTCGACACTAAGCCAACAAGGCCCACGAGACCGACACATTACGCGCTGTGTTGTATCTGTCGAACTCGTGGGCTGTTTACACCTAGTGTCGAACTCATGGGCTGTATGACTCGTGAGCTGTATGACTCATGGACCTGTTTTCAATGTCGAACTCGTGGGCTGTATGACTCGTGGGTGTCGGTCTAGTGGGATGACCCCCCAAAAAAGATCTTGACAATCCCGGTGAATGGACGGACAATAATTGATGAAGGAGCTGAAAAACCAAAAAGAATAATGTGATCACAGTCACTAGAAAGAAGAAACGAATAGTACATCAGCTTAATCATGACCCCTGTCAAAGCCACAAATTACCTTTAATAGCGTCACAATAATGACCCCTGTCAAAGCCACATATTACCTTTAATAGCGTCACAATAACATCCGACATATACTGGAAGTAGAATGTCGACAATGTCTGCCAGGAAACGAATAGTACAACAGCTGAATCATGACCCCTGTCAAAGCCACAAATTACCTTTTATAGCGTCACAATAATGACCCCTGTCAAAGCCACAAATTACCTTTAATAGCATCACAATAACATCCGACATATACTGGAAGTAATATGTCGACAATGTCTGCCAGGAAACGAATAGTACAACAGCTTAATCATGACCCCTGTCAAAGCCACAAATTACCTTTAATAGCGTCACAATAATGACCCCTGTCAAAGCCACAAATTACCTTTAATAGCATCACAATAACATCCGACATATACTGGAAGTAATATGTCGACAATGTCTGCCAGGAAATGAATAATACAACAGCTTAATCATGACCCCTGTCAAAGCCACACATTACCTTTAATAGCGTCACAATAACATCCGACATATACTGGAAGTAGAATGTCGACAATGTCTGCCAACAGGCTACAACAGCTTGACCCTCCTAAGAAGAAATGCCAACTCACCAAAACTCAAAGTCATAGCATACAGAACACTGGTCAGACTTTAGAGGAATATCTTCTGTGTGATTGGCTACATCCAGTGTATGGTCGATACTGCAGGAGCTGGCATGAACGAGAATAATATAACAGCGACTCGAACATCTCCGTATTGTAAACTTATGCATTATGTATTTCTAAAAACGAGTGAAGTGCCTAACCAACTGAGAAAAAGGAAAGGTGAATTGTACCAAAGTGTACATGAGCTAATTAATCACTTTGGCAACTTCCATCTTGATAGGGTCAGTACCTAAAATCATAGGTCTGAGGCCAAGATAAGGCCTTGTTAACGTAAACGAAGACCGGTGGCCAGCCATTTTGACTTATTGCATGGCATCTGAAATCACTGGTGAGCAGTTGGATGCTGCTGTTCGTTAAAAGTTCTCTGCTTTTCAGCGGTCGGCAACCGGTGGACGATCGGTTTTGATCGGACAGAAATATTCAGTGCTGCATCGAACATGCTGAAAACATTTTGCAGTCAAAACTGGTTTTGATGGATCGTGAAAGTGTCGGCAACCGGTAGCCGAGTGGTCGCTAACCGCTTTCATTTTTAGGGCTAGTTTTTAGTGATTTCTAGTTGACTTATAAGAGACCTCCGGATAATTTTCAGATTTTACATAAAAAACAACAACTACAACAACAACAACTATAAATAATTAGTTATACTGCATGGGTACAGAGTTTCATGATTTATTGTGCTTGGAATGAAGAATAAAAATATTTCCAAAATGTATAACAAACCACACTGAACAGGAATGATGACATGGGATCTTTACCATAAGAATGCATGAGTGGGGTAAACAGCAAAATGGAAGAAGCACGCATGAGTTATACACTGGGAAACTTGTTAAACAAGTAGTATTGTTTAAAATATGGAATTACAATGCTTCATTTGTTAAATGTGGCCCCCTATGGCATAATTCCTTGTTCAGCATATTTTTTTTTTTTTTTGGGGGGGGGGATGGGGATTTCAGAGTATTAGTTTCTTTGCTCAATGGCCATAATAAATTTCGCAAAGCTATATACATTGAATTTATGTACTACGTGATGTGAAATTATTAACATCGTCTCGACTTTCCATTTACTTAAATCGCCGGCCACTCACCGACTGGCTGCTGATAATTTTGTTGTCAGGAAACCGTTCTCAAGGTTCTCGCCGAAAGGTCGCCAAATTATTTGCTATAACCGTCGTCAGGCAAAACTCGATCCGATCTTAACAGTTTTGGTCGCCTAACAGTGGCGGATCCAGAGGGGAGAGGGAGGCGCATCGGGCGTGCGCACCCTCTTTATTTTTTTTTATTAAAAACAAAAGATATAAAAAGAAAAGAAAAATGGGGGAGGGTGCATGTGCGCCCACCCCCTCCCCCGTTTAATTTGTAAAGGCGCCTCCCCTTACGGAGTTCCTAGACCCGCCCCTGCCTATAAGCCAGTCCACACTCCCACTTTGAGCATGAGCAGAAAAAAAAATCCACCAATATCATTAATATTGTTGTGCAATCAAGCATGTCGGTTGAGATAAGCATCAGTGATGCCATGACTACAACATAATCCTTATGAGTGGTACTTGCCTGCACATCCACCTGACAGCAATTCTGGTACAGTATTTCGCAAAAAGCCAATTCGGGGTTCCAGTTTCAGCATGAGCAGAAAAAGGTCATTTGTACTGAGAGTCAAGTTGTCGGGTTTTTTTTTTAATTCACTGGAGTAAGCAACTGTTATGCAATGATTATTCATGTAATCCTTATTAATAGGGCCTGCCAGTATATTCACCTGACAGCAAACCTGGTTTTTTGGCAATGTTTACAGAAACAGGTCGGTATGTATTCAAAACAACACAATGAATTGGATGCTTCCCATAAAGTGTTGATTGACGAACCATTCTGGTCACTTGATCTACGCAGGTTCATTTTTGTTTGTGTATGAGTTCCATAAATTGATATGCTGGGCAGCTGATGCATTATGTCGCTTTGACTCGAGTGAAGTGCCTATAAGCACCTGAGAAAAATGAAGGGTCATTTATACCCATGTGCACATTAGCAATCTCCAAACCGGCTTACCATGATAGAAAAATGTTCTTAATGCGTGCAATACAAAATGATAAAGTGGATGCCTGCCAAAATGTCAATTAATGGACCATTCTGGTCACCTAATCTACAAGACAGAAAGCTTATGCTCTTTCCTTAAACATGAATTTCATAAACTGTTACGTTTGGCAAGCTTAGGTATTATGTTGCTTTTAAACAAAGGAAAAGCCTATCCAACTGAGAAAAAGAGAAAAAACAGGTAGGTCATTAAAAACAATGTGCGCATAAGCTAGTTCTGGATTGGCTGTTTGGTTATCGATGGTTCACCAGTGCTATTTTGTTGCTGAAGGTCGACGTCAGTATTGTTTATGTGTATAATCAAGCCCTTATGTCGGAAATCACACACCAATCATAATCCACTACTACTACTCTGTACTGATACTGCTGCAAATGATGTTATGATAGAATTATTGTACATGGATGTGCACAGGATATGACTGTGCAACACAATGTGTGTTATCTTGAGGAATGCATGATGTAACCGGATATAGAAATGTGCAAACTAAAAGATTGAATCAAGCTTTGTCATACAGTATGTCCCTCGAAAAATTACACGGGGACCCTCCACAATGATGACCTTAAAGAATATGGAATCAATCCACATACAATTTCAGGGTGTAAAGTTATAACTCATTGCCCACATCTTACAGGAAACCCCATTCGCTTTACTACAGTGGTCAAAGAGAAATGAAGAATTTTGTAGAACATGTCAGGAATCACTTCTCTCCAGGTTATGCCTGTGTTTACACGTTAATGTGCAGTTCCCAGAGCACTGAAATGCTTAACTTGGATGAATCGGACTCATGACACGCTTTACAACAATCCACATTTCTCTGTGACCGCTTAACAAATTTGAATGGGGTTTTCTGCAAAATAGAGCTAAGATGTTACATCTTAAGATAATGAAGTAGCATTTTGATAGCTTAATCATATTGCGGGTTCAATGCGAAAATCGGATAGTATTTTTTCGGGGGGGGGGGGGGGCATGCTGTACAATAATAAAATTGTCTTTGGCGTTTTACGCGCGTTACCATCCTGAAGTGGCCTTCAGGCACTGGTTCCGTATAGACGCCGCGCTTCTCGAAGCCTCTTTCCTGAACATGATGAGGACTTGCCAAGGACTTCCAAGGAGTTGAAATTAAATGTATTTACTTACTGCTGCTGCTACCTCTTCTGTGAGTGAGTATATACTTATAATGTTAGTAGGTTATACTGCTGCAACATGTGACCTTTCTGTATTTTTATTTAGTGACGTATATTTAAGTGGATTTTTTGTTTTGTTTGTTTTAATCGGTTTCCCCAGTTATAGTTGGTCTTAAAAAAACATCCGCATTTTAAACTTCCCCTAATCTGATCACTCACGGGACCTGCAGCTGTACAAGCTAATGCTTTTACGCAGGCCCCATCATATTTTTTCGCATCATGACCACAGTTTAATTCGCGTGCATACAGACCTTGTGTTTATACCAAATCAAATTTCTGTACATTCCGATGAAGTCTCATCTAAATTATGTTTTGTATAATTTTCGTATTTATATACTTTATTTTGATATATGTGAGAAATATGAAAATAAATTGAAATGAAATGAAATGAAATGAAATGTTGATAATGATGATAATAGCAGTATAGAGTATCGTATTCCCCCCTCCCCCCCCAAAAAAAAAAAAAATATATATATATATATCACGGGTCCCTTCTCAATAGTAACGTTAAAAATCAATTGAATTAATTCAAATATTATTTCAGGGTGTGAAACTATAACTTATTGTCCACATCGTACAGAAAACCCCATCCGATTTGCCTCAGTAGTCAAAGAGAAATGAGGAGGTTTGTAGAGCATGTCAGGAAATCAATCCCTTCCCTCCAAGTTCTGTCCATTGTGTTCACACATTATGCAATTCCAAGAACATCAAAGTACTAAATTTAAGAGAATCGCACCCCTGACATGCCTTACGAAGATCCACATTTCTCTATGACGACTTGACCGAATTGAATGGGGTTTTCTGCAAAATATAAGATGTTATATTTTAGACCCTGAAGTAACATTTAGAGAGTTTAATCATATTGGAAATTTTCAATGCGAAAATCCGGTTGAACATTCATCATCTTCTAACTTCAAATACCAGCTGGCATGATTGCCGCATAGTGGTGACAATTTGGTAAAAATAGTGATGAACTACTTTAATGACAACATTCATGATCATATCAAATGTGAGAAAATCGTGCCAATGGAACTGAAAATATATAGGCAAACTTGAGAAAAAAGGCTACAAATTATGGAAGATAATACCACATATATTATTTATGTCTCCGGAATCTCTTTATTATTCAGTCATATGATCGAACCTACCGGGACAATCTATTTTGCGTGTGAGACAGAGTCAAATAGTATTGTCAGCCAATTGAAAGATGGCGGTATTTCTTTCTTATGTTTTTTTAGCACAAAATAAAAATGTGTCTTTTACCTTTTATGCTTTCCATATGAAAATGTGATAATATTCATGATGAAAAAAATATAATTATCATACACATATCTTAACACTGTAAGACACATAAACATAGCCAAGAGATAGGTAGATGTTTCACAAACAATGTTATCATAGATGTATGTAGTCAGGATGCATTATACACACACACCTTAATGAGTATATCTCAAAGCTTTCGTGTTTTAATTCGAAAACGGTTGAACACTAATTGAGTGCCTAAACGATAATACCGAATTGTGTGATACATTAATAATTGTGTTTGGTGCCTAGGACGTGTTGTGAAAGATTGCGACCTTCATGCATCGGCAGCGCTACATCGGCTGCTGTCTAAGTCCCCAAGCCCCTGACCTGATCATGACGCCGACTTTCAAATTATTATGTATTGTTATCATCTTGAAAGCAGTTATGAAACCAAGCTATTCTGTAATAGTAACGTTTCATGATAACATTTATCTCGTCTGACGAGCGTACAAAATATATTGTGTCGATATTTGTTGTATGAAGTATTTGTGTGTGTAAGATTTTATATATGCAGGTGATCTTCAAAATTGATCGTCAACATATTGTGTTTTTATTATTTTTTTTATTTGATAGGATGATAGCGCAAATCTTTTAATTTCACTCAGCAATGTTCGAAAACGTTGTTCTTCCGCATGTAATGTAGTCCTCTATAGTCTTTAATGAAACATGCTAATCGATTGTTTTTATTTAAAAATATTAGTCATATAGAATTATCAAATATAAAACCAAATTTATCTTCATTTCCTCTTGTTCTTTTGTTTTTTATTGCAATTTTCTGTTACAAAGTCTGAGCGGAACGATATTTCACCAATAGTTCACATCTTACACAGAAGCTGTTAACAAATGACAATACTACTTCACAACTGTTTCATCCCTCGATGCTTGACCACCGCCAATGACATATGTCGTGTAATAACGTTTGAGGAGATCCAATCTGTATCAATCACTTTAAGAAAAATATCTACCATACTGCGTCGCGAGACAGACCGAGAATTGAGGAAACAGAGGTAAGAAGCTTGTTTTGTTTAAACACCGGATATTTAGTTGAACTGTGCTATTTGTCTTAAATCTGAGATTTCGTTACATCATCCAGTCATCGCTTGGAACGTTATATAAGATATCTAAAAGTTTGATTTTATGTGTGTATGTGTGTGTGTATTTTGTAAATATATATATATATATCTATATATATATATATATATATATATATATATATATATATATTTATATATATATTTTTTTTTTTCATTTTGTCTCTGTATCAAAAGACAGAAATTGTTAGTATTTTGTAACTAACGTGCAACTGCGGTACAATATGTAGACTTGTACTGGAATCGTGCATCACAGATTGTTGTCGGAAAAAGACAACTGATGTAGGGTAAAATAATTTAGTTCTTTTCAGACAAAGGATCGTAATGAGTATACTTTGTCATTTGACAAAATGTTGTTTGGGTTGCGTATTAAAGGAATACATTATACGGATTCTTCTTTGTGCTTTTGCAACAATGATAGAACTGATTTTCGTGCACTGTGTTGAATTGCGGTGTTTAAACTTAAATTATTATTGATACTATATACTTTATTGAAAAACTTTTGGGCATTGTATTTCTACTAGTTTACATAAAAGAGCAAATGACAATACAAAGAAAGGGCCAGACTTCAATGTCTGACAGACTCGAGTGGTGAGAATATTGTTAGGGCCTATAGGACACGTCTGAACGTTTTGTTCTTGTTGCATATTCCTTGTCAATCTGTTATTGTAACTGTCTGTCAACTTTCCTAAACACATTTGAGGTCAAAAGGGCTAATGAGAACGGCTATTAAATCACATTACGACTACCTGAAACAACTGTGTGTTGCCTCGACTAATTTTAGCACAGTCCGTAGCGACCTGTACACACTTAATTTACATAAACATTAAAGCAATGAACGGCAGAGGAAAAAAAAAATCAAAGTTTGTTGTTGCTGTTGTTTTTGTTGTTATTCTCGTTGCTGTTGTTAAAGCTGTTTTCATGCAACTTAAAGGACAAGTTCACCTTCATTAACATAAGGATTGAGAGAATGTAGCAATATTAGTGGGACACATCATTGAAAATTTGAGGAAAATCGGACAATCCGTTCAAAAGTTATGAATTTTTGAAGTTTTTGTGCAGTCACCGCTGGATGAGAAGACTACTGCAGTGTATGATGTCACATGCGTACAACAATATAAGGAAAATATAAAGAGAAATTCACAAAATGTCATCTTTTGAAAAAAAAAAGTACACATTCCCTTGACTCGTTACTGTCATATGTTATAGGTAATATTATTCCCATTGCCTTTAGAAAGAGGCAAGTCAAGTGCTCTTTTATTATGCGAAAAAAAGTGAAAATATGTTGAATTTTCTTCACATTTTCTTTATACTGTTGTACTCATTGACATCACGAGCCTTAGTAGTCTCCTCATCCAGCGGTTCCAACACAAAAATTTTAAAAATCCATAACTTTTGCATTGATTGTCCAATTTTCCTCAAACTTTCACTGATATTTCCTACTAATATTGCTGCATTCTCTCAATCCTTATGTTTATGAAGGTGAACTTGTCCTTTAAAAGCGATTCCCTACCCCCCCCCCCCAAAAAAAAAAAAACACACACACACACCAAACCAAAGAGCTAATCCTGGATTTCCTAAGTATTGCGAAAAAAAAGCACACTCTCACACACATTTTATATAAATTTTATATGTGATGGTTACATAGGTAAAAGTTTTTGCCAGGATCAGATATTTTCAAGCTAAATGGAGATGCCAATTCTCCAGCATCACCACCAACAAAAGCTCTCCTACCGTCTATCACCACAATTATACTCTCGCATGATACATATGTTTTGTCACTGCTCTCCTAAGGGCGTAGTGGGATGGTGGATAGGATCCTGGACTCTTCACCATTATCCAGGCATATTCATTAAACACATGTTTTGTATTATCTGGATAAGGAAACAAATGAATGAATAAATGAATGAATGAATGAATGAATGAAAGAATGAATGAATGAATGAATGAATGAATGAATGAATGAATGAATGAATGAATGAATGAATGAAATGAATGGGTATACATGGCGGTGTTGGCCTAGTGAGTGTACATTAGGTAAATACGACCATAAAGTTACTATTATTGTTATTACTATTGTTATCATTATCTTCATTGTCATATTCTAAATGTTTAGTTTCATAATGCTGCCATGCGATGCATTGGTTTAAGTTCATGTTTATGAATGCCATAAGCACCCTACATCTTGTGAAAATTATTTGAATTGATCTCATCTGATTCTGATTCTGATGCAATACTGATACATTGTGATTTACTAATACTAATGCAATGTGAGAATATGACGTATAAAATACAACATCGAGGCATAATTAGAGATATGTAGAAGAAGTCTTAGATCGTCTAATTATTTCCAACCCTGCCGAACTCAACCGCTGATATTTCATACATTCTATCACACAGATCTGTGCTGTTGGAGCAGTATTTCCGCAATGACTTTGCATACGTTCATTGGTCATGGGCAACTGTCTTTTTCATTAATTTCATTAGATTGCAGTAAATCTAAAAAAGCACGAAATTTTACATCGATGGATTCTATACCTCCTTTCACGACTCATTTGACGTTATCAATCGTGTGTAGACTCGTGATATGCGTGCGAGTATAAAGCGATGATTGATAGTAGTAGTATTAGTAGTAGAAGTAACGACCATGATGATGCTGTTGATGATGATGATAACAATAATAATAATAATGATAGCAATAATAATGATAATGATAATAATAATAATGATAATAATAATTATAATAATAATGATAATAATAATAATGATAATAATAATTATAATAATAATAATAATAATAATAATGATAATAATAATGTTTGTATAGGGCAAAACGCACCTAAACACATAGCATGTGCTCAAAAATTGAAAGTTTATACAAGAACATACAATTTAAATTACAATATCCTTTATTTATCTGACTTTTTCCTCCTCCTCCACTCAGGGTGCCAATGTCCTTCAAAACGGAGATGCAGATTTTAAAGCGACTTCATATTGCTATGGCAACAACTCTCCTGGCAGTATATATGGGTATGCAGTTTTCACACTATTTTAAAAGGGATAGACAATCAGATATTCATTGATAGATATAAGATTGTTATGTATTAATTTTGAAGATGAGCAATTTGTAATGGGAAGTGGTTTTTATAAAGCATTAATATTTTATAGATTATGCTCATTATACACGTCTATGCTTACGTAATATGCAATCGTAGGCTCATATTTGAATAGCCTATAAATTTTGATAAGTTAATATCTGTCCAAGGTTTGCTTTTTTTTTTGGTATACATGTATTATCTCAGCGGGAAAAAGAAGCAGGCTGCAAATGGCACGATTACGTTATGTAGAAATAAAGACATGAAAATCTGATCAATGTGATTGATTCATATTTGGACAAATAGTCTTTAACTGGTATATAAAAACAATAAGGTGTCAGTAAATTAAGACTAATATTCAACTTTATCGTAATTCCTTACGGAAACATACAGAATTGGACAATTTACAATTAAAATGGAATCCAATTTCTTTGATATATTTCACTAATAATTTACAAATTTCGTGGAATAAAGACATGATTTGAAAACAAAAGTTAATAAAGCAGAGGAATAAAGAAGTAAGGCATTAGCTTGTTTTCAGTTCGTCTACTCTCTGTACCAATGAAATTTGTCAGATCGCAATTACTGATCTACATCTTGTAACAAACATGCAAAAAAAAAAAAAAGAAGGAACTAGCCATGTTAGCGGGAATCGAACCTCTCATCTACTGCTTTCGGGGCAGTGATACTATACCACCAGCATGATTTCTAGACTTCATTTCGCAAAATTTCTTAGTGTAATAACCTTATTTTATGCACTTTATGATCCCAAACATTTTTTTTTCTTACTTCATGGTAAACACACACTGCAAGTTTGGTGAAAAATCGATTTCCGTTCTTCGGTGTTGAGCTATCAAATTTATTCAATTTCCTTTATGATCCCTGTTTATTTTGGCCATTTGACCTTAAACTATTACCCCAAATTTGGTTGTATGTGTCTAACTTAATTATGAACACAGACTGCAAGTTATTGGGAGATTAAGCTTATTTTATATCCTTTATGAATCATATACCCTTTGACCTCATGTCCCAAAACTTTGTTTGGTTTTTTACCTCATTATGAATACATGATGTGAATTTCATGAAAATTCGTTCAGCCGTTCTGAACAGATGGGCATGTTAAGATTCGAAACAGAAAATAACCTCCGCCTGTCAAAGGAACAATCAAAGCTCTTCATCCATTTGCTCATGCGGAATGTTTTGAATTCTCGACAGAATATATAGCATGCTCTTGTTGGAGAGAAATTTTATTCGTGACACGTTTTGTCTTATAATGGGGATATTCGGAGAGACTTATAATAAGGGGTGTGTATTTACTTTGAATTCTGAAAGGATGACAGCAATGTGAATATTTTCATGTCTGATAACATGAGAATCTTACCGCTGAAATTTAGATGTTCATTTTCTTGATGATGTAGGTTACTGTGTGGAGACCGCCTTCGCTGAAAGTGACACTTGTTCCAATGTCCCAATGGACATGGAAAATCTTTGCCCCTATATCTTCTCCGAGAAGACAGGGAGTTATGTTCGGTCGACACCCAAATATGTCCCACGTGACCATCCTCAGTATGACGTCATGGTTCCGGAAGCAGCGAGAGGAAAGACTAATTTGTACTGTGCCCATCCAGGTAAGATTCAATTTTTAAAGGAATAGTACAGTATTGGTATAGGTGAGGATTGGCCTTTTACATTTTTTGCACGGTATAAAGAAATCATTTGTAAAATAATGCAGAGAATACCATCCTTAGATTAATTCAAATGTTATTTGATGAAAATCGGTTTTGGAATAGCTGAGACATCCAAAAACAAAGCAAAACAAAATTATCGTAATAAAAGGTGGGTCCCACCTATTTATTAGGATTGCCTGATTGCCTGTTCTGTTCAGTTCTGTTCAGTTCTGTTCTGTTCTGTTCTGTTCTGTTCTGTTAGGATTGCCTGTTCTGGGTATCTCAGCCATTTCAAAACCAATTTTCAGCAAATAAACGTTGAATTCCTCTTGGAATTGCATTCTCTTTCATATTTCATCAAAAGGTTTCTCATTATCTCTCCCCAGAATGCTAGAAACCTGAGGTTCGGTCTCAACCAGAGCTATACCATCCCTTTAACTTTTTGCATTTAAGTTGATGACTGATCACTTCTAGAATGTTTAGACACAGGCATGTAACAAATAGGGGAACTGATGAACCGTTTTTGACTCGCTCCATGTGACAGGCAGGGTGTGGCGATGATATATTGTTTCATAGCACTGAGAGGTGGAATGATATTAGGATTACTCAGTGTCACGATGGGTTTTTTTTTTTCATTTAAGCCTATGAACAACTTGTTAATGTGATAGTTCTATAACCCTGACATGAGTCGAAGCAATATCTTTTTTCTCAAGCTTTACAGTAGAACCATTGTCCCTTCCTTTCCTCAAACTTATCATCTGACCATGACAGCTCTTTGAACTTTCAAGCTTTGTTCCTTTTAATCTTGTCTAATTACAAGCAAGAAAACAAACAAACTTTGTAGAGATTTGCAAACAAGCAAACCACGAGACCAGTGAAGTCATGTTGAACAAATAAAATTAATTTTGATACTCATGTGAACGTGACCGTGGCCGACCTTTCCATCGTTGGAATACTTATGTTCTTATAATGAAGTGATTACAATGAAATGAAAATTCTTCACAGAAGTGCATTTATGGGAGTGACAAGACTTGATCCTTAGACCACACCCACTTATATATTTTCCTACAGAATGTAATATTAGAGTTAAGTACTACTATTAAAAAACTAGTTATGAAAAATAACATGAGATATCTGTTCATGGATATATCAATAATGAGCATGATTAGTTGGAAAACCTATTATGAAGACGGAACGTAGTCTTAACCAAGGTCAAAATCAGTTTATCTTGATATTACGCACTGCACAAATAGACTGTGCGCCCAGCCCCTGCCTTAATAGAGGGATCTGCTCGGAAACTCTGGATGGCTTTACCTGCAAGTGCCCGAGGTCCTTTGTCGGAAAGCTATGCGAAGAGGGTATGTATCTTTTACATAATAACCCTCACATGAGTCGAAGCAATATTTTTTTCTCAAGCTTTACAGTAGAACCATTGTCCCTTCCTTTCCTCAAAATTATCATCTGACCATGACCGCTCTTTGAACTTTCAAGCTTTCCTCCTTTTAATCTTGTCAAATAACAAACAAGCAAACAAACTTTGCAGAGGTTTGTAAACAAGCAAACCACAAGACCGGTGAAGTCATCTTGAACTTATTAAATTACGTAATTTTCATATTCAACTGAACGTGACCGTGATCAAACTCTCCTTCCTTGGAATACTTATGTTATCATAATGAAGTGATGCAAAATGAACATGAAGATTCTTCACAGAAGTGCACTTATGGGAGTAACAAGACTTAATCCTCAGACCATAACCACCGATAAACTTTCCAACAGAATGTAATATTAGAGTAAAGTACTACTTAAAAAAAAAAAGATAGTTATGAAAAATAGCATGACATATCTGTTCATGGATATGTCAACAATGAGCATAGTTAGGAAAATCCATTATGGAGACGGAATGTAGTCTTAACCATGGTCAAAATCAGTCTATTTTAATATTACGCACTGCACAAATAGAATGCGTGTCCAACCCCTGCCTTAATGGAGGGACCTGCTCCGAAACCCTGGATCATGGGCGTAAATCCCAGGGGGATGGGGGATATATCCCCCCCCCCCCTGAAATGGAGGAGAGGGGATGGCCTGTACAATCATCCCCCCTGAAATTTGAGAAAAAATTGAGAAAGCATAAATGTGATTGTAGCAATTTTGGCGTATTGCATGACGTTCGTACGCCCGCCTTCAGACAGGTAACAGAGCTGAACAGTATTCCATCTTGTAGGATAATGTATACATACTTTTCTCAAGCGCTCGCTCGCTCCGCTCGCTCGCGAAGGAAGTAATATCGACATAAGGTATGGTCGAGACGTTGAAAACGACAAATAGCATAGGCTTACATGTAAACATCCTATGAAGCGAGCAACTCGGGACCATCTGCAATTATGTACGAAAGCAAACAAACAATAACAAAAACTCTACCGCCATAATTGAACCCCCCTCCATTTCCTGAATCATTCCTGAAACGATGATGACTCTGATACATCTATGTGCATACCCAGGGATGATCAGGGGTGTCGAATCCATCTCGGGAGGGGGGAGGCAAAGGGGCATTTGCCCGCCCCTACTTAAATGTTGGGGGCAGACAAATAATTTGTCCCCCAAGCAATTCCCGAGATGAGGACAAATCTCAAACTTTCTTTGTGGAAAATTGTCCAACTACCGCCAGAACTATGCACCGGATCGTTGGATTGCAATCATATAAATATGCAAAAGCTCCGCTACTGGGTCCCTTTCGATAGACTTTGTATACACTTTTGAGATTGACGTATTTCCTATATTTTAGCAAAGAGTGTACAGCTGATCTTTCACTTTGCAACAGCTCCCTCATATGCAGAGGCGTCGATGGAGGGGGATGGTTCCCCCATAAAACATATCATTTTGCTCCTCCTCGTAACTTTTTTGATAGAAAACTGTCTAAATATTTCACCCAAAGATGGCTGAATTTCAATTCTGAAAATACAAAATCTCCCTCGCGTAAGAGGGAGACAGGCCTAATCCCTTCCATACCCTCCCCGTTCAGTCCTTTCTATTTAATATACTTTAGATCAACAAATTTTAAAATGTTTCATCTAAAGTGTGCACCAGGTCTGATATTTCAGTTAAAAAAGAAAAATGCAAATGTTACGTGGGTGGGAGGAGATATCTAGATACTTTCAATAAACGGAGGGTCACCGCCCCCCCCCCCATAAAAATAAATAGTATACACTTCTGGGATTAAAATTTTCCCAGATATCATCATAAATGTGTTTACGAGATATTTTCATCTGAATTTTAAAATCTGAATTCTACCCTCGTTTGCAGGGGCGTCGATCCTGGAGGACGGGGAGCGCGGACGGGGGAAGAGGGGAGGGGCAAAAGATAAATAATAATAATACATACAATTTCTATAGCGCCGTTCTCCACTTTGATTAAATGCTCAAGGCGCTTTACAATAGGTACATCAAAGCAAACAGATTGAAAATACAAGTACATCACAGTAATAAAAGAAGATGAAGAAGCAGAAAAAAAAAAGACATGAAAGTCTGTCTTCAAAAGACACTGGTCTTCAAAATGCACTGCTAAACAGATTATGATCATTATGATCCCCAATGATTCCCGAAATGAGGAAAATTTTCTTGCGTTTTTTGATAGAAAACTGGATGGATGGTGTTAGCACTCGCCCACGCCTTCTCCCTCCTCGCCCGTCCCCTCCCCCTCCCCGCCCCTATGCATACAAGTAGACTGTGGTTACACTTTGAACATAGACAGTTTTCCAAATATGCCACAATATGTGTGCACCAAAAAGTTTAAATACAATCAGAAAATACAGAATCTCCCTCGTGTAGGAAGGGGGAATAGGGAACAGGCCTTATCCCCTCCCACCTTCTCTGATTGACAAATTTCCAGGTATTCCATCAAAAGTGTACACCAGATTGTTGGATTTCAGTTCTAAAACTGAAAAAAAAAAAACTCCCTCGAATATGGGAGACGTATCTTGTCACCCTCTCATTGCTTGGTCCCCTTTATAGACTTAGTATACTTTGGGGAATGACAATTTCCTAATTTTCCACAAAAAGTGTGCTTTAGATCGCTTTATTTCAATAGACCGGGGGCCCAGAGCATTTATTCAGCTGAAAAGGGTCACACTTTTTGATGGTCTCATCATGTAAGGATGTGGCCAAGGGTCAACAAAATGAATTGCTGGCAAGTCACATCCTGTACCGTAAGCCTAGGGACCACAAAAAGGGACCCCGAAAAATGGATTTATTCAGCCGAAGGGGGTCACGGACAAAAGTTGGCGGATATTGTTCCTTTGGGTGTAGTTATCATGAAAACAGCAATGCCAGCTATTTTATCCTGTACGGGGCCCCAGACAGTAGCCCCAAAGGGCCCCACAAATATGGTGTTATTCAGCTGAAAAGGGTCACGGCTAATTTCTTTTGCAATGGAAGTAGTTCCCATCAGAGATATCCAAAACACCAATGTCAGCTATTTTATCCTGTAGGGGGCCCTAGACAGTAGCCCCAAAGGGCCCCACCCCCCATAGGCCTACGTACAAACACACACACACATTGACTTTATTCAGCTGATAAGAGTAACGGCTAATTTCATTTGCAATGGAAGTACCCATCAGAGACATACAAAACACCAAAGCCAGTTATTTTGTCCTGTACGGGGCCCCAGACAATAGCCCCAAAGTGCCCCCCCCCCCCCTCAACACACATACTCACACAATAGTTTCATTCAGCTGAAAAAGGGTCACGGCTAATTTCTTTTGCAATGGAATTAGTACCCATCAGAGAAATCCAAAATACCAAAGCCAGTTATTTTATCCTGCATGGGGCCCCAGACAGTAGCCCCAAACAGTAGCCCCAAATTGCCCCCTTTATACCCCCTCCCCCTCCCCCACCCCCCCCCCAACACACACACACACACACACACACACACACACACACATACATATATATATATATATATATATATATATATATATATATATATATATATATATATATATTGGTTTCATTCAGCCGAAAAGGGTCACGGCTAATTTCTTTTGCAATGGAAGTAGTATCTATCGGATATCAAAATACCAAAGTCAGATATTTTATCCAGCACGGGGTCCCGTACAGTAGCTCCAAAGTGTTTTGCTTTATTCTCTTTATTGTTTGCATCTCATCTTCTTAAATATGCGCTCCTTCGTCTTCATTTTCGCGACAACGACAACGCGTTCTCCTCATCATCATCAGTTTTGCTGTTCTGGCAAACATTTTCCAGAGTATCGGCCACGTTCGATTTTCGAGCGGCGAGAGCGGAAGACGTGCATAATTGAGTCTGGGAAAGCGTAGGAACAGCGTAGCTAAAGCGGCCAACAGCGTTATCGAAGCAGGAATGAAGCGTCATAGGAACAGGCCTTGAGTTTATACGAGAGTAGAGAACTTAGTGAGAGCGTCGTTAAAGCGGGAAGGTCGTGCTTTGATCAAGAAAGCCGCGCAGCAGCGGGACCATGTCGTCGGTGTCTAGTTTAGACTATATTTCCCGTTCTTGTGCCGCTGTTACTACGGTCAGAAAAACCTGGAATTGTTACGCTCATCCCGCGGTATTTACACTGTCACTGCTCTCTCCCCGTTTGAGCTACGATTCAAAATAGGTCAATCTTGATGGGGAGATGAGGAAGAAATTTTGAACCAGTTCAAAATTTCTTCCCGATCTGTAAAATTGCTAGATCCAACCCCATCACCCAAACGCTGCTGCTGCGATGCTCCCGGTCCCCGTACACTTTTGCCGCTCTATCCCGATCTGACAGATTGAATAGATCGGGATGCAGATCTTGATAGTGGAATTACATGTGGAGACACTTTAGGAACACTCCGTGGGGCCCCGTACAGCTATATAACTGGTTTCGGTGTTTTTGATACCTCCTTGAGTACTAATTCCATTGCAAAAGAAATTATAGCAGTGATTCTTTCACTTAGAATAAAATATATACGGGAGCACTTTCCAGCTACTGGCTGGGGGCCCCTTAACTGGATGGGTTTGTGTTTTACGTGTCTCAGCTGTTAATTCCACTGCCAAGGAAAATAGGCATACATGACTCTTTTCACCTAAAAACAATTAATTCATATGGGATGGGAATACCTTGGGGCTATACCTGTCAAGGGCCCTATATCCGGGCCAATATCGCACCTCTTTTAATCGAATTCTTTAATGTTGAATTAAATTTAGCAAAAATTTCGCCTAGATGACATGGTAGTTCAATGTCATATTAATCTCTTCATTCAAATTTATTTTGAAACATTCACATTACCTCTAGCCTTTTTCTAAATAACACTTTTTCAACTGAAATCCATATATAAGACAAGTACCATTCCACTATCCGTTCATTCATAAATTCATAATGATATAGTCACGTGATTACATGCTGCGCTCGTTCATTCAAATTGATTTCTGGCCATCTAATTTAACATGTTCTGCAGTCAATTAAACAGATATGTTCATGCTTGGCCTCTTTCCTTATTTTCTTTCGTCGTAGTTATTGTTTTGTAAGCATCATAGCATTTCATGTTTTCGTATTCGTTTAAGAGACTTTGACACCATTTTTTTAACGTGCTTTTTGAATCCAAAGAAGTAAGAAGCCACAAATTATCTGGCCGTTACGAGCGCTTTATTACGAGCGGTCGGCCAGTTCCAAGAAGTCAAGGTTATGATCCTCAAATGTTTTTTTTTTTTAATAATTCTTTCTATGTATTCTAGAGATATACGTCTGTATCTATTGTGCTGTCATGACTATAAAAAATGAAGTTAATCTGCATTACT